>CM053784.1:103203326-103953326 GCA_028749045.1 Cupressus sempervirens | reverse complement strand
CACTCCTCATATAGTTATGTTTGAAAAATTGTGACAGTAATCAATGGGTCTAAATAGACCAGTCAAGTTAATGCTAAAATGAAGAGTTTAGCCTTCTATTTTCAAAAGCTAGGTACACTAGGTACATATCATATCTTAAAATATAAGCCTCATGAGTTAACCTATAATGTCTTAAAATAGTTAAGTGCTACCTAACTATGTCTAAGGTGTATGCACACCGGAGGCATACTCTACCTACATACCTATATCCATGGGATCAAGACCCTTGAACTACTCACTCTAATGAATATATAGTTTTGGTTTCTAATTGTTTTGATGTAGCTATATTCCTATAACCACTGGTGATATTTACTCACCTAATACAATTCTTTGCCATCAGACACCCACTCGGGCAAATCAAACAATTTTCTATAATTACAATACTGTAATACCCTAGTGTAACCTTTGTGTTGTAGTTTACAGTTAATGAAAGGTTAAACTATTTACACCCTAACTCACTACTTATATAGTTATGTTTAAAGGCTTGTGACAATACTGGTGAGTTTTATTGTTTTTCTATTGTGCCAAGATCTCTCTGTTTATATACATACATATACACACATATACAAAGATCACAAGGGCACAACAACGAGATGTAGAGATGACAAGGGCACCACAACAAAATGTAGCAATCACAAGGACATGACAACAAAATCCTAAATCTCCACTGATCTCCACAATCCACAAGATCTCTCTATATATATACATACATACATATACATACACATACATACATACATACATACATCTGCATATGCAATTTTATCACCTTGGAAATCTGTATTTGATCCTACTAGCTAGGAACAATTGATTGTTCATTTTATTGTACCTAATATGATGATAGTTCTATAGAAATTTGTAATAAACCCAACTAATCAACAACTAGACCAATTTAACTAGGTTGTGGCTAGTTTCTTTCTAAAAAAATCTGCTATGACATGTTTTTCTAAAATTTCTTGCCCATTTTTCCTAGTCTGCATTATTTTTGTGCAGGATATTGAGCTAAGTCAGTTAGCACAGGTTGAGTGGGTTTTATTGTTTTATTATTTGAATTATGGAATGTGGGCTTTGTTTTATCATTGTCTTTGTTCAAGTCCTAATTTTAATGAAGTAACAAAGTGGTTTTTAGGGTGGAAAGGACTATATAATGAAGAGGAAACTTGAAAACTTGAATATTGAAATATTGAAATGTTGAAATGAAAGCTATCAAGGATCAAACACTTATGGTAGAGTTACAATACAATGTGAAGTTGATTTTAGATATTAAAAAAAAAAACATGACATAAATCATTCCCCATTTTGTTTTGATTGTGGAGAGTTGCGTGTGAAAGAGGGTGGAGAGCTTTGAAAAAGGGTGGAGAGCTCTATATGTTGGTGGAGATTTCATTGCCATGCCCTCGTGATTGTTGCATTTCATTGTCATGCCCTTATGATCTCTACATTTCGTTGTTGTGCTCTTGGTGGAGATCAGTGGAGGTCTAGGATTTTGTTGTCGTACCCTTGTGATCTTCATGCCCTTGCTCTACAATTTCATTGTCATATCATGCCCTTGTGATTTTTGTGCCATTTGCAACACAACAACATTTGGGGTCAAATTGCAATGGTGGTTGTAATTTATGGTGTTCAGGCCCAAATGTAGTAGTGCCTGCTCTGCAATTTTCTTCAAGGGGAGAAGAGGTACCTATGTATATGTTCTTTTCTTTTCCTTCTAAACATTTATCTCTTAATATTTTCCCCCACAAGTGATTACTGAAGCTTCTCTTTATGCATATGTATGTGTATATATAAATACACACACATATATGTGTGTGTATGTATGTATATATACACATATATATACATATACATATGTATATATGTATATAAATACATACAAACATACATATACAAAGATCACAAGGGCACAACAATGAGATGTAGAGATACCTATATACATACATACATACATCTGCATATGCAATTTATCACCATGAAAAATTGTATTTGATCTTTACTCAATCACCAAGAGATAATATAATTTTTAAGTACAGATTTATGCATACTTAGTTTGATATGAATAGTTTCAATTAAATTTGTCTAAGGAGAGTGAGTCGACTCATGATGATATTGGCTCCATGTATTGGGTCTTTAGAGGAGAGAGACTTACAAAAGAGTAGATGTTGTTTATGGATATGGAATGATTCGTTTGTGTGAATGATTGATCAGGCAAGTTTCAGAAAATCAAGGTGTCGGTTGCAAGTAGTTTCATTAATTTGATAAGGGAATCAACTTTGAATGCAAGATGCTCAAAACTAACATGTCCATGTTAGAAACAATAGTCCACCAAGATAACTAAGAGGGGGGGGGGGAGGTGTGAATAAGTTATCTGATAATTAAAACATTTATCTTCTTTAAACAAACTTAACCATTCAACCAAAGTAAACAACAACCATAATAAAATGCACATAAACAATTACACCATATATGTTGACTAGGGAAACCCTTGATCAGAGGGAAAACCCCGGTGGGAATGATGCCCACGAGATGATTTACTAATATAAATATTTCTTGTTAAAGAATGGACCTTGTTAGGAGTCTATTGCAACACTCAGTAGATAGAGTCCCTGTTAGGAGATTCCAATCCTATTAGGAGTTGTGCCAACCTTGTTAGGAGTTGTAGTACACTGTATGCAAGAAGAGCCCACTACCCAAACATGCAATTTCAACTACAAGAAGAGCTCATGGCTCAAGCATGCAATTTATTGTTATATTCTTATTTTCTTTGTTCTATCAACCAAACCAACCACTGTCAAACCTTATAAACCAGGTCACGAACCTCAGATCACTCAAAAAAACCTAGGCAATGAAGGTTTCTTCACTTCTGCTATGGTCTGCTCAACTTCGTATTTTGCTCTCTCTGCTTCTTACAATCACTTCTCATTGATGCTCATGATAAAGGAAAATGTCCTTCCTTGATACCAAGTCCATAAAACAATTCCCTGAGTCTGTTGTTAGACCTTCTCAATTGATCATTATAGGAGTACATTAAGAACACATTACACTTAGCGATAACATCAATCTTCTGCATTGCAACTTGAATAATTTTCCATACACACAATATTATGGCGCGTGAGCTTAGCCACGTCATCACCAATATGTCTTCTACACATCCTCAACCTTAATTCTCAGAATAACAATTTTGTTAAGAGATATAACAAGTTTACCAAAACATGCCTTTGTAAACTCTACCTCATAATAGACATCACCAAAACTTATATAACTTCTTCCAGACTTATCATTTCATCTTCTGACATTAACTACATATACTAGATACTCATATGGATCTCTCATAACCTCAGACAGTTAGAATACTCAACTAGCCATCCATACTAACTTGATCTTTCATTGTTCTTCTATCAGATACCACATAAAATTGCTATGTTGACATCAATGACAAAACATATCATCATAGTAACATATCTACGATACTCCCCCATAGGAATATAATCAACATTCATGATTCCAACAATCTTACAACAATCTCCCCCTTTGGCATTGATGGCAACATAGATGAAAAACATCTAGTTCCAAGAATACCAACAAAAGACTGTTCATCTTATTTTAAAATCCTCTTCATCAATCATTTAGCCCCATTGCTATACCTCAATGTGCTTACTATCAAATTGTCATTCCATGATGTGCTTCTTCTAAACTTGTTGTTCTCATGCCAAACTTTTCCAACTGTCATGTTTTTTTTCATGCCGAACTTCTCCTTTTTTCCATGTTATTTTTCATGCCAAACTTCTCACCCATTGACATCAATGTCAAAGGTTTCAACAACTAACTTTACTGCATCAAACTCTACAACAACTAATACTTGCTTAGCTCAAGTGTCAAAAGACACTGTTCAAAATAATATCTAACAAGAGTCCTAGATGACTTTGTCCATCACAAATACTCCCCATACAAAAAGCATCAACATTCAGTCCAAACAACAATGGTGCTCTGTTACACTGGACTGATGCACTCTGCATCTTCTACTCTGATGTAGGAAGGGGCATAAGCCCAAGCATACCTCACAAATACTCAAAAGCCTCTTTGGGAAGAGGCTTAGTGAATATATTTGCAATCTTCTCTTTTGTGTTCACATACTCCAATCTGATTTCCTTTTCTGCAACTTTCTCTCTCAAAATGTGATACTTAATTGAAATGTGCTTAGTCTTCAAATGCAACACTGGATTCTTAGACATATTTACCGTGCTTGTGTTATCACAATGTATGACAACAGGTTCGTTGATTTCTATCCTTATATCCTTCAACATCTACTTCATCCAAACAACTTGATTGCAATTGTTTGTTGTTGCACCATATTCTACTTTTGCTATACTTTGTGATATACAATCCTGCTTTTTGCTTAACCAAGAAATCAATCTTCCTCCGAGAAAGAAGGCTCCACGACTGGTGCTCTTTCTGTCATCCATAATGCCTGCCCAATAACCATTAGTATAAGCACTTAGAGTAAAATCATTAGATCTGTTATACCACAATCCAAACTCTGATGTTCCCTTCAGATATCTAAATATCCTTTTAACTACTACATAATGTGCTTCTCTAGGATCAACTTGGAATCTTTCAACAATTCGAATTGTAGTTTATATATCTAGCCTTGTGTGAGTCAGATATTACAAACCTCCAATCATAGATATGTACTTCTTCTGCTCAACAGTAGGTGTCATCCCTTGTAGATAACTTGTGTCCAGTTACCATAGGTGTTTTGACGAGTTTACGTGCTTCCAAACCAAACCTTTTTAGTAAATCCTTCAAGTACTTAGTCTAAGAAATAAAGATTCCTTCTTTATTCTGTACAATTTGCAATCGTAGAAAATATTTCATTTCTCCTATCATTCTCATCTCAAATTCTTTCTTCATCTCTTCTGCAAACTTCTCACTTTCTTCATCATTTCCTCCAAATATGATATCATCAATAAATATGATCAAAATCATCAAACCATCATCAATTTCTTTCCAATATAGATTATTGTTTGTCATACCTTTGCTATATCCAAGCTTTGTGAAATGCTTGTCCAACCTTGCATACCAGGTTCTTGGTGCTTGTTTCAAGTCATACAATGTTTTCCTCAATCTGCATACTATGTCCTTGTGATCTACCAAGGGATAACATTTAGGTTGCTCAATGTATACTTCTTCTTCATGTTCTCCATTTAGAAATGCTAACTTGACATCCATTTGATACACTTTGAATTTCTTCTGTGCTGCATAGGCTAAGAATAATCTTACTGATCCTATTCTAGCCACTGGAGCATAGGTCTCCTCATAGTCTACTTCTTCTGTGAGTAACCCTTACATACCAATCTTGCTTTTTTCCTTACAAGTTCGCCTTGCTCATTCATCTTGTTTTTGAATACCCATTTAGTTCCTATCACATTCTTGTTTGCTAGTCTGGAGACCAATTCCCATGTCTCATTCTTTACTATCTGATCTAATTCCTCTTTTATAGCTTGTTTCCAATAATCATCTTTACATGCTTCATTTGCATTCTTAGTTCAACTTGAGATATCAAACATAGTTCTTCATTAACTCTGCTTCTTGTCATCACACTTTTATCTTTGCTTCCGATAATTTGCTCAGATGGGTGATTCTTTATCATATTTTTTCCTGAAGTAGGAGTTGCTATCTCAACTCTTGACTCTATTGAAGGTTTCGAGCTTTGTTTCTACCTTAACTCTCCTTCATTCTGCAAATTATTGTTAGTCTCAAGAAATATCTCATCATTCCTTAACTTAGTAACAACATCATCATCTAAATTGTAAACAACTGTTCTCTCTTGTATCCTAAATTTCTCATCAATTTTCACATTTGCACTTTCCATAATATTCTTAGTTCTCTTATTATAACATCTATAAGCCTTGCTTTTCAATGAATAACCAAGAAACATACCTTCATCACTTCTAGCATCAAACTTGCCAATATCATCATCTCTTTTGATATAGCACTTACTCCCAAAATTTTTGAAATACTTAACTGTAGGTGAGTGACCAAACCACAGTTCATAAGGGGTCTTGTTTGTGTCTTTCCTAACTTGCACTCTGTTCATGGTGTAGACTGTTGTATTCATAGCTTCTCTCCAAAATGTTTTAGATACATCATTCTCAGCTAACATAGCTCTTGTAGCTTCTATTACCGATCTATTTCTTCTTTATGCTATGCCATTCTGTTAAGGGGTTCTCAACTCAACTCTTTCTTCTGCTCTAGGATCATATCTCTATTCTCCAATCTGATTCCCATTAGATGCAAATCATTTCTAATGATAACTTCCATAGTTTTAAGGTCAGCCTTAGGATCAACAATAGTTACCAAAGCTATCCATTCTAATACATCCTCTTTCTTAACCAAATTATCCTTATCACAATCATTCAAGAATCTTTCCATACTTGCTTTAAATTCTTCATCTTCATCAAAAAGCTAACTCTTTCTAGTTTTCTTTATTCTCTTAGGGCATGTAGATGCATAATGACCAAACTCATTACATATCCAACAAGAAAAAAATTCCGTACCTTCTTTTTCTCTTTTCATAACTAGATCAATACCTTCCTTAATCTTCATGTCTTCTTCAAATAACTTACCAAGAGTTTGTATCTTCTGCATGTCAAAACTTCCTCCATTAGATTTCCAACTATCTTTTCTGAAATAACTCACCACTAATCTCCCAAAGCTATTAAGCTTTGTCTTCAAGAACCTGATGCTATGATACCAATTGTTAGAAACAATAGTCCACCAAGATAACTGAGAGGGGGGGGGGGGGGGGGGGGTGAATCAGTTATATGATAATTAAAACATTTATCTTCTTTAAACAAACTTAACCATTCAACCAAAGTAAACAACAACCATAATAAAATGCACATAGACAATTACACCATATATGTTGACTAGGGAAACCCTTGATCAAAGGGAAAACCTCGGTGGAAATGATGCCCACAAGATGATGTACTAATATAAATATTCCTTGTTAGAGGATGGACCTTGTTAGGAGTCTATTAATACATTTAGTACATATAGTCCCTGTTAGGAGGCTTTGAATCCCTATTAGGAGATTCCAACCTTGTTAGGAGTTGTGCCAACCTTGTTAGGAGTTGTAGTACAATGTATGCAAGAAGAGCCCACTGCCTAAACATGCAATTTCAACTACAAGAAGTGCTCACTACTCAAACATGCAATTTACTGTTATGTTCTTCTTTCCTTTGTTCTATCAACCGAACCATTCACTGTCAGACCTTATAGACTCGGTCAAGAACCTCAAATCCAAATATCAAACCTCAGATCACTCAACAAAACCTTGGCAATGAAGTTTCCTTCACTTCCGCTCTGCTCTGCTCAACTTTGCATTCTGCTCTCTTTGTTGCTTACAATCACTTCTCATCGATGCTCATGATAAAGGAAAATGTCCTTCCTTTATACCAAGTCCATAAAATAATTCCCTGCGTCGGTTGTTAGACCTTCTCAATTGATCATTATAGGACCACATTAAGAACACGTTACATTTAGCGATAACATCAATCTTCCACCTTGCAACTTGAATAACTTTCCGTACACACAATATTATGATGCGTGAGCTTAGCCATGTCATCACCAATATGTCTTCCACATCCTCAACCTCGATTCTCAAAATAATTATTCCACTAAGAGATATAACAATTTTACCAGAACATGTCTTTGTAAACTCTATCTCAAAACAAACATCACCAAAACTTACATAACTTCTTCCAAACTTATCATTTCATCTTTTGATGTTAACTACATATACCAAATACTCAAATGTATCTCTCATAACCTCAGATAGTTAGAATACTCAACTAGTCGTCCATACTAACTTGATCTTTCTGCTATTCTTCTATCAAATACCACATAAAACTACTATGTTGACATCAATGACAAACTCAGTCATGAATGTAACATATCTACAATACTCCCCCATAGAAATATCATCAGCATTCATGGTTCCAACAATCTTGCAATAGCCCACCCTGATAGATGTCTCTATCTCATAATAGAAAAATACCTCCAACGACAAGCGAAAAATTATTAAATATATGAAAAATCAGAAGAACATTCACCTATAATATTTTTTAAGGACAAAAATATAATAAAAATATAATTTGGTGGAAAAAGCCATGAGCCATGTGGCTATTCCACTGTCCAGTAGTGGAAACCCTTCACATTAAATATGAAGATCTTGAAATTAAAAAAGATAACTAATAGAGATCTATATTGTGTTTTAGTGATAACAAATTTACAGTCTAATTTTAAGAAAAATAATAGTCTTAAATGTATATGATTAAATAAAATAAACAAGAGTACTAGCTATAGTTGTATAATTTTAGTATTATTGATTATGTTAAATAAAATGTTCAATAAAACAAGTATGAAGTAACATAAATGGATCATTTGCTCGATCTTATTATGACTTAATGTGAATGCATCTAATCATTACCTAGATGATACTATGCGCAAGATCTTTACTCATTCATCAAAAGATAATATAATTTGCAAGTACAAATTTTTGCATACTTAGTTTGGTATGAATAAATTCGATTGAATGCAAGGATAATTGCTTATGTGAATTCAAAACATGAATGATTAGTTTAATTTAGCATAAGTACTATGCAAGTGTGTATGTATGCATGTAAAGCAGTTCACATAGTGAACTGATTTACACACATACATTCACATATGCATACAATCATCATAATCAATTATCCTTGAATCTGACGAAAGCTATTATATATGAACAAGAGATACATGTTTAGAAGGAAAAGAAAATAAGATTTACATAGGTACGTCTTCTCCCCTTGAAGAAAATCACAGAGCAAGGGCATGAAGATCACAAGGGAACGTCAATAAAATCCTAGATCTACACTGATCTCCACCAACGTTCAAAGCTCTCTAGCCTCGTTAAGAGCTTTCCACCCTCTTTCGTGTGCAACTCTCGACAATCAATCAAAACAAATGGGGAATGATTAATGTCATGTTTTCTTCTCTTTTTTGTTTATAATCCATAATCCACAATCCACAATTCACAAGATCTCTCTACACACACACACACACACACACACACGAAAACAACAATGCACTTTATAAGAGTTTACAATTGTTCAACAAAAATTAATGTTTTACAAGAAAATGCAATTGAAGAATTGTTAGCTTAGAAGAAAGAACATGGTGTTGAAACAATACAAAAAGTGCTTGACATGAGAGGTCCACAAGTGAGGGTGTTGACCAATCTTGAATGCTGAAATGAAATCTATCAATGATCAAACACCTATGCTAGAGTTACAACACACTGTGAAGTTTATTTTAGATAAGGTAGAGGCAGAAATTCAAAAGTTTGATAATCAAAATTTAAGGCACAAGAGTGAAGGAGAAGGCACAACTTTAGAAAGAGAATGAGAAGAAGCGACTTTAGAAAGAGACTGCACAATAGAAACAATAACTAGACAACATAGAGGATATTATGGGAGCCACTGGATAGAATCCAAGAAAGTGTTGCGGTAGGTACTATGACATTGGAATCACTTACAAGTGCCTTGAGAATTTACAATCCAATTATCAAATGCTTATAAGAATGTTTCAAGTATTGGCACAGTGTCCCTACGATGATCCCAAGTATCAAATGCTTATAGGAGTGTTTCAAGGTTGGGAACCACTTCAACAACCTTTGCATGGTTTAGAGGTAATGTCATTATGGTAGAGGCTTCTGCAAGGGAATGAGTCTCATGATTATGACATTTACATAGAAGCAGAACTCACTTCTTCAACTCCTTACACTCAACTCTTCATTGAAGTTATTCTTCAATTCCTTGCATATGCAATTTTATCACCTTGGAAAATTGTATTTGATCCTACTAGCTAGGAACAACTGATTGTTCATTTTATTGTACCTAATCTGATGACAGTTCTACAAGAATTTGTAATCAACCTAGCTAATCAACAACTATATACATTTAACTAGTTATGGCTAGTTTCTTTCTAAAAATATTTGCTATGATATGTTTTTGTAAAATTTCTTGTGAACTCTGCCCATTTTTCCTGGTCTGCATTATTTTTGTGGAGGATCTTGAGGTAAGTCACTTAGCACAAGTTGAGTGAGTTTTATTATTATTATTTTGGATTTTGGAATATGTATGTAGCTAGATTAATTTTTCTATTATGTAGCTAAGATGTAATAATCACCTTTAAAAAGATCTCTGAATACACATGTTCAAAAGGGGATATAAAGAGATACCTGTTTAGAAGGAAAAGAAACCAACATTTACAAACCCTTGAAGAAAATCGTAGAGCTAGGGCATGGAAACAAAATCACAGAGCAAAGGCACAACATGACAATGAAATCATAGAGCAAGGACACGACATGGCAACAAAATCACAGAGAAAAGACATGACAATGAAATTGCAGAGCAAGGGCATGACAATGAAAAATAGAGATCACAAGGGAATGACAACCAAATCGTAGAGCAAGGGCACGGCAACAAAATGTAGAGATATATTACAGGAACAAAATGCACCAAACACATATGCATAAGCACGAGGCTCATTCCCTTGCAGAAGCCATAACCCGGTTAAATATACATATATATCAACCCATCTAATCAACGACTAGACCCATTTAATTAGTCATGGCTTGTTTCTTTCTAAAAATATCTACTATGATATGTTTTGTAAAATTTCTTGCGAACTCGACCAATTTTCGTGGTCTGCATTATTTCTGTGCAGGATCTTGAGGTAAGTCACTTAGCACGGGTTGAGTGAGTTTTATTGTTTTATCATTTGGATTCTAGAATATGTATGCAATTGGATCATATATGTAATAAGCAACTTGAAAAAGATATATCTGAATATATAAAGAGATACATGTTTAGAAGGAAATATAAAGACACACATTTTTACAAGGAAACAATTTTTTTTTTTACATATGTACCTCTTCTCGCCCTTGAAGAAAATCGTAGAGCAAGGGCACGTAGATCACAAGGGCATGACACGATAATGAAATCACAAAGCAAGGGCACATAGATCACAAGGGCACAACACAATAATGAAATCACAGAACAAGGACACGACACGACAATAACATATTAAAATCTCACATAGAGAATTTAAACAACTATACCTAAACGCTACTTATCCAAGCCATATACTAAAACAACCATATTGATTCATTGCTTATACAAATTCACTCATTCTACTCAATATTGCAACAAAAACTCCATGATTAAGCGTGCTTGAGTTAGAGTCATACTAAGATGGGTGAACTCCGAGGAAGGCCATTGCTAGCCTTGATCCATTCATTCTTTATTAAAGACTAATTTTTATGAACCATTACACATGAAACATAAATCAATTAATTTAATTCAATAATATATCATAAAAGAAATCATCACAATCCAATACCTATATTGTTTCCACTCTTAGTTTTAAAAATCCCCTTAGACATAGCAATGCTTTACGATGATGTTAAGACATTCTTACAAATATACAAAATTCCCTATCATATATGGGGCGACACTTACATTTGTGTTATTTTGGTGGGCTTCGTTGACAAATGTTCCCAACAAAAACTAAATGCAGGATCAGCACGTTCAAAGTATTTATAGTCGTCGTTCAACAGGCGAAACCGTTCACCGAAGCCCGGACATCAAGGATTATATTTACCAGTTCTTCCTATGAATGTGGGATCATTAATTATTAAGTTTGAGTGGGCGGTTTGATATTTAGCAAGGCAATAGGCGCATATGCACGAGTACAACTGCGAATATGCCGGGGCATATTCATGCGGGCCTGCAGTGCACAATCTGGTCCACGCAGACACAAAAAAATCTTGTTTACTAGTTATAACATTGACCAACGGATTTTCAAACTGCTACAGGTCTAACCTGCTCACCGGTTAAGGTGGGAGGCCGGATAGGGAGCTGCAGATGATGATGCATGAATGGCTAGTATTGGAAAAGGACTGAAATTGACTGGGGGAAATAATAAAATGGTGACAACTTTAAGGAGGTCAATCGAAATCCGGGTCCCCCAAAAAGAGGAGGAAGGGGAAAGGAGAGAATTTTGCTTTTCGTGGTTTTTGTTTTTGTTTTTGTTTGTTGGGTGAGTGCATCGCATTATGGCTGGACGATTGATGATCAAGGCATGAGATTCTTCGTTGGGGTTGTAGTGGTTGAAATTAGGGAAAAGGGCCAAATGCATTAGTCAGAAGAATACAATTGCGAATTTGGGGTCATCGAGATTTGAGAGGAGGGGATCTCGTTCCCTTTTGAAGGCGCAAGGCAAACTTTTCTCCCTTTTCTGGGTTTGGGATGTCTGAGAGGATTATGAGGGATGAGTTTTAGATCAGAGGGTGTTTTTGGAACAGCAAGGAGGCAGATTTCTGGAGTAGCGGCATTCGGAGTCAAGGCTTATAGCATGGTGATAACTTGATTCCTTCCTGAAAGGGAAAAAAATGAAAAATGGCTTTTCCGGTTTGGATTGATTTTTCATCTTTTAGGTTTGTTTGGTTTTATAAGCTTTAGGGCTCTTTGCGATCGGCGAATCGGTTTGTTTGGGTTTGCAATGTGACTTTGGCTTGTGGGTGGCTGTGATCTAGGTTTTTTGTTCCGTTCTCGGTGATTGCCTTTGTGTTTTGTTGAATATGGCTGATTTTTTTGGTGATTTGAGTGATTTACATGATTGATTTTGTGGGTTTGCCTTATCATGCCCGTTCTTTGGTGTTTTGAGAGGTTTTCATGTTTGATCTCTTCGGTGGTCTCATCGGACATGGCCGTTGGATGGCTTCTGAGTGATTTCAGAAGTGGGTTTCTCTGAGCTGGTGATTTCAGCGATGTCCATAGTTTATTCCCCCTGTGGATACGTTCAATCGTTGTTTTTGGGGGTTTATTTTTCGTCTCCCATGCCTATGACGGTTTTTGCGGTTTTAAGGTCAAACAACTTCGAGATGTTTTAGGGCTGATCTCTTGTTTGTGTGTTGCAGAATCGCTCGTTTTCGTCTCCCATGCCTATGACGGTTTTTGCGGTTTTAAGGTCAAACAACTTCGAGATGTTTTAGGGCTGATCTCTTGTTTGTGTGTTGCAGAATCGCTCGATGCCAAGCCACCTTTGCCCTGCTGATAAGCGTAATTGTTTTGGCAGAGTAGCTGAGGATGTTCATCTGCCCCTTTATTATGAGCGCTGACTGGGTTAAGTTTATGGCCTGATTCGTATTACTGTGATCCGACTTTTTTGTGTTTATGCCTGGGCTTTTGCAAATCTGTGAAATTAGTGCCTGAGATCCGAGCTTTAGCGCTTATGTTATAGTTGGGTCCTGATTTTCAAAGACTGCCGTAAGATCTTAAGATTTTTTAGTCTTTATTTTTGCAAAAAATCCCACGGTAGCAAGCCTCGAGTGTTTTGGACAATATCCGTGTATGCAATTTTCCTTTTTGCAGCAAATCAAACATGTAATCGTTTGTCACTGATTGTTTTCTTATAAGTACCGGATTACGAATCTGGTGGTGGTAGCCTGTCCCTTTTGTTCTTTCGCTGAGCGCGAACCTCAAATCAATTTGGGTGTAGAATTTTGGCTAACTCTTGTTGTGTGGATTGTATCTGTTTTTCACATCTATGAAACCTATGGATCTCTGGTTGTAAGGACTATCTATAGCGCTTTCTCTGTTTTTGTTTAATCTTATCATTGCAAGCAGCAAGCACAGCCGTTGGCATATTTAAGATTTTTAGTGATTATATGGTTAAATCACCGCGGTGTGCACTTAGCTTGCCTTCGTTGCTGATTAATTAAAATCACATGTGATTGATTTGGTTTGTTCCTTTTTCTTCTGGTCCTGGCCTTGAATCTTTCGTTTTCTACAGGGTGGTTATGTGGACATGTGGATTTCCCTAGTTTTGGCACAGTTTGATTATAGATTGAATCTGCGTCGCATGATAGACTTGACATTCGTTTTCTTTTTCTGATGGAAGCACATAATATAAGTCTGATAAATTTCGTTGATCTTATCGTTAGCGTTTATTCGTCCAAAGTATTGATATTCTCTTGATCTGTTTGGTAGTTATCTATGGCAAAACTTGTTTAGGCCCTGATCTGTTTGGTTGCTCTGTATGGTGAAATTTCTTTGGACCAAGGCCATGGCTTTCTCTTGATCTCTCGTTTGATTACTCTATTTTTCAAAATTTCTCAAGCCCTGGGGAGGTTATGACCTTTTTTTTTTGGATCTCTCTGCTTTGTGTGTGAAAGAATCTAGTAATCCATCTTACTTTTATGTTTTATGGGTTTTTTTTTCCTGAATTCTAGTTTATTGATTCGGCTAACAAGTCTTTGGGTTTTTCATGTATCAGATACTAGGATCTAGAATTATCAAATTTGTAGTCGGTGAAGCTAAGGAAGAGAACCTGAAATGCAGTCATCTGTGCAAACTGGAGGGCGCTCAGCAAGCCCTTTAAGCAGGTCGAAGTCTAACCCCGAACATCCCCCGAGCCCGGCATATTCTGCCTCTGGGAGAACCAAGAAAAGGGACAGGAGTGACAAGAGCGTTGATTCATCCAAAAAAAAGCATTCTTCCGAGCCTCCGGAAATCAGTAGCCTCGTCGACAAGGATGGGGGTCTCGTCAACTTCTCTGCAGTTGATGAGTTGTACTTGCTTATGCAACAAGATCTGAATAAAAGCTCCAGGAAGTTGAAAGATGTTGCACTGAGGAGAACCTCTCTTGCAGCCGTGATTAGTTCTACGGTTCGGGATGATTGTTTAAAGAAATTTGTCGACCTGGGAGGGTTATCTTTACTGAATGACTGGCTCCAAGATGCCCACAAGGGAAAACTTGGAGACGGTGGAATCTCAGACGAAGGCGATAGGACCGTAGATGATTTGATTTTGACCTTACTTCAGGCTTTGGAGAAGCTGCCCGTGGATTTGGATGCATTGAAAACCTCCAATGCCGGTAAATCGGTGAGGAATTTAAGAAGTCACGCAGACTCAAAGATTCACAGGAAGGCTAAAAAATTGGTGGAGGCTTGGAAGAAAAGAGTACACGCAGAAATGAAGCAATCAGAAGAATCAAAGTCTGGATCCAAGCAGGATATTTGTCGCCCCTACAAGCCAATGATGCCCAAGGATTCAGCTAGCGCCGTAAAGAATGGAGGCTCTTTGGATGCAAATCTGAGAAGCTCCGGAGCTTTTGGTAACGTTGTGAAAAATACCAATACTGCCAACAGTTCGAGCATGGGAGAGGCTGCGATGTATGTGAAAAAGGGTGGGACGGCTCTTTCCACCAGCGGAGGAGCCTCAAACAAAGAGAGTCCTTCTAGGGTACAATTAAGCAACAGCCCACCCGGAGAAGCTGACGGCCTATCTGTTCCTGACGAGAGGAGCAGCAATTCCAGTCAGCCATTAAATAATGGTGTTTTGTGGTCATCAGCCCCTACGAAAAATGCAGCAACCAACTGGAAAGAAGATTCAAAGGGTTCCGTCAGTAATGGTGGAAACGCAAAGGGAGGAAATTCAAGATCCCATACAACTAGTAAAGGAGCAAATGCTGGGTCTAAGGAAAGTGGGTTAGGGAAGCCGCTTTCCAGAAGCGGTAGTGCGGGCATAGACAAAAAGGCTGCTGTACCTGCCCCTGAAAAAATATCAAATGAGTCCATAAAGGTTGAAGCGGGCGGGAACAATCAAAGGCTTATTTTGAGGATTCCCAATAATGCTAGGAGTTCTCTTAGCAGTTCACTCGCAGATGCGGCTGTACCCTCTAGCAAAGACTCATCTTCAAACGTTGTAGAAAGGACTCTGGAATTAAAAGACAGAAAGAGTAGGTTGCAGAATACTGCTCCCATGGAGAATCCCAATACGAAAACTTCATCTAGACACGACGATGTTGAAAAGCATGCAGAGGTGCCCAAGAGAAGAATTGAAATGGATTGTCACTCATCTGAATCTTACATGTCATTTAGTTCCACCGAGTGCTGTACACTGGATTATAAGAAAAGCCACCAATTTCAAGGAGGTCAGCAAGCAAATGAAATGATTCATGAGCCGTCCAAGAATAATAGTTCGAGATCAAATGGATGTGGGACTGAGGATGTTAATGCGGGGATCAGTCTTTTAGCTTCTATTGCCGCAGATGAAAATCTGAGGATTGAGGCAAATGCAGCTTTAGCAGCATTTGAGGAACAGAGGAATGCCAAAGACTCTGAAAATCAGCATCAGGGTGCAAGGACAGCTTGCTTGACCGATTCAGAAAATTCACCTATGAGTGGTATCACTGAAAACTCTGGGAGGATTGAAGTAGCGCCAGAAACTGATGTAAAAGACGCTCAGGGCAATTGTAATTATCTCAAACCGGGCTCTATTGAAGGTACACCAAACTTGGGAATTTCTGCAGGAGCACTTGATACAGATTTTGGGCACTCGGACGAAAATTTGAAAACATGTGAAGGGAATTCCTCTGAGACGAAATCCTCTGGAGGGAAATCTGAAAGAACTTGTTGCTTGCCTAGTGAAACGAAACCTAGATCTCCGTCTGGTAGATCATTAGGCGATGGTAGAAGCAATGAAAATGAAGTTGTAGGACACAAGTCTAAAGATTTCAGTCATCCCGAGGGCAATGGGGTTGAGGAGAAGGAAACACTGTTGCATGCCAAGAGCGGTACTGCCTCCATGGTCGATGCTTCTTCTGCCGGTCTTGAGATTTGTGGAAAATCAGGAGAAGTGGGTGAAAAGATAATTGGTGCTAACAGCATTCCGAAGGAGTCTGCCCGTGAGATCCCTGGTGAAGATGCAATTGAAGTAGCAATGCAGGTGGCAAAGGAAGCAACAATGCAGATGGAAGTGAAGGAAGAAATGGAAAACTACGTGAAAGTCTCTCTTGGGAGTGATGATAAGATGGCAACAAACTTGGGGCAGAAGAAGGCTGTGCCATCAGCAGACAATCCAGTTTCTGAAAGACATGCATGGGAATCCATAGATCAGAAGAATGGTGACAAAGATGATGCTGGTGATAAAAAAAGCTACATGGGAGTGAAGGAGGTAAAGATGAATTGCTCCGAGGACAAAGAAGCAGAAGATGCATGCACTCAATCGTCATTTGAGGGTAGACCAATTAAAAGTTTGGGCACTGAAGATTTGGATGAGAGGTTACGAGAATCAAGTTCATCCAATGAACCTAAAAACTCTATGCGTACTGGTCAGATGCAAAATTCATCTTTCTTCGCTGCTGCTGAAACAAAAGAAACCGTGAAGGCTGATTTATCTTCTTATTTGGAAGCTCCGGGAAAGCTTCGGTTTGACTTGAATGAAGGAATTCATTTAGAGGAAAGTCCGCATGAGACAATTACTGCAGTTTCTTACCCCATTGCTTCTATTCCTATAACGCCAGTTCCTTTTCATCCTATCAATTCTTCTAGCTTGAGTGGCATTATTCCACCACCTAGCGTGCTTCAGGGAAAAGGTGAGCTAGGTTGGAAAGGTTCTGCTGCAACAAGTGCTTTTCGCCCAGCTGAGCCACGAAAGATCCAAGAGAGCTGCCAAAATGCAGCTGAAAGCACCACGGCCCATGTACCATCTGCATCAGTTTCCAAGCCAGCTCGGCCTTTGTTTGATTTTGATCTCAATATTGCAGAGGAAGAGCCGACAGATGAGGCTAGCAAACCTAACCAAATAGCGAAGAATTTGTCAAGTTCAAGGCTTGATCTTGACCTCAATCGCCTTGACGAGAGTGAAGAAAATGGAGCAGTTTTGGCCTCAGAATTAGCAAATAATGAGGGGCACAGTTCGGCTAAAAGAAGCAAGATCATTAAACATGACTTTGACTTGAATGCTGGGGCAGGTGTGGATGATACAACCACAGCTGATCTTGGCGATCCACGCAGGAATTCATGGATTCCTGGCTACGGAAATCTGCCTTTTACCGGTTTCAAAATGGGCAGTGAAATGGTCAGTTTACCTCCTCCTTGGAATCAACTAGGCAGCACATTTACTTCACCTCTTATTCCGGCTTTAGCACAAGTAAGGCAAGATAATCCTTTTTCAGCATCCATGTCACCTGCTTTTTTCAATGTAGGACAAGGTCAAAGCCTTCCACCGTTCCACCCTGAGATGTACAGGCCAACGGCTGAGTCTCTCTCGCCCACTGCCTCAGCCCTCCCTTACTCAATTCCGCCAACATCTTCCCTTCAATATCCTCCTCAATATAACTTTGGATTTACTTCTGCACCCTTTACAGCTACAACTTCTTTCTTGGATTCATCAGGTCCCGCTTCATATGCTCCAATGGCTCCTCCATTTCTGACGTCTGGTGCAATCCATGCATCATCCCCTTCCAGATCTTATTTGCAAGGATTTTCTGAAATTGGAGCTGCAGTGAGCAGCAATGGGATCTGGCCTAGACCAAGCTTAGATTTGAATGGGCCTAGTTTTGATTTGAATTCAGGGCCCGAGCATATTGATGCAGATGTTCGAGAAGATAGAACTTCCATGCGGCAAACTCCTGTTTTCCCTACTTCATTTCCTTTTGAACCAAAAATCAGAGTTCAACGGCAGTCAGTAGACCCACCTGACCCTCAGAAGAGAAAGGAGCCTGAAGTAGCTTGGGATTTATATAGAACTGATGCAACAGAGCTCGCAGATGTAAATCCCAGAGATGAGAGGGCCACATTGAGGCAGATGCCTGCTTTTGGGAACCCCTTTCCCATCGATGAGCAGTATTTCAGAGCCTTGCGCCAATCAGAACCGGTTGAATCTTTAAAGAGAAAGGAGCCTGAAGGAGGAGGCTGGGACAACAGACCTGTGAAGCAAACATCGTGGAGATAGATGGCTGCTTATTTATGTTCAAGGGTCTTGGTATTCTTGATGCTTGCCTTACCTGGTACGCTATAAAAATCAAGTTTTTCTTTGTTGATTGGCTTTTAATTCTAAAGCAAGATGTAATTAGTGCCGAGTTAAAACTGGTCAGTTGCAGCAGCCCAGAACATCAATTTCTTAAATTTGGATGATGAGCGTGATGAATTAGCTAATGCAAATTTCCATGGTTCAGGAACAGCCCAATGGCCCCTCTGCATTTGGCAGCATTGTACAGTTAACTATTCACATTTGCAACAAAAGTAATATACTGCACTTGGCATAAATGATTGGATCTCATCTAATCAGCTCTTCAATTTTGGTTGCTTTGGAGGCATTGAAAGTTTCTTGGATGAAGATCAGCAATAACCAGTAGTTAGGGCAAAAGCTGTCTGGAAGGTCTTACATTCAGGGCTTCTCCCTGAATATCATTTTGTTTTTGCATGTGCTTTGAGGTTCGCATGCCTTATTGTACCTCTCCCTTGACCTTATTTATGAATCATTATTTGAATTGTATATGAAAAATACCATGTAGGTTCTACATGCCATTTTGAAGGCTCATAGCCTTCTTTGTTTTATAATGCTGGTGTGAGGACTGTGGGTTCAGACTTATTGTGGTTTCATAAAAATTAACAAGTGGTGGCAGCAGTTCTTTCATGTTTGGTATGATTTTGATTTGTTCTGGTATTATTATTTTGTTGAGAAACAATGACAGCACCAGATCTTAATTTTCCAAGTAATAAATGCATTCATCACAATTACAATTTTTTAACAGTACAAAATATGGAAGAAGTGAGCTTTGACTACTATGTTTTCTAATATAGAACTGACGTACAACATTTTTAGCAGGCTTCCTCCAAACACTTCATATTAGTGTTTCAAGTATGGCTTAGATATTTCTTTCTCATGCTTCTCTAATTTGTTGTGATATTTAAGGAATGACCAAGTTTGCCATATGTATGCTTGTTTTACTTAAATATCTGGGCACAAATTTTCCCTCTTTTTATTACCGGAGGCCAAATGTTTCTGGGACTGTATGCTCTTAAAAAATGGTATGTTTTGTAGTGAGTCACAAATTGCTTGCTGTGATGCTACAATTGGTACAATAACAGATTCGGGGATCAAGCAGCTTTTGCGCTGCCCACTTCCCTCAAATTGGCTTAAGGTGTGTGAGGCATGACCAAGGTTGCTATATCTATGCTTGTTTTACTTAATATCAGGGCATGCAGGCAGACTGTTTCTGGGACTGTACGCTCCAAAAAAATGGTATATTTTGTAGTGAATCACTAATTGCTTGATGTGATGCTACAATTGTTACACGAACAGATTAGGGGATGAATCAGCTTTTGCTCTGCCTTCTTCCCTCAAATTGGCTTAATGTGTGTAAGGCATTTGGTCCATAAGCTCTAAAAATGGCATGTTTTGAAGTGAAGTTAAATTGCGTACTGTGATGACTCAATTGGTACAAGAAAGAATTGCAGGGGATCAATGAGCTTTTTCTCTACCAACTTCCGTTATTTTGGCCAAGGTGTGTGAGGTTTTCTGTCCACTTTACATTTTCCTGCTAGATGGTCAAGCACTACAGGTTTTGTTAATTAGTTGTCACAGTAGAGCTTCCTCTGCAAGTCGCAGACAATGGTGAATGTTGGAGCTAAAAAGTTTTGATAATAATAGGTGATTGACAAACTTTTGTTCTGCCCCCTTCCCTCAATTTGGGTAAGGTGTATGGTCCATGCTCTTAAAATGGCAATTTTTTTATAATGAATCTCAAATTGCATGCTGTGATCGCTCAATTGGTACAAGAACAAATTGTAGGGTATTAGTGAGCTTTTTCTCTGCTGGCTTCCCTTAATTTGGCTAACGTGTGTGAGGTGTTTGGCCTACTTCCCATTTACCTGCTTGATGCTCAAGCACTACAAGCTTTGTTATTAATTGTTATAGTTTCCTGCACAAGTTGCAGACAATGGTTTTTTCTGCGCCCTTCCCTCTATTTCGGTTAAGGTCTATGGTCCATGCTCTTAAAAGGGCATATTTTTAATAAATGAATTTCAAATTGCATGCTGTGATATCACGCAATTGGTACAAGAACAAATTGTAGGGTATCAGTGAGCTTTTTCTCTGCTGGCTTCCCATTTACCTGCTTGATTCTCAAGCGCTACAAGCTTTGTTCATTAATTGTTATAGTTTCCTGCTCAAGTTGCAGATAATGGTGAATGTTGAAACTAAAATGTTTTGATAATAACAGGGGATCAATGAGCTTTTGTTCCGCCCACCTCAGTTTGGCCAAGGTGTGAGGTGCTTGGTCCATATTTTGAAGGGAATCTCAAATTGCAATGCTGTGATCGCACAAATTGTACAAGAACAAGTCGTGGGGGATCAATGAGCTTTTGCTATGCCCACTTCCCTTAATTTGGCTATAAGGTGGGCGAGCTGTTTGGCCACTTCCCATCTACATGCTAGATGTTCAAGCACTACAGGCTTTGTTCATCAATTGTCACAGAATATTTTCCTACACAAGTTGCAGACAGTAGTGAATGTCGAAATTAAAAAAAGTAGTTTTGATTAATGAAGGTCAAAATAATTTTTTTGTGGCAAACTCAATTGCCATCTGATTTTGTGGCCTACTCATTTTGTTAATTTCTATTAACAGTCTACCCATTTTTTGTTCACTTTAAAATAACACTCATTTGACTAAAATTTATAGGTCATTTCCAATTGTGGTGTTGGGCTACGTACACGCCATTGTAATGCCAATTTCTGGAAATTTGGTCTTCATGGATATTCGTTTAAGGTTTGATACAGTGGCAGAGATTTCAGTTAGCAATATATGAATTTTATCATCTTAGATCTTATCAACAAGAAATCCTTGTTCTGAAATTTCAGGTCGAAGGTTGAGAACTGAAATAAACCTTACAACTAATATATGCTAGTGTCGGGATAGGATGACTGTACCAAAGTTCATGGGGCATATGGTTGGCTGCCTGTCAGCCAAGTAACTTCATGAAGACTTCATTACTGGTGGACCACTGCCAATTGACCCCATTTTGACTTTGGTTGATGATAAATTCATTACTAAACATAGAGGGTCAAGATTCCTTAGGTACAATTAAAAGTCTGGAACAACTTTTACATCTATTCAGTGGTTGTTGAGCTGGAAAGCGATGATGATGGCCTGACCTTTTTTGGTAAGCCTTCCCAATAAAGTTTTATGTGATGTGGATTTTCTTTCGCTAGTTTCCTTCATATATTATATTATAATTTTTTAATGTAAAGATTATATATTAAAACAAATGTGCATCAGTAGGAATTTGGTTTCATAGCTAAGTTGAATGGTTTTTTTTTTTAAATGGATAAAACATTAAAAGAAAATTACGAAGTACATAGCAGCATCACTAGATAAAGTGACTAACAACTGAAACGAGAGCGACAAGAACAGTCCCAGAAATGGCTGTAGAAATAAGAGAATCAATATGACAATAGATAAGCCTATTTTATTTTTTTGGATTGGTAAATGACTGACGCCTTTATATTATATTTAAATATTAAATTTTAAAAAAAATTGTTTTCCATTCAAACGGGAATTGGTTGGAAAGAACAAGCAAAAAAACTTCCAGTCTTGCTCGAGACCAAAGTTCTATTATATAGATTTTAAAAGGGGAATTTCTCAGTATATTCAAAATTAATGAGTTCTTACAATGACCATTTATTAGATCTTATATTGACAGGAATAACTTTTCTTGCAGAATTTAGCTTGTTTTCCAAATTCAAACTTATGATACTAGTCGAAATTGAATATACCTCCTGAGATAGTATTTCTATACTAACTTGCATATTAAAGAAGACCTTTCTTTCCACGAGGGGTTAGTAGTTTTAGTCCAAAAGAGTAAATGAAGGGATCAAAAGCAAGATTGGATGAAAAAACCATTTCTATAACAAATTTTAACACACTTCTTTTTAGCTATATGTAGAGTATTATGAGTTGGTAAAATACCGACTGATTTTTATTTATCAATTTGTCCTTTTGATGTTTATCTGAGCTTAGACTGTCCAAATTAGTGAATATACTGATCATACTATATTGAACTATATCAGAAAGGGTTAGGAGTGATTAAAAGTTTCCATTAAAAGATTTCATTGCCTCTTTGATGTTGCTTATTGTAGTTGATTGATTAATTTCCTTACATGTTTCTTTCAAATTTTGATTGATTGATTTCCTTATATGTTTCTTTCAAATTTTAAACTTATTAATTTAATTTTGATTGCTCCTGCATGAATTGAAATATGTGAAATGCAAACTTGCAAAATGATATTACTAGTCTCTGAAGGTGATAATACCAAGATTTTGCCATTATTCATACATTTAGAAGAAAACAAATATGAAGAGCCTATATGCATCATACAAGTGTTAACAAAACTAAAAACCAAATTCATCAAGAGCTATAATTCTATTCCACGATAAGATGATCAAGGGTTACATTTATTCTGTGTGCCCAAGGCAAGAGGATCCTATTAGTTCTAGATAACAATAGAAGCAAGGGGAAAAGGAAGGGCCCCCAAAAAAGAAAACAAGACCCAAACAATGAAGAAGGCATAAACTTAGACATAATTTGATATCGTCCAAAGGCAGGAAAGGAGGAACAAGAAGAGAACCTCCAAGTAATGGCCACGATGATCAAAATTTGACATAAAAAAAAAAAAAAAAAACTATCAAGCATGAGAAGCCAACAAACTTAACCTTCCTTTTTCGAATACACCATGATGATTTCTGGTATGTCCTTAGGGTTCTCGGTTTTGAAGTTAAGGCGAAATTTGAAGGAGCTTTTTTTGCTTGCTAGACTTTTCTATATTCGGGATACAAAAATCCAAAGCTTCCAGGGTATCGAGCTCCACTCTCGGTTGAATATAGGAATTGAAGATGCTGAGATAGTGCTTGAGCCAAGCCTTTCTATGATCTTCTATAATCCCTCTCCGCCTGAGAAGAAAATGGATATTGGCTTCCATTTTTGGCCACTCTTAAAAAAATAAGGCATTCTCTCGAATTACCAGAGAGGGTCATCTAGGGACAATGGTCAACTCGAAGCTCTCAGGTGGTTATGACATGTAAAGCTCTGGCAGAGGGATTCTAAGCTTCTCATCTATACTCTCAACTTCAAGACGTACACACCAAGTTGGATTGAAGACATTATAGCAAACCCTGAGAATTGCCCACTTCTCCACTTTGGCTCTGGCCAAACACCCTATAAAGGAACCTACAATATTGTTGGTTCTCCAAGAGAAGTCATAATTGGAAACACCTTCCCCTAAGACACGGTTAACAACGATCCTAGTCGTCATCCATAGGATTAAAAAGACGCTTCCATCTCTCTAGTTTAACATTGCCTCTAAATGCCATGATACAAACCCCTGAGGAATGAAATAAACTAAAATTGGTCCATGTACTAATACTATAGCTAAAGCAGCCTCAACATAGTTAGGGCATAATAAGCACAATAAGCCTCTATTATTAGTTAATTTTAATCCATTCTAAATATTAGAATGTTTCGATTATTAGTTAGTCTTTCTTTAGCTTTCTTTTAGCTAGATTAGAATGTTTCTATTCTTTTGTATATATTGACCTCTCAGTCTCTAATAATAACAAGCAAATATTTACTAATTACTTCATAATATGGTATCAGAGCGAAAATTTTGATTAAAAAAAAATTTATAATTTCTTGTTTGAAAATCAGAGCAATAATTTTCGAAATTATTTTTTGTAATATCTACTTTTAGTCTAAAGGTGTTTTTTGTTTGCAATTGTTGTTTGGTTTTTTTGCACATTTCCATCATTTTTTGGGTTTTTTTTTTTTACAGCTAAGATTGGTTTTGGTTGAAACCCTAATTTTTTGCATCAGTTTTTTTTTTTACAAATTCTTGGTGGGTTTTTTTGGATCTCAATTGGGTTGTTGTCAAATTTTTCTGGATGCCTCAATCTTTTTGTCTCAATTTTTGAGCCAATGAATCTAGAATCGACAATATATTCTTTCTAGGTTTTTTGAGCTCACTTTTCAATACTTCTTCATTTTTCTTTGAGTATTTCATTTTTTTGTCTTGAAGTATGTGCCTTCATAGATTTTCATGTTTTTTCATTGAAAAATGTGTTATGGCATCTCTGACTAATAATTTTTTTCTTCGATGAATCTTTATATATATAAATAAAAAATGGTTCAAAAAGGGCTCTTGGAGAAAAGAACTAGTGAAGAAAAAATCCGATCATTACCCAATACAAAAAAGGAATGTAGAAGAAAAAATTTGCATTTTGAGAGTATTAAACACTGTGAGCCCCAAATCTAAATCCCCAAAACCTTACATCAATGCTCCAAGAGGAGAGAGATGATAAAAAGATTCGAAAACCATGCCTAAAACCCCACCCATAAAACAATGACATCATTAAAAAGAGTACACACTGATTACATTATGATTGCTCAAAAGCTTAGATCTCATATGAAGAAAAAAGTAAAACCAATCATTAACTAGTGCAAGAGTAAATGCCACAAAGAAGAGCCCAAAAATCACCATCAGTGTTCTTCATCTGCGATACAACAATGAGATCATGATGATAGAAAGGATGCCATGCAATGTAGATACTAGCTTGCCACATCCCTAAACTATATATGAAATCTCAAAAAAACAGTTGAGATCCATAAAACAATAAACATATGTAACTAGAGAGAAACCCAAACAATTTTGCTGTGAAATCCTTTGATGCTAATAGTCACCAAAATACGCATAATGAGGAGCCAAAATGAAGACCCGAGCTAGAAAGGTTTTAAAGATGTTCTTTTGTGATAATATTAATCAAATCAAGGAAGATAAGAGGATTAAGTGGAGAAAGTAAATAATTAATTATAACCCCATCCATACCTAGATTGGCCAAACAATCAACTAAAAGATTACCTTTTTTATAAGTATTCATAATGTAACATTCAGAGACTAAATCAAGAAGGCATTGAACTTGATGCATTATATACTGAATGAACTAGTTATACACATGACGTTTAATACATTCATTAATAATAATGGCCAAGTCCCCTTCCACATGCAACCTAGATATAGGCAATGACTTTGCAAGTTCCAAACCAAAGAGCAAGGCTAAGGCTTCAACTATGTTATTAGTACCCGGAAGGAAATGAGAAGATTTAGCTACAATCACTTGACCTTTAAAATATCTAATGACTATACCATAGCCATATTTACTTGGATTCTCCCTAGAAGCCCCATCAAAATTGATTTTATAATAAGCCTTACTTGGGGTGATCCACTTAGTTTGTGCCTGGACCAAAGGTACCTTGGATGGTCATATTGAAGTTGGTAGATGAGGAAAGACCAAGCCTTTCCAATGTTGAATAACATAGTTGTCCTAGGAAGAAAAAACATGATTACCCTTGTACTTATGTAGTGTAGCATTAACAAGCTCAATAATTGATCTTTCTAATCCTTTTAGAATTTGGGAGATTGAAGATGAAATTTGTTTAAAAATTCTCTTATTTCTCTCCCACCAAATGGCCCAGACTAAAGAGGCAGGTATACACTTCCAAAGACATGAAAACATTGATTTAGTGTGTAGAATTGCCCATGCTTGAAAGAGATCCCACAGGGAATTAGGTAGTGGCAAAGAAAAAATAAGCTTACTAAGAGCGAAGTGCCAACAATCTTCCAGGCAAAAGTGCAATTTAAGAGGAGGTGATTTGTTGTTTCTAAATCTTCATGACAAAGTACACAATTAAAGGGATTAGAGATGTTCAGTCTATACAGACAATCACTTGTTAAGATCTGATGCTTTAATGCAAGCCATGCAAAACATCTCTTTTTTGGTAGAATTGAATTGTTCCAACATAATTTAAAAGCATGATATGTGGTCTAATTACACTAATTTTATTGAAGGGCTAAGTTGTTGGAAACATGACCAGTTAGATGTTTTGAGTGTTGTCATTTATGGCAACATGTATTCAACATTTCATTTATGCATTTAGAGTTAGAGAATTGTCTAAGTGTTCGACAGTTTGCAACAACACAAAGACATATATGATGTGTACGGATGACACACTTTGAATTAGCTTATGCATTGTTGAGGATAGCTCTATGATAGTGTCATGATGATGTATGCTAGTGCCCAGATGTGTATGAATAGTATAACACTAGTTATAGTTGAAATATCAATGCAGTTATTTGATAGAGCAGAACAAAGCATAACAGAGAATTGAGTTGTATGACTTAAGGAATTATTTTGGTAACAAAATAATTACTAAGTCATGATGAGCTGACTTTGTGGATATTAATCCATAAGTTATTATATATTATATCAAGCGTGTGAAGACATGAAGGCCGACTAAGCAAAGAATTATTAATTTGTGAAGTCTTATCTTGTGCAAAGAATATGAAGTTGATGCGATGACATATGATATGCGAACTATTGTATGAACAACTTGAAAGATATATGACCTTATGTGATGTGAGATTTGATGTATGATCAAAGAAAGTGTGAATTACAACAATGAGAAAAAAATGTATGTATATCTACTCTTGTGAAGAACTTAATTGTATAATTGCATGTTAGGGTAGTGGGCTCTTCTTGCATACATTGTATTTGGTCTACCAACTCCTAATAGGGTTGAGGCTTCTAACAAGGCCTAGTCCTCTAACAAATATGGTCAATATCCTTTTTTTTAGTGAATCATCTCGTGGTTATCATCCCCACTAGGGTTTTCCCTTGGTCAGGGTTTCCCTAGTTAACAAATAATGGTGTTATGAGTTCTCTATGTGTATGGTTATATTTATTGTTCATCATTGTTGGTTTACTTTCATATGCAAGTTATAAAGTAATTAACAATATTCAGTTGTGGGCAAAAGTTTGTAGAATATTGATTCACCCCCCCTCTCAGTATTATCTATTTCTAACATAAGTATCCTTTCTTAATAGAGTATTTACCATTTTTGGCTAGAGCCCAAAAGAGAGAATTTGGATGATTAGACAAATACTTTTCTTTTAACTAATATTTGTTTCAAAGAAACAACATGATTATGAGATATAGGGAGAGTTGATGGATCTTTCCAAATAACCAATCCTATAAGTATGTATAGCTGAGACATAATTAGAGAAATATGTTCCCTAAGCTTGCATCACTATCTTTGAAAAGTCCTTTAAAGTGTCAATAGATGAAAGGGGGGGGGGGGGGGGGGGGCGGGGGGCGGGGATGGGAATCCATTCCAAGAATCAAACCAAAAGTTGACACTTTCCCCATTATGCACTTCCTAGGATATGAATGAAGTAATAACTTCCCTAGAGGCCACCATGAAATTCTAGATGGTAGAGCCCTTTGGTAGATCTAGGGTAGTACAAATACTGAAGGATTCCATGTTATCCAAATATTTCTCTTGTAAAATTCGACACCATTTGGAAGAGGGTTTTTCATACATTTGCAAAACTAATTTAGCACCAAAAACCTTATTCTTGTTAGTAATGTTGTGAAGTCTTGCACCTCTAATTTTCAAAGAGGTTGACATGGCAAAAATAGAAATAAGGGGTATTTTCTTCTATCCATTCAAATTTTCTATCCAAAGGAATGAGCAGATTAAAGTTTCAATTTGAGAGATGATGCCTTTAGGAGCTTGCAAAATAGAGAAATAATAATTTGGAATGGCTGAGAGAATAGTTTTAATAAGCAAAATTCTATCCGAGACAGATAACGAACGAACCTTCCATGCACTAACTCTATTTTTGATAGGACCAATAACAAATTTCCAATAAGAAGATTTATTTGCACCCATGAAAAAGGGAATGCTAAGATAAGTAGAAGGCAACTGGTCAAGGGTAAAACCAAGCAATTGAACTATCCTTTGAGTAACCAATTGAGAAGTATTAAAGACATAACTTTATAATCTATCTACATTAATAGATTGCCCTGAAACTTGCATATATAAATCAATGGTTTTCTTCACATTTTGTGCTTCTTGATATGAAGATGAACCAAAGAGTAAGGTATCATCAACAAAAAGAGAGTGAGTTATGGATAAGGATGGACCAACTATGTTAAAACCTTTCCATAGACTCTTTTGATTAAAAGAATCAATAAGTCTGTTAAAGGATTTCACCATAATATTAAACAAGAATGGAGAAAGAGGACTACCTTACAAACTCCTTGGGAAGAGGCAAAAGAGCCTACTGATGCTCCACTAATGAGAACAAAAAAGTGTGCACCTGAGATGCAAGCTTTAATCTATTTACACCACCTAGGGGAGAAACCAAATTGACGAATGACTAAGAGGAGAAAAGACCAATTCAATTGATCATATGCTTTCATCATATCTAATTTGGCAAGAAAGGCAACAACATTATGTTCTTTGATGGTGTGAATATTTTCATGGGCTATTATGGCCCCCTCAGTAGTTTCTTGACTAGGAACAAAACCCCCTTGTTCCGCTGAAATAATCTTTGGGATAATGGACTTAAGTCGCAAATAAATAGCCTTTGTAATAATTTTATAGTATGTATTACACAAAGAAATAGGTTGAATGCTAGCAAAAGAATAAGGGTCATTAACCTTTGGGATGAGGGAAATGTTTGTGGTATTAAAGTTCTTAAGAATGGAAACATTTTTTTCTAGATTCCTCAAGCACCTTAAGTAATCCAAAATAGATGACATCCCAACTTTTTTGGAAAAAATGGCGCTGTGAATGCGCCGGGACTTGGCACCTTATCTGGAGGCATAGAAAATCCACAAGGTGTATCTCACAAATAGTGAAAGGGGCAATTCGAATCAAGTTGTTGTGTTGTGTAATCATTGGGGGGATGGAATCCAACAACTCACACACAAGGTGAAAGGGGGGAGGGTTCAAAAGTAGAGGGGAAAGGAGATTAGAGAAAAACCTTACACTCTCATCTTGGATACCTTTAGCATCATAAATTAAATTACCTAGATGGTCATGAATTGTAAAAATAGTGTTGTTAGCCTTTTTCTGTTTGGCAGATGAGTGAAAAAACTTAGTATTTTGATCCCCTTGTTGAAGCCATAGCTCTCTGGACTTCTATCTCCAATACTCTTCTTCTCGCGTACATAATTTAGACCACTCCTCTTGTAATGTATGTTACCTTGCATGCGTATCGAGATTTAAGCCGTAGAGTAAATATGTTGATTAATCTTAGTTAGCTTTCCTTCTACTACCTTTTTTCCCTCAAAATTATTTTAAAAACATGTTTATTCTAGATTTTAATAAGCCCTTTGACATACTGTACTTTCTTGTGAAACTAAAACATTTTAGTTCCAAGTTCTAATGGGGCATCCTTCCACCATTGTTTTAAAAGGCCATCAAAATGGGGATGGCGATACCAGACACTTTCAAATTTGAAGGACGGTATGGAAAAAACTAGTGAGAGGGGAATCTAATGGAAGAACTGAAAGTTGAATAGGAAAATGATCAGATTCAAAATATGGTAGTATATATGATAGGATAGTATAATTTTCCTATTTCCAACTTTTTGAGCATAGAAACCTATCCAATCTGGTGGAACCCAACTCTTCTATTGGTCCAAGTGAAAGATCTAACTTGTGGATGAACATCAAATAGAGCATTATTGTCAAAAAACTCATTAAAGTCCTTGGAAGCTCTAGGAGGGGGAATAATACCTCCAATCTATGACATTAAAATCACCAACAATAATAAAATTGGCACATGCTAACTGCTGAATTAAACTTGCAAGTGTGAGACAAAGTTGTTGTTTATTTGTTGTAGGGGTAGGGGCCATAAACATTAATCAATAGGAATGAAAGTTGAAAATGTTGGATCGATAAAATTTTCCAATTAGTTCCCTATTGATGATGTTGAGGCTTGATAGTCTTAATATTCCATAATATAGTAAGGCCACTAGAAGCACCCAAGCTAGGGACATGTGAGGAATTCCATGATGCCCAATAACCAATAGATTTTTGGAAATTATCTGTTGATAACTTAGTTTCCTAAAATAATACTACATCACTTTGAATAGAATCAAGATACTACTTGATCCTATTTCATTTTTCAAGAGCATTAATGCCCCTAACATTCTATGAGAGGATCTTCATAATTGACAAGGAGAGCTCTTGACCCTCCTTGTCGATCGTTTAGAAGTAGGAAAATTACCATCCAATGTTGATTGGATTCCTGCATCAACCTCTTCTTTAGCTTTTGAATATCTTGATGGCCTACCCCTAGGTTTAGAAGATTTTTTACTCATGATCGGTGAAAGAGGGGTTTACAACACAAATAGTTTACGGGAGAAGGCAAAACTACCATTAGTGGAAGGTTGATTTGCAAAATTGGTCCTAGTTTGACTAGAACCATCTTTTGAAGTAGGTGACTTTGTAATTGACACAAAAAAATATGAAGCATCTTTAGAACCCTCCAGCCCAGGTGAAGGGGGACTTAGATTAGAAAATGCAATATCCTTAAGTAGATCACGAGGCATACTATCTCCATCAAATAATTGAGGGAGGAATGGTACACTACACTCTTCGGCTAATATTTGGGCATATTCAGTAGATAAGGAATGACTTTGAGAATCTAAAACAACTTCTAGTCTAGACAAGAAGGAGAGAGGTTGATCATTAAAAAAAAGCTCATTTACAACAACATCCAATTGAAAGGGGTGAGTAGAATCTTCTCCTATAAAAGAATTGTTAGCATTTGCATAAATCTCCCGATGATCTAAAATTCCTATGTACCATGGAGCCTTTGAACATGAACCTCCATGTTGGATATGAGAAAGTGAGGTAAGAAAAAAAGACATAATCTTCTTCAAGAACGTGCCGTGTAACGCCCCGCCAAGGGATCCAAAAGAGTTAACCTAAAGTTTTAACTAAGTTTGCCATACATTTTTTTTAAAAGAAAGAATAACATACACTTCAAACATAAAGTAGTGGAAGCAATAACCTACAATCGTAATTAAACAAACATCACAGATTACATTCCTTAAGGATCCCAAGCCGTCGAATCACATTTAAGTTTAAATAATACTGTCTAATAAATACCACATCCACATGAACGAATAATTATAAGTTCAAGTCCATTTAAATAATATACATTTGTTCCAAATGCCACTTGGTAATAAAATTCGAAATGCTCAATCATCCATTGTACATGTCACAAGGTATGAAAGGCTAACATAATATACATTTATAAAAATAGATTACATCATTCCTTTTGGATCCATGAAATAAAGTGCAATACAATAAGTGAAATCATCCATCATAAAGATATAACCATCCATCATAATACACAAGAATAGAATGAAAGGAAAAGCAGACAAAGAACTCCAACCATGACATCAATGAACAGATCTCAATGGTAAGAGTAAAAAGCACTACCACCTGACTGTGTGGTAACCCAAAAAGGCCCACTCCTACCGTGCTAAGGAGATAGTCTCAAGTCCCAAACAAGATATCAATCCAAAAATCAAAAGTAATATCTAAGTCAAGGAAACCCTAAAAAATAATCTAACTCAAAAGGTTCCAAGATAAATCAACATCTAGACCCAGAGGCAAACACAAACACATAGGAAACCTACTATGTAAGCAAAGAAGTGTCATTACATGAATCAACGTTAGAGTTACCCTGGCAGTCTAACTTGACCTTGACCCCCTAGTGACTCTATGCGGCACTAGTACCCTTTCGTACTGACAAGGCATACTAACGATGCATGGTTGCAACCAAGCATTCTCTCTACTCCCATCCTAGTTTGTACTAGCACTCGAGGCATGGGCGAGAACATACAAAGACTCTTATTAAGTTCATTTTGCTCTCATTTAGTGTAGTGTTTTTACTTATTAAACAACTTACAATGGGTTACCTTGGTGGCCACTTAGGGCCCTGGCCTCCATTGCGAGCCACTTCCTGACATTACATATAGATAACCTACCCTAAGCTCATGAAATCACAAATCAAATAATCATATAATATCACCTTAGTCCTATACAAGTGACTGGAAAGCATCAAAAGATAATTCACAATAACTCATCAGTTCTCTACAAGCAACTGGAAAATATCCTAAAAATACTAATTGAAGACTCAAAATGGTTAAGTCAAGTATGACATAGTATTCATCTTGTTATCCCACAATAAGACTAAAAGCAATAACCAACAATAAAATCAGACTCATCATAAAGCATATGAACACATTACCATGGTTGAGTTTAAAAGATCGAGATCAATTCAACATAATACCACAATCACATAACTCCCAAGCCTTTGGTAGACATCTTAAAACTGGTCAACACTCTAGTCAACCCAAACCCAAAACATAGACAACATACAAATAACATAGTAGTTTCATAGTTTGGTTTGATTTTGAAAAACACCTAGTTGAATTAATAGTAAGGTTTTAGTTTTCTTCAATGTAACTTTGCGAGTACCTACGATTTCCAATTTAACCCTTACAATTTACCCCATTCTTATATTTGAATAAAATGTACAATTACCCTAATTTGAATTTAAGTTCATTATTCCAAATGACTTAAGGGTAATTATTCATTTAATTATTAAAATAATACTTATTGATTTTCAAATAAAATAATTTACAATTTTATTAAAATCAGTATTATTAAAATAAATAATTAAATAAATTTTTAAACTTCATTAATGAACTTCCATTATTAATTAAACTTAATTAAATTACACACACACACACACACACACACACACACACACACACACACACACACACACACACACACACACACACACACACACACACACATATATTCTTGATCTGTAAGAGGCCAAAGCCAAGATTAATTATTATGCGTTATTATTAATTATTATTTTATTAAGTGCGAGTAGATTCAAACCCAAGATCTCTTCGATAAGAGGCTCACAATTTACCATTGTGTTGTAGGCTCTTGCCTTAAATTAATTAATAATTATATAAATTAACTATATTAACATTCATTAATTATTAATTAATTAAATATATATTAATATAGTTTATTAATAAAATTAATAATTAATAATTTAAATTTAACTTAAAAAAAAAATAAAAAATGCAAAGTCAATAAAGCATTTATTGGAAGGCCCACCCGCCTTTGGAAATTGCGCAGCTTCCCTGCAGTTGCCTCAGGGGCTTGTAGCCGCGATAGTACATAGTACTATTGCTGTCGCAGTACCTTGCGTCAGTGGTAGTTAAGCCGTTGGTAGGGTAAGGTGGGGAGTGGGGTAAATCCCCCTCCCTTTTTAATTTTTAATTAATTTATTTTTAAGATTTTTTTAAATCAAATTTATTCTTTAAAACCAATCCCCCCCATAAATTGTATATATATATATTTTTACCGAATTTCTTATCAAAACTCTAATAGGAAAATTACGACAAACCATTCAAATTTTCAAACTAAAAATTCTATTCATTTCAAACCCTCCCTGATTAAATTCTACTTTTTAAAATTACTGAACAAGGATTCTACGATATTTTAATCTTTATGTATACAAAAGAAACTCAATATGAAAGAACAAAAGATTCAGAATGAAGATTGAAAGATTCATACAATGAAATTTGGGAAACATATTTCAACAATAAGGAAGAAGACAAGAATAATAAATAACAATAATTAATTGGGTGAATCAAAACACAAGAATCTACCTGGTTCTGATGCTAAAATCGCAAACACCCAAAATATTTGTGAGAGAAATTTCTTCTCTCAAAACCTTCTCTCTAAAAATTCCTTCTCCAAAATTCACGGTCCCTCAAAAATGAACCCTCAATTGTTGATAAGGAGTTCTCTCCTAAATTCGGGGCACTAATTGTGTGATCACCTGAAAGGACTTCTTGCTTACAACTCTTTAACTCTTTATTATCTTTCTTTTTAAGTTTTCATGCACATTTATTGCAATATAAAATATCTTTAATTACATTCACTTGACTTCTCTTTTTAATTAATTTATTATATTTTAATCTCATGCATACTTTATGCAATTTTAAAACTCTTTAATAAATTAATATCTTTTCACTCTTTAATTTATTTTCAAAGCGTTAATTGATAAAATATTTATTAACTTAAGTAATAATAATATTTAACATTTATTTAAAAACGATCTCCTAAATATATTATTATTAAATTAAATAAATATTATTACGCTCTAAAATTAAACTTATAATTTTATCTTTAAATTTAATTAATTTTTTGATTACTTAAATATTAAAAATATCATAATAATTTTCCATTAAAATTAAATTATTAATTTAATCTTTTAACTTGACTTAATTAATAGAAAAATCACCAAAGACCTATAGGACGAAATACGAAAACCCATCATAGAAAACCACATACAAGATCAAACTAAAGGGTTATAATTATGAATTTACGTCATACAACACATACCTAGGACAAATGGGTTTAAAGGTTAGGATTTGGCCTTAAGAATTTATCTCCCCTCTCTTACCATTGAGATAATGTGATAGGGCACACTCATCCTGACAATTTAGGGAAGTCGATACCTAGTACTTGCAATCTGCATAAAATTCACGCATGTACAAACACAATATACTAAGCTAAATGCCTAGGCAATGGTAGGAAGTGGTGCATCGTGTAGATCTCGACTAGTAGGTGACTACAACTCCTTTCTTTAACGGCATCATAAACCTTATACATAAAGAAAATATACACGTACACCATACACATGTAGTATGGGGTAAGTATCCATAAGAAAACACATGATAATCCATCTAACTAATCATCATCAATAACTGAAATCACTGTAATAATCATCATGCATGCATGAAATATAGAGTACCAAGTAGTCTCATCATAAAATCAGCTGAATATGGAACAATATCTGATAATCTCAAAAATAATGCTACTAATCATCAAGCATAAAACTAGTCTAAAAGAGTTCGAGAATAAAAAAAAATGCAAACTAGGGGCAGGTATTACATGCCAAATTGTAAAATAACATCAAATGAAATAAAGACAATGCCAAGAAGATTCAATTTATAATTGGACATAGGAACAACCAACTGCAATGAAGAATCCATGTGCACTAAATCATTAGATCTTGGGGTAGATACTCCAGATTGAGGGCTATAATTGTAGTTAGAGTTCTTATGAAGAAGGGAAGGATTAATATGGGAGAAATGAACAAGGGGGTGGGATACCACTTTATCTAGATTACAAGTAACAATGGAATGTAGAACATCTGCACAAGATCTATTTTGAATAGAAAAAACACATTTTTGGGGGTAGGAAGTATGGTCTTTGCCTACGACTAGTTGAGAACAACTAGGATCAACACATTGATTAGTATAATGACCTAAGAAATCTTCTCTATTGACCACTGATTTAGCACCTTGAATAATAATATCTTGCTTCCATGAACCCCATCTAGAGTTCAAGGTAATTGTAGATGGAAAAGCTTTCAAAAGATCTAGAAGGACACAAATCCTGATTGGTAAATGAGGCTCGTCAAAAGGAACTAAATTGTTCCTAAGAAAAACAACAATTTTATAAGCCACAAATTCCACAAATTCCAATTCCCTATATTTGAGTGACAAACTTTGAAGTTTTAACCAAAAGAGCATAAAACCATACACATATTGATCTTCTTTAAAATTTGGAACCCAAAATAAGGTGTAAATACCCAACCCATTGCAAAATCAATTCTTAGCATGATGGACATCATCCCTAGCAATTGTAGATTTAAAAATGAAAACAAAAAACATAGAATTATAATCAATATAGAACAAGTCATAAATCCCATACCAATGCTGCTTAGTCCATATAAATAATAACTCCAAAGCAGGAATGAAAGCCCAAATCTTACCAATTAATGTCAAATCCTTCATATATGATACTTGAGGTTAAAGCAAGCCATATAAAAATTGCATGACAAGATTATGCCAATCTATCCCATCCAATCGTCGATGAGGATTTTGAGAATCAATTGGCATCGATGGAGCATTTGCATCAAATTTTGTTTCCCAAACTTTCAGAACTATTGGAAAAGAACCAACATGGAATTTCGATAATGGTACATTACTTGGAGAGGAAAAAAAAGCAGGGTTTTGGATTAGAATGAAATTGAGCCAAGTAAAAAAAGATGGGAGGTTAGGGTTTGAACCATTGATATCTTTCCCATTTGCTGATCAAATTGGAATAGGATGAATATGACCAATGCAGATATAAAAATAGGGTAAAGATGATGCCAATTCTTATTCTGGTGCCCTTGAAATCTATCCACAAAACTCTTATTATTAAACTTTTGCCAGTGAAACTGAGCACAATGTCTATCAAAATTTCTAGATCTAGGCCTTGGACTTATAGATTTATCATTCCGCATAGTGGGGAAATCCTAATGGGTACCTTGAAATCCATGTGACCTATGATTCAGAGAAGACTTATTAACACCTATAATAATATGAGGTTGAGTAGAGACCATTCATTTACCTTGCATGTACCAATTCATGTGCTTGCGATCCTAAAATGCCAATTGCCTATGTCTTTGTCGATGACTTTCCAGTTATAGATGTGATTTACCATTTTAATGTTTTTGAATGCCTGCCAAATTTTGCACTTGAGCTTGCTCCATCATTTTATTTGGATCAATATTTACCATTCATATCAATAGATTGCTGCATTTCTCTAAGGGTCAGTGCAAGAAGTTGGGTCTCACTTTTGGCCAAAAAGTGGAAGTGTTTTTCCTATTTTTGAAATTTTTTGTCAATTGATGTCAAAATTTGAGGTATTTAGAGATCGAATATTAAAAAACTCCAGAAATAAAATTTTTAGTGTTCGGAATCTAGTTTTTGAATATTTAATTTATTTGTGCACCCATATGATAGATTATTTTTTTGGTATGGATCTTTAAAAACCACTTTTTCAAAATGCTTGTTTCAGGACCATACCATGCTCGTGTACGGACACCATAATTTGACACAAATAAATGAATTTTTGCAAATCCTTTTAAAGGGAGTTACCTAATACACCTAAGATTGATGACAATATTTTTTCTTAATTTTTTATTGAATAATTTTTTTATTATTAATTATTAATTGGCTATAAAGGTAAATTTTAAAACCTCTCATGTATGGACCACATAATTTGATCAAAATCTCACTTTTTTCAATTTTTTCTTTTAACATCAAAAGAATTGTATGTAGATTGATGACATATAAATTAATTTAAGAAAAATTATAAAATAAAAAAGTTATTAAAGTTTTAGTGAATGTCACTTTTTAACATTTAGGAGATAGTTTTGATTAATAAATAATGGAAAAATAGAAAATAAACTAATAACACTATAAAATTTACATTTTTGAAATCAGAACAACAAGACCTATAATGGTTTTTTGTCTCGTCAAAAAATTCAATAGGAATGACTATAAAAAAATTATGACAATATTAGAAATTGTCGAATAAATGCCTTAGAAGAAAAAGGAGTACAAAGGCATGGCTTGGTGGGACCAAGCCTATGACATGCCTTTCCCCAAGGCAAAACCCCATGCAAAAGTCGGGAGCCATGCCAAATTCCCGCTCATGTCTCACGAATCAGGCACCAAATTTGTAATTCAAAAATCGGGTGCCCGATTTTTTTAAACCGTTATATCGACTTTTTAAAAATTGGGCACCCGATTTGTAAACAGGTACCCAAGTTTTAAAAAATCGGGTGCTCGATTTTTAAGAAATCGGGTACCCGTTTCTGATGTACCCGTTGGGTCCCAAACGCTGCCCCACCGACCTAATTTCAATGATTGAAATGATTGAGCAACAGTTTTGACCTGCAACACCAAATTTTGTCACGCTTATTCTATTTTCTTGTCCTCTTATACAATTTGCAGGCTACTGATTCAAATTCAAAACTGGTGCAAACATGGGATCAAAACAACAAAGAAAGAAGAAAGAAAGAGTTCTGACAGATGAGGAGATTGCAGCAAATAAAGAGAATGAAGCACAATGTCAATGAGAGAGAGGACAAAGAATTAGAGACTTGAACAATGTTTCAAAGGAGAAAGACATTGAAGATACCACGATGGATGAAGAAGTCAAAGAAGAGAACCCAATACAAGAAAATTCAGGTGCACATTCTAATTATGCGTTCAATACAGGTGTGTCTCCAAACCCTCGAATTTTCTCTCGTGATGAAATTGGTAATTTTTTAGAAGCAGGTTACGATTTAAACGATTTAAATTTTCTTCATGAGAAGCAATTGTCAAATGATCATGCACAAAACACTCCAATTGAAATGCTTGCCCCAAAAGAAATGCCAAGAAAATTTGAAAATGATATTCAAATCCCAAATAACAGTGAAAATAGTAAAGTGTCTGAAAATAAAAATTGCATGAATGTAGACATAGAAACACCAACTACTAAACAAACATGTCAGGATGATAGTAAAGTGTCTAAACATAATTTTCATATTCCTAATGATGTGTTAGATAATCTTGAGGGATTAGTTTCATGGAGACAAATTAGGACACATGCTAATAGATTGTATAGGCATTTTTTTTATAATAAGAAATTTGGGTTTCAATGTCAGCTAATGTTGCAACTAATTAAAATGTCTAAAATGCGAAAAGTAATGAGAAGGTTGGGAATGTATGCAAAACCCAAGAATAAAAATGAGTCTTTAAAACAAGTTGTATCCACTGTTGCTAGTGCCTTTGATGTTATCGAAAAGAGAAGTCGGTCTAAAGATAAGAATGCAGCACGACAAGCAATAACAACAGCTTTAGTTAACAAATCAACATCTGACAAAAGATTGATTACCAACATAAGTGGATATCTTAATGTGAATCGTAAGACTTTAGAAAGAGCTATAAAGAGAAGGGTTAACTTTGAATGTGATCCAGCAAATATTTTATGGACTTCTAGTGGTAGACTCCCGAGATGTGATATGAAACTTACTAGTGAAATCAAAAGTTTGATTGAAATTTTTTGGCATGATAATACAAGAGTATCACCTAATTGTAACGCCCCGCTCGGGAACCCAAGAGAATTAAACCTAACATGTTACAATGTTTACTGAACTATTTTTTTTTTGAACTTTAAACAACATCAAGATAACATTAATGCGGAAGCAATAAGAACATACCTATCAAATACACATTTGCAATTACAGATACAGTTTCAATTCCTCAAAGATTCCTTTACGTTGAGTCACATTTAATAATTTTTTAATTAATTAGTTTAAGTTCCAAGTACAATGTCACATGATCATAAAGAAATAATAGATACATAAATCGCATAAGCAAATGCATAAGTATAAACAATACAATGAAAGTACATCCAATCAATAACATCCACTGCACATGTCGCAGGGTATGTGAAAATAGATATTGTACAACAGAATACATGATAACATATATACATCATCTGAAAAGAAGTCTCTGAGATAAGAAATAAGAATGATAAAGGTACATCTTTTGCAATGAACATCCAACAGCTAGCAATGTGAAGGGAACCCAAATGGTAAGAAGGCACTACCTCCCGACCGCGTGGTTACCTAGTCAGGCTTCCACTCCCACCGTGCAGGGAAGATAATGAACGATCCACATACGGCTAATCAAACATAAAACATTCCTAGGCAAGGTACCCCTAATAGCCAAAACTACCTCAAAGGTAACACATGCTACTCAAGAAGATAAAATAATCCAAAAGTAAGAACACTCAATCCAATACCGACACCACATAACCAAACATCATACACGAACCAAGTATAAACCAAATACCAAGATCATAAGGTAAAGTCAACGAAAGATAATCACCTCAAGTCAAAAACCACATATCAAGAGTACATCATCCATGAATCACCAATCATCCTCAATGAAAGTAATAACCACAATAAACACATCCAACAATAAATACACCACCAGAGATACACAAATCTACAGAGGAGACTCAGGCTACATACTAGGGAGTGTCATCACATGGCTGATTGAGTTACCCTGGACTGATCTCTAACAAGACCCCGGACCCTCAAGCGTTGAGTTACCTAGGACTAGTTACTCTGAACCCCGGACCCTCAACACCACACATATGGAAACTAGAAAGCCCTCTCAAGAAGACGAGGCACTCATCTTATTCCCATCCTTAGTCTATACAAGCACTAAAGGCATGGGTAGATCAAATATCTCTAACTTATCTTTTTAGTGTGTTTTCCCCCCATAAATTTTACTTACTAGATCATCACTTATTACATAACTTGCATTAGGTTACCCTGGCACTGACCACTTTGGGTCCCGGACCCCTATGCAAGCCACTCCCAAGTCACGTACCTAGACAACCTCTCCTAAGCACATAAAAACATAGTTGTGTCCCATACCACAACACCCATAAAGATCAAACTCGGTTCCTTAACAGGCAACCTGATAATAAGATGGTTCTCCCATCCAAGTACACATAATTTCTCCACAAGATAAACCTCATAAATATAATCTCCAATATGAATCACAAAACACATCACAACATGTAGTCCCATAAATAGTATACAAGAAATCTCACAAAACCTCTGGTGTACATCCTAGACTGGTCAACACCTACTCGACTCCAAAATCTGAATGCATAAATATTACAAACAAACAATACAGTTCATAGTTGGGTTTGATTTGAAAAGACATAATAGAGTCAAAAATAACGTTTTCAATTTGCATTTCAATGAACGTTTAAGTGTATAAGATTCTCAGTTTATTAAGGTCGTTATTATCGATAATTTAAATAAGTGCAATACTTGATTCAAATAACTTTCTTTTATTAATTAACCTTAGTCAAATAAGACTTTAACTAAGTTAATTAATACGCATATATTTAAACAAAACCCATTCTAATACTATTTAATTATTATTTACTAAATAATAACAATACTTATCGATTAATTATAAAAATTATAAATTTTAATAACATTTATTTATCACATTCATTAATTAAAAATTTGCTAAATTTAATTATAATAAAATTTTAATAATTAACAATATAAATTTATTAACAAATTATTACTAATTGATAATATAAATTTAACTTTATTTAAAATATTATAAACTTCTATTTAAAAAAAATGATTTTAAATATATTTTAAAAAAAGAACGTTTATAGCCCATCGGCTATTTAAAACTGGCCGCAGCCTTAAATCTGTGGCAGCTTCTGCTGTAGCAGACTGCTGCCGTAGCAGCAGTACATAGTACTGCTACGATAGCAGCCGATTGCCGTAACCGGAGTACAAGGGGGGGTAGGGGGTAGGGTAAAACCCGCCCCTCCCCATATTTAAATTTTTAAAATTTTTTTTTATATAATATTAAATCACCCCTGTCCACGTCCAACACATTAATAATAATAATAATAAATTTTTTTTAAAAAAAAATAAAAATTATTATATTAGAAATTTAAGAACTATTTTATGATTTGATAAATTTTTATTTTATTAAAAATTTATGATATCAATTCCATTTCTAACTAAAATTTTCTTTTTATATCAAACCTTTTTCTCAAATGAATATTCGTTCTTAAAATCTATTGAAAGAGGACGTTTATCTTTTAAATCTCAAGCTCAATTTCAATATCCAAATACATTCCCATATTTGTTTGATTTCTTATTTGGTCTTATGCATATTAAAATATAATTCTCTAAAATATACTCAACAAAGTATCCATCTAAGCCATGTACAGATATTTCTCAAACAAGAACAATATTGCATACCCGAAAACAACACATGCAAAAGACACGGAGCAAACAGAAACTTGAAGAGTGAAAACTAATATACAATTAAACCACGAGATCCTACCTGGATCTGATGCTAAACAGTGGCAGCTAGATAAAGATTCCTACTGCAAGTGAAACCCTTCAAGCTATGAAAAACTTCCCTTCTTTTCCAAACCCTCTGATTTTCTTTTCAAACCTGTGTGTGTCCTGTGTCTGAAAAACTCTCTGAGACCTGTGTGTGAAAACTTGTCTCCAAAAATCTCTCTCGAAAAATGAACCCTCAAATTTTATAAGGAGTTCTCTTCCTAAAATCGGGGCACTAATTGTGCGTTTACCCGAGAGGTCTCTTGATCCATCTTGTTAACTCTAAAATCAACCTTTATTTATCTTATCTTTCATATTTTCATGCACGTTAAATGGATTATTAAATCTCTTTATTTAATTTCCACTCAACTTCTATTTTAATCAATTTATAACTTATAAATCTCATGCACACTTAATGCGATTAAATATCTTTATTAATTTCACATGTTTAATCTTTTCAATTAATTTCTTTTATTTTCAACTCATGCATAAATCATGCGAACTATAATCTTTATGATAATTAAATATCTTTTCACTTTTAATTTCATTTTTAGAAACTTAATTGATAAAATATTTATTAACTTAAATAACAATAATATTTAGCATTTATTTAAAAATGCACTCTAAATATATTATTATTAAATTAAATAAATATAATCACGTTCTAAATTTAAACTTTAACTTTTATCTCCAATATTTAATTCTCTCTTATTTAATTAATTCATTCATGCACAATTAATTTTCTTTTTAATTAAGATATTCTTTTATTAATCCTTCATGCACTTTAAGTGAATTGTTAAATTACTTTATTTAACTTTCCACTTTGACTTTTCTTTTAAAGTTAATTTATAATTTTAATCTCATGTGCACTTAATAAAATATCTTAATCAAGTTCACATATTTTATCTTTTAAATTAATCTCTTATATTTAAAACTCATTCATGCGAACTTAAATCTTTTCCATAAATTAATATCTTTTTCCTTTTTAATATATTTTGAACGTTTAATTTGATAAATATTTATTAACTTAAATAACAATAATATTTAGCATTTATTTAAAAATGAACTCTAAATATATTATTATTAAATTAAATAAATATTATCATGTTCTAAATTTAATCTTAAAACTTATATCTTCCAATTCAATTCTTTATATTTAATTAATTTCTCAATTAATTAAATATAATTAAATATTCAAAAAGTCATAATAATTCTTCATTAAATTAAATTATTAATTTAATCTATTAATTAGACTTAATTAATAGAAGATACATCAAAGACTCACAAAACAACATACACATAAAATACTCACAGGTTTAAAAAGGGTAGACAGTCTGTTACGAGTCCTTGCAGGACAAGTATTATAGGCTTATGGCTAGGATTGGACCTAATCATTATCTTCCCATTCTCTCCATTTGAGTATTTGTAATAGGGCACGCTCATCCTGGCAATTTAGGGAAGTCGATGCTCGGTACCTGCATCCTGCATAAAAGACGAGCATGTACATGTATATAATATATCTGAACTAAACAGACAATGGCGGGGAGTGGTTCATCGTGTAGATCCTGACTAGCAAGTGACTACGACTCCTTCCCTTAACCACATCAAACACGTCAGACATAAAGATAAAATAAACATGCGCACCATACACATGCAAGTATGGGGTAAGTATCGTAAAAATCATAAGTCTAATATCAAATGCATACATATAATAATGCATCTCTATCAATACAACATAATCATCATTAAAGACATCATGTTAACATTTTTATGAAAGAAACCACATTTACTAACTAGGATCATCAAAATACCATTAACAACACATGAATGAAATCAACTAAGCAATAATAACCGATGCATTTGTAATTCAAGACATGAAATAATATCATAATATTGTAAATCCAATATCTCTAAACTAATCAATGCATAAAATCAACCTAAAAGAATTTGACAATGATAACAGAAATGTGAACTAGGGGCAGACACTACACTAATTCAAGATATGTTCTTAAATTGAGAATTGGGTCAAAAATACGTGATCCACATCCTAAACACCTTTTGGACATGACTCAAACTGAATTGTTTAAAATTTTTGTAGATGGTAAGGTATTAAATATTACCATTAGTCAAAGATCTTTTGAAAAGTGTAAACCATGGTATGTAAGGATTAACAAGGAAAGAATCACATGTTGTTGTAAAACTCATATTCAATTTCATTACCATTATGATGTATTTCAATCTATACGTGGTACCATGCATAGTAAAGAAATGTCGCAAGAATGTGGTATAAAAATACCACCTCAAACTATAAAAGATTTCATATCAGGTTTGTTTTGTAAGTCACCTAATGATCAATACTTTCTTTTCAATGCATGTCTTTCTAGTACATGTGATATGTGCGGCAATCTTTCTTTGTTAGATGAATGTTTGAGGTAAAAAGATTGAAAACTATTGAATATCCATTAAAGGATGGGAAGTTTGGAAGAAGGTGTGATCTAGTTATAGATAAAGTTAGTTGTCATGCATTTATGGATGAGTTTAAGAGTGTGATCATACCAAAATATGTTAAACACTCTCAATATTCTAGATGGCTTGATGGACAATTTCACATATGTAAGAATACATTTCTAATTGGTACTATACTTTCAGTTGTTGACTTTGTAGAGAACTACACGCTTGCACCGCAAGAAGAGGTACAACCACAATATTACAATTTAGTGCAAGTAACAATTTATGTTCATATAGTTTATAGGCATGCACCTGATAGTACAAAGGAGGATAAAAAAATATTGAGAGAGTACCATTTTTATTTAAGTGATAATAAACTCCATTCATTTGAGTTTGTCCAATATTGTTTCAAGGTCTTTTATGATAATTTAAAAGAGAGACAAATTCAAATGACACAACATTGGATATGGTTAGATAATTGTATAGGACAATTCAAGAATGCTAGAATGTTCTATTGGTTGAGTAGGACACATAAGCAAACTAGCATCCAACATGTGTGGAGTTTTTTTGAGGCTGGACATGGTAAAGGAGAACATGATGGTGCTGGTGCATGTGTGAAGAGAGCCCTTAGTAAAGAGCAATTAAAATTTGAGGAAAGAGCTAAATTCAAAAATGCACATGAGATTGTCGAATGGTGTAACAAATATTTATACACGGGATCAAGTCAAAACTCTACAATCAAACGTTTCTTCTACCTAGTTGAAGAAAATAATATCCCTTCAAGATATGATTGTGATACAATTAGTGGTTCAGCTAAATGGCATTCATTTAGGAGTTCAGATTCTAACACTTGGACTATATGGATTAGGGAGCTTGCTTTTTTTTGTCAATTTTGTCTTGCAGGTGAATGGGAAGAATGTGAGAATACAAAATGGGTTGAAGATTGGCAACAAAGATCATTAGCATCTACTGACATGCATTTTGAAGATGATATAGTAAATGAAGGCCAGAATGTTACTTTTGCATCAGAAGACTATGATCATATTTCAGACCTCATAGAACCTGGTATGCACAATTTAATTAGATTTTTTTGCGATCTCATGCTTCAATTTATATAATTTGCATATGTACACGAGTGATTAAAGTGTTTCTATACTTTATCCTATCTTGTAGGACATGTTTATGCTATTATTGCACCTAGTGATAATGATGAACAGATTGAGTATTGGCTACCTAGATGTGTGGAAGCTAAGAAAAAAATGACATGTCATCAAGTAGACGATGATGGTTTTGAGTATCCAATCGGGTCTGTTGTTGTAGCTGGCACCTGGCTACGTAGATACCTAACAAGAAGAAATGGTTTGCCAGCATTTGAAGACTACCAAACCGAAAAGAAGATTTTACACTATTCTCATTTGGTTCTGGTAACAAATATCACATTAGAAAGGTACAAAGGGAGAGCCACCAATAAGGTATTATGGACAATTTCAATGGACGAGCACGAGACAATCATAGATGCATTGCAAAAGAGAGAGGATGCAGATGGTACAGTGGGATGACTACATTTAAATCAACCACATGTAAGTTTTTTTCATTATTGTATTATTTTTATATATATGTACTTATATAATTTAATTACATGTATGTTTGTGTTGTCAATACCAATTTAGAGAACTTATGTACCTCTTATTCAGGTCTCAATTACAATTTATGCAAATTTAAGTGTTAAAGTGGATCGAACATTAACATCTTGTGCAATTTCACATAGTAAGTACATACAAATTACACATATATATTTACATAGTTCAGATACCTTGAATAGTAATTTATGTGTTTATTAACATGTGTGTTTTTGTTTTACATTTTTATTTTACAGGACCTCATTTGAAGAGATGCGTTCAACCAATTTTATGTTTCAAATGAGTTCAGTGAACTATAAATATATCATTGACATTGTCTTACATATATTGTGAAATATGTTGTACAAACTAATTCAAAAATGAGAGTTTACTTCTATTTGAAAGTTAAAGGTATGTGCACTTGATAAATTATTATAAATTAATTGTCAATTTAAGTAATGACCTTCTATTATGTTCTATTACTTTTACATTCAAGCATGTTTAAATTAATGTTTGTTTGAAGTTTCAAATTACTATTGATTGTAAAATTAAAAACAAGTGACTTGCACATGATAATTTAAAGATCATTACTCATTGTATTCATTATATCTTTCATTACCAAACAACACATTAAGATCACTTACATGATGTACATTGTTAGGTACGTTATCCATACATGTGTGTCTTAAGGGGACATGGGAGTCCTAATAAGTCATTATGTCTGTTATATGTTATGATAGGTATTCATATGTTTACTACCACATAATAGGTCTTATTAGGTGATAATGAGTCTTACATTACCAAACAACACATTAAGATCACTTATGATATATTGTTAGGTACGTTATCAATACATTTTTTAATCGAGTAGGTCAATTTTATTTGTATGAATTATCTCAATGCATAAATTTGATGTGATATTTATCCAATAATGCTCTATAGATAGTTAAAATTATTGTTCATCTTGCATATATACTTACAAAATGTGTCATATGTTCATGAATAAAATATGTCAGAATAAAGAAAATGGTTTGAATATACTTAAAACATGGTGAAACATAGTAATATATGTACTACATACACAAGCATGATAAGAAATCGTAAAAAAATAGTACATGGTCTAACATACATCACAACATGATCTATGAAGTGAAAAAATACATGGTCTAACATACAATTTTAACTATCCTAACACAAAGTGTACATACATCATAAATTATATATATATATATATATATATATATATATATATATATATATATATATATACATCATAAAAACACAATCTATAGGTGCCAACAAGACCTAATCTATCTGATCAAATGTTCTCTTTGCTCCATGCGAAGAGGACTCAAATGGATCATCATGTGTAATATGAGTCGTCTCGTCATGTCGGACACCCTGTGAGGTAGATTTATCACCCTGTGTAATAGGAGGCACGTCTCATCATGTACTTGCTTAATTGAAATGGGTCTCAAAATTTAGCTTGAAAATAAATTAAATATTCACTACATAATAAAATAAATTATACCACATGAGATGGGTGTCCCTCAGTAACGGGAGGAGGCGCACTGTCAAAACTACCAAATGCAATAGTGGTGAGGTCTTGTAATTTACAATACATATATTTTTTAAATTTGATTTTAGAGCATAATGAACTATACATTATGTACATAAATCACAATACTGACCTCAAATGACGATGTAGGTACCTCCATCTGGCTAAGTTCTGTGCTCTCAGCAACACTCGTGGTGACGTACTCCTAAAATTATGGATACATAAATGTTTAGTCAAAATTAAATATACATGAATATAATTACAAAGTACATAATTTGTACACTACATTTTTTATACAGTATAAATTAAACATGTATATATAATGTATATATCATACCTGAGTGGTAGCCAATGTCACAGATGTGTCTACAGGTATGCTAGCACGATAATCATAAGATGGAGTCGAAAATAGACTATACTGAAGCCTGTATGGATGAGTATGATATCCATGCTCCTGTTCGTAAAATCAAAACACATAAAATATATACATGTGAGTCAAAATTTTTCAGATTACAAGTTAATAATAATGTACATACATAAAAATAATACAAATTATTTGTATTCATTCAAAAGTTCATACCGCATGTATTTGAGGCTGTGCCTCAGTGGTAACTAGAGTAGGACTTGTACTAACATTAGTATGTGTAGATGCAGACAATCCCTACAAAATCAAATAAAAAGAACATATGAGCACATTTTATTAAATTCGAATTTGAATGTACATTTTTACAGTGTAATTCAAAGTGCATACCGTATAAGGGACGCCAACATCTGTAGGTCTCGAAAAAAGACTATACTGCCTCCTAGGAGGAACAATGTCATCCATCCTCTGTTATTTGAAAAGTACAAATTAATATAGTTAATACAATTACACATATATGTAGAAAGTAAATAATTATGTGCACTTTATATTTATATTGAAATTAAAATTTTACCTGTTGCTCTTGACTCTCTCTAGGCTCTCCTTGTTGCATGAGGTCAACAAATGATGACATGTCTATCTCATCACTACCATCACCACGGGCAGCGTATACATCATCATCAAAATTTGCACCCTCAGCATAATGGCCATCATGTGCTGCACCAGGTCGCTCTGGGGGCCTGTGCATATGCCTCCACAGCTAGTACAAACATGTCCAAGTGGAGGAGCATGTACCGCCTACGTCCACTACTGTACTAAATTGCCCGAAAGGGCACTCAAATGGGTAAAAGAAAATGAAATCGCATGATGATGGTGAGGAGCAAGCACAACAGGCACAGGAAGAGGTACAAGGGGCTCAGCTCGCCTGTGGTTTCTCGTTCTATCACTCAACTTTGCCCCAGGCCTATCCTGAGGCATCCCTCTACGAACCCCCTGAAATGCTTTCATATCAAAATAGTTGGATTTCAAACCCAACTCAAACTCAGCCCATAAGTTCCTAAGGAAGTACATGGGCACCTCATGATTAGCATGTGGTGGATGGTCAAATACCATCCACCACCGCTCCCAAAAATGTGCTGCTATGTGCGGATGTGTACACCACCTAATGGAAATGCGAGGCTTCTTCTCACTAATTGGTTCACCCGTCTTAGGGTTTACAAAATAATGTTGAAAATTTCCTTTACCTATATGTAGGTTATAAACCTCTCTATATGATAAGCCATCAGAGTAGAAGGCATGCATGCTTTCCCTCCATGATCTAAATGAATCGATGTCTAAATCAAAATGATGAATGGAGTCAACCATGCCTTGCATGCTATCTATAAGACATAGTAGGTGAGGGGGGTGCCTCTCATGTTGGATAGCCTCTATATCACTCATGAGGTCATTGAGGTTATGCCTCATGGTCTCGCGGAGCTCATCCGCGGTGGGTGGGGGTGGAGGTGGAGGTGGAGGTGGAGATGGAGGTGGGGGTATGGGAGGGGGAGGAGGTGGCGGTGGGTCCATCAAATATAATCTGCATATATATTTAAACAACATAAAACATAAAACACATCAAAAATACATCACAACATAATACATGTATGACAAAATTACTATTTAATAAAATTTAAATCTAAAATTTATCAACTAGATCTATATAAATGCGCATATCTTTATTAAAATTATATCAATTAAATTATAAATAAAGTTAAACACTTAAGTCAAATTAAACATTAAATACTAAATTTTTAAGTATGAACTCATTATGGATTATACATGTTCATGTCTCAGGATGAAACAAAGTTAAGATTATGACAAGGTTATGGTTTACAATTTTTTTATGTACAATTTTCATGATGGCTAAGCTTAAGATTATTATAATGATTGTGATCCTTTAATGTTAGGGAACTTACCTAGGATTATGGTTTTAGTTACAATTATATTTACCTGTATCAGATATTTATTATGGTCCTAAGACAAGAGTTAAGGTTACAATTATCTAATGAAAGCTTAGAGATAGAATTATGAATTGATTAAAAAATATTTATGATTGTAGTTTGAATCCTAACTATTATCTGCTTTTTAACATAAGTAGTTTTCTATCAACAATGACACATCCAACATGAAAAAACATTAAATACCAAGGACAAAGGCAAATACAATTATGCTATATATATAGAAAGGATAGAACAAACTTCACAATTCTTCAAAGAATCTAAAATCTATCACATGACATTATTGTTGTAAAGTAGGTCATATGAAATTCTACAAAAAGCAGTTGGCTGATCAAAAATTGTTCTTGGAAAGGTGTCAAAAATGCTCAAGTACAAATCTCAACACTTAAAATAGGCATCCCCATTAACTAAGTCACCTAGGGATGAGGGGAATTTTGGGGCTTTTGGGAATGAGGGCACAATTATACTATATAGAAAGGATACAAAAAACTTCATGATTCTTCAAAGAATCAAAATCTAAAACTTAACTCATGCATTATTGTTGTAAACCTGGTCATATGAAGTTCTACAAAAAGTAGTTGGCTAATAAAAAATATTCTCTAGAAAGGTGTCGAAACACTCATGTCATAGAGCACATGCTAACAATTTCTTCATTGTTGATCAGATGATAGAATTATCAGCAGAAGTTTAGATTACATTGCACACAAACAAGATGTTACAAGAAAACTAGGACAAGACAATGACACTAATTCTAAAGGTATGTTTTGACTTCTTGTCACATTTTGGAATAACCATGTAAAATTCACCTTTGGCATTTACATTAGAAAGGGGGAAAAGATGTAAAGGTGAAAATATAAGAAGTTGCATATAATGTGTAAAGTATATTGAGTATATATGTATGGGGAAGCACCATCATATTATGTACATATACAGGTATTGAGATAAACATCTCTTACAAAAGCAATTTCAGAAGATCTCAAAAATAGAGAATGGCACCAAGTTGAAAACCTTCTTGCAAACTATAAGTGTAGATCATGTCAGGTAATGAACTAATTTACATGTGAACCCTATCCCTAACCATGTATAATAATCATAATTCTAATCATAATCCATAATTCATTACCTTATGAAGCTTTGGCTATCCATTTTATTGCCAAAGTAATCCCTTGGCTATCCACGAAATGGTCCTAATAGATTTATATGGAAGACCAAATTGATTTAAATAAAATGAGCAAGAAGAAGACAAACTTACACCCAATATTCAAGGAGAGAATCTTTTAACATACTTGAATTCTACCAACCAAAGTGAGATAATTAGAGTTCTAGTTGTTGAGTTTTCCAAAGATTTTCTTGTTGATATAAAGACACATTTCATTTATATGTTAGGGTTTACTATAGATGGAATCCCTAGGTACCTAACCACTTAATTATGAAATCTCCATCCAATACCATATTTACTACACAAGGTAGGGGACTCAATATTTAGCCCCAATAAGATAGATGTAGAGACATAAATCTTACTACCAGATACAAAGAAAAGAGGTCCAATTTGATCATTAAATGACTCGTGTTGCACTCTTCTAGCTTAAAAAGAATACAAATATATTATCAACAAACTATGTACATTAGATACTTATTAATTATTTGGAGAGTAGATCCTCTAACTTTTAGAGACAACTGGTTATCTCTAAGGAGATAATGTAATGAGTCAATGTTCAACAATAAAAAATAAAGAGGATGCAAGAGGACACCCTTTCATAATTGATCTAGAGAGTCCTAAAAATTATGATCTAACCCCATTAATTTCTTTACTAAAACCTTGACACCAATCATAAGAGAGGACACCATTTGACATTTAATATTGGATGGAGGGCTTGCAACATCATCATAGTGAAACTCCATTCCACCCTTTTGTAGACATTTTCATAATCAATTACTTGAGCATGCCTACACTCTATCCTAGAAATTTTTCTCAATCCAAAGTCTTCCAATAGGTTATCAAGTTCTCCAATATGCATAAATATCCTTAACAAAACACTTTTGTGTAGGGTTAATGATCTTGGGTAGGATATCTTCTAGTCTAGAGGCTAAGACCTTGGCAATAATTATTTTGTATGATACGCATTTAGGAGTGTCCCGTCTCTAATTTTTAATGAGATTCTTATCTCCCCTTGGGGATCAATTGATTACTTAACCTAGGGATTTTATGAGCCCTCCATTGATTACTTGACATAGGGATTTCTCATTACTAATTTTTTGGATGGAGGAGTTGATTTATGATAGAAATGGGTTTATCACTTGGAATAATGCATCTTCATTCTAGGAATGATGGTTCTCATTTTATCCCTATCTTCTAAGTCATTTTGAACTATCATTGTCTTCTAACCAAAAAAATTGATAGTAAAATTAGGAAAAAGATCTTACTATATATATCACTAGGGGGTGGGTATTTCTTTTTATAGAATAAGGCAATATTTTGTTATGTGGCCTGCCATTCTGCAAAGGTAATAAACATTTAGGCTACCCATCTAAGGGTCTAGTCTGGGCTCGTACTCGCACTAATGTGGAGACCTCCACCTCTTGATGGTCAGGGAGGGTTACTTAATTAGATGCCTGATTCGTTCAAGTCTCTTCTAATTTTTTTATGATGTATCAATTTGAGACCTTGATATCAATGTTTAATTAGTTTTAGGATTAGGGTTCAATTTGGTTTGTACTGTTTGATTAGGTTTACATGCTTAGGTTTCAATTAGGACAAGAGTTAATAAATTGAATTAAGTTTTAAAGTGCTAAATTTGGTTTTAGATATAGAATTATAGTTAGAGCTTTTAGATTAAAAACCAACATTAATTCAAAAAAGTTAGGTTTGAATTTTGTTTTAAAGTGTTCAATATATTATTGAGTTCTAGTTTAGGGTGATTTGGTTTAGTCTTAAGGTCAACGTTTAACTTGGTTCAATCTTCTAGGGTAATGGTTCAATTTGGTTAATGGTTGGGGAAAGGATTTTTAAGATTAAATTCAAGGTTTCTACTCTTAAGTTGGGATATATAATTAGGTTTATGATCATGGTTTAATTCAATTTGGTTTATAAGTATAATATTAATTAGTTAAGGGCTAGGGTTACCTTTCAATCTTAGGGTTTGACATTTATAAAATTAGTACTCAAGGTAAGATAGGAAAGTTATTTAATTATTTATATATTACCTGGTGTAGGTTTTAGCAAATTAAGATTACTTAGGTTAAGATGATAGTAAGGGTTATGATTAGAGTTAAATTCAATACAAATTGACATTATAGAACTAATCCTAAATGACGCCCAGCCAAGGGATCCAAAGAACTAATCAAAAGTTTTACCAAGCAAGCAATAACATACACACAATAATTTACATTTATAAAAAACATAAGAGATTGCATTCCTTAATGAGCACATTTACATTTCATTTTTAAATAATTATAAACTACTAAAAGTAAAATAAATAACGTGTCCACATGAAAGTTCATATTAACTACTTCTGTTCAATCCATTTAAATAATTTATATACATTTGTTCCGAATGCCACTTGGCAAATTAATTTGGAATGCACAATCATCCATTGTACATGTCACAGGGTATGAAAGGCTGAAAGAATATACATTTATAAAATAGTTTACATCATCCATTTTCGATCCATGAAACAAAGTACAATACAATTTAAGTAAAATCATTTTAAATACTATAAGTTTTTTGTTTGGATCCCTTGGCCGGCTGTTATGTGATTAAGTATTTTATAATATGTTTAGGGTTTTATTTATATGGTTAGGTCGAGATTATAGTTTAAACAATAAATTTAGGTCAAGGTTATAGTTAAAACAAGGTGGAGGTTATATGGTTTTAGGTCGAGGTTATAGTTAAAACAAGGTCGAGGTTATATGGTTTTAGGTCGAGGTTATATTTATTTGTAAAATTACATGTTTAAACAATAAATTTACATCTAATCTAATCATTCAACATTGTAATAAATACATAAATTAAATACATTTTAAAACATCTAAAATAATAATTTTTTAAATAAACATTTACGAAACTATATTTTAATTAACAAATACAAAAATTTAAACATTTAAGTTCATTAACAATGTAAATTCACAATTTTACATACATATGAAAAGTGAAAAAACAATAAATTAACATACATATTAAATTGAAAATTGAAAAAAAAAAAGTAAAATAGTATAAAACATATTAAAATACCTGTGTATCAAAAACTAGCAGCAAGGGGGTAGTCGGTAGGGCTGAGAAACGGGCTCCCGTATGCGTCTCTAATCAGGATCCCATTTTTGAGGTCATGAAAATGACCTCTAAAACCCCAAAAAAGCGCTATATAAAAGTTTTACAAATTGAGTACCCGATTCTTAAAAAGGCAGGTACCCGATAGTTAAGTGGCTCGGGCACCCGATCCTTTTTACATATCGGGTACCCGATTTTTAAAATTCGGGTCGGGTGCCCGAAGCGTAATTTTAGAAACGGGTTCTGAGAAGTACAATTCTGTGGATCTGACTTCTGCGGAATTGCGACCCAACTTCTTACAGTCACCCCTAATCTTCATCGCTAAACAACTCATATTCTAAATGCTTTGTCTATAGATAATGCATCTACACTCTTGAGTGATAAACCTCAAAGGACCTTACAATATCACTTTCCTCTTAAGAAACTCCCACAAAATATATCCAAATACAATAGATTGTCCACGAGGGAACATAAAATTCTCCCAACATATGCAAGATAGTGAAAATTCCATCTACGAACAACCACATTTCTCAATTCCACAAGAATTTCCGAACAACTGAACTGACAGACCAAAATAGCTACAATCCCATCTAAATTCCTTTGAATTTTTCATGAAATAACTCAAATTGAAGCTTTAACCCTAAATACGTGAAATTCCATGCAACTTTATCCCCAATTTGACAAAAAATCAACAAATTCTTGTCCAACTGCTATGAGTTCCTGTTGCCTACCGACCTCTACGAACCCAATGATAGTAGGGATCACTATAAGAATGACTATAATCTCATTCCTTATTTTCTTACAATGTTGAGAAAACTTAAATCTGTAATTTCTAGGATGCAATAGCCTCTCCTCGTTGAAATGTCCATAATTAGTAATGAAATTGGCTAAAATGGTCTGGTAGTGGAAATTTTCACCTAACATAAACCCTTATTGTAGTATGGAAACATAAGAAACCCTACGAATGCATCATGATATTCACCCCAAAAATCTCTCCAATCTAGTCAATCTTCACATGGATCTGAAACATTTCATCCTGATGAACAAACTGGTGAAGCCAAAGCTCCCCTCATATTCTAGATTATTTGAGAGCAATTCAAAATTTAATGGTTAGAATTATGGCACTTGGAAGTAATGAATACCAACAATTTTTGAATATTAGAATGTTGATATGATTTTTCTAGGTGTTACAAAATGTCTAACTGCCCCTGGTACTTATCATGACACATGGGATCTGAATAATTGGTAGGTGGTGATGCTCCATATTTAATTTATAGCTGATGATCATCTCTCCCAAATTCCATCTGGCAAGACATTATCGAGATATGGGCACATTTCAAGAATCTTCATGAGACTTCTAACAAAATTAGAGCTTTCTATTTGAAGAACACCTTATTTTCTATTATCATGGATGAGTGAACATTTCTCTAGGCTCACCTGAATAGGATTCAGGAAATCTATGATTAGTTTCTTTCCACTGGTCGCAAGATGGAGGAAGATGACATTGTCGTTATCACTCTCCAGAGTTTACACAAGTCCTATAAGAATTTTATCAAGAATCTCAACATCACATCTTTTGGTGTTGATTTGACATTCACAAATCTATGCACACTTATGCTTCAGTAAGACTAGTGGAAACAACAGTTTAGTAGTTCCTCCAACTCCACCTCTATAAAGAAAGCCTTGCTACTAAATCCTTTTAGAAGGATAAAGGAAAGTCTTAACAACCTTCTCAACAAAAGTCTTATGCTCTCATTTTAGAAGGATCCTAAAAGAAGAACATTCAATGCAACTCTTGCCACAAGTTTGGTCACATGAAGGTTGAATGTCAGAAATTATTAGCTACCTAATCTAAGAAATCAGGTTCATAGCTCAAAGAAAATAGTACCGAGCACACCAAGAAGACATAATCTTCCTTTTACGCCTTCATGGCTAAAATATCAACAAATCATGTAAAGTCATATGCCTGGTACATTGACTCAAGTGCCTCTTATTATTTCTCCCACCATAGAGACTAGTTTACTGACTACCAAACTTATTTTATTTTTATTATTTTTGGTGGTAGAGAAGAGTACACTATTGTTAGCAAAGACAACATTTAGATTCAGGCTACTAGGAGGAATTTTATTTTCCTTCATGTGTACTACATTCTAGGGGTGGAACTAAATCTACTCTTAGACAATCAATTGCTACAACATTCTCCATAGTTGGATGTCACCTTCAGTTCACATCATTGTACCATCACTAATAGGGAAACTCAGTCTATTATTGCATTAGGTCTTGGGGATCATGGTCTTTTTCAACTTAGTGATTTTGGTGATTCTCAAGACTTAGCTATGGTTGCTCTATAGTCTTCTATTAGCACACTTTGGAATCAGCAATATGTGCATTATCTCTCTCATCTTTCTCAAGAAGAGTTTTTCCTTGGTTTTCTAGAGATTCATACTCAACAACTTGGAGTTTGCGATGCATGCTAGGTTGGGAAGCAACATCACACAAATTTCACTAGTGATGATTCATAGAAAACTTCTTAGGTACTTCAACTTATTCATGCTGATATCTACAGCCCTATGACCACTCTTGTTCTTGGGTCCAAGTATTTTTTGTTGTTCGTTGATGATTTCAGTAGAATAATTTGGGTATATGTTCTTAAAATGAAATTAGATGCACTTCCTTTATCTAAGAAGTTTAAACCTTTAGTTGAAAAAGAGTCTGGGAAATCTATTATTACTCTTAGAACAAATCCGGGGGGGGGGGGGGGGGGGGAGGATTTTTTCTAATGCATTCTCTAGCTTCTGGATACTCATTCCATCAGACGCTAGTTAACCACACCCTACACACCACAACAAAATAGTGTAGTGGAATGTCAAAGAAAAATAATCATCAAGATGGCTTGATCCATGCTGAAACACATACATGTTCCAAAGGAGTGTTGGGTACAAGAAGTTAACATTGTAGTTTATCTTTTGAACTAATCACCCACAGTAGCAATGAAAGGTAAAACTCTAGAAGAGGCAGTTAGGTCACAAGCCTAGAATTAGTCACTTGAAGGTTTTTGGCTCTCTTTCTTTTGTTTGGATCCCTGATGCATTGCACACCAAGTTAGATGCTAAGAGTAAAAAACTCATGCTTGTTGGTTACAATAGTCATTATAAATCCTACCACTTAATTCACATTGAGAAATCTCATCTCCTGTATAATCATGATGTAGTCTTTGATTGGAAGTTAGGACCATTTATGCCTGCTTCTCTCATTCTTGATCCGATCGACTAGCCTATGAAGGCTCATGATTTGGGAGTTAGAATTCTATCAGGTCTATCTGATGGGAGGGCTCTTCTAGCTCCTACAACTCCAGTTATACTAGTGATCCTTGTATAGACACCTCCAACTTCTCCTACATGATCACCCATATTTGTAGATGCTTCACCTGAGTTTGATCCAAATTCTTTAGATGAGGAACCTAATCATAGAGCATCTCCTGATACTAATAATGGTCATTCTTTTCTTTTCCCTAAATCATGGGCTAAGACACTTTCTAATATTCATGATGATGATGTCATTAATGGGAGAACTACTTAGACAAAGAGCTGACCTACAGAGTCTATTAAATTTTTTCTCATGGCCAACATTCATAGTGTGTTTGGACCTCAAACATATTATGAGGCTAAAGGAATTCCAGAATAGGAACATGCCATGACATTTAAACACCAGAGTTTGCTAAAGAATAACACCTGGGTCCTTTATGATCTTTCACCAAGGAAGAAACCCATTGGTTGCAAATGGGTTTAAAAAATCAAATACAAATATGGTGGTACTTTGGATAAGCACAAAGCTCGTTTAGTTGCAAAGGGATTTTCTCAGCTTCAGGGTATTGATTATGAGGAGACCTTTGCACCTAATTTGCACCAAATGTAAATATGAATGTAATCAGATTAGCCCTAGCCATGGAAATCCAATTTTCTTGGAAGGTCCGTCATATGGATGTCAAGATTTCTTTCTTGAATGGTGGTCTTCATGAAGAGGTCTACATGATGCAACCTCCTAATTTCAAGGTTGTTAGCAAAGAACACTAGGTTCTTAGATTAGTGAAAGCTCTCTATAGATTGAAGTAGGCCCCTAGGGTATGATACATGAAAATTGATATGTACCTTAGTGACATCAATAAGGACATACAAGAATAGGGTGAGAGGACAACCTTGGAAAAAAGATCATTGAACTGGGAATTGTGAAGAGAGGGAACCATTAATTGCAAGCTCGCATTAGCATCTATGAACAACATTTTGATGTGATCACAAATTTTAGAGCCAAATCTTGACCATTGTAACACGTTAGGGATGAAGGACCACCAGATGCGATCATAGGATTTATCAAAATCCAACCTAAAAAATAACATCTTGGGCAGTTTTATGAGTGCATTTAATTGTTTCCTGTTACGTATTTTTGTCCCCACCAAAAAATTGAATTCAAATGCAGCGCACCCAACGACTACTTCCCACTATTTTATTATTATTATTCTAACACCATGGAAATATCAAAAAATTAAATATTTAAAACCTTATGAAATTTTCTTTTCTTTCCTAAATTTATTTCCATCATCTTGCAACTTTCCATGCCATCAGATCTTTGGCGATCTACAGTGGGCGCTTTCCTACATTTTGAAAATGCACTACCTTTATGTAATGTGGGGAAGCTCCTTTGTGACATGTGAATCAGTGGGTCCTTTCATTTTGTGTGGGCTGCAGGAAAGAAGAAGGTTAGTCTAGCTAGCAATTCTATTGGTGCTCATTTTCCCGCATTTTGAGTTCTGTCAGACTTCTTGACAATGCGGGGAAGTGCTTTTTGGCCGCGTGGCATGGTGTGGCATCATGGGCCCACTTTTCTTAGAAGGTAATGATAGCTCATCTCCTGTGGTAGTTGTCAAGTGAGTTAGAATACAATGAGGGCATTTCATTGGTCCATCTAGTTGACTAGGTATGCAGTCCTGCAAAGTTTTGATCACTGTAGATTCAAACAAAATCAAGGGTTGGCGCATGCCCACAATATGAAGATGCAAGGACTTTAAGCAATGCGAGCAAGTGCCTTGTTACCACATATCCTTGTGGGGCTAGGTTGGTTTCATATGCTATAGGGTGGTGCCAGTTGGATGCCAGGATAGATGCCAAGTGTTTAGTGGGCCCAAAATTTTGAGGAACAAGTGCAGTAATACAGAGAATCTTTCCTGATTTTTGATCTTCTATAGATCGATGATCAACGCTTACCTGTAATATGGAAGTGCATGAAGATTAAACATTGTGGGGAAGCACCTAAACAACATGTGTCCTTGCGAGCCTGGCCAAGGTATTAACAATTAAGGTAGCACGGTTAGGGCTGGCGGTCATGTGATTGTCATGGTCAAGGTTTTGAGGAGGTGGCACAGTTAGTTATGGAGACATGGTCAACCACGTGGAGAATCTATGGACTGTAAAAACAAAGGAAGATTGTTGGTCTGCGTGGCTCATCTTGGTGCCAGAATTAAGGTGACTGTTTGACCTTGCTAATTCATGAGCTAGAAACAGGGGAAATCAAGTTTTGTTGCACAATCTGATCCTTGTGATCAATGCCAACCACTCTTGTATGAATGCTGAACTTGGTGAACATGGGAAAAAACTCCATCACCTTTGATCCGATCCATCTACTTGGTCAGACAATTTAATGGCACCATTTCTATCTTCTCAGGGCCCTGTTCCAACAAAGATAAGATATCATTGCATCTAGATCTGTGCTCAGATAAGTTTTTCTTTAGATCTCCATGATTATTCTCTGTAGGGCTTAATGGCAGTGGTTGTAGAGTAATTCTAGTTGGAAAAATATCTTAGTTATGCTTGAGCTATAAAGGCAAATTTTGTAGATTTTGTTAAGGTTGACCCTTCTTTGAATTCTCTCATATTGCTCTGCAACTTTAGTCTAAATTCCCTTTGCCTCTAAACTGTATGACATTCTGCCTTATCTCCTTCAGCCATTGATGTAAAGTGCAAGAACTATTTGCCTCTCATTGGTGTATTGTAGAGATGTGCAATCTTGCATGACTGTATCTCTTTTGGCCTATGAATGGTATATAAGTGAATCCTCTCTTTCCTTGTGTCATTCATTTGGGTTTTCTGATCTACATGTGATTGTTAGATTAAAGCAAGTCTGAATGTGTATATCTTTTGGTGTCATGATGGTTCAATAATGCATGTATGGGAAGATATTGGTTTGAACATTCTATTTTGGTGCATCACACCCTTAGATTAGAATAGGTAGATTTTCTTTTCATGCATTCCTTCTCCCTTTTCCTCTCCAAGAGTAGTTAGCTATGCCTTGATAGTAAAGGAAGTCGACCTTCTCTAGAGACTCAACCTCATAGTTCAAGTCCCACAGCTTGGAGGTTGTTTCCATGTTTCATGAGGTTGTCCTTAGGTAAAAACTTTGGACATGGGTGCAAAGTTTTGTGACAACAGTTTTTGGCATGCCCAGTGGGACCAATATTCAAAAAATTTCAAGTCTACTGGTGTCAAAAGGAAGATTTCAAGATTAATACTGAAGAGATAGTATTGGCTTCGGTGTTCAAGCCTTCAAGAGGCTCATTCTTCAAGTACTTGGCAACTTTGAGCTTCAAATACATCTGGTTCCAGACCAAAGTTGCAGTAATTCATGCCCAAAGCTAAAACAAGGGCATCTTCTAGAGGTAAATTTTAGTACCAAGAGATTTCATTTTCAAATCCTAAAAGAAGGAAGACTAGAGTATCTTTATCACTAGTTAGGACTGTAATAATAACAAATACACCTGCAAGATCTATCTCTACTCCTCCTGCTGATAGATCTCAACCTAGATTTCCATCAAAACATATCAATAAATTGTTGGTCTATATGGCACAACCTAGAGCCCATACTTTGGCCACCTTTAATGGTGGAAGTCCTCTTTTATTGGCCCAAAGATATGACATACCAATAGCTATACTCAAAAGTATACTAGAATTTACTGGTGAAACTTCTATCTCTCCCTCATAACACATTCAAGAAGTTGCAAATGTTTGTAATATCCATGTTATTATAGAGGATGATGTTGCAGTTAGGCTTCTAGCCTCATCCTTGAAAGAAAAATCATTACAACGGTATAGAGGTTTGGCTCATGGTTCTATAACAGATTGGGATGGATTAGGAGCAGGACTATGTAAACACTTTGAGGACAAAAGTGACCATTTGTCACTTTTAGAACAATTGACTGCTATAAAAAGAGCCCCCCATGAATGTATGACTGATTTCAACTATAGGTTTCAAAAGACATGTGATAGAATACCTATTTTAGTAAAACCTACCCCTGGTAATGCCTTCTTGCATTAATTACCTCAGAGCTCTTAATAGTGACATTGCCACTACAATCCAAACTATGGGAGGAGATACCTTGCCTAATGCCTATGACATAGTAATAAAGTCAGAAAACATCCTAATACAAGGAGGTAAGCTAGCTCCAAGGCTTCCCATGCCTTTCTTTCCTGATGTTCCAAATCACCAACCAACAATGGCTCCTCTTCCCATAGCTTCCACATCAAAATCCCTTCCTTGCTCTAGTCCCTCAAGCTTCCACATCTTCAAATGGAATAGATGAAATCAAGGAGATGATGCAATCTATGATGCTGAACATAGATAAAAGATTGCAAGGCCAAGAGAAGAAGATGGAGGATAGTTTCTCTGTGATGCAAAAAGTGAGCAGCAAGGTGCTGACTTTAGAGAGACATCAAGCTCAAGGTAGTAAGGCTCATCAATTGTAGCATCAAACTATGAACAATGATAGGCCTCCAAATTAGAATTATGGGAACAATTCTTTTGATCAAAATAGGCAAAGTAGTCATGCTTCAACCTCAAATGTAAACCAAAGTAGGGCCATAGTTCCTCAAAAAAACATGGCCTAAGATTAGGGTTTTTGTCCCTCTTGTAACTACTCCTATGCTCATTGCATGTGTAAGAAGGCTGAATCTTACTTGGCTTTGACCATCCAAGAGCCTGCAGCAAGATAATCATACAAGGAGGACCAATTTAAAGAGGCCTCATATATGCAAGGACAAGGTGATTGCTCCTTTATGAATCATCAGGTGGAGGAACATTGTAATGTAAACCAGAATTCCATTGCTCACAACACTAGGAGAAAAAGAAGAGCTATTGAAGATGCTACCCCTCCTCTTCCCAATCAGGCCTCAACTTCAAATGCAATACCTCATGGGAAAGCAGTAAATGACCAATCAAATACCCTTCAGTAGCAAAGACAAAATAATGGCAAAAAGAATATAAGTGATCCTCAGGTTGTTCTAACCCAACCTCCTACAAATGTAGCTTCCAAGGTTTCTACCAAAGAACCTACTACACCATTCAGTGTGGTAGAAAAATGAAGAAAAAAAATGTGAATATTTCCATGTGGGATGCTGTTGCTACTATACCCATGCAAAAGAGGTTGCTGCATCAAGAATTGGAAAATATTGAACCAAAAGGTCAACCACCCAGCATGGAAAGTGCCACAAGCCTAGTACAAACATCAAGGGAGGAAGAAACAAGTAAAAGGGTTAGACCCCCTCCATTTTATGTTTCTTTAATCATAGGGGATAGACTAGTCCACAATTGCATGATTGATTCAGGGGCTAGTAGTTCAGTGATGCCTAGGTGTGTTGCTGATGCTTTGGAAATGAAACATGAACCCATTGTTAAGGATGTATTATAGTTGGATGGTAGTAATATCAAGACTATAGGGATCCCTAGGAATGTGGAGATGGCCCTACATGCATGCCTTGGTTGTACTGTAACTCAAGATATATCGGTTGCTGAAGTCAGGCCACATTTTGTCATCTATCTGTCAAGAAATTTCACTACCCAAATAGGTGGTTACATATCTTTTGATTGGTCATATAGTTTTTTTAGGAAAAGATATGGGGCTAAAGCTTCAATCAGAGCAGAGCCTCTAGTCCTCCATCATATTGAGTCCTACACCCCTAATCTCATCAACATGAACTACACTATCCTAGAAATGGATGAGAATGACATAATAAATGAGCCTACTACTTCCCTAGTGGAGATACCTGATTTCCTCTTAGATGAATGGGCTAATGCATATCAATTTGATCCTATGTCAGAAACCCTTGAGACAGGCCTCAGTACATATTGTATATTAGAGAAAGATGCTCTAGTTCCCAATCTTGTGGAGACCAAAGAAGACATGAGTGGGATATGGAGTATGTACTTTGATGGATCAAGGAATAAGAATGGATCAAGGGTTGGTGTGATGTTGATTTCTCCTACACAAGTAAGGTACTACTTCTCCTTTAGGCTCCAATTTAGTTGCACTAATAATGTGGTCGAGTATGAATCCTTGATTCAGGGTCTCCTACTTGCTCAAAAAAGAGGAATTCAAGCCTTAAGTGTATATGGAGATAGAAATTTGGTGGTTAATCAAGTGAGAAATTAAAATATCGCCAAGAACGGTTTGCTCAAGTCTTATAAACATAGGGTATGGGATTTTCTTGAAGGTTTCAATGCATTTAATATTCAAAGCATCCCTAGAAGAGGAAATAGACATGCTGATAGACTTGCAGAAATAGGTGCATCTTATGATGTGCCAGGGAATCTTGAGAAGAAGAAGGAGCTACAAATCAAGATGGTAGTAAGGCCTGCCATCCTTGAAAAAAACATTCATTGGCAAGTGTTTCAATCTAATGAAAAAATCGTAAGTTTCTTGTAGAATGAAGCAAAATTTTTAGATAGAAACCAGTCAAAACTACAGGATCAGTATGGTGATCAAATCATTAACCTCAGTTCCAAAAAGTTTCTTAAGGGTCTCATTACCTTAGAAAGTGTTTTCAATCCTGATGACCAAGCAAGAGGCAGAGTCATGAACCTAATTGTTGATGAAGAGGATCACACCCCAGTCACAATTGCTAATGGAAAATCCTTAAACATGGGGAAGGTATGTTTTGAGATTGAGCAAAAGAGTTTTATTCATCTATGTCAAGAATTTAATGATGTATTTGCCTAGACGTATGATGATTTAAAGGGTTTTGACCCAAGGTTGTTTCAACATACCATCGAGACAAAAATAGAGACCAGTGAATCCCAAAATTGAACCCTTAATGAGAAAAGAGCTATCTAAATTAATTGAGGCCAATATAATTTTCCCCATCAAGCACTCATCATGGGTAGCAAATCTTGTCCCTATTAGGAAGAAGAACGAAGAAATTAGATTGTGTGTGGACTTTAGGGACCTTAACCAAGCTTCCCTTAAAGATCATCATCCTCTCCCTTCCATGGAGTAGATTTTGTCCAAGGTCAGTGGTTCAAGGAAGTTTTCATTTCTTGATGGATTTTTTGGCTACAATCAAGTACTGGTCAAAGAGTCTGATAGGTACAAGATTGCATTCACTACCAAATGGGGTACCTATGCTTATTGTAAGATGCCATTTGGGCTAACTAACGTAGGTGCTATGTTTTAGAAGGCAATGGAGATGGCCTTCAAAAATGTGATTGGAAAGTTTGTATTAGTTTACCTTGATGATATCACAATGTATTCAAAGAATGTAGAAGATCATTTTGATCATTTAAGGCTGGTGTTCTCAAGGTGTAGAGAGTTTGGGGTATCCCTTAACCCGAGCAAATGTGTGTTTGCTACCAATCAAGGAAAATTATTAGGACACATTGTATTTGAGGATGGTTTAACCATTGATATAGAAAGAACAAAAGCAATACTTTCTCTCCCTCTTCCTAAACATAAGAAAGGGTTGTAAAGTTTCCTTGGTAGGATACATTTTGTGAGAAGATTTATCCCTAATCTTGCTACCATGGTAAAACCCCTTACAGTTATGCTCAAGAAAAGTATGGTTTTTGCATGGACCAGGGAAGGGAAGGAAAGTTTTGAAGAGATCAAGGTAGCCATAGCCTCAGCCCCTACTCTCATTAATCCAAACTTTGAAAAGGATTTCATCCTTTAAACCCTAGGTGGTGACTCAATCATTTCTGATTCCTTGACTCAAACAAATGATAAAGATAAAGAGCAGCCCATAGCCTTCTTTAGTGAAGGGCTTAAAGAGTATGAAGACAAATAAAACTATGTAGAGAAGCAAGTCCTTATAGTCATTAGATCTTTAAGGAAATTTAGACACCTCCTATCTCATAATAAAATTCATCTGTTAGTACCCCATGCCAGTGTGAAAGATTTCCTTTTGAGCAAAGATATTAGTGAGAAAAGGGCTGGCTGGATTACTAAAGTAATGGAATATGATGTTGACATCCAGATCACCAAGCTTGTAAGAGGGAAGGGATTGTGTAAATAGATGATATCATCTTAGGAATTCGATGAGGAAGTTGTTATGATACTAACAGAACAACAGGAGGCAAGAAATGATGGCCCAAGGAACTGGATGGATGATATGAAGAATTTCTTATTAGACAATGGATATCCTCAAGGGTTAGATAGAACTAAAGAAGACAATATAGATTACAGTCAATCCCTTATGTCATAGCTGATGGTATCCTTTTCAAGAAAGATTTTAATGGAGCCCTATTAAGCTGCATTGACATAGACCAAGCTGAAAGAATGATCAGAGAGCTTCATGATGGTCCTGATGGTGGTCACTTCTCAGCAAGGAAAACTGCAATGAAGGTCATGAGGGCTGGTTACTACTAGCTATCCCTATTCCATGATTGTCATAAGTATATGAGGAAATGTGAAAAATGTGCCTTCTTCTCTAGCAAGCAAAGGCTTGCAGCTCTTCCTCTTCATCCCATTCAGGTGGACCAGCCTTTTGCTCAATGGGGATTGGATCTCATAGGCCCTATCAATCCTCCTTCTAGTTTTGGTCAAAAATGGATTTTAGCTGCTACAGATTACTTTACCAGATGGACAGAGGTAGTTTCATTGAAGGATGCCACAAAATATTTAGTTGTCGAGTTCCTTGATGGAATTGTGACCAGGTTTGGTGCCCCTTCAACCATTATTTCAGACAATGCAAAATCTTTTATGGGAGCTCAGATATGTGCATGGGCAGTTGACCATAATATCTACTTGAGCACATCCTCAAACTATTATCCTCAGGGAAATGGTTTGGCTAAGTCCTCCAACAAAAACTTGATTAGGATTATGAAAAGAACTATAGAGGATAACCAGAGGTGTTGGCATCAAAAGTTGAGGATTGCACTGTGGGCTGACAGAATAACACCTAAGAGGTCAATAGGGAATTCACCATTTATGTTGGTATGTGGTAGAGAAGCAAGGCTTCCAATTGCATTAGAATTCCCATCTCTAGAACTAGCTCATTAGCTAGAGCTAATAAAAAATGATGCCATGACAGTAAGGATGGTAGAGCTAATGGAGTTGGAAGAGAAAAGAGGTCAGGCCATACAGACCCTAGAGACACATCAGCAATAGGTGAAAATGAATTTTGCTAAAAAGGCTAAGGTCAGAACCTTCAGAGAGGCTGATTTAGTTTTGAAATGGGATGCATATAGGGAAAAACTAGGGAGGCACTCAAAATTTGATGCACTATGGAGTGGTTCCTATCTGATTGTCAGTTGCAAGTAGGCTAATGCTTTTCAATTAAGCAAGCCTGGTGGTGAAATTTTTCCTATCCCAGTCAATGGTATCTATCTCAAGCCATGTTTCTAATAGGGGTCAAGTTTTCCTATACATATTAGAGTAGTTTCCTTTTTGTTGCTTTTAGCTTTCCAAGAAGTGCATGAGCACATGTGTTTTGTAGAAGGTTTTCGGTCTCTGGTTTTAGTTGTAGAGGGCAGGTTTTCTAGAGTTTTGGTGTTTTCCTACTGCAGAGGTAAGGTTATGGTTTTACAGTGCACTGATTCACATCTTTCATGAATCTATAGCCCAATGGATGTTTCAGGCCACTGATCTTACACATAGCTAGCTTGCGTCCCTTCTAAGTCACCATAAATGTTACCTATTTTTGCCCTCGCCAAAAATTTGAATTCAAATGTAGCACACCCAACGGCTACTTCCCACTATTTTATTGTTATTATTCTAATGCCATGGAAATATTGAAAAATTAAATATTTAAAATCTTATGGTATTTTCTTTTCTTCCCTAAATTTATTTTCGTCGGCCTGCAACTTTTCACGCCGTCAGATCTTTGGCAATCTATGGTGGGTGCTTTCCCGCATTTTGAAAATGCACTACCTTTACATAATGTGGGGAAGCCCCTTTGCGACATGTGAATTGGTGGGTCCTTTCATTTTGTGTGGGCCAGAGGAAAGAAGAAGGTTAGTCTAGCTGATGATTCTATTGGCGCTTGCTTTCTCGCATTCTAAGTTCTGTCAGACTTCTTGACAATGCAGGGAAGCACTTTTTGGCCACGTGGCATGGTGTGACATCATGGGCCCACTTTTATTAGAAGGTAATGATAGCTCATCTCCTATGGAAATTTTTAGGTGAGTTAGAATACAACGAGGGAATTTCATTGGTCCATCTAGTTGACTAGGTATGCAGTCCTGCAGAGTTTTGATCGCTATAGATTCAAACCAAATCAAGGGTTGGCGCATGCCCGCAATATGAAGATGCAAGGACTTTAAGAAATGTAGGAAAGCACCTTGTTGCCATGTGTCCTTGTGGGGCTAGGCTAGTTTCATATGCTATAGGGCAATGCTAGGGTTGTGCCAGTTGGATGCCAAGATAGATGCCGAGTGTTTCATGGGCCTAGAATTTTGAGGAACAAGCATAGTAATACGAAGAATCTTTCCCAATTGTTGATCTTTTGTAGATCGACGATCAACACTTTCTCACAATATGGAAATGCATGAAGATTAAACATTTTGGGGAAGCAACTAAACAACACATGTCCTTGTGGGCCCGGCCAAGGTATTAACAATGAAGGCAACACGGTTAGGGCTGGTGGTCATGTGAATATCACGATTAGGGTTTTGAGGAGGTGGTGCAGTTAGTTATGGAGACATGGTCAACCATGTGGAGAATTTGTGGAGTGGAAAAAAAAATGAAGATTTTTGATCCACGTGGCTCATCCTGGTGCCAAAATTTAGGTGACTGTTTGACCTTGCTGATTCACGAGCTAGAAACAGGGGAAATCAAGTTTTTTTGCATGATCTGATCCTTGTGATCAATGCCAACCACTCTTGTATGAATTTTGAACTCAGTGAACATGGGAAAACACTCCATCACCTCTGATTCAATCCATCTACTTGGTCAGACAATTTAATGGTGCTATTTCTATCTTTTTAGGGCCCTGTTCCAACAAAGATCAGATATCATTGCATCTAGATCTGTGCTCAGATCAGATTTTCTTCAGATCTCCATGATTATTCTTTTTAGGGCTTAATGGCAATGGTTGTGGAGTAATTTTAGTTGGAAAAATATCTCAATTATGCCTGAGCTATAAAGGCAAATTTTGTAGATTTTGTTAAGGTTGACCCTTCTCTGACTTCTTTGATATTGTTCTGCAACTTTAGTGTAAATTCCCTTTGCCTTTGAACTGTATGACATTTTACCTTATCTCCTTTAGCCATTGATGTAAAGTGCAAGAACTATTTCCTCTCATTGGTGTATTGTAGAGATATGCAATCTTGCATGACTATCTCTCTTTTGGCCTATGAATGGTATATAAGTGAATCCTCTCTTTCCTTGTTTCATTCATTTGGGTTTTCTGATCTACATGTGATTGTTAGATTAAAGAAAGTTTGAATGTGTATATCTTTTGGTTTCATGATGGTTCAATACTGCATGTATGGGTAGAGATTGGTTTGAACATTCTATTTTGGTGCATCACACCCTTAGATTAGAATAGGTAGATTTTCTTTTCATGCATTCCTTCTCCCTTTTCCTCTCCAAGAGTAGTTAGGTGCACTCTGATAGTAAAGGAAGTTGGCATTCTCCAGAGACTCAACCTCATAGTTCAAGTCCCACAGCTTGGAGGTTGTTTCCATGTTTCATAAGGTTTCCCTTAGGTAAAAACTTTGGATGTGGGTGCAAACTTTCGTGACAACATTTCCCATGCCAACAAAAGATCATCCAAGATAAATATTCCTCATAAGAATATGGTTGCATGATCATTTGAGCAATAGGTTTAATTTGTTGGACCAAAGCTTTGGCAATAATTTTGTAAGAGGTATTAGGTAATGTAATGGGATGCCAGTCAACCACAAAATTTTTATCCTTGTCTTTAGTATTGAGTTTTATAAGGCCTTTATTAATGATTGGTCCTAAAGTTCTAGTTTCAACTCCTTTTGGGACACACATAATAGAATTATTCACATATACAAGGTCACAAAGCAAGGTAAATTTGAATAGGTAGTCCATCCATTCCAAACCTCTTTTCAATGGCCATATTATAAATTGTCTCATCAAGTATTCAATTAAGATATTTTGGTCTAGAAAGTTACTATAATCGTCAACAATTTTGTGAGGAATACACACTACAACACTTTCCTCCATAATTGGAATGTCGGGATCATCTATTGATTCATTGATAAAACTGATCTGCCTCACAATGGCTGTATAATAATCATGGTCAAGGCCATGCTTTGGAATAGTGTATTCAATCTAAGGATTATTTTTCCCCACCATGAGGTGCATTTAATCTTGTCAACCCAAGGATTTATACTTGAAATGGTCAGCATAGTATGTGCACTAGGTCTCTTAATGAGTCATTATGCTTATGCTACAGGAAAGTAAAATGCAAGGAAAGAATCTACATTGGTGCTACAGGAAACTAACACACTTAACTCTTTACTAAAATGAATACTGGAAACATAATGAAATGCTAACATATGTTCCAACTCAGTTCATCTACTATAACTATTCTTACAGATGCTGTAGGAATATTCACAAAGTATGATGCTACAGGAAGGAACTTACAACTTCTACTTGCAAAACTAAGGATGCTTAAAAAAAAAAAAATTCTACACTACTCTAATCTAATAAACCTCCCAATGGGTCCCCTTGGTTGGCTTCTACTAATCTACTAGCATAAAATGTAAGCCAAGAACTATTTCATTACGTTTCAGAAATTCATTACTGGGAACAATACATAGAACTGCAAAAACAACTCACTGCAAGAGTTAACAGTTTCTTGTCATAAAATTTCTTGTTCTAACCCCCTAACACAATTGGTCTAATCCCTATAAGTAGAAGATCAACACTTATTCCAAAATAGAAAAGAAAAAAAACAAACTATAAATCCACAAGAGAGAAAGAAGGAAAGATAACAGCTCAAGGCGGGAATAAGAGATAATGTCTCAAGGTGGGAATAATAAAGTCTGGACAAGCACTTTGACATAATAATAAATGTAGAGAATATAGCAAGTCTTCATAGCTCCTCCATACTCACAGCCGTTTCCTCTGGTACTATTATAACTTTTCCACCGTGGCTAAACCTCAACATCTTTTCTCCTTGAATACTATTGGCTATTTTCAATGTTCATCTTTGAATTCTTCCAATCATCTTCAACTTCATTGCTAATAGGTTAGTTATAATGCAGAGATATTTGCAAATAAGCAATATCAAATTAAATTCAAATATTAGGACACACATTCTAATGATTATATAAAATACCACATGATATATATATTATTTGCAAAAGATGACATACTATCTACCCATAGGTTAATCATTGGTTTAGGTAAACATAAGTTCACAAATGTTTTGATAAAAATAAAATAGAGTGTTCAAAACTATCATAGAATAGAGGTAATAATTAGCCTCATCATCTGCCCCCTTGGTAAATTGATGCTTATCCTCAAGCATTGCATTTCCTAGTCAGTGACCTAAATTCCCCAACTGCAGTCCTTCCTTTCCTACTACTCTTGAAGGTATAGTAGAATCCTTGTGTTCTTTCCTAAACTTCCCTTCTGTTGTCTTCTTACATCTTGTCAAGTCTGTCAGTATTAATGTCATATAGAGGCCACATAAGCATTGAAGGTTGCATAGTGAGTGGGCACCATAGTTCTGGTCTAGCTTGTTTCCCTAACTCTATATACTTTGGAGCTTGGTGAAGGGTAGCCTCCAAATTGATGGGACCATGTGACTCTGACCTTTTAAGTATCTTAGGTAATCTAGCCCATCTACTTCTAACACTAGCCATGGCTCTCTAGAAGGAAAAGTAGGGTAAGTTCTCATAATCTGCATAGGCCTTGGTTCTAGTAGCGAAGATTCTATCCCTTACTCCCTTTTTCTTATCCCCATAAGTTAATCTAAACCAGTCCCTAAGAAATTTTGGTTTATTGCTCTTAGCTCTTAATGGAAAGGGCTCTGTTCTTTCCTTGTCTCTATAATTATTTAGTTTCCTATCATAGTTTTCTTCATTATACATGCAGGACATCAAAGCCCTCAAATGTATATCCCCTATATAGAGTAAAGGATTCCATTGGGTTTTTAATGGGATAATAAAATTGTGCACATATAATTCATAGAGAAAATTTTGCTACTAGGATGGCAGAGTTTGGTATAAACTATAGAATTCCTAAGCTGATTTTAATTCTGCATTTATATTCTTAAGGGTTAGCATAAGTTGGAATAAAAGAAATTGTTCCTTTAAACACATAGCATAAATTTGAGGTGGTGGCCTACAAGCAAGTGTTTGATCAACCAATTTGAGGGCATGATCCATTCTTTGTTTTTGATTTGCTAATTGCTCCTTCAAATTTGCAATTTCTTCACCTTGGGATGCTATGAATTTCTTCATCTTTTTCCTCTCCTCGTCCCATAAGGACACAACAAACATATGTTGTCCAAACAACTAGAAAAATGAGTTTTTGTAGGGTAATACAACCACTATCCTCTTCATAGTTTCTTTTCCTCTTTCTTTGTTCCCTCCATAACTGTTCTACAAAACCAATAAGCCATGTTGATTTATATGGAACTAGGCCAATGTTTGGATAAACTTTCTCAGTAACTATTTCATCTTTATAGCTCGAAGTACCTGATTGGCCTACTGGGGTATCATTTTGATTTTCATTGACTTCAACCTTACATTCCTCATTAGGGTTTTCAGGACTATTTACAGTTTTAGAGTGAGGGGGAGAGTTATCAAGAACAATTTGTATTGGGGATTCTTTAGTAGATGGCTTGGATAACGTGGATTCTTTAGAAATTTGTCCTCTCATTCTAGGACTTCTTCTTACAATGGTTTCTTTTGGTATCACAACCTTATGCCTACTTCTTCCTTTTGGTGTCTCTGCTGCAGGAGTGACTACTACAGGACCCATCTTAGTTCTCTTTTGCCTCATGACTATAGGGTTTGGCTTTTCTTTTACCAGAGTAGAGATCTCTTCTTGCAATTTCCATTTTCTCTTTTCTTGGCTAGGGGTAGGTTTTTGAGTTTATTGCACAGGTAAAGACACATTTTCTTGCACATTCTCAATTTCAACATTTTGAGTGCTTTGCTCAATAGGTTCATCAGTGGGAACTACATTCTCTTCACTGGGCTATTCATTAAGGGCAACATAGGATTGTAGGGTTTTAGCTTGGATAAAATTCTACCAATGACATGGGAGAGACATCCCTAAGTGATCTTTCTATGAGTAGTTTAATTAGGGCATGATGGGTGACAAAATTATTCTTTCCCTTTTGGGTTTCTTTAGCACTAATACATAGCATATTGTACAAGAAATTGGGAACATTCACTAGATAATTATATCTTATACAACTGAGCAATTTAAAATGATGTGCATGTAAATATGAAAATCTTCCTTCAAATGTGAGGTACTTGATAATGTGCATGGCTAGTTTTTTGTATGGTAGCAGAAGAGACGTCCTTTTGCAACCTTGCTTGGTAATATCCAATTGAGGATCGATTGGTATGACAAATAGAGCCTTGCTTGATCTTGCATCATGCATATTAGGATAATGTTCTCCTATTTCTGATAACCTAGTTACTTTTTCTATTCACTCTTCTATATAAACCACCATTAAACCCCATATAGAAGCTTCTCCCTCATCAAACATCCTTGTGAATTTTGTGGCTGCTTCTTCATCCAATGCAGTTAAACTTAAGAAATACCCTAATCGGCCACACACATTAAATATCCTCATTGCCTCTACATCTAAGAGCAAAATAGTATGCTCCACTAATTCTCATCACTATAATTGTTCACCCATTTCTGTTTAACACTTTCACTATCTGCACTACTTGCACTTTTTCCCCCTTATGAATTCAAGCTTCTTTTGTTGTTATTTTACAAACCCATTTTTACATTTTATTTAATAGGTAATTAATGTCATAATGATTCGTTATGAGCAATAATATGTCTTTAATGAGAATAAATCATGTATGTGTGAAAATCATCTAAAAATGGGATTCAGATCACTTGAAATTTAAATACAGGTCACATTACCGCCTAACAATAAGGAATCATTCAAGAATAAGGGGTACAACACCTAGACACTTGTGTACTTATAAAGATTCAATTCCATCAATAAAGAAAGTATGAAGATTTGGAAAAAATCTTTATGACTAAATAGGAATGTCATTAGCTTTTAGTAACCTTCCCTACCCTCTATGAAATATGGACAAGTGTCTGCACTTGTCAGACTTAGTACGAGGTATGGAACTGGCATAAGGTTGCCATAATATAAAGAATGTAGTATTAGATATAAGCAACAAATTCTATGTACTATAAATGAATAATAATTTGAAAATCTTATACCTATTAATTGATCGTTGCACATACCAAAAGGTGGCAGAAGATACATTAGCAGTGACATCATCCATCAGCAAACTTGTGGTGTTTATTGAAAGCATTAGAAAATGATGACATGGAAAGTGGGTGGGTGGAAGGTAAAGAAATGAGATGAGGTGGAAAAAGAAGAAATTAGAAAGTGAATGGAGAAATTTGGAAATTTATGTGGGCATAAAGTTTTTATTATGGGCATGCACAAAGAAATTAGTGTTGAAGAGTTGCAGGTAGAAGGTTAGCACCTTTTGCTACAGGAAGAGTTACCTAGTGTGTATTTAAATTTGGCTATTGAAACCACTGCATGAAGTCCTCTTTTGTTTGGGACAATTTATATAGCTTGAGTCTATGACCATTGACTAATAATTTAAAAGGCATTGGATCAATGGTAGTTAATTGGATGGCCCCATTTTCAAAGACATGTTTAATTTCATATGGACCCAACCATCTTGTCTGCAGCTTGCCTGGCATATCTTTAAATCTAGAATCATATAGTAGTGCCCAATCACCAAGTTTAAATTGTTTATTAGTAATGTGGGAGTCATGCCATTATTTTCTTTGCTTCTACATAATTTCAATGCATTCTAGAGTAACTTTGCACATTTCATCCAAAGAGTTAAGATGTAGAAGACATTCTCTCTGTGTTGCAGGAAGTTCAATGTCCAACTCTAGTGTAGTTCTTGAAGTTTTATGTTCAAATTCAATGGGGAGTATTGGTAATTTCCCATATAGGAGCTCAATTGGTGTGAACCCTATAGTAGTCTTGCATGCTGTTCTGTAGGCCCAAATAGCTTCTAGTAATCTTCTATTTCAATCCCTATGATGCAAATGAACTATTTTTGTTAGGATGTTCTCTATCTTCAGATTTGTGAGTTTTGCTTGTCCATTAGCTTGAGGGTGATAGGAACTTGATTTCCAGTGCCTGATGTTATATTGTTTCATCAATTCTAAGATTAGATTAGAAGTAAATTGCACACCTTGGTCAGTGACTAGTTCTTTGGGTACACCATAGTGACTAAAAATTTCTACATACAAAAATTCTACAACTTTTTGATCACGAGCATGCTTCATGGCTTTGACTTCAACCCATTTTGTCAGGTAATTAGTGCACACAAGGATATATGATTTCCAATTGGATGGAGGATCAATTGGACCAATGAAGTCCATGCCCCATTTGTCAAATGGTGTTAACACCATTTGTGGGTTGAGAGGCATTTCATTTGTTCTTGTTGGTCGGCCCATCCTTTGACACTTATCACACTTCCATGTATAGTTGGCTGCATCTTTGTGAAGTGTAGGCCAATAATAACTAGTCATTAAAATTTTCAAGGCTATTCTTTTTGTTGCAATGTGCCCTCCACATGGTTCATTATGACATGCATATAGAATGTCATATGTCTCATCTTCTCTCACACATTTTCTCATAACTTGATCAGGTTCAGTGTAAAATAAGAGATTATCTATCCAAGAGAAATGTAAACTTTTCTCTACAATCAATTTCTTTTCCTTGTATGAAAGGTGTTCTGGCATTTTATTAGTTGCAATATAATTAGCAATATCTACATACCATGGATTTTGAATAGCAATATGAAATAAATGCTCATCTAGAAATGCATAATCTACCAGAGTAGTGTCATTCTCATCATGGTGGATTCTTGATAAATAATCAGCTACCACATTGGCTCTTCCAGGCTTATCAATGATAGTTATATCAAATTCTTGCAACAATAATCTTGCTAACTTACTTGTTATAGCAGGTTTGCTCATGAGATATTCAATTGTTGCACGATCAATATGAACAAATATGGGATAGCTAGTCATGTAGTGCTAGAATTTGTTCAAAGCATAAACTATTACTAACAGTTATTTTTCAGTCACTGTGTAGTTTAATTCTGGTCCATGAAGGCTCTTGCTAATATAATATATTGCATTTTTAAGATTTTAAGATTGTTGTCCTAGAACTGCACCTATGGCATAGTCATAAGCATTTGTATATATGTGAAAAGGAAAATTCCAATCAGGGCCTTGTAAAACTGGGGTTGTAGTGAGAAATTTCTTAAGCTGCAAGAAGGCTTCATTACATTCAGGTGTCCAACTGAATTCAGCTTCCTTTGTTAGTAATTTACACAAGGTACTAGCTATTTTGCTGAAATCTCTTATCAAACGTCTATAATATCTAGCATGACCTAGAAAAGATCTTACATCTTTCAATTTTTAAGGTATAAGCAATGTTTGAATTACCTCTATCTTAGTTGGATCCACTTGTATTCCTACAACTGATATAAAATGACCAAGTACCACACCTTCTTACATGAGCATGAAATATTTTTCACTATTAAGTGCTAGATTATGTTCTTGACACCTTATCAAAACTTTTTCAAGATTCATCATTGCTTCCTCAAAGGTGACTCCAAATGTTGTGAAATCATCCATATATATTTCCATACAATCATATGATATATCAACAAAGATGCTAATAATAGCTCGTTGGAATGTTGCAGGAGCATTACATAGACCAAATGGAAAAAAAAGAGTATGCAAAAGTACCCCATGGGCATGTGAATGTGGTTTTGTCTTGGTCTTCAAGAGCAATACTAATTTGATTATAACCACTATACCTATCTAGAAAAGAGAAATACTTCTTTCCAGCTAGAGTGTCTAGAACTTGATCTATAAATGGTAAAGGAAAGTGATCCTTTTTGGTAGCCTTGTTTAATTCTCTATAATCTACACAAATTATCCATTTTCCTCCCTTTTTGGGCACTATGACCAGTGGTGACACCCATTTACTATCAGATATAGGATAAATAAAACTGACATCAAGTAGTTTTTGTAATTCAGTTTTAACTATTTCTCTTAGGCTTGGATTTATCCTTCTTTGGGATTGATGAAGTGGAAGAAACCCTTTATTGATGTATATCCTATGGGTGCACAATGTAGGACTCAACCATTTCATATCACCATAGTCCCATACAAAAGCCTTTTCATGCTTTTGAAGCAACTTTGTTAACTGTTTCATTTGTGTGGATGTTAATTTGGAGTTAACATGGAGATTATGACCTTTGTATAGCTGAACAGTAGTGGTGGACTCTATCATAGCAGCTTCAAAGATTTGACTTGCTTCTAATTCACACAATAAGAGTTGATGAAGAATGTCAGGTTCTTTGAGAAAAGTAGAATTCTCATTACATTCCTCATATGTGGTTAATTCCAACATGAAACTTTCAGATACATCTTTTTCTACCACACAACTATTAGTAAGAATACTCTGAAGTACTGAATCTTCCTCCTACAGCTTTGGAAAGGATTGTTTATGTAACATCATGAGTTGTGCTATAGAATTTAACTCTTCTTCTTCATCCCCTAAATTTGGCCAAATAGATGTGCTTAAATCTGGTAATGGTTGTGCTGGAGTATATAAATCAAATTTCTTTGTTGCTTGGCCATTAGATATGGTCATATTCCCTGACCTACAACTTATATTTGCATCAGCTATAGCTAACCATGGTTGACCTAGAATAATAGGGTAACTGAATAGATTAACTTTAGGGGATAGAATTATGAAGTCTACAGGATACTCTAGAGAGTCTAAGGTTACAACTATGTTTTCTATCATCCCATTAGGGGTGACAATAGAACTATCTGCAAGTTACATAATTGTTGGAGTAGCCCTTAATCCTTCTATTTTCAACTTCTTCATAGTGTCCTTGGTCATGACATTTATAGCAACACCAAGATCTATTAAAGCATTTTTAATAGACTGACCATTTATACTCACATCCACAATTGGACTACCTGGATCAAAATCTTTAGGGGTGATCAATTTTCCTAACATAATGTTAGCCAATTTTCCTACAACATGGACTATGGTGGGGTCCTTTTTCTTCCTCCTAGGCTTCTTCAGGTAGGCATCTCTAATGGCTTTTCCATAGATTGAAACATCTTTAATAGCTTGGAACAGGGGTATTTGGATATGCATGTTCTTCAATTGATCAATAATATCAAAAGGTTGTTCCTCTATTTGTATAGTTTTACTTTGTATAAGCTTTTTTGGAAAAAGGAGGTTCCACTGCTAGTTGAGCTTGGGCTGAGATAGTGACATTGGTTGGGTCAACCTCTTTAGAGACTAGGGGTTTTGATGCTGTAGGAGTATTTGGTATTTCAGTTATAAGAGGTAGTTTAGGCACTGGTAAAGTTGTACCAGATCTCAGATGTATATCTACAACACTCAAAGCATAAGTAGGATATTGTTGAGCATCAAAAATATACATGGGTTGTTGGGGCTTTTGGATATTTGGATTTGGCTAAGGTTGTGTAGGTAGTTGTGTTTTCTTTTGAGGTCCAGGATTTTCAGGTGGTGGCATTAGAGCAAGTTGTTGAACTGGGGGTGGTAATTGTGGAGTACTATTATTTTGGTTAGGCCACTGTTGAGGTCCCCTCCATTGGTTTGTAGACTGCTAATTCTCTTAGGGTGGTTGCCATTGGTTCTACTAGTTTTACCAGTAGTTCTACTGGTTTTGCCATTGGTTATTCTATTGGTTGGGCTAGGATGGTTGGGAATTTTGAGGCCATTGGGGCTGTTGCGGATTTTTTTTCTCAACATTATTCCAATTAGGTTCATGATATTATGGAGGACCTTGGGTATAATGGTTTTTCCATTGATTACCATATGAATTTGAATTTTGCAAAGGGTCCTGAGGCATACCTTGACGTTGGGCCCATGGCTAGTGTTGAGAAACAAAAAATACTTGCTCATCATCTCCATCTATCTTGAGGTACTCAGTTGGAAGATGCTGGTTCTCCATACTTGCAACCAATTTGCATTGACAATCCTTCTTTTCCTCCTAACAATGAGGGCATTATTCGGCTAGTTGTAATTTAGCTTCTGCATGCTTCTTCTTGGTAGTCATTGTGTCAAGAAGTGTAGCAATATCATTTATAATATCCTATTTAAAATCTGATAATAGGTTAGATATCTCAAGCTTTGAAATACCTTGGCTGATTCCTTTAGTGACTATGGAATGAGTTCTGTGACCTTTCTTCATAGTTGACCTTGAATAGTTTTGACAGATCTTCTTGAGGTCATCCCAGGAAGCTTGATATACATCACCACCAGCCATTAGGTCTAGTGCTTCTAGACAGTTATCATTCACACCTCTTAGAAAGATTAGCTTTTGTGAATCCTCAGACAACACATGTTGAGGGTTATTTTGCAGTGTATACGAGAAATGTGAAACATAGTCTTCCAATGTCTCTTCCTCCTTTTGTGATATCCTGAAGACAACATCTCCTCTTGAACTAGATGCTTTGCAATACTCTTTATATTTATCAAAAAAAAGAGTTTACATTTCATCCCAAGTTCCTATTGCATTAGCTCCTAAGTCCATGAACCATTGTAAAGCTGACTCTTTTAATGTTTCTGGAAATTATTTGACCTTATGGGTATCAGTGTTGTAGTAAAAACTACGAAAGAGTATGCCAAACTCAAACAAGAAAATATCGAGGTCTTCAGTTGCAAGACCATAGAACTTTGGGAGAGTAGTTGGAGGTATATTTTTGAGATTAGTATTGGTTACAAGACTTGGAAGAGGGAAAGGAAAGGTAGGTTGTGCCATTACTAGAGGTATTAGATTTTGAGGTTGCTGCTGAAAAGGAAGATTGGGTACTGAATTATTAACAACTGGTGGATTTAGAGTAGTATTCTCAAGGAAGTTGACCAAAATTTTAGCAAAAGGTTGAAGACCACTTGTATCTATAGGTTATTCTCTTGAGGATGATTCTATAGGAAAAAAAGGGCTTACATCTTCAAAAGGCAACTCAACTTCTTCTTCTTCAATTTCTTCATTCAAATCAACAGACTCCCATGGAAGAAATCTGCCACATTCATCTCATTGTCTTCCTCTTCAATGCATGCAATTGAATTCTTCACACTGGTGAAGAAAGTTTCAAGACTGCAAATTTCTAAAAAAACTTAACTAAGAGCTATGACTCAAAAATGCTCCTAGCTTGACACCATCGCTGACAACGATGCCAAAAATGATCCATCTCACAATGGGTGTATAATAATCATGCTCAAGGCCATGCTTAGGAATAGTGTATTCAATCTAAGGATTATTTTTCCCCATCATGAGGTGCATTTAATCTTGTCAACCTAGGGATGTATACTTGAAATGTTTAGCACAATATGTGAACTAGGTCTCTTAATGAGTCATTATGCTTATGCTACAGGAAAGTAAAATGTAAGGAAAGAAACTACACCAGTGCTGCAGAAAACTAACACACTTAACTCTTTACTGAAACAAATACTAGAAATGCAATGAAATGCTAACATATATTCCAACTCAGTTCATCTACTATAACTGTTCTTACAGATGCTGCAAGAACATTCACAAAGTATGATGCTACAGGAAGGAATTTACAACTTCTACTTGCAAAACTAAGGATGCTTAAAAAAAAAAAATCTACACTACTCTAATCTAATCTACCTCCCAAGTGGGCCCCCTAGGTTGGCTCTTGCTAATCTACTAGCACTGAATGTAAGCCAAGAACTATTTCATTACATTTTAGAAATTCATTACATGGGAACAATACATAGAACTATAAAAACAACTCACTGCAAGAGTTAACAGTTTCTTTTCATAAACTTTCTTCTTCTAACCCCCTAACACAATTGGTTTGATCCTTATAAATAGAAGATTGACACTTATTCCAAAACAAAATAGGAAAAAACTCTATAAATCCATAGGAGAAAAAGAAGGAAAGATAACAACTCAAGGCGAGAATAAAAAATAACAGCTCAAGGCAGGAATAATAAAGTCTGGATAACTTTGACATAATAATAAATGCAGAGAATATAGAAAGTCTTCATAGCTCCTCCATACTCATAGCCATGTCCTCTGGAACCATTATAAATTTTCCACCATGGCTAAACCTCAACATCTTTTCTCCTCGAATGCTATTGGCTGTTTTCAACATTTATCTTTGAATTCTTCCAATCATCTTTAGCTTCATTGCTAACAGGTTAGTTATAATGCAAAGATATTTGCAAATAAGCATTATCAAATTAAATTCAAATATTAGGACACAAATTCTGATGATTATATAAAATACTGCATGACATATATAATATTGGCAAAATATGACATACTATCTACCCATAGGTTAATCATCGGTTTAGGTAAACATAAGTTCACAAATGTTTTGACCAAAATAAAATAGAGTGTTAAACAAAGTGTTTAAAACTATCATAGAATAGAGGCAATAATTAGCCTCATAAAAAATGTTATTTGTAATAATCCAAAAATATTTTCTTGATGATAAAATGAATAACTTTTGTAACACTATTATCAAATTTGATTACAAAAATATGCTACTTGTGTTCATGTTTCAAGTATTGGAAGATGAATTTGTAGTTGCGATCTCCATCCTTGATCTAGTGAAGACGAGCATGAATTCGTCCACCTTTGGCTTTGTAAACAACCAATTTTTTAAGGAGATGCCTATTATGAACAACAAATTGATAAGTTGAAAGGTCATGGGGAGTGTTTCCAAGAAGAGATTGCCCATGTATATAAGTTGTCCATTTAGAGATTTTTTGAGTCTATTTTGTTTAGCTACAACTTTTTGACATAGTTATATAGGAAGGAGGTGCAATGTGCTAAAATATTTCCCACTAGCTAACATAACTATCTCGTTGGGGTCTTGGTTTAGCATTTCATGTAGCTAAAAGCCCAATGATGCAATCTTCTTGTTTGAGATGAGCCATAATGAGTTTAAAGATGAGGTTATTGGGAAGAGGCAATGAGTTGCAAAATAAAAGGGTATCTAAAATGGAAAGTGGTATGAAGTGGCAGTAGTAAGGTCTAGATGAATTAAAAGTCCTGATGAAGATGGCATGGTACAACATTAGCAGAGATATATAGTCTATCAACATGAACCATCTTCTTGAGAAACCCTTCCCTATATTTAGACCAAATATAGTAGTAAGGCATATGAAGGTCATTTTTTCCCAAATGGAGGATCATGAGTTCCCAATGAATTATGAGAGAGGGTCTAAGCATCAAACTCCAACATAGATAATTGAGTGGGACCGTCTTAGATATGGTCAACCATGCTCCACCATGTTGAAGTCAACCCTTCAATACCCAGTCCATATTAGGGAGGTACAAACACATTTATTCCAAAAGAACTATCATATCTAAAAGAGTGTTGGGGACATAAAAAATGAAAAGTCCATAAAGAATATTGTGAAGGATGATAGTAGCCCAAATGCAAAAATTATTAGGCCCACTTCAAGAGGCAACCACATGTTTTATGATCTAAAGAGTGTTGTGGTTCCACAACACACACCCCATTTTTGACTTTGAAAATGAGGACCCCCTTTTTTTTGGCTCATAGAAGCTCATTCCTTAGAATAGGGTATCTTCCAAGGTGCCTTAGGGAGTGGGAATTTTGTAGTTGGAGTTTAGAAGTCTGGTTATTTAGTGTCATTTTTAACCCCTTGCACCAGTATACTAATGTTTATCTTTTATGTAGGTCATAATGGTATCCTCATCATCCATAGCACAAACAATTACCATAGTATTGCATGTGCATTTTCAAGACAAGCGACTAGGGATTTTAGATAGAAGAAGCAAAAGGAGTTCAAGTATATGACAATGTTGGACTATAATGAGGGCATAAATCATACAAATAATAGGAATAAACAATTTTCAAATCTGGGAACTTTGATTTTTGGGTGAATTGAGCACCTTGCATATTTCCTTAAGGTGCGTAGGTATGCAAGGTGCACTTTTTAGAAGGTGCACTTTTCATAAGGTGTGCATGTGTACAAGGTAAGTTGAAGGACTCCAGAAGGTGCACATCATGAAGGTGCGAAATTCTAAAGTCTTGAACATGCCCAAAGTCCCAAAGATGCTAAGGTGTGTATGTGTGCAATTTTACAAGTTTTGAAGATGCATAAGTGCATAGGTGTGTAAAAGAGCCTAAATCATCAAAAATATTAGAAATAAGTACACAAGAGTGGTCTAAAACCCCATTTGAGAAAAACCAAGAAACTATTTATAAAATTGAGAACTTTGATTTTTGGGTGAATAGAGCACCTCACGTACTTCCATAAAGGTGCACAGATGCAAAATTTAAATATTTTTTGAATGAATTGTCTCTAAAGGTGCGTAGGTGCACAATTTGAAGATTTGGTGAATGAATTGTCTCTAAAGGTGCGTAGGTGTGCAGGTGCGCAATTCGAAGATTTGGTGAACGAATTATCTCTAAAGGTACATAGGTGTACATATTTAAAACATCCAGAGGCCCCCATGGTCCCCAAAATTACCATGGCTTCCTCATCTTTTGTAGTAGCTAAGATCACATTAAAATCCATGACTTTTAAGTTCCAAGAATTGTCGAAGAAGTCACACTTCATGATTTCTACAAGGAAGTGAGGATAAAGTATGAAGCTTTAGACTTGTTATCTCCTCAAGAAATCACTTTAGCCATCCAAAAGTTCAAAGGGAAATGTCCACACATCATTTTGGTTGAAGGTCAACAAGACTAAGATGATGGAAACTGAAAGTTGTGGACTTCAAAAAATTCTCACTCTTGTAAAATTGTGGACATAGAAAAATTCTTACTCTTGAAAAATTGTGGAGTTCGAAAAAATTATCACTTCAAAAATTTATAGAGTTAGAAAAAATTATGTCAATTTTGGAAAATTGTGAACTTAGAAAACACTCTCTCAATTTTGCTCCTTTCATCTAGAGTTGCACTTTTTCAGAAGGTGCACTTTTTAGAAGGTGTGCTTTTTAGAAGGTGCACCAAATCAAGAGGCGTGCCAACAATTTTGAAGATGAAGTAGTGTGTTGATAGTTAACTGCTAGTTTCTATTTTAAATGAGCATTCCATGCACTAGAAACACATTTTAATGATAATTCAATTCTCAGAAACACCTAGAGAAGGCCAAGATTGCATTTTTAGAAGCCCCAATGACTCCTAGATCATCTCATGGCTTCTCTTTTCTTATCTTCTTCCTCTTTTATTATTTTAGTTCATGTAAAGGCTTGTGCACCCATTAATTGATATAAACAAGGACATAGACCTACTTAGCACCATTTAGAGAGTCAATTTGTATACAATTAGCTTTATTTTATTAGCTTTTAGCAGCGTGTTTGCATTAGAAGAGCTCTCACTCCTAAGAAAAAAGGAGGAGAAGATTTCTTATAAATACATAGATGTAATATGTACTCCAAGCTGATATTTTGATGCAATAGTAAATTCTATTGGTGCTCTCATTTTGAGTGTAGTAAATCTTGCTAGAGTGTGTTATTTTTTGTGAATGCATGTCCATAAATGATAATGGAGCTAATGGTTTTATTGCATTTTTATAATTTTGCGATCTTGATGTAGGAGCATCCAATGGTGTAAGGGAAATCTTGTATCACCCAAAAATATGCTTAGTGTTAATTTGTATTTAATGTGTTTGTATTTATGGACATGCATTTGGGCCAAATAGAGATTCCAACTCTCATAGTTCCACTATTGGTTTTCTAGGTTAGTGTTTTTGACCACCTTAGGATGTGTGCCAATACATAATAGGTTATTTAGTAATTGAGACATGATTATGATGAGCTAGAGGGTGTAACTTGGAGGGATGATTTTACTTGTAATTCAAAGTGTTCCAAGAAAGAATTCAGTCAAAATGATTTATGGTTTAAAAATCATTGCAATTTTAGGTTTCCTAGAGACCCCCTAAGAATGCTTCAAAGTTATATTTGAGGCACTAAATAGCCTTGTACATGCTTGAAAAATGGGTGACAAGAAAATATCATCTTTTGGGCTATAGAGCACTTGGAGAGCTTTCCAAAAATATAAATAGTTCATCAATCAATCCTAGATCAAAAGTTATGCCTCTTGGAAGTTGGACCACCATTTCTGGATTCTTCTAATTTTGCACCAACTTTTGACATTTCTTATAGAACCTTCTTCTTTGGTGGTGGATGCCAAATGACATATTCTAAAATTTATTCCTAACCTTAAACCTAATTTGAGTTACTTAAGGTCATTTCTTGCATTGTAAAGGCAATTTTTGTGGAGTTTGGGAGAAAGTAATTAAGACCATAGGGCATTAGTTGAGTCTATTTTAGCTATATTGAATGTTATAGAATATCATTTTTTATAATAAAATTCTCATTTTCCTATTGTGTTCATTTTGTCTTAGGTTGTACCCTCATCAGATCTTTTAATTTTGGTGTTTTCTTTATGTCTAAAATTTTTGATGTTGTGACGAATTGGAGAAAGGATCACTATTTCTCTTACATTTCATTTTGTCTTGTGTAACACACTTTTTGCGGCCTCACAAATTGATGAATTGTGAAACATCTTTTAGTTTTTATTAAAGTTCCCATCAAAGATTGCATCAATGGAATTGAGGAAGTGATGCTCCTAATTTTGTTGGTTTCCTACCAGATCCTTTTGCTAATTTGATTTTCAGATGTGTTGTTTCTTTGGCTTATGTCCATTAGGAATTTCCCTTTCAATAATTTTCTTTAAATCTCTTTTTACTCCATCTTCACCATTTTATGTTTGGAACACTTGATTAAAATAGGAATTCATATAGTTGCATTGATAAGAAATCACATTCATCATAGAATAGAAAATACAAAAATATATTGTTTTTGTGGTTATGTTTCATCAAAGTTGTGCATAATTGGTAGATACTAGCAAAGGCATCCTTGTGAACATTCACATTTATCTTTGATTGAGCTACCCAATCAGTTGAAAAATAACCATCCAAAACCTTGGAGTTGGTCATTGATCATCTTTTCAAGAGAGAGATTTGAGAGAATTTCTGCCGTTAGCATTGTGCAAAATGACCGCTCAACAAAAGTAGCACTAGGAGGGCCTGAAAACCATTCTACCTAAAAGACTAAGTTGTGATTTGATAGTTCTGAAAGTTTTGTAGTTCTATTTTTTAAAGTCTATTTACAATCATAAGGTGTGCTTTTCAAAAAGGAGTGCATTTTTTTAGAAGGTGCATTTTTGCAGTATCTTGGAGAAGATCAAAATCCAAGTATCCTTTTGCTTCCTAACTATTTTTGCCTCCATTAGAGGATTCATTTAGAGTTGGAATGTGCTAGTTGCCAAGATGCAATATCTAATCTGTTAGCATAGATAGATCAGCTTGCTAAATTACTAGATGTATGAAATTATTACAAGTTTTGATGTTGTAATAAATGTGGATATCCTAGAAAATTTTGAGGGCATAATTTTTTTAAAGTTCCAAAACTCCATGGAGTTGCAAAAATTCTCAAAGTTGCAAAAAATGATGGAAATGCAAAAGATCCTGAGGTTGGTGAGATTTTTTAATTAGGAAGTCATAAAAAAGAAGATACCAATGCTTCCTACTATGATATTGATCCCCTATTGGATTGCTATTGGATAATGATAAGATACCTCCCTCAAAACAAGATATGTTATTAGATGAGATGGAAAGAATACTTAATTTGGTCTCAAGATTCATTGAGGAAATGCCAATTTATGGGTATTATACACACATATAAAACTATGCAATAACAACTTATGCAGAGTTCATCCCTTTGGGTTCCATTCAGAAGTAAGTTGTCCTAATTTCTTGTTAGCTTGGGAGATCACAATGAAGGGTAAGTATGATTTTGAATATGCTTCTTTGAAACATGAGGGATAAAAAACTTGATTAATGATATTAATGAATCTTTTAATTCAAAAGGAAGGCTTATGATTGATTTTTCTAGTCCCAAGGAGCCTAAAGGTGAAAATTCATGGTTTAAGGCTAATGATGGTGATAATAAGGAACATAAATAAAATATTCTATCTTTTGGGTTTTGTTCTGATAGCTATATTACATCATCGACACTAGTGTTTATTGAGATCAGATTGAAAAGATCATTGAAAGAGGGAGATTGTTGAAACTAGATTGAAAAAGGGAGATTTTTGAAAAAGACTATGTGTTTCAATCATTATTTTATCACTGATGTCAAACTTGTTATTTGCTGGTAAGACAACTGCTTATAAGATTCAAGAACTATCGCTTATTTGATTGATGAAGAGGATTTGATCAAAAGATTTAACAATAGCACCTAGAGGAAAGGTTGAGTTATGATTATGTAATGAAGTACAAGAATCAATTATAGCAGTGATGACATGATGCATTGATAATCTACTTAAGGTTATAAAGGCTAGTTACACTAAGAAAGTTTAGAAGAACAAGTTACATAAATTTTGTCTACCAAGCTTGACAGAGTAGGATAGTAAGTGCTGAGCAAAGTTAGAGCAAGCCAAGCAGAAAATTAGTTGGAGCTAAGTAAATGATTATTCTAGTGTATCCTGAGAATAATAGTGGATGTCGAGTAAAGTTTAGTTGATGTTGAGCACTAGTAAACTTTAGTTCATGCCAAGTAATTTCATGCTGAGCAATGCAGTATGTGCCAAGCATCAAAAGATTGATAATGTCGAGCTGGTACATTATTTAAAAGATCATGAATTTGATGAATCTGAGCTGACAAGTTTATTTTCTTGGATTATGTGAACCAGTGGAAGATAAGGTTGATGAATTGGTGGCACAAAATTCAAGGTAAACCATTTTTAGGAAAATTCAAATTGGATTCTAGGAGAAGTTTCTAGAAAAGATATAAGATATGGGGTAGATACATTGTATCCTACCTAATCCATCCAAACCCTAAATTGGACAATGGAGAATGAGCGACACAATATTTTAATTTCCTATTTATAGGAATGGCTGGTCATGTGTGAGAACCTAAGGAAGACAAGGAGTCAATGGTTTTGATTCATCAAGTGATGTAAGAGAAGAGTCTACAATGACATGTTAAGCAATAAGGCTTAAGGAGATGAATGCTTGAAGGGTGAACAAGCTAACAGAGCTGCAAAGTATGAAGACCAAGAAGAATTGAGGACTGAATAGTGATCTGTAATCTAAAAATGAAGTTGTAAGTTGTATTAGATCAAAGCCTTATTGTTACTCTCTAAAAATTGTATCAGTCTAGGGTAAATCCTTTGGATTAAGGTTGACCTAACAGTCATTTGTAAATCCTTTAATCGGGTGACATTCTAAGTGAATGGTCTAAAGTCCTTTAACAAGGCTCACTTCTAACAGGGTGATTGAAATCCTTTAATAGGGTCATATTTAACAATGTGTATTGTAACCTTTAATAGGGTTGGTGTTTTACAGGGCATCACTTTAGAAGAGTGAAAAGAGTAGCATGTTACTAGTGGTTTTTCCCAAATTGGGTTTTCACATATATCATTGTGTCAAGTGTGTTGATAAATCTATTATGTTTCATGCTTTACATTTCTGCAAGTTGATTTGACAGTAACCTACAAGTTTTAAGTGATTGCATAATCTTATGGATGCATGCATAAGTATAAATGTTTTATGGGTTCACTAAGCTATGAAAAGTTTTATTTATACATCTGGACCTTGAATAACTAATTCACCCCCCCTCTTAGTTATTCGAAAGTATTCCAACAATTGGTATCAGATCCATCTGCTTAAGAGGACTAGTTTGAAGGTACTAGAAGTACAAAGATCAAGATGTCAAAAAGAGAAGTACCCAAGCTCAATAGAGATACCTTTCCTACATTGAAAAGTTTGATGAAGCTAAACCTTGGAGGACTTGGAGATCATGCACAATCTACCATTTTAGTGGAGCATGTTGATCCTATTGGTGCCCCTGCTGCCAAGGATATGAAGAAGAATAAAGAACCCAAATAGGCAATGCTAGAGATTGCTACTGCCCTAAGTTTTGCTTAATTTGATGATATCAAAGGCCTTTATGGTTCAAAGAAAATGTAGGATTCCCTAACCACTATCTATGGAGGAGATGCAAATGTTCTAAGAGCCAAAGATGAAAGTCTCAGAGGTAAGTTTGATGATATGAGAATGGAAGAAGGTGAAAATATTGCTCATTATGTTGAAAGGATAAAAGAAGTTGTTAATGCAATAAGAGGAGTTGCTGGTAATATAGATGATGATAGTATACTAAGAAAAGTTTTAATGACATTATTGCCTATATATTCTATTAGAGTTTTTACAATTTAAGAATTGAGATGTATTCCAGGGAATAAACTATCACTTGAAGGTCTGATAGGTAGACTCGCTACTTTTGAGCTATCTAACTTTGATAATTACAAACCTGAAAAGATTGAATCTACTTTCAAAGCTAATATATTATTAAAAGAACCTAATGAGAAGAAGAAAAAGAAAAAAAAGAAGTATGTGTCCAGTGATAGTGATACAGATGGGGAGGATGTTGAAAAACTTGAAGCACTACTGGCAAGAAGATTCCACAAAGGTAAAGGCAAGTTCAAAGGTAATCTCCAATCATTTGTTTCAATTGCAATGAGATTGGTCATATTGTTGATAGATGTCCATAGAAGAAGAACTATAGAGGTGGTGACAAGTACAAGAGTAGAAGAGATGAAGACAATAAGGATTACAAAGACAAAGGCAAGAAGTCATGCTACATTGCTAAAGAGGAAATAAGAGAAGAATCTGATGAACATGATGATGAGGTGGTGTATGTTGCAATGAAGGACATACCTAATGAAGATGAGGCAACTGCACTTGTGACTTGTGTGAACAAGAATGATAGATGGATCATTGATAGTGGGTGTTCATATCACATGACTTGAGACAAAAGTAAGTTCATTAACCTGAATTGTTATGATGGAAATATTGTAAGATTTGGTAATGATGCACCATGTTTGATAAAAGGAAAAGGTTCTATCAAACTCATAGATAAGATTTTATGTGATAATGTTTACTATGTTCAAGGACTTAACTATAATTTATTGAGTGTGTCACAACTAAATAATTTGGGATGTAATGTTGAGTTTGAAAACAAGATTGCTAAGATATATGACACATATGGGAAGCTGATTGGAAAGGGTGATCAAACTAGAAGTAATCTATTCTATCTTGATATAGAGGATGCTACTTGTCTTATTGTAAAATTTGATGATGTATGGCTATGGAACAAGAGGTTATATCATGTTAACTTTGATAACTTGGTTAGTATCAGTAACATGAAGAAAGTTGGAGGTTTGCCTAAGTTGAAGAAGCTAGATAATGTAATGTGCAAACAATGTCAGCTAGGCAAAATGACAAAGTCAAGTTTTAAGAGTAAAACTTATACCTCTAAAGGAATAATAGAGATTGTTCATACTAACTTGTGTGGACCAATTGGTGTGCAAAGATATAGAAGAGATAAGTACATTATGTTATTTGTTGATACCTATTCTACATAATGACAATTATGTTTCTAAAACAAAATTATGATGCTTTCAAAATGTTTAAGTGCTACTTAGCAAGAGTTGAAAAGGAAAAGGTAAAAATTTGAAGTGTTTGAGATCTAACAGAGGAGGAGAATTCACATCAAATGAGTTTGAGATGTTCTATAATGATAGAGGAATCAAAAGATAGAAATCTACCCCTAGAACATCTCCATAAAATGGAATAGCTAAAAGGAGGAATAGATCTATAATGGATTGTACTACAACTTCATGATGGAGAAAAATGTTGCTTTGAAATACTAGAGAGAAGCTATAAGTATAGTTGTCTATACCTTGAACCATGTGCAAATCAAGAAAGGTACTCATTCAATACTTTTTAAACTATGGTATGGATACTCACCTAATGTAAAATAATTTTAAGGTATTTGAAAGTAAATGTTACATTCTTAAAGATATTAGGAACGGTAAAATTGATGCAAAAGTGAAGAAGGTATATTCCTAGGATACTCCACAAGAAGTAAAGCTTATAAATGTTTAAATACTAATACTAGAAAAATTGTGGAAAGTGCAAATGTGAACTTTGATGAATATACAGAAGTGTATGAGGCTGAACCTATGAAAGAACTAGAAAAATACAAATCATTTGTATATTTTTATGAACGTATACCTACTAAAGAAGATGCTATAAATCAAGCTACAAATCAAGCTACAAATCAATAAGAAGTTTTAGTGATTTTCGAGTCACACCTTGTGAATGCTGAGTTGCATTCAGGAACTGAGCTACATTTAGATGTCAAGCTATAGAATGAAGTAGATGCACATTTTGATTCTGAGATTAGTATACAAGAAAGAGATGCTGAGCTACCTAAAAAAGATGTACACATCGATTCTAAAGTTGAAAGAAAAAATGAAGAAAAAAGAGCTAAACCAAGATTGTTTAAGTGTGTCAAAAGATATCATCCTAATGCTCAAATCATTGTAGACAAAGATGCTAGACCAATGACAAGAAATAGATTGAGAAGTGATACATGTTTGCTGAGCATGAAGGAACCAAAATCAGTGAGAGATGCATTAGAAGATGGTGACTAGAGTAAAGTCATGGAATAAGAGATTGAACAAATTAAGAAAAAGAATACATGGAGTCTAGTTCCTAGATGAGAAGACAAGAATGTGATTGATACCGAGTGGGTATTTAGAAACAAGCTAGATGAAAATGGTGAAGTCACAAGGAAAGAAACAATACTAGTTTGCAAAGCATATGCACAAGAAGAAGGAATTGACGATGGAGAGACATTTTCCCCTATTGCTAGATTGGAAGGAGTAAGAACTTTATTTGCTTATTCTGCATACAAAGGTTTCAAAGTTTATCAAATGGATGTTAAATTTGCATTTTTGAAATGGTATATTAAAGGAATAAGTTTATATAGAACAACAAGAAAGTTTTGTTGATGTTAACAAGAAGAAAATGGTATATAGACTACACAAGGCTCTATATGGTTTGAAACAAGCACCAAGAGCATGGTTTGAGAGACTTCATAATTATCTTGTGAAGATTGGATTTGAAAGGAATTATGATAAAAAAAATGTGTACGTGAAGATAGAGAAAGGAAAATGTATTTTTTTATCTAAATTTTTTGTTAATGATATCATATTTGGAGGTCAAGATGCTTTATGTAAGGATTTTGCAAATCAAATGAAGCAAGAACTTGAGATGTCTATGTTTGGAGAGATCAAATTCTTTGTGGTTTTGCAAGTATATCAAATGAAATATGGTATATACATTAGTCAGTCAAAGTATGTCAAGGAAATATTGAAAACTTTTGGATTGGAGGATTCCAAACCAGTAAGTACACCTATGGTGATAGGACACAAGTTGTCAAAGAATGACGATTTAGCTAAGGTGAATCAAATATTGTATAGGTCTATGATTTGAAAATTTCAATGTGTAGTACATAGCAGACTTGATATTGCATTATTTGTAGGGATAGTTGCAAGATTCTCTACTAATCCCAAGGAGAATCATTTAATGACTGTGAAGAGAATAATGAGATATCTAAAAGGAATAGAGAGTTTGGTCTATACTATAAGAAGAATGAAAAATTTGAATTGAGATCCTATACTGATGTTGATCGGGCTAGAAACATTGATGATAGAAAGAGCACCAATGGAGGAGCATTTTTATTAGGAAAGAGACTAGTTACATGGACTAGCAAGAAATAAAATTGTACTTCACAATCTATAGTTGAAGCTAAATATGTTGCTATTGCTGTAAATTGTACAAACATTGTATAGATCAAACAACTACTCAAAGGTATGAAGGAAGAGATCAAATAATTAGTGATACTTTATTGTCATAATACTAGTGCTATCAATATATAAAAGAATCTAGTGATGCACACAAAGACTAAGCACATTTGAATCAAGTATCATTACTTGAGAGAGTTAGTTCAAGATAAGGAGGTGAAGATGGAATATTTCAACACAAAGGAACAAATTTATGATATCTTCACAAAAGCATTACCTAAGGATGCTCATGAGTATCTAAGAGGTAAACTAGGGGCGATACCCCTATCAAAGGCTATCTAAGTAACAAGAGGAATACCCTGCATCAAACAAGCTAAATTTCATATCTTACAAATTGGTGTAGTGAATCTTACTTTAGGAGCTACCTAAAGTAATCAAGGAACTAAAATTTCAAATTAGTCACAAGCAAGGTGGCAGAGGGAGAAATTAAAGAAATTGAAAAGGTTTATATATGTCATGTTAAAGATGACAAGTCTTTGGCATTGTTGTCAAAGAGGGAGAGTTTTACTGATCAACAAAGATTTACTAATCAAGAGAGAAAGATTATAAGAAAAGATTGTTGTCAAAGAGGAAGAGTTTATTGATGCTAAGAGGGAGATAATTGCTGAAGGAGATAGTTATTGATCAGGAGAGGGAGTAATAAGAAGAAACTGAGAGGGAATTATAAGAAATAATCTTGTAGCCTAGTAAGAAGATGAAAGCTAATGATAGAGGGAGAGATTTCAATACAAGTTTTCTTTTTGGTATTGTCTTATTGTTTTAACCTAGTCAATTTGGTTGAACATGGTGTTTACCATTTGGCTGATTTGGTTGATCAGTTTGGTTTTCCATCAATGCCAAAGAGGGAGATTATTGAGATCAGATTGAAAAGATCATTGAAAGAGGGAGATTATTGAGATCAGGTTGAAAAGATCATTGAAAGAGGGATATTGTTGAAAAAGACTATGTGTTTCAATCATTGTTTTATCACTAATGTCAAACCTATTATTTGCTGGTAAGAAAACTACTTATAAGATTCAAGTACTATCACTTATTTGATTGATGAAGAGGATTTGATCAAAACATGTAACAATAGCACCTAGAGGAAAGGTTGAGTTATGATTATGTAATAAAGTACAAGAATTAGTTAAGATAGTGATGACATGATGGATTGATAATCTACTTAAGGTTACAAAGGCTGGTTACACTAAGAAAGTTTAGAAGAACAAGTTACACAAAATTTTTCTAGCAAGCTTGACCAAGTAGGATAGTAGGTGCTAAGAAAAGTCATAGCAAACTGAGCAAAAAATTAGTTGGAGCTGAGTAAATGCTTATTCTAGTGTATTCCAAGCATAACAATGGATACCGAGTAAAGTTTAGTTGATGTTGAGCAATGCAGTATGTGCCAAACATCAAAAGCTTGATAATGTTGAGCTGCTGCATTATTTAAAAGATCATGAATTTGATGAATCTAAGCTGACAAGTTTGTTTTCTTGGATTATGTGAACAATATGGAAGATAAGGTTGATGATCTAGTGGCACAGAATTCATGGTAAACCATTTTTAGGCAAATTCAAAGTACATTCTAGGAGAAGTTTCTATAAGAGGTATGAGATATGGGGTAGATAAATTGTATCCTACCTAATCCATCCAAATCATAAATTGGATGATGGAGAATGAGTGGCAAAATATTTTAATTTCCTCTTTATAGGAATGGATGGTCATGAAGCAAAGTTGTCATATGTGAGAACCTAAGGGAGACAAGGAGTTAAGGGTTTTGTTTCATCAAGTGACCTAAGAGAAGAGTTTGCAATGGCATGTTAAGAAAGAAGGCTTAAGGAGATGAATGCTTGAAGGGTGAACAAGCTATTAGAGTTTCAAAGTATGAAGGCCAAGTAGAATTGAGGACTGAATAGTGATCTATAATCTACAAATGAAATTATAAGTTGTATCAGATCAAAGTCTTACTATTACTCTCTAACAATTGTATCAATCTAGGGTAAATCCTTTCGATTAAGGTTGACCTAACAGTCATTTGTAAATTCTTTAACTGGGTGACATTCCAAGTGAATGCTCTAAAGTCCTCTAACAAGGCTCACTTGTAATAGGGTAATTGAAATCCTTTAATAGGTTCACATTTAACAACGTGTATTCTAACCTTTAACAAAGTTGGCCTTTCACAGGGCATCACTTCAAAAGAGTGAAAAGAGTAGCATGTTACTAGTGGTTTTTCCCAAATTGGGTTTCCACATAAATCATTGTGTCAAGTGTATTGATGAATCTATTATGTTTCATGCTTTACATTTCTACAAGTTGATTTGATAGTAACCTACAAGTTTTAAGTGATTGCATAATCTTATGGATGCATGCATAAGTATAAATGTTTTATGGGTTCACTAAGCTATGAAAAGTTTTATTTATACATCTGGACCTTGGATAACTGATTGAACCCCACTCCCTCTCTCAATTATTCTAAAGTATTCCAATAGTGTTTCCATGTATGCATGGAGTTGTGTACCATGAGATAAGACCACTAAAAGGAGAAATTACAATGTGAGTGTACCCCTATGGTAGGGGACTCCCTAGATTAGGTGATATCTTTCTTTTTGCCCTCTCATTTTAACAATTTTAAGTTTGAATATGATGCTAAAGGTAAGAAAACTTGTTTATGGATCAATCATAACAATGGAGAGTTATCACAACTTCTCATTTTGTGTCATTTGTACTCGCAATTTGAACTAAGATTTCCCAAATTTTATTTTTCAGAGTACAAAAAGAAGTCAACATTTTTTAGAATTATATGGGTTGGGTTATTACTATTGCACATAATGAAAAATGTACTAAAAACCACCCCATATTCTTATTATTTAGGGTTTTATGAATACAAGTTTTTATTTTCATTTTTTTAGTTAGGTGTTATTTTTCTTTGTGTCAACTATATTTTGTTTGGATTTTGTTAGAAATAAAAATGGGAAATTAAGTTTTGAAAGTTAGGGGGTGGGGGGTGAAGCAACACTTCAATTGTTTACCTCTAAAATATTTCACCATACGTCCATCTCATAACTTAACATGTAAACCAAAATAAGTAACCATTCATCACATCCAAAGCATGAAATAAATCAACACATAACACATAAGATTTTTTTTACCCAGAAACCCTCCAAGGAGAAGGTAAAACTAGGGTAGGGATGACACCCATAAATATTCACTACTACAGTTGTAAAGTGTGGTCTATTATGGTTACAAAGTTTTGATCATAATCTATGAACTACCCTGTGAAAGGTCTTCCTTGTTAAAGGCTTACAAGACTATTAGGTCTCACCTTGATTAAAGGATTTAAACTCACAACTAAGTAATCACTTTGTTAGGATATTTACAAAATCCTATTAGGACTACTCAATTACGATATTTACTCTGTATCACCTATTAGAATGATTCAACACCTGATCCTTTGGTTAGCACCTTATTGCTTGATGTCAAATCTCCTCTTTACTGGTTATCTCTTGATCCTCCTAATTAGATATATCGTCTCTATCCTTCCATTGCTTATCTCATTTTCTCAAACTGATCCAACATTGTAGTTCCATAACTTAGCCATAATTTCCACCTTGAAATGCTCTCTATTATTTTAGCATTACTCTCCTTATGCATATGGTGGTTCTCTTTGCAACCTATTTGCATGCATTCTCCTCTTTAAGCAGGAATTAGATGGGCTAGGTTAAAATCAACGATTGTGGTTAATCCTTATTGCTGCCTAACTCTTGCCTTTATTTGATTGGTTGTATGTATTTGCATAGGGATTTTTAATAGAATTGGATCCTTATTTCTTAATATCAAAAATTCATGTTCATGTCAGCCATAAATAGTTTACATAGAAGTTTGTGCCATAACAAACATCTATGTCAAAGACTGGTAACTCGACATCAATACAATCTGATGCTTGACCTTCACTATGCTCCATATACTAATACTTAGCTTCTAAATGGTTTGACACTCACTCTTGCTTGGCACCTAAATCACTCAGCACATACTATTTTCTTAGATCCTTTTTGTTTTCTCGACACCTGAGTAACTTGGTACACACTGACTGCTTGACACATACTAGTGCTTGACACTAATTTCCATATTACTCAACATGTACTATTTGGAAGTTTATGCTTGGCATACACTATGCATTTGACTTGCACTATTCTTTTCTGGATAATGACTAAGTGTTTTGTGACTACTTTGTCAAAACCACAATGAGATTAAAAATCTCCCCCTTTTACATGAGTGGAAAAAACACTTTGTCATGACATATACAATCTTATTGTATGCATAAGTCAGACTATATATCATCTCTGTTTGGCTTCGATACAAAATTTCAAAATCTTAAAATTTGTAAAAATGTTGTCTCCCATACCTTATTACTCCCCTTGAGTAAATGCTTCATTTCATTTTTGTAACTTTTCTGAGTAGATATTTGCCTTGACAATATCTTCAAAATCTTCAAAATCCCCCCTTTGTGACACTTATGTCATTTGGGTGGTACACTTATAGTGTATTTGTCCAAAAATGGCTTATGGAGTTCCATTGTGATTCCTAAAGTGGAATCCCAATTATTACTGGTTGCATCTAAAGATTGAATTTGTATTTCTAGATTAGCTGCCACATCTACTAGACCTTCTTGAGTAGAAAGATGAGAAACTTTTTGCATCAATGTTTTTGCAAAGGCTAGTTGCTTCTGAAAAACTTTCATGTGCGAAGTCAACATTGATTGAATGCTGATCAAAGTTGATACTGATATTTTCATCCTTTTCTTGCAAATTGGAAAGCCTACTTTGTGTCATCAATAATCTCTGAAAATTAACTTGACTAGTGCTAGTAGATTGCCTCAATGTAGTACCTGTTAATTGTAAATATCCTTGTAGCTAGTCAATTGACTGTTGAATTTCTTTAGTAAAGATATCAACATCATGTAATTTTATGTACAAAGAGAAAATGTTATCGAAAACTTTCTTCACACTCTTCATCTTAGTTGATAAATCAACTTGTCTCAGTGCAACGACACTAGATATCTTATCCATAACCTTAGTGTGAAATTTCCTTTCAAACCATTCCAATAGCTTTACATTTGTCTCTATATCTTTATCCTTAATCTTATCAACTATATGTACAAGTTTATCTAAGATAGGTTTATTGGAAAATAAATCTGAAATATCAAAAGCATCCACAAAATATCTCTAATATCATATAGAACCTATTTTTTCTTGTGCTCTCTTCTCAAAATTTCTTTCCTTGATTTCCTCTAGAAAGCCTCTTGAAGAAAAACCACTTCTTCAAATGTAATTATTGTTGAATCAATCTAGGGTAGAACAATTACCTCATCTAAACTCACATCCTCAAATGATGTAGTCTCATCACTCTTAAGTGTACTTGTACTCGACCTTGATAGCTACAATGGTGTAGCTTGAGTACTCAACCTTTGAAGATTCTAGCCACTGGGAGGAGGTGTAGTGATTGGTAAATTGAGCAGTGTCTATATGACTACCCATTCCTCTATCTCAATAGTCATCTTATACTCTTCCTCTTGTTCAACCTATGTCTTGTGTTCAATGGGTTTTAGTGAGGTGAGTATAGGATTCTGTTCCTTCTCTTGTTTTTCTTCATGACCCTTTTTGTCAATTATGACAAGTGTTGGAAACCTTGAGCTTTGTAGAATTGAAAATAATGTAGTTGATGTATCTGCCTCCTTCTCCTTCATCTCCATGAAAATAGTAAGAATTGAAGATGTGCTTGGTTAAGTTCACCTTGCTATTCCAGGGTTACACTTTGATCTATTTCTTGTTCATAGGGTTCCTTCTCTTTAACATATTCAACATGTGGGGGCACAATAGATGTGTCTTGCTATGTCTTAGTGGATGCAATCTCAACCTTTTGAGATTCATCAATCCTTACCATTACAAGATTTGTGGATGAAATAACAATATTGGTGGATTCCTATTGTAGTGTCTTTAAATCTTCCTCACTCAATGGAAATACATTATGTGTAGATTAACCTGGTATGTCCTCAATAGTCACCAAGTCCTGTTGACTCTCTTTCTCTCCATGTGTAGGACTAGTGCTATACACATTTACATCCTGTGCATCTTCCTCAACTATGTCATCTTGAGCTATCTTGTCATCATCCAATTCATCTTGAAGTTTCAAAATCCTCTTTAATCTCTTAGCAAGAATGCTCAACTCTACTATATCATCCTTTTTTTTACCTTTAGTAGATTGAGCTTCCTTGGCTTGTATAGTGGCAACCCTTGAGCTTGAACTTGTCAAAGGTACAATTGGCTTTTGTTATTCCTTCTTTGCCACTTTCTTTGGTTTCTCAACTTTTTTTTGTGGTGCCTTCCTCTTCTTTTCAATTTTCTTTGGTTCTTTCTCAGCTTCCTCTTCACCCTTTGAAGCTTTATCTTCTCCTTGTCCTTGTGTAAGCTATAAAGGTCCTTGACCTTCATCTTCTTCTTCATCTATAACTTCATCTTCTCCTTCACCAAAATTTTCATTCAATTTCTTCACCATCTTGTTCTTCTTTTTGATGATGGTGGAAGTTTTCAAGTTTATAGTTATCCTTGATTTTTCTTCATCATAATTCCTAAAGGATGTAGCATCCTCGTCAATCTCTTCTGCCAAGAATGTAGTAATGGTTGTTGAAGCTTCATCAACATGTATCTCATATGGTAATGGTCTCAACCATCTAACCCTTGGAATAGCTACCTGAACATATGTATAGTCAACATCTACTAGGAAATAAACATTATTATAATGTTGCTCCACTAGAGATATAGGAATTCTTGATCTCTTCTTCATTGATTTCTTGAAATCTTCAAAAATAACTAGTCATTACTGAATTACAATTTTCTCCCAATTTCTCAATGAATTCACCTATCTATTGGGTAACAAAGTGATTAGACTTCCATACTACCTTTCCAAATGTAGGAAATGTGTTTTGCACATAAAAAATTGTATAGCTAAGGAGTGAACCAAACTTACATGAAGAAATCCTTGCCTTATTGATAGATTCTAGGTTTTTTGATAGTTGTTGAAGATGTAGCTTAGATAAGTCATAGGAATGACCCTTCTTGATGATCTTGTAACCTAGATCAATGACAATGCATGACACACTATTGAGTCAGCTTGACTGGTAGAATTTGTGTGCTATCAATCTCACTATGAATGCAATAATAGGGTCTTCAATTGTATCAATTGACATTCCCCTCTTATTCCATATGACTCTAGTATTTTCCTCAATTACTTATTTTGCATTTCTCCTCAATTTTTCAACCTGTCTAGGGTAGGATACCCTATCACTCTATGAATAATCCTCTTTGATATTCTAATAGGTCAATTCTCCAACCATAGATAATTGTAATGTATATGACTCAATATGATCTTTATCCATTTTTTTTTGAAAACTTGGAGAAAATCTAGGGCATGTGTTAACCCTTTTCACTCTACGATTTTGTTTTCTTCTTTCAAAACATCATTCTCACACAACTTCTAATAAGTCTCTTTGATTTCTAAATCACCAAATTCTCCAACCTTGCATGTATAACATCTCACATCTTGAATCATCAAAGACTTGGGTAGAATATAGTCGAAAATGCACCAGATGGATCTCCTTTGTATGCAATCTTTAAAATAACATGAAATGGTAGTTGTTGAACATCATTATTGATCAAATTACTAACCTCTTTACCTTCCTTTATTACTCTCATTGATGAACTTGCTACCATATTTTACTTGCTAGGGTTTACAAAATGTAAAATAATATAACTCTACACAAGTGAAATTCCTTTCAAATTGATGTAAAATATTGTGTAGTAGTTGAATTTGGTATCTAGTCGCTAGAATCTCTTTCTCAAATCACCTCCAAGCTCTTCAATTTTTTGGTGAATGCAAATGACTGAAATAATAAAGTATATAGCCTTCAAAACCTTGCAATTGATTCTTAGTGCATATATAGCTATAAGCTCAGTCACTATAGGGTTTTTAATTCACTCAACTATCATAGCTAACTCGACAGTCACTACACTACCTCATTACTTGGCATTTACTACAATACTTCCAATACTCAAAAACAACAAATGAAAACAAGATAATGATAGATTATCTCTTTATTCTAATCACTTCATTACATCTTAATATATACTAATAGACCCTTGTCATTACTTGAATGCTTGTAACTAATGCAAAATATATCATTTCAGTTTTCAATTCCACAGATACCTTTGATTGCCTAGTTGGGGGTGATGTGATCACCTAATCCATTGGATAAAGTGACCTCATCTTGGCTTGATGTGTTTCAATCTCCCTTCTTTCTCTTGTCTTATTCATCTACATCTTTTTCTTTTCAATATCTATCTTTTCTTTGCCTTTGCTAAATTTATTGCTCGGTGTAAGTGACCAAGTTGGACAGTTTCTGCATACATGACCGATCTTAAAAAAAGTAATGTGTACAATCTCATTCAACCATCTATTGTAATTGCCTCTAAAATGTGTCCTAATGCAATTTACAACAACATGACCATACTCACCACTATAATGACAACTATACCCTGTATTGTAATCCTAATCATAAGAATTCCCATGATGATATACCTTGGTTTGCTTGTTTGATGTCCACTTGGGTTTGGATCTGCATTCATATCCCTTGTGTCCATAATTTTGACAATTGTAATAACATCCTTCAAATCTTTGAATGTTGGTGGTCTTTGTCCTGCATTCATGTACTTGATGTCCTTGCTTCTTGTAGTTATGGCAATGTCCCTTGAATTGCTGCTTAGGGCTTTGACTTCTAGTGTTGCTCCTACAAACATTTTCTATGTGACCCAATTTTCCATAGAGATGACAAGTGGGCTTGTTTTACTTTCCTTTATTGTTCCTTTGTTCACCACTTCTAGATGATTCTCCTTTCTCAGTGGTAGAATATCCCAATCCAATAGTGTCATTGTTTGATCTTGGTGCATCCATGAGTTTTTCAAAGTACTTTATGAATTCACTAGGCTTGTAAAGCTTTTCCTTTTTTTTTGTCTTCAATTCATTATGTAGTAGGCTCTTTTATATTTCCAAAGTTGTAATCTCAATGTCTTTCCTATTTAGTTCTTGATTTGCAATCATCACCTAATTCATTAGATCCAATTGAATGCTTGATAACTTTTGCACATATGATGACTTCTCCTCAAGTCTATTAGCTATTAGCCTTTTGTCTTCTTCAATCATGACTCTATCTTCTTCAAATTTCTTTTTTTCTTTATTTTTCTCACATAACAATAGTGATTGAGTTTCTTGTTCCCTTTTTAGATTCCTGATTTCTTCATTTAGGGCACTATTCTTTTCCATTAGATTTGCAATCACTGCATCAAATTCATTTGAATTCCTATCCTCAAACAATCTAGTAGTGTCTTCTTCTTTATAGTGAGTGTCATTTTTTTGAATGGCCAATTCCTCTTTTTTTGGTTACTCAGAAACCCTCCAAGGAGAAGGTAAAACTGGGGTGGAGATGACACCCATAAATCTTCATTATTGTAGTTGTAAAGTGTGGCCTATTATAGATACAATTTTTTGATCATAATCTATGATCTACCCTGTGCAAGGTCTACCCTGTTAAAGGCTTACATGACTATTATGTCTCACCTTGATTGAAGGGTTTAAACTCATAACTAAGTAAGCACTCTATTAAGAGATTTCTAAAATCTTGTTAGGACTACTCTATTAAGAGATTTACTCTATATCACCTATTAGAATGATTCAACACTTGATCATTCAGTTAGCACCTTACTACTTGATGTCAGATCTCCTCTTTATTGGTTATCTCTTGATCCTCCTAATCAAATCTATCTTCTCTATCCTTTTATTTCTTATCTTAGTTCTTCTCAAACTAATCCTACATTGTAGTTCCATAACTTAGCCATCATTTCCACCATGAATTTCTCTCTATGCTTTTAGCATTCCTCTCCTTGCATATGTGATGCTTCTCTTCACAAATTCTTCACATGCATTCTCCTATTTAGGGTTTGTCTCTTTAAGTAGGCATTATGGAGTTGAGAAAGGTTATAATCAATGACTGTGGTTGATCCTTATTGTTGCCTAACTCTTCCCTTTATTTGATTGGCTATATATATTTGCATAGGGATTCATAACATGGTTGGATCCTTATTTCTTAATATAAAAAATCCATGTTTATGTTAGCCAAAAATGGTTTACATATAATTTTGTACCTTAACAAAAATCTATGTCAATGACTGGTAACTCATAATCAATAGACTCTAATTCTCACCCTTCAATGTGTTCTATATACTGATACTCAGCTTCTAAATGGCTTGATACTCACTCTTGCACAACACCTGAATCACTCAGCACACACTATTTGCTTAGATCCTTTTGTTTTCTTGACACCTGAGTGACTCATCACACTTTGATTTCTTGACACATACTAGTGCTTGACACTAACTGTCATATTACTTGACATGTATTATCTAGAGGCTTATGCTTGACATACACTATGAATTTGTCTTGCACTATTATTTTTTAGATAATGACTAAGTGTTTTGTCACTACTTTGTCAAAACCACGATGAGATTAACAATTTTTGCATCTTTTTGCCTCTTTTTTCATTTTTAGTATTTGAGTCAGGGAGTCACTATGTTTTGTTGGGGTTGTTCCCAACATGTGGTCCATCCCAACTGGTCTTGATTTATGGAAGAGGTGTTTATTCATCAAAGCATTTGGATAAATTTTTTAATTGTACGAACTATATACAAATGTTTCTTGTAGGTAGAGAGAACTTTTGGCCTAAAAATTGGATTCTAGATTGATCGCTCTCAACACTTTACAAATTTAAAGAATTGGTCATCTAGGTTGCTTTCAACTTAGGTGGATAATGGCTAAGGGATAATCCAAAACTTTCTAGTTTGAAAAAAATATTTCCCTAGGGGCTTATTGAAATATCTTGTTGGTTTGTGAGTTTCCCAAAGTTCATTAAAAGAGGCACACACAATTCATCACATTAGAAAAGACCCATAAGAAAGGAACATCTACACCTTGACCAAATAGTCTAATCATTGTCAAGAGAAAAAAAATGGTGTAATGAAGTAGGACTCCAGAACTTGGTATCAACCAAAATAAGGCAATCAATTAGAGATAGCACAATATAATCATTGGCTCACTTTAAACAAACAAAATTTTCAAGGAAGAATCAAGTGGAAAAATAGGAGTTCCATGAAGTTGACAAATGGATCACCAAAAATATAGAAGACAAGTAATTGATGACTCATTCAGATCCCTATGAATGGTTTCTCACATCTGGTCATATAGTGATTGTAAATTTATTGATCAGGATTTCTCAAACTCTCATGAGTTAGCAAAAGATTGTTTCTATGCTACTACACACTTGTGGTGGTTGGCACTCAAGAGTGTCAAGGGAATTAAGATATTGAACACACAGTGAGCATGAAAATTGAAAAGTCTGATTTTCTTGTTTGAAGTTCTCAAAAGCCACTAGTGACATCTGGAATCAAGCTGCAAACTTGATAAGGGTTGAAAATTGCTTGCTAATAAAGAAATACCTTTGTCATTTTTTCATTTTTTGGGGTTATTTGTTGTGGTTCCACAATACACACACCATTTTTTACTTTGCAAATGGGGACCCCCTTTTCTTGGCTCACAAAAGATCATTCCTTAGATTATGGTATCTTCCAAGGTGCCTCATGAAGTGCAAAATTTATAGTTTGGGTTTAGGAATCTAGATAGTTAACATCATCTTTAACCCCTATCACTAGTATACTAGTTTCTATCTTTTGTGTAGGTCATCATGGCATCCTCATCATCTGTAGCACAAAAAACTACCATGGTATTGCATGTGCATTTTCATACGAAACTTGGGATTTTAGATAGAAGAAGCATAAGGAGTTCAAGTCTATGACAATGTTTGACTATAAAGAGGGCATAGAGCATATTAAGATTAGGAATAAGTAGACAAGAGTGCTCCTAGAACCTGTCTAAAAAAAATCCAAAAACTATTTTCAAACCTGGGGACTTTAATTTTTGGGTGAAGAGCACCTTGCGTACTTCCCTAAATGTGTGTAGGTGTGCAAGGTAAACTTTATAGAAGGTGCACTCTTTACAAGGTGTACTTTTCACAAGGTGCATTTTTCACAAGGTGCGCAGGTGTGCAAGGTGCACATTGCAATTTTGAATATGCATAAGTTGAAGGACTCTAGAAGGTGCACATGTGCACAATTCTAAAGTCTTGAAGATTCCCAATATCCCAAAGATGCTAAGGTGTACAAGTGTGCAATTTAACAAGTTTTGAAGATGCATAAGTGTATAGGTGCAAAAGATGTACAAATGGGCCTAAACAATTTGACATATTAGAAATAATAAAACCCCATTTGAGAAAAATCCAAAAACTATTTTCAAAATTGAGAGCTTTGATTTTTGGGTGAATTAAGCATCTTATGTACTTCCCTAATGGTGTGAAATTGCACAATTTGAAGATTTGGTGAATGAATTGTCTCTAAAGGTGTGTAGGTGTGCATATTAAAAATATCAAGAGCTCCCCGAGGTCTCTAAGATTACCATGACTTCCTTTTCTTTTGCAACAACTAAGATCACACTCAAACCTATGTCTTTAAAGTTCCAAGGAATGTCCAAGAAGTCACACTTCAAGATTTCCATATGGAAGTGAGGTTAAAGTATGAAGCATGAGACTCACTATCTCCTCAAGAAATCACTTCTGCCATCCAAAAGTTCAAAGGAAAACATCCACACATCATTTTGGTTGAAGGTAAACAAGACCCAGATGATGGAAAATGAAAATTGTGGACTTCAAAAAATTATCTCTTGAAGAATTGTAGACATAGAAAAATTCTCTCTCTTGAAAAATTATGCACATATAAAAATTATGACATAGAAAAATATTGTGAGCCCCTTGGAAATGTTTGCAATGCCTTCTCCCTTGCCTTATTTGGGATCTCTATCAATTTTTTTTTCCTGCCTGCTTGGGCCCATGGTGAACTTTTAGGTTCATCATTATCAATCTCTATCTTAATCACACCCTCTTGCCAAGGGGATTGGGGCTCTACTTTGTGCCTTATTTCTGCAAGCACTTGGGACATTATTGCAACAAAAGTTTCCATGCACCTATTGTACCTATCTAAATATCTCTCCTCATGGTAGAAACCCTTGAATAAGGGATCAAATTTCTTCATTTCTTCTTCAACCCTCATAATTTCTATCCATCTTATGGTCTTGCTTCTGCAGTCCTCTGTTCCAAATATTTCATTATTACATCTTCTTCTAAGGAAGGCTTGCTACTTGGGAGAGTGTATTTCCTCATTTGTTTGAGGGCATTCCTGACCAAATCATTAGGATTGTAGGTTCTATCAGGGGTAGTGGTTAGTGAGAATTCACCAATACATGCATATATTTCCCCTACATCATCCTTCCCTATAACAAAATATCCAATCTTTGTATTCCTAGAAACAAATGAACCCTTCTTTATTGTGGGACCTATGTATTCCCTATTCATCATAATAAGCTACCAAAAGAATTCCAATTACCCCAATATTTTTGGGATATATCTAGGTAAGACATTAGGGGGTTGGGGACATCCATAAACCCTTATCAAGGAAACACTGTAAAAAAGAAATAAACTGGCCCAATCACAGGTTAGTCTATTTTCCCCATTTAGGCATGCATAAGGTCTTATTAGCATATTTACCCCCATAGGAACCCTATATGTTATGTCAACTAGCATATTATAAATAGGAAATACAAAATCATTGTAAAAAGAAATGTTATTAGAGTAAGGATAGAACCTTTGGCAAATTTGAGTCCATAGCTACATGTGAAAATTCTCTCCATTTTCTCAGTCCCTTCAATGAAATTTGGACTAATGTTCCCTATGTTTTTTTAGAAAATAATGTGCATTAACAATGAGTAATTGTGAAACTTGAAGTTCCCCATCTCTCCTTTCCGAGCAACAACAATTTCATTTTGCATCACATTAATTATGTGTGTCACAAAGTCATACCCTACATTATGGTGTGAGTCTTGGATGTCTAGGGCCATGGTGTAGATATAGCCTAGGGCATTCATCATGCCATTTATTCCAATCACTTGATCAATTCTAAACATAATGTACTAGAAGTATCTACTAAAAAACTCCATAGGCATGAAGTCACCTACCTTCTTTGGTAGGTCACCTTTCTCCCTCTTGGCCTTGGAAATATGCCTTCTCATAACCTTCCCACTGAAGAAATTTTTTTGATTTTTGAAAGTCTTATTCATTTTCTCCTATTCAATAGGCCTTGTCATTGCTCCTCCAAGGTTGAAGACTTTAATGAAAGTTTCTCTATGTAATTTTCATAAGATATTGATGTCTTTCCTATGAAATCCATGCGTGGTAGGATTATAGGACTTGATCAAGGCTTTAACTAGGTCTACATCAACTATTACTTCTGGCATAATTAATTTTTCCAGGTTCATGATCCAAGGGTTATAGATTAGTGGCTTCTCAAATCTGTTATTATAGAAATACTAGAAAAATTCATTCCCATTGGTTTTTGGTACAATGGCATCCCTATAGAAACTATATGTGTCCTTGAAAATGTGATAATTCATTCTCTATGCATGGGATGATCCTAGGAGAAAATACACCCATTCCTCAACATATAAGCTAGCTAATTTAGTCTTAGGTTACAAATTATCTTGAAAAGTTTCTTCCACATTGGCTTGAGAAATCATCTTTCCCTCTTCTTGTGCCAGTTTTCCTGAATTCAAATCCTCAAATAATCTCTCTGCAACTGGAAACTCTGAAAAATGTGAAAGCTACTTAATGCTCAATCTTTTTCACTTTGAATTTTGTAAATGTTTTAATTATAAATCTATTATATCATCTCTTTAATAGTTTTTCATGTTGGAAATAATCAAGACTAGCTAGGTTACTAAGAGGGGAGGAGTGAATCAGTAACATCGAAAGCTTTAAATCAATTTAGTACTTAATCCATTCATCATTCATTCATCTAAGCTACTGTATGCATGAGAAAGATAAACATTTATAACACATGAACATAGAATTTTGGTGACCCAGAAACTTTCCAAATAGAAAATAAAACTAGGGTGGGGATGATACCCACAAAACTTTGCTACTGTAGTATAAAGTTGGCCTGTTAGGGTTTACATTGATCACTTTTGATGATTTACCCTGTTAAGAGCAATTTGGACTGCTAGATCCGCCTTGTTAGAGGATTTTCAAACATACAATGAAGTATGCACTCTATTAGGAGATTTATATTGAGACTATTAAGTCTACCTTGTTAAAGGATTTACAAAACTAATTTAGTTGTTAGGATGAAATAGTGGATCTACTTACAACTTGATTGCTGATTAGATCCTTGAAGTACAGATCACCTCTTGTGATTGATGAATCTTTATTGCTCCTCGTAGACCTTGCTGAATACTCTACTCTACTGCTAATTCACATTTATTCTTCTCAAGCATTACATGTCCATTCCTTGATACACACATACACACATGTTGCAAATGATATAATGCATTACATATATACCATTCTAATAATTACAATTGCAAGGTCAGCCAAACCACAAATGAACAAATTATTACTAAGTCGGCCAATTAGTAGAAAACTCAGGTTCTTCAAGCTGACTTGGTGACCTTCTGATACTTGGCATCCACTGCATTACTCGACATTGTCACGCACTCAGTAGAAGTAGAAGCTCAGTCCATACTAATCACATAATGTTTCTTGGAACTTGGTAACCATTGGAGACTCGGTAGATATAGTGTCACTCGGTAAAAACTAAATCCTTTGTTTACCTTGCTTTCACTTGGTAAACACTACACTTCCATCACTCAGTAAACACTAGCTTCCATTACTCAAACTGATGACTTAGTAGACACTGTGAAGCTTGGTGAACACTATAGGCTTGGTGGATATTGTTGGACTGCACACTCACTCGGTAGCTTCAAGAATGCTCGGTGTGAACTGCTTAAGTGATGAACCTGCAAGATAACCACTGAATGCTCAGTATACACTATAGACTGAGTGATGAGCTCAGTAATCATTCAGAGTTGAATAAGTGTTGTTGCTAATGAAAAATACAATACAATGCAAACAGTTCAAGCAAGAGAACAAAGTGTCTTTAAATCAACATGCACGAGAATTCTCAAAATCTCCAAAAGCATCAAAATCTGGGTTTACAATGCTTGTACTATGGTAAATGGAGCACCTAAAGTACAAGGACATGAGAAGGTTAAGATTCCTTATTTGAGACATTTAACTCCATTTGAGTCATTTATGTTGTATTTGGGTCAAGATGTAAATCCTATGAAGCCATTTTGTCATAAATTATAAAAGTTGTCAATTTGCCCTAGTTGTCCTAGTAAGGTCATGAATTGGTCAAGAGGTCAAAATGTGCTTGTAAACCCAAGGAAGTGTAAAATTACTGTAAATTGTGAATAATATTCCATTATGACATATTTTTAAGGTTGGAACAAAGTTGTGAGGTCAAAATTTCTAAAATGTAAAAGTTGCTTAAATGTTGCAACTTTAAAACTTTGCAAAAAGTGCAATAAAGGGTTAAAGAATGTAACAAGTTGGCTCAAAAGTTTGTTGGGAAGTTCTCAACTATAAAAAAATCCTATAAAATAATTATAATGGTCATTACAAATTAATTTATGATAATAAGGAGAAGAAGGATTCATTTTGGGGCAATTTTGGTGTTCTCTACTATTTCTATTTTGATTATTTTTTATGATTTGTGTTGATTCCAGGACTTGTATGACCATGTACATCCTATAAACCCCATATAATCTATATATTTTGATAGTGTTATGAATTATATTTCTTCTCTCTTTGATTTAGATTAATTTCATTCAGTTGTGAGGAAGTTATGATCATTTTGGTGAAAGTTACTATTTTCAGATTTGAGAACTCTTGGAAATAGTTATGTTGCAACATTTGGTATGGACACATATCATATGTCTGGTTAAAGAATTATAAATGGATTCATTAGAAATATATGTGAATTACCTTGCATTTCCTTTTTTTTTGAGATGTTTTTATGAATATTTGGGAAAGTTATGAAGATTTGAGTGAAAACTGGTTTTTAAATGCCTTCAATGGTGTTGCAGGCAAAGATTTGTGCTTATAGAATCATTTATTTATTGGAAAAATTAATGGCTTATAGATTTGGAAACTAGAATTACAATGGGATAATTTTAAATTGATTTTTTGTCATTTGAATTTCTGTTGTGAAATATATTTTATACCCTAGGCAGGGTAATATGTTTTACTTCTAGTTTATGACAGAGAAAATGGGTCGCGACATAGAAAACATAATTTGTAAATAGTATATTATATTTTAATGATATTTGGATATGTTTTAATAGGTTTAATTTGGAAAAATTCCACAAAAATTAATTTCAAGAAGATGTTTAGAACAAAAGTTATGAATAATAGAAACAGATATAAAAATTAGGATATGCAAATGGAGAAGGGTTGATGTTTTTGTGTTAAAACATGTTGTGTTTTACCTCATAAGATGCCTCTATATAATGAAATTATTTCATATATTTTGAAGGGATCAACATGTATCCCATTGATTGGTTTATTTCTAGGATTATTTTCATCAAATTGGTATCAAATCTTCAAGATTTTGAGCGTGTGGGTAGAGTGCCAAAGGAGGAAATCCACACCAGGACCTTGAAGATTTGGTTTTGATTTGTTGATGATTTTTTGGTTGTAGGCGCTCATCCATATTTCTAAAAAAGGAAGGTATTGTGTTGTTTTGTTGATAGAAAATGAAGTTCTATCAAGGGCCATGGGAAGGTCCAATGGCTACCAAGAGACTAGGGAGAGAGGCAAAGAGGAGGACTCCTAGGTGAGGCACATGGAGAGTTGGTTTTGGTGAGTTTGAAGTAGCATGGTAAAGGTGGATCTCTCACTCATAAGGAACCATGGAAGTTGCAGCCATTAATGCTCAATTGATAGGAGTATTTGAGAAGGTGATTTTGAGGCCAGTCTTATGTCCTTAAAGGAAGGTATGATGGTGATAGAGGTATGAAGAGGAAAATAAGTTGAGTGAAGAAAAATGTGAAGATTTTTGGTCTGATTGTTTTTACAGCTTATTGGTTCCATGTTTCCAAGAGACTTGGAAACTTTTCAAGGTTGGGAGTATGGTATAGGAGAACCTAAAATTCAAGGAAATGAAAAGGTTAATATTCCTTATTTGAGATATTTAAATCCATTTGAGTCATTTATGTTTTATTTGGGTCAAGATGTAAAGCCTATAAAGCCATTTTGTCATAAATTGTAAAAGTTGTCAATTTGCCCTAGTTGTCCTAGTAAGGTCATGAATTGTTCAAGAAGTAAAAATATTCTTCTAAACCCAAGGAAGGGTAAAATTATTTTAAATGGTGATTAATATTCTATTATGATATCTTTGTAAGGTTGGAACAAAGTTGTGAGGTCAAAATTTCTAAAATGTAAAAGTTGCTTAAATGTTGCAACTTTAAAGCTTTGCAAAAAATGAAAAAAAGGGTTAAAGAATGTAAAAAATTGGTTCAAAAGTTGGTTGGGAATTTCTAAACTATCAAAAATCCTATAAAAGCATTGTAATGCTCATTCCAAATCAATTTATGATAATTAGGAGAAGAAGGATTCATTTTGGGGCAATTTTGGTGTTCTCTACTATTTCTATTTTGATTGGTTTTTTTTTGGATTTGTGTTGGTTCCAAGACTTGTATAACCATGTCTTGCCTAGAAACCTTGTATAATCTATATATTTTGACAATGCTATGAATAGTCATGTTGCAAAATTTGTTATAGATACATATGGATGGTTAAAGAATTATAAATGTACTAATTATAAATATATTTGAATTACCTTCCTTTTACTTTTTATTTGAGACATTTTTGTGTAGATTTGGGAAAGTTATGATTCTGATTTATGAAAGAGAAAATGGATCTCGGTGCAAACAACATAATTTGTAATTGGTATATTATATTTTAGTGAGATTTGGCTATGTTTTAATAGGTTTAATTTGGAACAATTCCACCAATTTTTTTTCTCAAGAAGATGTTTAGAATAGAAGTTATGAATAATGGAATCATATATAAAAATCAGGATATGCAAATGGAGAAGGGTTGATTTTTTTGTGTTAAAACATGTTGTGTTTTTAGTTCATAAGATGCCTCTATATATAATGAAATTATTTCAAATATTTTGAAGGGATCAAAATGTATCCCATTGATTGTTTTATTTGTAGGATGATTTGCATCATATTGCCAACCTTTCAAAATATTTCTTATACCTTTTTTTAATCATCATGAGATTTCAATAGTCATTTTCATATTAATAGCCTATGTTGCAACCATGAAAATACTATCAAATATTTGCCTATTTTTAGATTCACAAGGCTTATTTACCCTTTTATTCTTTGTCCTATGACCATGTTAATGCCCTTGGTCATTGCTTCACAGTCTATCTTTATGCTTAACTTCTTGAGCCTGTGACCTAATGATCACTACTTCTAAAGCCTTATCTCTACTTCATAATTAATTTTATGCTCCATGTACTTAACTATGTGATTGAGTGCCTTCATATATCTTAGAATCTACTTATTTTAGTTGCATGATCACACTTTAATCTCAACCTCAATATTTCTTTCTTGCGATCATGTGAAACCCTTTAAAATTGATAGTGCATTGCATCACTTCCTTCATTCCTTCTTAAGAGCTTAACTATGCAACCACGTGATCAAACAACTGTTTATGAGATGTTAGCTATTTCTCAAGTTTGAAATCTTCCATTTAGTTTAAAGCTTCTAGTGTATGACCCTATGATCAAAGGATCCTTTAGAGGTTCCAAACCCTTTTGCTAGGTCGTGGATTCATTTAACCCTTCACCTCTTAACTGCATGACTGTGCAAATAAGCACCTATTGTATTCTTCTTAAAAAATTCTCTAGGTCACAAATTAAGTTTTTTCATGTTCTTTCTAGTTGTGTGACTACACAAATGAACAATAATTAACAGGCTCTTAACCATGGCATCCAGTCATGACTTATTTCTCTCATTTTCTTTTAATCCCCACGATTGCACGATCAAGGGTTTTAACCACCTACTTTGATGATTTCTCTCTTTCACTATTATCTTATGATGTTGTGCTCTTTTGGCTCTAACCATGTGATCATAGCTAGTTTATGCTTCACTTCATTACTTTAACTTTTTTATCTTTAAGAAATGGAACAATGATTGATGTTTTTTCTAACCTTGGTTGCACAGTCACTATAAATTCACTATTACAATCCATGAGACTTCTCAGATGCCTACATGTATCAAGTTATTTTACATGTTAAGAGTGCTACAACTGAACAATAACCTCTCTTCACGTAGTCACTTCTTGAAATTCTAACATCCCTTTTAATTGTGCAACCATACAAATGTTGTCTCCTTAATCATTTCACTCATTCGCTGTCTAGAATGTTTTTTTAATAGAAAACCACTGCGACCAATTGATCAAAGGGATTTCTAACTATTTCACATGGTCACAACATGAAGATGTTAAGAGCCAAACCTTGTAATGGCCATGTGATCACCTTGGTCATATGGTTACACCTTGAAGTTTTCAAAGGTATTTTGAAAGTGTGAAAAAAAATTAAAATAAGAGAGGGTTTCTAGTGGGACAAGGGCACAAATTATGCACTAGGGTTTTTCTAGAGAAACTTTACTCATGAAAATTTAAAACCCTAATTGCTTAGGATGAGAACTAGACTTTTACAACAAATATTTAGGATTTTAAACTAGTGAAAATATAAGCCAACAATGGCTCTGTCTAGGGATGATGGATAGCTAGTATCCATACAAGGATTTAAAATTTCTAGTTTGAGTAGACCAAACACTTGGAAAATGACAATTTTTTTGATAGAAATACACACTTAGGAAAAAAAAACAAATTATATAAAGAAACACACTTATGTATAGGATTTAAAATTTGTATATAGATCTAAAGTACTATTCATGGAAAGAAAAGTACCTTCAGCAGAAGTACCTCTTCAAGAATTATCCATGAATTGACAATTCAAGAATATCTCTTGATAATTCTTTCAAGACATATGAATCTTCACCCCATGTGGATTCTATAGAGTATGGACCAAGCCATATTGGATCAAATTTTCCATGCTTTCCTTTGTCTTCAATCCTTGCATTCCAAAGCAACACTAGATCCTTTGGTTTAAATTTTCTTGCTATTGTCTTCTTGTTATATAAGTGTTAGAAATAGGGATTATTGAGAGGGGGGGTGTGAGGGTGAATAAGCAATCTACAAACTTTAGTGGCCAACTAGATATTATTACTTACTTTAAACCATGCATAAAAAAGCAATAAAGTAATGTTGAATAGCAATAGTAACAATGCATAAAGATAACTCATGACACCATATTTTGTTAACTAGGGAAACCTTGGCCAAGGGAAAACCCTGGTGCGGATGATACCCAATAAATAATATACTGATATATATGTTCCTTGTTAGAGGATGGACGCTGTTAGGAGTCAATGAGAAAATTTAGTATAATAGTCCCTATTAGGAGACTTTGAATCCTTGTTAGGAGATTCCAAACCTATTAGGAATTGTAGAATAATGAATGCAAGATGAGCCCACTGCCCAAACGTGCAATTTCAACTACATGAAGAGCTCATTGCTCAATCAGGTAATCTACTATTATTTGCCTTCCTTCACTGATCTTTAATCTTTATCTTGGTCTCAGATCACTAGATTGTTCATACAAAAATTTTCTTGTATCACTTTCACAAAAGTTTACTCCCAAGTTTGTACACTTGATACAGTAGCATAATCATAAGCACACACAATAACACTCATACACCAAGATTGCACACTTCTTATCGCAAGAAGTCCTTTGCATAAATACCATGCCTTTACATAAAATACTGTTGGGTTGGCTAAGACCACAATTCACTTTTCCAAGTTAGAGTAAACATCTAGGATGTTAGCCCTAATTGGACAAGTAATTGTTTTGCAACGAAAACAATTCTTTCCTTAAATTTTGCTATCCCGCTTCGTCAAAACATGATTAACTCTATTTTTTATAGTTTGTACAAAATTCCAAGGTTATACACATCATCAAAAAAATTCATACTATCTCCATGTAACTTTGCTTGACATAATATGACGTCTGCAACATGTTTTAGACAAAAGAATACACTGCTACAAACCAAATGCTCTAGTTAGACAATTTTATGATAACCAAATACTAAGAATCTTTATTTTAGAGGTTTCTTGTCAACATTTACATCATGTGTTTCCATTAATGATAAAAATTACATATCATAATTAGCTAATTGTCAACAATCTCCCCCTTTGGCAATGATGGCAACAAAATGGGGAGAATTGACTAAGTGACAAAAATAATCTAAATAACACCTTACATCTATTACAACTTTACATATTTATGCTCCCCCTCAATATAATTCATACTACACATGTATCTCTCCCAAAGATGACATGTATACAATTTTCACATGAATCTCTTCCCCTTTGACATCAATGATAAAGGCCTCAAAATGTCAAGATTCTGTCCAAGATTGTCAAAACTGTTGTCCTTTCCTTTGTGCTGAAGTAATATTCATACAATCATATAAAATAGCCTTCAAACTATCCATACCTTTGTTCCATGTTTCTTTGGTAGACTGTGTTGATGTGAGAATTGCACATAAAGCATATGATGCAATCTCAACTGCATTGATATCTGAATACAAAAAGTTTGCATATGTGTCTTTGGCCTTGACACATTCTTCTAAATGCTTCTCAATAAATGATAACTTTATAGCAATAGATTCTCTAGAATTAGACGTTCTCTTCAATATCTATTGTTTCCAAAGTTCTAGTTTCCTGATCTCACTGTGAACACTAGCAACTTGACTCTCAATATCATCAACTTTACTTGATGGGTACTGGATTAGGCTGGATAAAGCTTCAAGTTCATTTATCTTAGCCTTTATCTAATTGTCCAAATCCTTGGCTAGTTTGTATGATAAGGTACACTTAACATACAAGGATTTCCTTTCCTGCTGACACTTCCAAAGTTCATTGATGCATGTATCAAGGTTGACTAAGTCATTCTTGATATTCTGGCAGATGGTGCTAAAAAAATTAGCATCATGGGAAATTTGAGCTTTTGTCTCTACAACATTTAGCAAATTTGTAAACTCTTTGTCAAAATACTTTAGCACTTCCTGTGCTCTTAGTTTAGGATCTAACTCAATATGCTATATTGTTAAAGTACCATGCAATCTATCAATTACTTCTATCAATGATTTCTGCAAACTTTTCACTATCTTATTTTTTTGTAGGAATTTGGATAAGGATGAAATCAGATCAGTTTGATCATCATTATCAGTGGCCAAACTAGCAAGAGAGAGTGGAGTAGATGAACTAGATGGTATAGTCTCATCGTCCCTCTATTTCTTTGCTACTTCCTTAGGTTTCCTCTCTTCCTTTTCTTTCCTTTCTTTTTCTTCTCTTTCCTTATTTTCTAATCTTTTCTTCTCTTCTTCCTCTATTTTCCTTTTATCCTCAAGCAATTGTTGCTTGGCTTTCTCTATCTTCTTCTTTTAAATTTCTATTAGCCTTTTCTCTATCTCAATTTGTTTTAACTTATCTTCAACATCTTCAGTATTAGGTATATTTGGTTTGGAACCACCTAATGGATTGGTATTGTCAATGTTTATTATAACATTGGTTTGATCAATCTTCATAGTATCACCACTAACTGATACTTCTGCGATTCTAGGAGCTAGAAGAGTTTTTGTCTATGATTTTGACAACATTTGGCTAATAGGTAGTACTATCTCCTTCCTCAACTTATCCCTCTCACCAACCATAAATAAGAATGGCCTTAACTTGTTCATCAAGTATGGTGCGATGATATTTAGTAATCTCTTAATTTCATTTTCATCATCAATCTTGTAGATTGTCCTTAGCATAGACTTTTGAAGTTCAAGGTCTTCTTCCCTTATTGGAGTCTTCATCTCTATGAGTCTCTCATAGACATTTTGGTTCACTACTCCTTTGATAGCTTTCATACTTAAATCATTCATAGTGATATGTCTTATAGTAGAGATATCAATTTGATCCTTCTTGAAATTATTATAAAGATCATAAAACTTATTCATCTGAACAAAGCTTCCCTCATTGACAATCACTATGTTAATATTCTCAATCTTTGGCTTCCATGGTCACCGAGCTTTTCTTGTTACTTGTGTAGGTGGAGTCACCTTTTCAACTTGCTTGATTTCTTGTTCCTCAATCTCTTCATCACTACTAGATTAAATTGTCAACAATGCTTTCTACTTCTTGCCAGGTCCTGAGTCTACTTGGCTCTCTTAGTCTTTGTTGGCACTGCTTCAACTAATCTTTCTAATTTTCTCTTATGTTTACTGCATTAGACATCAGATACTACTACATATGGTATACTTTGTTCTGAAGTTGTCTTTGCAACTAAAACTGACAAGGGTTGAATATTCAATACACCTTGTTTCAGTGTTTGTCTCACAACCTTAGATTCATTCTCTAACATTCTGACCTCAGATAATTCTTTCTTCATAATTGACTCAACTTTCTTGTGAGATGCCTTTTCCAAGGTTTCTTGATGAGCATGCTGGGTGATCTCATCAAATGTGCCAAATCTATACTTAGCTTTATCTTTCTTAAAATTCAACAATAAATCTATGTAGCCAAATACAACATCATCACTTAACTCATAACTCAAAGGATCTAGAAATGTTTCCCGAGGTTCTACTACTTGAATTTATGTATAGTCAGTATCAACTAAAATACATAATTCTTCCTTGAACCAATCCACAATTATAGGTGAGATCCTAAACCTTTATTTCATCTCATTTTGGAATGTTCTCATAATCAAATTTCCACTATCCAATACCTTGTCTGTAGGGTGTCTTCTCCACACCTCTAATTTCTTCTCCACAGTGCATCTCTTACTACTCCTTATATCTATTATTGACAAGTAGGGGAATCTCTTAACCACATAAAATATTATGTGACTTATCAATGATTACAATCTAAATACACCTTTCTTTGTCCTCTTAATCTTTTTAAGGTTCTCTTAGAGTTGCATTGTCAAAACACAAATTCACTTGTTCTTTCTCAACATAAATCTTGTAAGTTGCATATATAAATCCTGCTGAAAGTTCATCTATTTTAGAACATATACAAACTAAATAAAATATTATTCTACTAAGAAATCTCACATCATCTTGCTTGATGGAGCTGATTACCATAGCCTTCCTATTGTAAACTACCATAGTGTAGTTTTCTACTTTCTTTTTAACCAGTTTCTCTGCTATGGGTACACTGCCGTGTTTTCTAAGACAAGTTTTTTCATGTGTAAGGTCAGAAAAAATGTCTACTACATTATCTTGCATCCATAACTTTCCATCATGTATCCTACTTAGTATAGTTTGAGTCCATTCATCTGTATCTAGTTCACAGTAAAAATGATACTTAAACAAGTCCAATTCACTCAAATGTTCAAATCGGCCTTTACTGACATGCCATGGTTAAAGACTATTTCCATATCCTTGTGTTCGAATTCTTTAGAATAACTGGGGGGGTGTGAATCAATTATCCAAGGTCTAGATGTATAAATAAATTTTTTCATAGCTTAGTGAACCCATAAAACATTTATACTTATGCATGCATCCATAAGATTATGCAATCACTTAAAACTTGTAGGTTACTATCAAATCAACTTGTAGAAATGTAAAGCATGAAACATAATAGATTCATCAACACACTTGATAGAATAATTTATTTGGAAACCCAATTTGGGAAAAACCACCAGTAACATGCTACTCCTTTCAACTCTTCTGAAGTGATGCCCTGTGAGAGGCCAACCTTGTTAAAGGTTACAATACACACTGTTAAATGTGACCTAGTTAAAGGATTTACAAATGGTTGTTAGGTCAACCTTAATCCAAAGGATTTACCCTAGATTGATACAATTGTTAGAGAGTAACAATAGATCTTTGATCTGATACAACTTACAACTTCTCTTGTAGATTATAGATCTTTGTTCAGTCCTCAATTTTGCTTGGCTTTCATACTTTGCAACTCTGATAGCTTGTTCACCCTTCAAGCATTCATCTTGTTAAGCCTTCTTGCTTAACATGCCATTGTAGACTCTTCTCTTCGGTCACTTGATGAAGAAAATACTTAACTCCTTTTCTTCCTTTGGTTCTCGCACATGACAAATTTGCTTCATGACCAAACATTCCTATAAATAGTAAATTAGGATATTTTTCTGCTCATTTTCCATCATCCAAATTAGGGTTTAGATGGATTAGGTAGGATACAATGTATCTTCCTCATATCTTGTATCTCTTCTAGAAAATTCACCTATAATCCATTTAAATTTGCCTTGAAATAGTTTACCTCAAATTCTTTGCCACCAGCTCATCAACCTTATCTTCCTCTTGGTTCACAAGTTTCAAGAAAACAACCTTGTTAGCTCAAATTCAAAAAATCTTCAATCTTTAAAGTAATGTAGCAGCTCAACATTATCAACCTTTTGATGCTGAGCACATACTGTGTTGCTCAACATCTACTATGAAATCACTCGGCATCAACTAAATTTTATTGATGCTTGACATCAACTAAACTTTACTTGACATCAACTCTCTTGCTCTACATCAACTAGAATTTGCTTTCACTCGGCTCCAACTGACTTTGTGCTTAGCTTGCACTATCTTTTTTTGACACCTACTATCCACTTAGTCAAGCTTGGCATACAAAATTTTTGTAACTTGTTCTTCTAAACTTCTTAGTTTAGCCAACATTTGTAACCTTAAGTAGATTATTAATACATCATATCATCACTATCTTAGCTGATCCTTGTACTTCATCACATATTCAAAACTCAACCTTTCCTCTAGGTGCTTTTTTTTTTACATCCTATTAATCAAATCCTCTTCATCAATCAACTAAGTGATAGTACTTGAATCTTATAAGAAGTTGTCTTACCAGAAAATAACAGGTTTGACATCAGTGACAAAACAATTATTGAAACACATAGGCTTCTTTAACAATCTCTCTCTTTTAATAATCAATTTCAACAATGATCTTTTCAATCAAATTTCAACAATCTCCCCCTTTGGCATTGATGGCAAACCAAACAGATCAACTAGGTCAATCAAATGATGAACATCTTGTTCAACCAAATTGACCAGGTTAAAATAGTAAGAAAATACCAAAAAGAAAATAATTCATTGTATTGAAATCTCTCCCTCTATCAGCAACTTTCAACTTCTGATTAGGTTACAAAACTCTTTCTTATGACTCCCTCTGAGTTCCTTCTTGTATCTCCCTCTTACTAGGTAGATTAGGGTTTCTTCCTCATTCTTACATTGTTCTCTATCCTTTTCATCATGCATCAACAATTGTCTCCCTCTAAGATCAGTAGCACTCTCTAGCTCTTTGACAAAAATCTCTTGATACTTTTGATTAGGAATATCTCCCTCAATGATTATACATTCTAGCTTTGATCTATTCCTTTTCTATTAGTAAATCTCTCCCTCTTTTCTGGCTCTCTGATCAATATCTCCCTATCTATTCTGACTTGACTCTTGATTAGTAGTATATCTCCCTCTTTGAAAACAATGCCAAAGACATATACCAAAACTTGTCATCTTAAAACATGCAGATATAGGCTTGTACAATTTCTTCAGTTTCTCCCTCTATCACCTTCCTTGTGATTGATTTGAAGTTTCATATCTATGATTACTTTAGGCAGATCCTAAAGTAAGATCCACTGCATCAATATGAACATCGACTTGTTTGATACAAGGCACTCCTCTTGTTACTTAGATAGCTTTTGATAGGGGTATCACCCCTAATTTACCTCTTAGATACTCATGAGCATCCTTAGGTAATGCTTTTGTGAAGATATCAACAATTTGTTCGTTTGTGTTAACATATTCCATCTTCACCTCTTTATCTTGAACTAACTCTCTCAAGTAATGATGCTTGATTGTAGTGTGCTTTATTTTTGTGTCCATCACTGGATTCTTTGATATATTGATAGAATTTGTATTATCACAATAAAGTATCACTAGTTCTATGATTTCTTTCTTCATTCCTTCTATTAGCTATTTGATCCATACAACATTTGTGCAAGTTACAATGGCAACAACATATTTAGCTTCAACAGTAGATTGGGAAGTACAACTTTGTTTCTTGCTAGTCCATGTAACTAGTCTCTTGCCTAAGAAAAATGCTCCTCCACTAGTGCTCTTTCTATCATCAATGTTTTTAGCCCAATCAAAATCATTGTAGGCTCTCAATTCAAACTTTTCATTCTTCTTGTAGTATAGACCAAACTCTTCTATTCCTTTCAAATATCTCATTATTCTCTTCACAACCATTAAGTGATTCTCCCTAGGATTAGTAGAGAATCTTGCAACTATCCCTACAGATAATGCAATGTCAGGTTTGCTATGTACTACATATTTCAATTTTCCAATCATAGACTTGTATAATATTTGATTCACCTTAGCTAAATCATCATTCTTTGACAACTTGTGTCCTATCACCATAGGTGTACTTGCTAGTTTGGAATCCTCTAATCCAAAAAATTTCAATATTTCTTTGACATACTTTAAAAAAGTGATGTATGTACCATAATTCATCTAATATACTTGCAAACCCACAAAAATTTGATTTTTCCAAACATAGACATTTCAAATTCTTGCTTCATCTGATTTGCAAAAGCCTTACATAAAGAATCTTGACCTCCAAATATGATATCATCGACAAATATTTTAGATAATAAAATACCTTTTCCTTTTTCTGTCTCCATGTATAGATTGCTATTATCATCAGTCATTTCAAATCCAATCTTCACAAGATAGTTATGAAGTCTCTCATACCAGGCTCTTAGTGCTTGTTTCAAACCATATAGAGCTTTGTGTAGTCTGCATACCATATTCTGATTGTTAACATCAAAAAAACCTTCTGGCTATTCTATGTAAACTTCTTCCTCTAATATGCTATTCAAAAATATAGATTTAAAATCCATTTGATAAACTTTGAAACCTTTGCATGCAACATAAGCAAGTAGAGTTCTTGCTCCTTCCATTCTAGTAGTAGGGGAAAATCTCTCTCCATAGTCAATCCCTTCTTCTTGTGCATATACCTTGCAAATTAATCTTGCTTTGTTCCTTGTGACTTCACCATTTTCATCTAGCTTATTTTTGAATGCCCACTTGGTGCCAATCACATTTTTGTCTTCTGGTCTAGGAACTAGAGTCCATGATTTATTTTTCTCAATTTGTTCCATCTCTTCTTCCATGGCTTTACTCCAATCTACCTCTTCAAATGAATCTTTTACTGATTTAGGATCTTTTATGTTCAAAAAGCATGTATCATTTCTCAACTTGTTCCTTGTCATTGGTCTAGCATCTTTATCTCCAATGATTTGTACAGTAGGATGATGTCTCTTGACATATTTGGACAATCTTGGTTCAACTCTAGTTTCTTCATTTGGTCTGTCTACCTTAGAGTCACTATGTACATCTTTGTCAAGTATTTCAACATCTCTCTCATGTACACTAATTTCAAAATTAGAACGTGCCTCAACCTCATTTTTTAACTCAATATTTGAATGTAGCTCAGTTCTTGAATGCAACTCAACATTCATATTATCTGATTCAATAGTTACTAAAACTTACTATTGGTTTGTAGCTTGATTTGCAACATCTTCTTCAATAGGCATACCTTCATAAAAATATACAAATGATTTGTATTCTTCTGATTCTTTCATAGGTTTAGTCTCATGTATTTTTATATATTCATCAAATTTCACATTTCCACTTTCCACAACTTTGTTAGTGTTAGTATTTAAACACTTATAAGCTTTACTTCTTTTGGAATAACTTAGGAATATACCTTATTCAATTTTTGCATTTAGTTTACCATTCCTGAAATCTTTGAGAATAAAATATTTATTTCCAAATACCTTATTATATTTTACATTGGGTGAGTATCCATACCATAGTTTAAAAGGTGTTGAATGAGTTCCTTTCTTGACTTGTACAAGGTTCAAGGTATAGACAATTGTACTTACAACTTATCTCTAGTATTTCAAAGAAACATTTTTCTCTATCATGAGTGTCCTAGCATAGTCCATTACAAACTTGTTCCTCCTTTCAGCAATTCCATTTTGTGGAGGGGTTCTAGGAGCAGATGTCTGTCTTTTGATTCCTCTGTCATTACAGAACATCTCAAACTCATTTGATGTAAATTCTCCTCCTCTATCAAATCTCAAACTTTTTATACTTTTACCTATTTCCTTCTCAACACTTGCTAAGTACCACTTAAAAATTTGGAAAGCATCAAATTTCTATTTCAAAAACATAACTACCATCATTCTAAAATAATAATGAACAAGTAGAATAATATACTTATCTCCTTTGTAGCTTTGCACTTCAATTGGTCCACACAAGTTCATATGAAAAATCTCTTGTATTCTTTTAGAGGTATGAGTTTTACTCTTAAAACTTGACTTTGTCATTTTGCCTAACTGACATTTTTGGCACATTATACTATCAAGCTTCTTCAACTTAGGAAAACCTCCAACTTTTCTCATGTTATTGATACCGACCAAGTTATCAAAATTAACATGACATAACCTTTGCGCCATATCCACACATCATCAAATTTTACAATTAGATAAGTAGCACCCTCTATATCAAGATAGAATAGATTAGTCCTAGTTTTATCACCCTTTCCAATCAGTTTTCCATTAGTATCATATATCTTAGGAATCTTTTTTTCAAACTCAACCTTCCATCCTAAATTATCCAATTGTGACACACTCAATAGATTATAGTTAAGTTCTTTAACATATTAAGCATTGTCACATAAAATATTTTTTGTGAGTTTTATATAACCTTTTCCTTTTATCAAAAATGGTGCATCGTTACAAAATCTTACACTATTTCCATCATAACAATTCAAGGTGATGAACTTACTTTTATCTCCAGTCATATGATGTGAACATCCACGATCAATGATCCATCTATCATTATTTTTCACACAAGACACAAGTGTAGTTGCCTCATCTTCATTATATTTTTCCTTCATTGCAACATACACCACTTCATCATCATGTTCATCAGATTCATCTTTTGTTTCCACTTCAACAATATAGAAAGACTTCTTGCCTTTGTCTTTGTAGTCTTTGCTATCTTCATCTCTTCTACTTTTGTACTTGTCACCACCTCTGTATTTCTTCTTCTCTAGACATCTAGCAACAATATGACCAACTTCATTGCAATTGAAACAAATGATAGGTAATTCACCTTTAAAATTGGCTTTACCTTGATGAAATCTCCTTGCCAATAGTGCTTCAATTTGTTCTACATCCTCCTCATCTGTGTCATTTTTGCTGGACACATACTTTTTTTTTCTTCTTCTTCTTCTTCTTCTTCTTCTTCTTCTCATCAAGTTCCTTTAATGACATCTTAGCTTTGAAAGTAAATTCAATATTTTCAGGTTTGTAATTGTCAAAGTTAGAAAGCTCAAAAGTAGTGAGTCTACCTACTAGACCTTCAAGAGATAGAGTATTCCCAGGTATACATCTCAGTTCTTGTATTGTAGAAACTCTAATAGCATATATATGCAGTAGTGTTCTTATAACTTTTCTTAGTATAGTATCATCATCTATTGTACCAATAGGTCCTCTTATTGCATTAACAACATCTTTTATCCTTGAACAATATTGAGCAACATTTTCACCTTCTTACATTCCCATATCATCAAACTTACCTCTGACACTTTCAACTTTGGCTCTTAGAACATTCTTGTCTCCTCCACAGATGGTGTTTAAGGAATCCCACATTTTTTTGCACTGTCAAGACATTTGATATCATCAAATTCAGCATAGATTAGGGTAGAGGCAATCATCAACATTGCTTAGTTGTGTTTTCTTTTTCTTTTTTTTTCCTTCATATCCTCAGCAGTTAGGGCTCTAGCAAGATCAACATGCTTATTAGTAATGGTAGATTGTGCATGATCTCCAAGTCCTCCAAGGTGTAGCTTCATCAAATTTTTCCATGCAAGAAAATTATCTCTATTAAGCTTGGGTACATCTCTTTTTGACATCTTGATCTTTGTGCTTCTAGTACCTTCAAACTAGTCCTCGTAAGTAGATGGCTCTAATACCAATTGTTGGAATTCTTTAGAATAATTGAGGGGGGGTGGGGGTGAATTAGTTATCCAAGTCTAGATGTATAAATAAAACTTTTCATAGCTTAGTGAACCCATAAAATATTTATCATCATGCATGCATCCATAATGTTATACATTCACTTAAAACTTGTACGTTGCTGTCAAATCAATTTACAAAAATGTAAACATGAAACATAATAGATTCAACAACAAATTTGACACAATGATTTACATGGAAACCCTATTTCAGAAAAACCACTAGTAATGTGCTACTCTTTTTCACTCTTCTGAACTGATGTCCTGTGAAAGGCCAACCCTATTAAAGGTTACAATACATACTATTAAATGTGACCCTATTAAAGGATTTCAATCACCCTGTTAAGAGCGAGCCTTGTTAGAGGACTTTAGACCATTCACTTGAAATGTCACCTAGTTAAAGGATTTACAAATGACTGTTAGGTCAACCTTAATCCAAAAGATTTACCCTAGACTAATACAATTATTAGAGAGTAACAATAATGCTTTGATATGACAACAACTTACAACTCCATTTGTAGATTATAGATCTCCGTTTTAGTTCTCCATTCTTCTTGGCTTTCACACATTTCAACTCTGATAGCCTTTTCACCCTTCAAGCATTCATATCATTAGACCTTTTTACTTAACATGCCAATTCAGACTCTTCACTTAGGTCACTTGATTAAGCACTACCCTTGACTCCTTATCTTCCTTACATTCTCACACATGAAAATCCTTTCTTTTGACTAGCCATCCCTATAAATAGAGAATTAGGATCTTTTGCCATTCATTATCCATCGTCTAACTTAGGGTTAGGATAGATTAGGTAGGATTCAATGAATCTACCCCTCTTTCCATATCACTTATAGAAACTACTTCAGTCCTCTTTGAATTAGCCTCAAAATGATTTACCATGAATTCTGTACCACCAGCTCATCAATCTTATCTTCCACCTGGTTCACGCAATTTGAGAAAACAAACTTGTCAGCTTAGATCCATCAAATTCATGATCTTTTTAATAATGCTGGCACTTAGTGTTAATTTTTTTTTGATACTTGACACATATTACATTTCTCAACATCTTCTAAAAAATCACTCAGCATGAACTAAAGTTTACTGGTGCTCAACATCAACTAAACTTTACTAGGCATTCATTGTTTTGCCTGGCATACACTAAAAGAAACTTTTACTCAGCTCCAATTGATTTTTTTCTTGGCTTGTACTAACTTTTCTTGGCACCTACTATCCATTTGGTAAGCTTGACAGACAAACTTTGTTTAACTTGTTCTTCTAAACTTGCTTAGTGTAACCAACCTTTGCAACCTTAAGTAGATTATCAATGCACTATGATATCACTATCTTAGCTGATTGTTGTACTCTTTTTTATATCATAACTCAACCTTTCCTCTAGGTGCTTTTGTTACATATTTTTGAATCTTCTTCTTCTTCTTCTTATTAGGTTCCTTTAATTAAAACTTAACTTTGAAAGAAAATTCAATATTTTCAAATTTGTAAGCAGTGAGCCTACCTACCAGACCTTCAAGAGTTGGATCATTCCCTGGTATACATCTTAATTCTTGTATTGCAGAAACTCTAATATCATTAATGGGCAAAAATATTCTCAAAACTTTTCTTAGTACAGTATCATCATTTATTTTACCAGTAGCTCCTCTTATTGCATTAAAAACATCTTTTATCCTAGAACAATATTGAGCAATATTCTCACCTTCTTGCATTCCCATATCATCGAACTTACCTCTAAGACTTTCAGCTTTAGCTATTAGGACATTTTTGTCACCTCCATAGATATTGTGTAGAGCATCCCACATTTTATTTGCACTGTCACAACCCTTGATATCATGAAACTCAACATAGCTTAGGGCAAAGGCAATTTCCAACATTGCTTGGTTGTGTTCTTTCTTCTTCTTTAGATCTTTAGTAGTTAGGGCTCTAATAGGATCAACATGCTCAATAGTAATGGTAGATTGTGCATGATCATGAAGACCTCCTAGGTGTAGCTTCATCAAACTTTTCAATGTAGGAAAGTTATCTCTATTAAGCTTGGGTACTTTTCTTTTTGACATCTTGGTCTTTATGCTTCTAGTACCTTCAAACTAGTCCTCTTAAGTAGATGAATATGATACGAATTGTTGGAATTCTTTAAAATAACTAAGATGGGGGTTGGGGGGATGAATCAGTTATCCAAGTTTGAGATGTACAATTAATTTTTTTTTATAGCTTAGTGAACCCATATCCATAGAACATTTTCATCTTGCACATATCCATTAAATTATGCAATCACTTAAACTTTTAGGTTACTGTCAAATCAATTTGTAGAAATGTAAACATGAAACATAACAGGTTGAATAAAATAGTTGAAACAATGATTTAACATAAAAACTTAATTTGGGAAAAACCACTAGTAACATGCTAGTTATTCTTTCTTCTGAAGTGATGCTTTATGAAAGGCCAACCCTGTTAAAGATTACAATGCACACTGTTAAATGTGACCTGGTTAAAGGATTTTGGTCACCCTATTAGGAGTGAGCCTTGTTAGAGGACTTTAGATCATTCACTTGGAATGTAACCCAGTTAAAGGATTTACAAATGATTGTTAGGTCAACCTTAATCCAAAGGATTTACCCTAGACTGATACAATGATTAGAGAGTAACAAAAAGGCTTGATCTGATAACAATTTATAACTTCATTTGTAGATTATAGATCTCTATTTTAGTGCCAATGTAGAGTCTTCTCTTAGGTCAAGAAATTAAGAAAATACCCTAGACTCCTTGTCTTCCTTAGGTTCTCACACATCAACTCTTACTTCTGACCAACCATCTCTATAAATAGAGAATTAAAATCTTTTGTCGTTCATCCTCCATCATCCATTTTAGGGTTAGGTTAGATTAGGTAGGATTCAATGAATCTACCCCTCATTTCATTTCATTCCCTTCTAGAAAATTCTTCTTCAATCCTCTTTGAATTCACCTTAAAATGGTTTATCTTGAATTCTGTGCCACCATCTCATCAATCTTATCTTCCACATGGTTCACACAATCCAAGAAAATATACTTGTCAACTTAGATTCATCAAATTATCAATCTTTCTCATTATGTTGACACTTGACATTAATTGGCTTCTAATGCTCGACACATACTGCATTGCTTGACATCCATTGTAAAAACACTCAACACAAACTCAAGTTTATTGGTGCTTGACATCAACTAAGCTTTACTTGACTTACGTTGAAATTGACTTTTATCAGCTCCAATTGATTTTCTACTCAGCTTGCACTAAATTTTCTCAGCACCTACTATCCACTAGGTCAAGTTTGGTAGAAAAACTTTGTTTAATTTGTTCTTCTAAACTTACTCAGTGTAACCAAATTTTGCAACCTTAAGTATATTATCAATGCACTATAATATCACTGTCTTAATTAATTCTTGTACTCCTTTACATTGTTGGAGAATGGGGAGATTTTTGGAAGATTGGATGGAATCATGAATGCTGAAGATATTCCTATGGGGAAGTACTACTATGATGATATGTTTCATTCATGATTGAGTTTGTCATTAATGTCAACATAGCATGTTTGATGTCAACATAGTAAGTCTTCTATGATATTTGATAGAAGAACAATAGAAAGATCAAGTTTTTACAAACAACTAGTTGAGTATTGTAACCACCTGAGGTTATGGGAGATACATATGAGTATATGGTATATGTAGTTAATGTAAAAAGTATAAAGGATAAGTCTAGAAGAAGATATGTAAGTTTTGGTGATGTCTATTCTGAGATAGAGTTTACAGAGGCATGTTTTGGTAAACTTGTTATATCTCTTGGTAGAGTTGATATCTTGAGGATTAAGGTTGAGGACATGAAGGAGACATGTTGAGGATGACATTTCTAAGCTCACTCATCCTAATGTTATGTGTATGGAAAGTTATTCAAATTTCAAGGTAGAGGATTAAGGTTATCACTAAGTATAATGTGTTCTTAATGAGGTCCTATAATAACTAATTGAGAAGGTCTAACAAATGACTAAGGGAATTTTTTTATGGACTTAGTATAAAGGAAGGACATTTTCCTTTATCATGGTATGGAGGAATGCAGATTATGAATGTGAAGTTGAGCAGAGCAATGTGGAAGTGAAGGAAACTTCATCGCTGAGTGATCTAAGGTTATGTATTTGGATTCGAGGTTCGTGACCTAGTCTACAAGGTTTGACAGTGATTGGTTTGGTTGACAAGATAGAGGAAAGAGTAGAGAAAAGAAGAAGATAACAATAAATTACTTGTTTGAGAAGTGAGCTCTTCTTGTAGTTGAAATTTCATGTTTGGGTAGTGGGCTCTTCTTGCATACATTATTCCACAACTCCTAACAAGGTTGGTACAACTCCTAATAGGGTTGGAATCTCCTAAAAGGGATTCAAAGTCTCCTAACATGGACTCATCATACTAAATTTTTTAATAGACTCCTAATAGGGACCATCCTCTAACAAGAAATTTTTGTATTAGTACATCATCTTGTAGGCATCATTCTCACCGGGTTTTTTCCTCTAATCAAGGGTTTCCTTAGTCAACATATTTGGTGTAATTGTCTATGTGCATCTTTGTATGGTTGCTATTTACTTTGGTTGAATGGTTAAGTTTTTTTAAAAAAGATAAATGTTTTAATTGTTGGATATTTGATTCAACCCCCCCCTCTCAATTATCTTGGTGGACTATTGTTTCTAACAATTGATGAAATGTTACATTCATGACTGAGTTTGTCATTGATGTCAACATAGCAAGTCTTCTATGGTATTTGACAGAAGAAAAATGAAAAGATCAAGTTGGTATGGATGGCTAGTTGAGCATTATAACCACCCAAGGTTATGAGAGATACTTCTGAGTATCTGATATATGTAGTTAATGTTGGAAGAAGAAAGGATAAGTATAGAAGAAGTTATGTAAGTTTTGGTGATGTCTCTTCTGAGATAGAGTTTACAAAGGCATGTTTTGGTAAACTTGTTATATCTCTTAGCAAAGTTGATATCTTGAAGATTGAGGTTGAGACATGTTGGGGATGATGTGGCTAAGCTTGCTCATCATAATATTGCATGTATGGAAAGTTATTCAAGTTGTGAGGTGGAAGATTAAGGTTATCGCTAAGTGTAACATGTTCTTAATGAGGTCCTATAATAATTAATTAAGAAGGTCTTGCAACTGACTCAAGGAATTATTTTATGGACTCGATATAAAGGAAGGACATTTTTCTTTATCATGGTATGGATGAATGCAAATTATGAATGTTCAATAAGTAGCAGAGAGTGTAGAATGTGAAGTTGAGAAGAGCAATGCGAAAGTGAAGGAAACTTCATTGCTGAGGTTTTGTTAAGTGATTCGAGGTTTGGTATTTGGATCTAAGGTTTGTGACCTGGTCTACAAGGTCTGATAGTGATTGGTCTAGTTGAGAGGATAGAGTAAAGAAGAAGATAATAGTAAATTACTTGTTTGAGTAGTGAGCTCTTCTTGTAGTTGAAATTGCATGTTTGGGCAGTAGGCTCTTCTTGCATAGATTATACCATAACTCCTAATAGGGATAGCATAACTCCTAATAGGGTTGGAATCTCCTAATAGGGATTAAAAACCTAATAAGGACTCATTATACTAAATGTTGTAATAGACTCCTAACAGGGTCCATCCTTTAACAAGGAATATTTATATTAGTACATCATCTTGTGGACATCATTCCCACCAAGGTTTTCCCTCTGATCAAGGGTTTCCCTAGTCAACATATCTAGTGTAATTGTCTATGTGCATCTTTGTATGGTTTTTGTTTACTTTGGTTGAATGGTTAAGTTTCTTTAAGGGAGATAAATGTTTTAATTTTTGGATAACTAATTCACCTCCCCCCCCCCCAACTCAGTTATCTTGGTGGACTATTGTTTCTAACATACATATCATAACTCAACCTTTCCTCTAGGTACTATTGTTACCTCATTTGATCAAATCCTCTTCATCAATCAAACAAATGATAGTACTTAAATCATATAAGAAATTGTCTTACCAACAAGTAGTAGGTTCGATATCAGTGACAAAACAATGATTGAAACACATTTATCATACTTGTATCAATCTGTTTTCAAATTGTATCTTGTTTTAACACTATTGGCCTAGTTTTTCATGTATTAAAAATTTTTAAATATTTTTTTAATGAAAAATAAACTTTCATTTGGAAGTTAGGGTTGTGTGCCTTTGAGTCATTGTTTGCCCTAAAAAATCCCTAATTATGTGTCATTGTTCCAGTGTTTGGTTTTTCCCTAAATTATTGAGCTAGGTTTACATGGTTTGCATTTTAAAGAAAATGTGCAGGAATTTCTTGAAAGTATTTTAAACCACTTTTTACATTCTTTTTCTGCATGCCCTTATTATTTTCTCCACATTACTTTACCTTACCCTAAGTATTATTTTTCATTTTAATTGATGCTTTATTTTAATCTTACGCAGGTTACCTTTAATACTTGAAAAATGACCAAGTCACGATAGCCCTCGATCTTCCTTAAGATCAACGGTCATCATTAGATCGCTTAGAAAAAATTTAGATGTTTTAACTAAAGTGACATAGTGACATCTGTTCACGGGGCCCAATGAATGACAATGTTTTAGAACAAAATCATCGTCGTAGATCAGGTTTAACATCAAAGGTTTTCATTATGTCAACAATAGAAGTTACTTTTTCTTTAATCATAGTGACATAATGAAATGAAGGCACGTGGTAGAGTAGGGAAAGCCCATGTAGGAAACTGCAACAAGTTTTCAGTCATGAATAGGTTTCCAACTATCAAGTTCTCATTTGCCATAATTGAAAGTATACTAGAGAAGATGTATATTGTCAAAGCCATTTGATCATTTCAAGATCAATGATAAGGAGACACTTAACATGGTGGGCCATTTTCCTTCATGGCTAGTTAGGTTGTCAGAATATATGACAGATGTTCTATTTTATTTGGTGCTCAGCAAGGTATGCAAATTTTTGTTCTACCGTTGATCTTAAAGAGAATCCATGACTATCGCTTTGTTTTTATGAAAATTTGAAGGGTTTTTACTTATAGTGACATAGCGAGGATTTGACACATGGAAAGTGGTAAGGCCAACTAATGTAAAGGAGTTACCAAAGATTTTTAGTCAACATCTTGCTCTAGCTATCATTTTCTTATTTGTCATAGGTAAAGAAAAAAGGAATTCCGTGTTTCAATTATAACCATTAGATCTTCAAAAGATCAATGGTTGTCACTATATCACTAATAAAACTTGCACAATAGACACTCATGGTGCGATAGTGACAACACAACATGTGTCCTAGTGGGTTTGCTATGGTATGCAACATGGTTCTCATTGTTCACAATTACATTGAATTTCATTGGGTGGTTGTCACTTTATCATTATGAAAAGATAATTTTTTTTTACTTATAGTGATATAACAACAATGTGACATGTAGCATAGTGGCCCACTTTCAATTTTTTTTTTAAAGTATCATTCTAGATCCTTAAATGCATGAAGAATCAAAGGTTGTTGTTATGTCGCTAAGAGAAACTTCTTGATCTTTATCTATAGTGACATAATGGTAGAACGACACATGTCCTATGACATATATGCATGATACAAAATTTCCAGGGAAGTTAAAAAGGGTATATGTGTCAAGATGCAATTGGGTTGACTGCTAGGTCAGAAGGTTTAAGTTAAGTTAGATTGCATTTTATTTCTTGATCATTGGACTTTAGTGAATCAATAGTCCATTTTCAAATTCAAAAGGGAATGTCACTCTATTTCTTCTATGCAACCCATTTATGGGAATTAAAAGCTTCTTGTGCAACTAATATAAGAAATCTAATGAAGAAGATCAAGAATTTTATTCTACAAATAGATTTTTTTAAATTTTGAAGCTTGGTATTTGTCGAAAACCTATTATTTCACTTGTTGAGCTGTGAATTTTTCTATGTCAAGAACCCATCATAACATTTAGAGAAGAAGTAAAAGAGCCAAGTAAGTATCTTCTTCTACATATAAATAAGAATTTTGGTATTTTCTCATTCATTATACCTCCAAAGAAGGGTTTTTTTGGGAAGGTTGAATATGCCAATAGAAATATTCATGATGATTTTTTAGAAAAATTAAATGAATCTACCAATGAGGCTACCCACATAAAGAAGTTAGTTCCTATAAACCCTAGGTTGGGAGTTGCAGACAATTTATTTAACAAAGGGAATTGGACTAGAGATGTGGTAACCTCTAAAATGGGATTACAATTATTCAAAAAATGGTTTTCAGAGAGAAAGTTATTTGCCCCCCATGGAAATAATTAAAATTTTGACCTAGGAAAATTAGTAGTTCTTGGAGTCTTCATAGATTTAGACCTCCTCACTATTGTATCCTAAAATTATGATCTAGTAGCTAGGATGGTGAGAAGGATAAATGGAGAATGCTTGGTGAAGATTACTACTAAAGAAATTTAAGGAGTCTTTGGAATGGATCCTATGATAGACTACCATGAGGTTATTGAATTTTAGGGTTTGGAAAAAGAATATTTGTTTCAAAAGGATCATATTAGGTAGGGTAAACTAAGAGGGCATTTGACTGCAATTGGAAACCTAACCTTTGTCACTACTTCAACCAAAGAGCCTTTTAAGAAATAGTTTTTCAATTCTAGAGCTATAGATATATACATGACTTTGTGTAAGGTTTTTGACAAGGATGAACAAGAATTTATGCCAATAAAGTTCATGTATATGATGGCGAAGATTTCTTCCTTTGGAGTTGATATTATTTTTGATTTTGCATCTTTTCTAGCTAAAAAAATTCATGTAGGTTTGATTGGAATTACAAAGAGGAAAATTGAGAATACCTTTGGTTTTTACTCTTTGTTAATGCACATGTTTCTATATAAGGGGGTAACATTTTTTGAGAAAGAAATGGTGTTAACAAGAGAATATGATGGAGAATATTTTCTAGTCCAATTATGGAGTGTAGACATAACTTGGGATGTAGAGGAGGCCAATTTTGTAAGATTTGATAGATATTTTGAATCTAGATCGAGGAGCCTGTGATTGAAAGATAATCCCAAGATACCCAAGGCATTGTTAGATTTCATCAAGCCTACAGACAACCCCAACAAATTGAAAGTTTCCCATAATTGGGTAGATATGATACCATATCCAGTGTCAATAGTTTTCAAACTATATGGATTCCAAGGAACTCCACATTTTCTTCCCTACCAAGTATCTCTTAAGGTAGGGATAATTGAGATGTTGTCGAAAATAGGTTGTTTGGAAGAGATAGAATTGGCTAGTAGGTCAAGGGGCTCTATTTTCCCATCTTGCATTATAGCTCATCAATTTATAATCACAAAGGGTGGCTGGTTAGTTTTGTACAATTTTTTAAACCCTTAGAAAATGTTAGTGTCCCATGCTAAATTTAATGATAATGAGGGACTTTTGAAATATTTAGACAGAGAACCAAGACTAGTGCTCACAAGCATCAATTATATTTCCCCGAGGATGTAATTAGGACTGAATTTTCTCTCGGAAGAAGAAATTAAGAAAGAAAAATGGAGAGTCTATTCTAGGGTTTTGGAATTCATAACTTACTTTGAGAGAGATTGTAGTCTAGTGAAAGATGCTAGGACATCAACAGACAAGATGAATAAATTGATGATCACCTTCTCAGAAATCATAGATGCAATGAATGAGAAGAAGGCCCTTCTTATTAATACCTATCTTGATAAAGCAAGAGAGGTAATGAAGTGATTAAGTTTTACTCCTGTAGTAGGATCAGGAAAATTGATTATTGAAAAGAAGCCTGGTTATAGAATAATTAGAACCAAAGAGCCTACAACTGATAAAGGAAAGCAAGTGGTTGGATCAACCAACACAAATTTGACAAGAGGACCTCAATTAGAAGAAATACTTGAAGACCCAAGGCCCAAAATGAAAAAGATAGAAGAGAGACTAGTGTCACAAGTAGGAGATTATACTCTATCTCAATCTCCCTTGCATATAGGAGAGGAACACCTTACTAGAGAGAAAATTGAAAAACTAGGATCCCAAGGGGGAGTGTGTATTACTGATGTAGAATTGGAGGATGGAAATCCCTAAGAACCTCCAATGCCTAGCCTTGAATTGATTATTGTTGATTATAAAGGAAAGGAATTAGGTTCTGTAGTAGAACATGCTAGTCATGAATTTCTATCAGATGACAATTTTGTCAAGTCAAGGGCTTTCTACCAATTTTCTTGGAGAACTAATATTGAGAACTTTGAAGAAAGATGTAGCAAGAGGAAGGCTAAGCATCTAGACAATGAAGATGTAGTTATACAAGATGAAATGATGCAAGAATTTAGAAGTTTAACTCCTGAAGAGGGAACAAAAATGATCAAATCATCTAGAGTTTTACTTTTTCCGAATTGGGATATCGTAGATGCCATGGTTTTTAACACTGTCACCAAGAAGCTAAATGTTGAGGAGAAAATGAAAAAGGTACTTAGAGGTGCTAAGTTTAGTGAAGATCATGCTACTTTAGTAATCTAGTCTCTAAAAAGAGGATCTAGAGCTAGTTTCTCTCAATCTGATAATACTAGCTTAGTTGGAAATTTGATTGTTAAGAGGGTAGAAGATACTCCAAATGATTAGGTAGGAGAATTCAATGTTGAAAAAACTACCTTTACATTAGCCACTAGTAGGAAGGAGAAAAGACTAAGACTAGAATCACAAGAAAAACATGAACAAGTTTTAGATGCTTACAACAAGGAAGTACAAAAGAGGATTGAGTTTGAAAATAAGATGATAGGATATAAAGGACAATCTAGCAAACCTAGGATTACGTATCCTCCTCATCCTCTAGCTACACTATTCAACACAATTCCTCTTATAGAAATGCCAAGCACCCCATAGGGACCCCAAGTATATACAACTAAATAACTTGAAGAAGAAAGGGCTAAAATATGGTCAATGCATGTCGAGTTGGGTGTTTAGTATGAAAATAAATTAAGAGACTTAATCATATATCTGGTAGATAGGATAGGCTGGCTTGCATTTTATGAAAAATTGTCAAAATTAATGGATGTATAGAATGAGCTAAAAAGCAATGAGGCCACTTTGAAGCCAATTGTAAAAAAATTGGAATAGTAGGGATAGTGATGTTACTATTTTATGTCATTTAGTCATTAGTCTTTCTTGTGAAAAAATTGAAAGGACATTTGACATGACTAATGGCCTCTCCAACTTTGATAATAAGAGAATTGTGATATAGAGGAGAATCATAAATTATTTCTCAAAATATCTTCGTGAAAGTTTTGACCTTTTCCCTCATGCACTTAAAGTTGTGGATAAATTGAAAGAAAAAGAAGAATGGGCCAAGGAGTTAGATGATTTGATATGCATTAGGCTAAATAAGGTCATAAATGAAAAGGACCATAAATGGTTTGCCAAGAAAATTGAGGAAGTTGTGAAGGTACAAATATTCTTTGATTCTTTAAAATTTTTTTTTATGAGATTGAGAAGTTAGGAAAAGAAATCTTGAAGAAACAACAAGAGATTCTAAAGTTCAATTGGCCAGATGATACACTTTTCAATAAGTGGATGACAAATCTTGCTAAGGAAAATTAGTTGGTATCTAAAGAAACTGATGAAGATGAGGTGGACCCAAATGAGCTACAAAAAAATGATGCACTAGATAAAGCAGAAGAAAAGAAAGAGGAATAACCAAATGTAGTGACAAATACATAAGTTCAAACTGGCAATAAAACAAAAGAGAAACCATTTGTAACTATTGATTTGGCAGTTCAATCTGATGATCTAGAGGGAGAGCCATGAGTGACAATCAATTTGCAAATATTAAAACCTGATGCACATCAACTAGTCCCATAGTGAGAAGAAAAACAACTCCATCCAGGCCAATCATCACATGAAGCATCTCAACAACAAATGGCCCCACAACAAGAAGATTCATGATGTAGACCATCTGTTGCAAGAAAGCAAGAGAGCACATTTTTGTCTTATTATGACAATGACCTTTTGTTTGTAAAATATTTTTGTCTTAAGGGCAACTGTCCTTCTTCTTCAGGCCTGAAGCTTTTTGCATCTCATACTATATAAATGAGATCCCAAGGCTAGAGAAAGTATCTGAATATTTATGTAATTTTTAATATTATGCTAGTATTGCATTCGGTCCAATAGTCTTAGTGTTAACTTTGTGATGCATTTTTCTCTACAAATCTAACAATGCATTGACATTGAAGGATCATGTTGTCTTGTCTTGTGTTACTATGAGTTTATATCAATATTGTATGATTTTCAAGAAAAATTAATACAAAATAAATGTTCTACCATATCTATTTCTTTGAACTTTGTCTCCATTGTATGGGCAAGGTTTATGCATTTGATACAACTAGGATAGGTTGTATATCAATTTACTATTTCTTTTAATTCAAGGAATTAAGTAAATGCTTCATTAAATGGATATGATTTCCAGTCATCTAAGAAGGATATTCATAAGAATGGGGTTTTGGGTTAATTGGTGATAAAATTGATTATAAGGCAATTCATTAGGTCATAATTGTTGGGTAGACTTTGAATGCCAATAGATAGGGCATTGATCATTTATTTAGTTGCATGTTGAAGAAATCATGGGGTTGCATCAAGCAAAATTTTAAAAATAAAATCAATTTTACTTTCATGTATGGAGAACTTAATTACTGGTTAGCACTTGTTTGCATTTAATTTCTGTGTGTTGTAGTTAGCTACTATAACCTAAAATTATTTGTAAGTATAAGAAGAATTGTGACCAATATCTACTATAGGGGATAAGTGTCATGAAAGAATATTAGTGAGTGAGTGAAATGTGAAGATAATATCAAGTATTGAGCCATTTTATCCCTCAAATGCACTTATCTTGGTTTTGCAAAACCTAAAAAGTAGAGAATCCCTATGAGTTTGTTAAAGTTGGTTCCAAATATGAAGATTTCCTAGTTAAACATAAGAGGTAGCTAACCCTTAGACTGGGATTTTTCCTCTACATCTTGGTATCAATTACTTTTTTTCTTGGTATTGCTTTGAAACACCAACAACACTTCGACATTTTAATGAACGCTCATTAAGTTTTTAAGTGTGTGACCTAGAAACTAAGTGAAATTTTCCTTGATTATCTAGTTAGAGAAAATAAATTCATAGTTTACCTTTTGCACCATGACTGAGTGAAATAGACAATCAAGCCTCCATCGCACAGTTGCATGAATAAGAAAGATGTAATGAATTATCATAGCAACTGGATGAATGCTTATGTTCATATGTTCAGGGCTTTAGAAGATAAAGATTGAAGGATAATCTTGACTTTATGAAACTATTTGAAGCTCATAAAGAACCTTTAATTGCATGGTCATAGGGTGACTAAATGGTTAGGAGATCTGATTACGAAGGAGCAACCAAGTTAGAATATTTGAAATAATTCTCAATGACATGGTCGAGGTAGTCAACCCAGTGAAAGGCAGTCATGAAGCCAAAAGTTATTTATTCACTTGGTTTCATGGTTAAAATAGACATTTAGTTCTTAGACCATGACTAAGGGAAAAATGTTAAAGAAGTGTTAAATCGTATAGTCGCAATGTTAGCTAAGAAGTAAAGAAGATAAGTCATGACTTGGTGATCACTACTACAAAGTACATGAAATTTTTTCTCACTCGGTCACACTATAAAAAAGGATAAGGATAATTAAGTTAGTGACTTAGCGATGTGGTCAACTTATAAGAAAGATAGATGTGATTGCACTTTCACAATGATAAGAAGAAAGTGATCGAGACAAACTACGACATGGCAAAAATGGGTTAAAGTACTCATTGGTAGGATCATGTAGTTAAGTATCAAAACAAATGTTTAAATCATGACCAGGTGAACATGTTAAGCTCAAAGTAGAATATGGTAGATCACACAGTCATGATGTTAAAGAAGTATCGATAAGGATAGACCTCAAAGTGGTGACTGGATGAAAAGAGCAAAAATAGCCTTTTCTCATATAGTTGTGAGGAAAGTGTGTTATTAATTTAGTTGAGCTATGACTTGATGAAGTGAATGCATATAGTGTTTTGATTGCATGGTCACAATAATGAGAACCTAAAAGCTTGAAAGGTGTGTGAAGTTGTGATTTTATGATAGCTAAGGGAATTCACATGGCCACAATAAGTAAGTATAACTATTAATGAAATGGAGTGACCATGCAATTAAACTTTAAAGAGATGTCAAAATTTTAAGGTGCTAAATCACATAGTTAATGACTAAAAGTAATGATTAGACCATGGAGCGACGAAAGGAGGTGTAAAGCTATGATCACTTGGTTGTTGGTGTTTAAGTGCTAAGGAAAATGATGACTATGGAATGGAAAAAAAAGGGAGTCATTTGGTTGTGAGGATATATTTTAATACAAAATTGACTATTAAAGAGCCTCATCTTGACTTAAAAGAGACACCTTATCAAAATTACGTAAAGAGTTAGAAAAAGCTCGTAGTACAAGAAGATTTTGGAACTTTTATAGAAATTAAGATTTTCCATGTACGTTGACATAAATAGACATAAATAGACATAAATGCTTCTCTATTTTTCTTTCTCTATTAATAAGTTGATATAGCGGTATCCTGAGCTATAGTCTTTTGCACAATCCAATGATACAATTTGAGTGCTAAGAGATTTCTAGAGCCCATAGAGATTTTCAGAGTTTTTAGAAGTTGAGATTAACAAATTTGGTTTGTAAGAAATCTGATTATATAAATCATGACATAGGAAGATGGTAAGATAATAGCTCAAATTGATGTAGAAGAATCTTGGCAAGCTACCGAAAAAGTGAAATCAAAGTTAGCAACAATGCATGCAGAAGAGTGGGTATATTTTCTTCCAAGGTCTTCTCATCTTTAGACTTTGAATGTACATGTTTTTAGAGATATATATTGTTTCTGTAGAGATGTCATTGTACCTGATACAAATGGGAATGAGCTTTTCTGGTATTTTCATCAGAATATGTTTACAAAGTCACCTATTTGTAACTCATGGGATAGGAATATGAAAAAAATGATAATGCTAGAAGTAATAGTGGATGTTGACCTGATAAAAGTATTGATCAAATCCTACAATCCAACAACTAAAGCTTTCCATAGGAGGGACATGAGTATCTTATGCAGATTGGATAGGGAGACTTTAATTGAGGTCTTTGACCTAGGAGGGCCTATGACAAAGGAAATTGAAATGGAGAAGATGAATGAAACCTTCAAAATTTCTAAGAATTTCTTTACTGGAAGAGTCATGAAGAGGCACATTCCTAGAACAAAGTTGGAGAAGGGTGAGATGCCAAAGAAGGTAGGATACCTAATGCCACTTGAATTCTTCTGCAAGTATTTTAGGTACACCATTTTTGGGATAAAGAAGGTGATATGAATTGATTTTGGAGTATATTATGATTTTGCAAGGCATGATTTTGTGGAGTATATCATCAATAGTATGCATGATGAGATTGTGGTGGCTTAGAAAGGAGAACTTAGAAATTTTAGATTCTTCCACTATTCATTTCTGATGCACATGATTTTATACAAGAACATAGAGAATATTAATCCAAACTTTATTGAAGCTACTAAAGAAGGTGGAGAGAACCTACCTATGCATATGTGGACTCACTTTTGGAAATGGTTTTATCCCTATGCTAGTGTTATTACTTTTTATAATGACTTTATTTTTCCTATTACAAACATGTTAGAGGATATAACTTGAAGAGTACCTAGAGGTGTAAGGATGCTAATAAGACCATCTACTTGTCCAAATGGGGATAGGGTACTTAGTCATGATTGGGCTAGTTTGTTTCTATTTGAAAATTTTTCAATAATAAGGGTTTTTGGGTGTCCACAACCCCCTCATGTATTGCCAACATATACCCCTTAAAGATTAGGTCAACTGGAATTCTTTTGGCAATTACTAATGATGAATAAAGAGTATCTAGGTCCTCCTTTTTAGAGTAATAAGATATTGACTTATTAATTTAATCATTTTGATTTAATTATTAAGTCACTCATTATCTCTATTTTACTTAAGATTAGGTTTCACTTGTTAGGGTTTTTATCTCCTTTTATAAGGATTGATCTATTTGTAATTTATTAATTCATTGTTGATAATAACAATTCATCCTTTTAATCATCAAGAATGTCTCATCCATGGATCTAGCAATTTTAGCCTCCATAGCTTTTTCTTCTCTCTTTTAGTGATAGGTGTTTGCATGTAGGTGGTTCTTGGGAGCTATAGGGTTGATCTTTCATCAACTTCAAAATGGTATTAGAGCTCCAGATCTTCATGCCCCTATTCTCTTCTTGAGAGATTTGGCATCAATTTTTAGATCTATGACCTTTAGAGGATTTTTGTATTGAATCTAGGGGGTCACTAATTTTTAGTTCACTTTGAGCCCAAATGGTCATCAACACTGAGCTTAAAGCACTAAAAAACCCCTATTTTCATATAAAATTTGTCAAATTTGGATACAGTTGAAATTTGAGGCAAACAAAAAAAATTCTCCAAAATTGGGCATGTTTCCTGAGGTGGTGATTTTCTAAATTTTTGGCACATTTCCTGAGGTTGTAATTTTTTATTTTTGGTACATTTCCTAAAGTGAAGATTTTCTATTTTTTACATGCAAATTGAGTTTTTTGTTTTGAAAATTGAGATTTTTAACACATTTCCCGAGACAATGATTTTCTAAATTTTGGTACACAAATCAAGAGTTTTTTAAAATTGAAGCTTTTTGTCACATTTCTCGAGATGGTGATTTTGTGATTTTTTGTAAGAAAATTGAGATATTTTGGCATGCAAATTGAGATAGTTTTGGTACAAAATTGCCCTACTTCCCAAGATAACTTCTAGTATTGGTGGACACACTTTTTGAGGAATTTTGGCACAAATCCTAAGCTAGTAATTATTTTTCCAACACTTTTTTCACCTACATGTGGTTTTTTGGCCATAACTTGCTCATCCAGAATCTGTGTTTTGATTTGAAAGAAGTGCCAAAAAGCTGATTTTGAGCCCATTGTAATGGTGTAGTTTATTTAGATTTTTGATATTGTTTGGTTTCTAATTTATGAAGTAAAATTTAGAGGTTCTATTTTTCACTTTGGGAGACTTATTTTGAGACATTCTATTTTCTAGATTATGCTCCAGGCACATCTCATTTAGATTTTTGATTTTCTACATTCTGATGGATATCTTGGTTGTTTCAAGTCTGGGGATCAAATTTTTTGTTTCAGATGATTTTTCATGGGTTATACTATCTATTGTATTAGCCTTATGTCTCTTTTGACCTTTGTTGACATCCTTTTGTAGTATTTTTTTAAATGCAGTGAGATAAAGTGCCACTCTATTGAATTTTGGGATCTTGCACATCTTTGTGTTTTGTTGTACTCATAGTACATTATAAAGTGCCTTGGGGGGTTTTATGTTGGCCATATTTTTCATCTTCCTTTGTCAAGTGAGTGTTCCTTCCATGACATTAGCCTCATGATGTGTTGATGACGCATGCCATTGTAGATGTTTTTATTTCTTTTGCATGCTCGATGTTCTGGTTCTTCTTTCTACAAGAGATATTGCATTTAGTTTTAGTGTTCATGTTTCATCTCTCAACATTATAGGGGGGTTATGTTGGTTCTATTTCTTTCTTGGTTTGATTGAGTGAGCTATGTATTTAGTATTTGATCCTATGTACGAGGCGATTGTAGTTGTTGGATACCTATGCATTTTGGTGAGATGGATCATCTACCATATAGACATTCTTTCATTCCTATTTTTGGAGGCCATGAAGATAACTTCCATCTTTGATTGATCAGCTCTTCAAACTTAGTCTTCTCAGCCTAATCATGTTTGATACACTAGAGGTTCTTCTGATCAATAATTTGGTAGTGTTTGCAGCTTCCTGCTTTAGTGGTGTTCTTCATGATCATCATTTGTTCCTATATTTTGGAACATTCTCTCCATCTCTTTTTGGAGTAGGGTTTTTCCCATATGGCTTTATCTATTTCTCCTCTTTATAGAGATTTGGTTGTTCTTGGGTACCTCATCAAGCCTTGTTGCTGAGACCCAATTTGCTTTCAACAATAGTTTTTAAGTTTTTAGCTACTCCCTAAGTTTGTATTAAGGGGGGTGTTAGAGTAATAACATATTTCCTTATTAATTAAATCATTTTGATTTAATTATTAAGTCACTTATTATCTCTAGTTTACTTTAGAAAAAATTAGGCATATAATAATTACTTGTTTTATTAATTATTATAAGGCAACCTAGGTTTTACCTGTTAGGGTTTTGATCTCCTTTTATAAGGATTGATCTCTTTGTAATTTATTAATTCATTATTGATAATAGCAATTCATCATTTTTCTAATTAAGAATGTCTCATCTATGAATCTAGAAATTCAAACTTCCATAGCTTTGGCTTCCCTCTTTCTATGACATGTGTTTTCATGCAAGTGATTCTTGGGAGCTGTGGGTTTGATCATTCATCAACTTCAATGCTACTATCAAGAGAGGCTCTTTTGTAGCAAGAAATAAAAAGATACATGATTTTTTGGTAGGAAAAGATGTTATAGAAGAGATTGGAGAGTGTATGGGAGAGTTTGGGTTTCCCTCAACTTGTCATGTCCCCTATTCAAATAATTAAAAAAAAAAAAAAACTTTGTTAAGGCAGGCAGGCTCCAAAAAGGTGAAATTTCAGAAAAAGGGAGTTAATCTTTGGAAACCAATGGAATAATAAATAAAAATTATTATTAAATTATATTTTATTAACCCCTCTTGGATGTGAGTTAGGGTTATGCCCTCTTTAAAAGGGGTTTGGAGGCATTTTGGGCTCATTCTACATCTTGATTCTTGCTAATTTTCTTGTTGTTCTTCAGAGGCTGCCAAACCTGTGGAGAAGGAGATCCAAGAATGGGAGTTTTCAGGTTTCCAAGAAGGCTAAGGATGGGAGTTTTAAGCCATTCCATATGCATGCTCATACAGAGTTTGCCTTTGTGCTGGATAGTGCCGATTTGGGTGTTTTCGGGGTTGTTTTTGGTTTGAGTTTGGGTTTTCAGTTCAGTGTTTCATATCAGTTTGGTTTGCTGCTGTATTTCAGACTTTATGATGTTAAAATAGAGCTGAATATATGTATTGTGTCGTTATTAAACTTTTGAGATAGTTTATGAGTGTTTTGTGGTGTTTCCGGGCATTTTTGTGTTAATTTCGGGAGCCCGATTGAGCATAGTTTTGCCCTACATTGTGAGCTGTTGTGTAAAGGCTATAAAAATTTGGAAATGTCATTTTTTAATCTCTTATGCTGCTGAAATTTCTGTAAAAATTTCCATTTTCAGATTTATTAATAATTTGTGAAGTTGTGAAGTTTTTGGCACTAATTTGGACATACCTGATTTGGGTTTTATTGGGAAATTGGCAGATCTTTGTAATATTGGTTGTTTGATTTTAAAGTTCTGATTTGAGGCTGGAAATATCAATAAAAATCAGTAAAGGTACATTTCAAAACTCCTACTAGGACCTATGATCCAAATAACTTGGTGAGACATGCTTTAAAAAAAATGAGAAAGTATACCCTCCTGAGTAGCAAACAAAATTGAGAAGAGGGCTGCATAATGAATTGTCTAGTGACAGAGGTTTGTAGAGATAGAATCCAAAGATTGAGTAGGATAATAAATACCGAAGAAGCCATGAAGGTAGCTGATCTATCATTTTAGGGTTTCTATCATGAGGTAACCTACTTATATATAATAGGTTCCTAGACAATTTTGATCAGATAATGACATAGTTACCTTCTAAAATCAGAGACAAGGAAGAGCCTCAAATCCCTCAATAGGAGGATTTCATAACCATTCAAGTTGATGATGACTAGCTAGAAAGTTCCTCATGGGAAAAAGGGAGGAAGAAGCAAAAAATGATTGAGATCTCTGACAAGGTCAGAGGAAAGACATTACAATTTTTTTCCAAATGGATCAATTTTTTTTGACATAATAAGACATAATTTCTTTCTAAAGAAAGTTGGGGAGCATGAAAAGATCCCAAAAAAGACTAAATTAAAAATTTAGATGTTATATGAACAAATCATTCAAGCTCAATAGTTAATGAAAGATGATGAATTAAAAAAATCAAATGAATCCAAATCTTTCTTATATAAATTTAAGCAGAATGAGCTTACTTTAAAATTGCAACTAGGTGATTCCACTTAGATGATTGTAGAGTTGGTGTTGAGGTTGCAAGATTATGATCCTAGTAGTAAGAGCCTCAGAACACAAGAAGCCAAAGAGCTTTTAGCTAGAAGTGGGATGCTTCTCTTTCCAGGATAGGAGCTCAACTCATCCTTTATGTTAGATTAGATCAAGAAACAAGATAATTTAGTCTCTTTTGAAAAGATCAACATTGCTGAGGAGCTACAAGGTTTTGGCTTTAATATTGATAGTAAGACTATGGCTATATGGATCTTGGCTCTTGAGGGAACTAAGACAACTCTCATGGAACTAAAGGAATCCCCCCAAGGCAATGTGATATTTTGGAATGTCACTACTGTATCCAGTGATCAAATCCATAATATGAATAATACAACATCATTGACAGGGAGGAGAAAAAGGGATATGTTAGAAGAACAATTGTTTCAAACATACAACATATCCATTGATGCTAGGAAAAAATACGAAGAAGAGTTGAAAAGGACTTATGTGCTAGAATAGAGGGTGGCTGCCCTAAAAGAAGAAACAAGAGGCCTTAGGAATGTTGCAAGGCCTATCATAGAGGTAAAGGACGAAGAAGCCCAAACATAAGTTGATGTAGCAAATGTGGGGAGGAGCCAATAGATGGACATTGATGAATGGGATGGTGCCAAAGAAGTTGAAATTAAGGCAATTCAGAGCTTGATGATACACAAGATAGTTGCCTTACAAATTGTGTCACAAAATGTACATAGTAGTTATTGTAGACAATTGGCTAATGGAGATACGTAATTATTGTCATTTATGGAGACACATGATGTACATGCTCACAGGAAACCTCAGAAATAATAAGTATGGAATTTGGTATACAACAATGTATTGTTTTATTTATAACTTGTTGCTGATGTGATATTATGACTAGCAAAGTTAGATAGAGATTGTATACATGTTAATGATGATGTGTATAATGTTAGAAGTTAGTACAAATTGTACAAAATAGAGATATTTTTGTTTTAAGTGAAATAGGATAGCAAAATTTGAAGGAAAAGAATTATTTTGTTTATAAAATAATTACTCGTCTAATTAGGGCCGACATCCTAGATGTTTACTCTAAGTTGGAAAAGTGTGTTGTGATCTTACTCAACCTAGCAGAAATTTTTGTGAAGGCATGATATTTATGCAAAGGACATTTTGCAATGAAAGATGTAGTTTTTCTATTAAGCAATTGTATGCAAACTTGTGTGAAAGAGATATATGCAAAGTTTGTGAAGCTATTTTGTGATCCAAGATCGAACTGATAAAGAATCTATATTCCAGAAGACTAATTACTTGTTTGGGTAGTGAGCTCTTTTTGTAATTGGAAATGCATGCTTGGGTAGTGAGATCATCTTGCATCTACTATACGACAACTCCTAACAGGGTTGGAATCTCTGAATAGGGATTCAAAGTCTCCTAATAGGGACTCCTTATACTAAATTTTCTCACTGACTCCTAACAGGGTATATTATCTAGTGGGTATCATCCCCCCCAGGGTTTTCCCTTTAGGGTTTTCCTAGTTAACAAAATATGGTATTATGAGTTATCTTTGTTCATGGTTACTATTACTATTCAATATTACTTTATTACTTTGTTATGTATCATTCAAAGTGAGAAATAATATTTAGTTGGTGACTAAAGTTTGTAGATTACTAATTCACCCCCACTCTCAATAATCCCTATTTCTAGCAATTGATATCATAGCATAGTTACATTGAAGAGGCTTAGAAAAACTTAACCATTCAACCAAAGTAAAAAACCACCATAATAAAATGCAAATGGACAATTACACCATATATGTTGACTAGGGAAACCCTTGATTAGAGGGAAAAACCTAGTGGGAATGATGCCCATAAGATGATTTACTAATATAAATATTCCTTGTTAGAGGATGGACCCTGCTAGGAGTCTATTACAACATTTAGTACATGGAGTCCCTATTAGGAGAGTTTGAATTCTTGTTAGGAGATTCCAACCCTATTATGAGTTATGCCAACCCTGTTAGGAGTTGTAGTACAATGTATGCAAGAAGAGCCCATTGCCCAAACATGCAATTTCAACTACAAGAAGAGATCATTGCTCAAGAAAGTAATTTACTATTATGTTCTTCTTTCCTTTATTCTTTCAACCAAACCAATCATTTTCAGACCTTGTAGACTAGGTCATGAACCTTGGATCCAAATATCAAACCTCAGATCACTCAACAAAACCTCGGCTGAAGTTTCCTTCACTTCCGCTCTACTCTACTCAACTTTGCATATTAATCTTATTGTTTCTTGTCATCAATGAAAAACCATAACATATGATAAAGGAAAGTTTCCTTCCTTTATACTGAGTCCATAATACAATTCCCTAAGTCAGCTAGTAGACCTTCTCAATTAATCATTATAGGACCACATTAAGAACACATTATAGTTAGCGATACAATTAATCTTTTGCCTTGCAGCTTGAATAAATTTTTGTACATGAAATATCATGATGAGTGATCTTAGCCACATCATTAGTAACATGTCTTTTTCATATCCATAACCTTGATTCTCAAAATAACAATTTTGCTAAGAGATATAACAAGTTTACCAGAACATGCCACTATAAATTGTATCTCAGAATAAACATCATCAAAACTTACATAACTTCTTCTATACTTATTATTTATTCTTTAGATGTTGGCTACATATACTAGATACTCATAAGTATCTCTCATAACCTTGGATAGTTAGAATATTCAACTGGCCATCCATACTAGCTTGATTTTTTTGCAGTTCTTCATCAGATACCACTTAAAACTACTATGTTGACATCAATGAAAAACTCAATCATAAATGTAACATACTATCATAGTAACATATCTATAATATTTCTGCACAGGAATATCATCAACATTCATTCTTGCAACCATCTTGCAACAATACATTAGACAGTTGAAGGAAAAGATTGAACATCTCAAATCCAAGCCTGAATCTATTGAATCTAAAACTAGTGATGATGATTATTCAAAGTTGAAGATATAATTCAAGATTTTGAAGCATTAACTAAAGATTATGAATCTAAAGTTGACTTTGAGGAATGATTCTAGCAAATTTGAGTCTAATTTGAAGATTGAAAGTGCAAATCTTAGAGCAAGTCTAGCAAAGAAGACATCTGCATTTGGAACATTGAAAGAAGATCATGAAGAACTTCATAAGTACAATACTATTGTGAAAGGTGAATTAACTCAATGCAAGAAGCAAATTGAGAAGCTTTATTCTAGTAGAGAAAAGCTTGATGATTCAATGTCAATACAAAGACCTACTTATGATAAGACTAGTCTTGGTTATCTATTTAACATGTCTATGAAGAAATCTAAGATTAGATTAGATCTAAAAGAAAAAGGTAAATTTGACGATAAGATTGAATCTAGTCAATCTTTTGATAAACCTAAAGAAGTTGGTCAAGAAAAGGAAGTTGAAATTTTGGATGAACCAAAGCAAGTGAGATCTCCTAAGGAAACTGTTGGTAAACAGATTATTCTTTTCAATTTAACTCTTAAATACCTAAATCCGTGAAAAACAACTTGATACCAATAGTTGGATAATATATAATTAGATTGATATGTTTCCTTTGAATTAAAAGGTATAGCTCCCTTATCAATGATATTCAATAAATCTTGTCTTATTCCTAAACTAACTGGGTACGTTCTTAACCTAATAATGAAAGAAGAAAAACAAACTAGCCCTAAACAAAACTAGCTCAGGTGGTGAAATATAGTTCTACACCTAGCCAACTCCAATAATTCACAATACCTATGATTTCCTAGCATTTATGATGATGAAATGTAAGATTGGAGAATCCCCAAAGGAGATGGCCTAGCCCCCAACAAATAACCACACAGTGAAAAAAAAACAACAATGCAAGATCTAATACCAAATTTACAATAATTTATTCATAGATATAATTGATTACATGTAATGTACCAGGTTGTGAGGCCTTCTTGGTTATGTCCAATTACAAAGCAAGTAATATTTCTACAAGATCCCTCAAGATCCAAGTCAAACACTATCCCAGCTAGCCTAGATCTATAACATAACAACAATTTAGAAGAAACCACCAAGGAAATCTCAACTTGTGCTTGCAAGCCCACCAAGAAATCTCCTTGTTTTCTAGTCATAGCCCTAGCTTTACTCTAACTCTATCCAAGATCCAGTTATAAAATGCCTCACATTCAGCACTGTGTCCACACACTCACAACTTCATCATAATCCTATTGTAAACTACCTCACATTTAACATTTTGTCTACAAACTCAAGAAAACTTGCCCTTTAGCTACTCCCACACTCACTCCTCCTCATCTAAATGAATCATTAAAAGACTCCACAAGACCTGCTACTTATACCAAGCTAAGCCACATGTCATCCCAAAATTCCAAAAACTAGTATTAAATACTTGAAGAGCCACAAGTTGGCCTCCAAGAAAAATAAAATGTTCAAAAATTGATACCCAAGAAAAATCATGATATCTCCTAGCTCTGATTGAATTAGAACTTGTTCTTTGAATTTAAGGTATTAATTTAGGTCCTATAGAACTTGTTAAGCTTTCTAAGGTAGATTCATTAAGGATAACTTTGGATTCATCTTGGAAGTCACACATAGAAACCTGTCGTGCAAAACTACTAGAAATTGATACTCTAGGAGAATTGTCATATCTCCCAACCTATAATGAATTAGGACTTGTGACCTTAACTAGAGATATTAATCTAGGAACTTTTCAATCCATAAAATTTTCATTTTCTAACCCATCACATGAAATTAGTCACATGGTTTGCAATAGGCACCTAGAAACTAGAAAACACAGTTCTAGTAGCAAGTGTAAAAATGGCTCAAACTTCAACTCAATCCATCCAATCTCTATGCAATCATGAGGAAAGGTTCCCCAATGTGTCTTCACCAAATCCCTATCCATGAAAATCATATCTCCACCAAATTCAAGCTTGATTCTCTTGCATTAGACTCCCCAGGTAAATAGAAAAGTATGTCCCATACTTTGATGCCCAAAGAAAGATTTGCAACCTTCTTCATCTTCACCAAAATCTTCCACTTCATCAAAGTCAATATAATCAATCTAAAAATTCACCATCTATGCTTCATCCACCAAAACATTAGAATCAAATACATATCAAAAATCCAATCATCATGCTCACATCCAAGAACAAATTGAACATAATGCTTCATTAGCAAATCTCATCTACATTAGCAACTAGCAAATCCACACTAGCAACAAAAAACTCCACATCAGTAACAATATGTAGATCTTCATCAAAACATGCCAAACTCACAACACTAGCAATCTCATTTCTCACAAAAAGATGCTTTGCAACATATAAGTCACCACCAACAACAACCATATCATCCATGACCAGGTGCTATGCAATTTCCATGTCAGACTCAGCCAAGTGATCATGAAAACCAACCTCTATCCTAACATCAACAAGGTTAGGAATATCTTTAGAAAAAACCTCAAGTTTCTCTACATATTTTACATCAGACTCCATAAACTAATTAGAAAAACCAACCTCTTCCACCTCAACCTTGTTATGACATCTTCTCTCTAAAACAAGTCTCTTAACTAGCCAAACAACTCTCTTCTAAATTGGTAGACTCTAGCTCCACAAACATCTACTGAATACCTTCCTCATCATCTCCCTATCTCAATTTTCTAAACTAGTTTCAAACTAAGAAACCACCTCCTTAGCTCAATTAGCTAAACTAGCTTCAAACTGAGTAGACATCTTAGAAAAATTCCTCTCCTCCACATCACAGAGATTCACAATCATCTCAAGGTCTAATCCTCTCAGAGCCATCTCCCAAGGTCTATGTAAACCCTCTACAAAAAATCCTTCCCATGCTCCTTGTGATAACATCAAATTGTTTGCAAGTTAGATCACAACCTACCACTTCGCATGAACAATCAAGAAACACATCACAAGTCTAGGACCATAGATTTGCAATCTATAAACTCTCTATGATCACACCTCAACAAGATCAGTCTTCCATCTTCACAACCATAGATCCATTTGCAAGCCCTCTGCAATTGAAAGTTAGAACCACAATTAGCCACCTCGCAACTAAGAGATCTAGGAATCAAAAAAAGATAAATCCACCACTAGATTAGAAACAACTTAGATCAACATCTCTCAATCCAAGTCCTGGTGCAAACTACCACAACTTCGATGATTTTTCTACACACTCATGAACAAAATTTGCTCTAATACCACCTAACAAAATGCAAGGTAGGAGAATCCCCAAAGGAGATGTCCTAGCCCCCAGTAAATAACCACACATTGGAAACAAAATAACAATGCAAGATCTCATACCAAATTTACAATAATTTATTCATAGATATAATTGATTACATGCAATGTACCAAGTTGTAAGGTCTTCTCAATTATGGCCAATTACAAAAAAAGTAATAGTTTTTGAAAAATCCCTCAAGATCCAATCCAAACACTATCCTAGCTAGTCCAAATTCGTAACATAACATCAATCTAGAAGAAACCACCAAGGAAATCTCAACTTGTTCTCACAACCCCACCAAGAAATCTCCTTATTTTCCAATAGCAGCCCTAGATCTACTCCAACTTTATCCAAGATCCAAGTGTAAAATACCTCACATTTGACACTCTATCCACACACTCACAACTTCATCACAATCCTACTGTAAACTACCTCACATTTGGTGCTCTGTCCATAGACTTAGGAAAACTCACCCTTCAACTACTGCCACACTCACTCCTCCTCTAAATGAATCACTCCATCATGAATCACTAAAAGACTCAACAAGGACCCCTAATTATACCAATCTAAGCTAAAAGTCAACCCATAATTCTAAAAACTAACATTAAATACTTGAAGAACCACAAGTCAGCCTCCAACAAAAATTAAATGTTTAAAAATTGATACCTAAGAAAAATCATGATATCTACTAGCTCCGATTGAATTAGAACTCATGATTCAAAAAAAGGTATTAATTTATGTCCTCTACAATCCATTAATCTCACTAACACTAATTCATTAAGGATAACTTCAAATTTATCTTGGAAGTCAAGCATAGAAACTTGTCGTGCAAAACTGTCAGAAAATGATACTCCATAAGAATTTCCATATCTCCCAACCTATAATGAATTAGGACTTACGACCTTAAAAAAAATAGTAATCTAGGCCCTCTTCAATTCTTGAACTTCAAATCCTCAAACTCATTGCAAAAAATTAGTTACATGACTTGCAATAGGCACCCAAAAACTAGAAAAGATAGTTCCAGCAACAAGGTAAAAGTGGCTCAAACTTCAACTCAATCCATCCAATCTCTATGCAATCATGAGGAAAGGTTCCCTAATATGTCTCTAACACATATCTAACCATGAAAAGCATAACTCCACCAAATCCAAGCTTGATGCTCCTACATCAGATGGTGTGATGATGTTGTTAGTTATGCAAATGCAATGACATGAAATTAAAATGAAGATTAAACATCCCAATCTTTACAATAGGAATGAATGAAAGTACTCTAATCTATCATCCATTCACCATTTTTCTAATAATGCAAGAAAGTGCTCAGAACTAACCATAACAATACTCTGATTGAAAGTAATCATAAAAAGTGATGCTCAAATACGCTGATTCATAACAAAACCTTTCTTGTTTTAAACACAAAAAACACAACACTCTAATTATATTTGCTTGCAATCTACAACCAGATCTATTACAAAAACTGATTATCAATCTCCAATGCATAAACAAAACTATAGAAATTAAATGCCCCCCCTCTACTCCAGTAATACCAACTTTTACAAAAAAGAACCCTGTTAACATTTCAAAAATTTACCTTGATAGGCCGCCCCTCTCCCTTTGACTAGTTATGAATCATTATCATATCCCAAGAGTATTAGAATGCCAATAGTTACCCATTACATATCAGAGAAAAGGAAGAGATACAACCGAGAGTAGTAGAAAAGACTAAGAACAGAGAAGGTCAACTGTTATATCATCATTGAGAAATATGTAGAAGAACCTAAGATTTTTATTTTTGGTATCAATAGAATCTTCTCAGACATGACTAGAAACTTGCACATCCTGAGTTTCACCAGTAATGCCCCAATTCATCTTGCAAATGAGAAGATTTAGATTGAACAATAAAATGTTGTTTCTACCTTTGAAACTTATTCCATCCTTTAATAGCTTCTGACTTTAGATAGGAGACATTGATCATTCTTTTATGATAATAAACACATGACTATGATCAATGTAATACTCACATAGATCAGTATGTGAAACTTGAACCCTTGATATTGAGATAGACAATTGTGATTAGATCATTATTTTTTGGTGAAGACCTTTGAGTATTTTTCTGAAACCTAAACTGAACCATAGGTCAAACTGCATCAACAATTGAGAATCCATCTTAAGTATCACATTATGTTGTAGTTGGGTCCAAGTAGCCTTCTTTTATTGGCTCTCCATCTTAGTTGGGCCTAAATGATCACTTTACCTCATAAGATGCATCAACACTCGATATTATCCCATGATAACTATGACCTTAGCGAGATTATGAGAACCATGAGATTTGTTTCCTCGTTAACTTCCTTACGGTCTATAACTACTTCACATTAAATGATAGGTGGTTCCTCATTATTGGATCCAAGAGTTCTGACTACATAATGACTAGATGTCATGACCACCATTTATCTCTATGAGTTAATGTTCATGATTCAATCTAGAGTTCACCTTTATACCAAATGGTATCGATGACTCCCCTAATCCTACAAGCTTCAACTATTGATCAACTTATATCTCCAAGATTATGGGCATTTTTGGATGATTTCGAAGCTTAATTCCTTTTCAGGGTGCATAGTGGGGCCTTAGACATGCAAAGCTCCTTCATTTTGGTGCCTTCACCATACATCCTCCAGCAAAGATCTGAGGGCAATCATGATTTAACAACTCAGCATTGCAGAAATGCCAAAAAGAACATTGGTTTGAAGTTAGTTTGAATTTACCTTGTGAGGCCCATGGGTCCATGTGACACATGGAATTCTTTAACTCATCACCGGTATTCCTTGCTAGCTCAACGTGGTGCACTTAAGGTGAAGCCTTTAGTGGAGTTTTGACTATGGCCTTCTCTTTGGTGGAGAATTAGAAAATAGCTTCTCCTCATGGAAAATGAACATGGGAGGGCATTTTTTGCCAAAGTACTCCTTCATGCTTGGGTCATTCTATTTGAGATTTTAAATGTCAGGTTATGTGTTTGGTGTCTTCCCGCCAAATTATAATGCACAAATTTTAAGCCATAGAAGAACCTGAAACATATCTTTCCTTGCAATCTACAATAGGTGAGCCTAGAGTGTTTGGGGAGGGGTCCACATTATTATATATTTTGTGAATTCCAACATGGAGAAAGACTTTGACAATAATTAAGGATACTTTCACAAGTCATGGGTAGATGACTATGGTTTCAAATTTTACTACTGTCTATTTATCGAGCTTAGGTTCTTTTACATCTGCTCTGGTGAGTGCATTGGTGGTGTTGTATGTTGAGGTATTGGTAGCATTGGGTTGGGTTCATGGAACTTCCTCATGTATATGACATTTCTACAACATGTTATGTAGGAGGTGACTCGATCAATCATACACCTGCCAGGCTTGAATCCTTGATAACCTGAGAACCTTAGTATTCCAAAGAGTCAAAGATGCATAGTCTCTCCACAATTCGATGCCACTGCCTTCGTGGGAGCTCTATTTTCGTAGCCTAAGCTTTAACATGGAAGGGAACATTTGCATAATAAGATACTTCCAAACTCATATGTATCCTTTGAAATCCTTTATAGTTATGTGTGACAAAGAATGTCTCATAATTGGGATTCTTAACTTGGATGCACATAGTCTCCTAAGCTTCTAATGATGGAGATATTTTATCAAGCATTTGGTTTGAATTTTGCATTGATGCTTGACATTTAGTCGAACACTTTTCATGCATTATTTGACTTCCAAATTTTGATTTGTCTCTCACTTTCCAACTATGCATCATAATTGTCACACATGCTTGGTTAGTAATATCATAGGTTACCATACAGATTTGAATTTGACCATTAATTTGATCACTAAAGTTATGGACCCAAATTGATTCCTTTGAATTTGAAAATAGATCATTTGAACTTGGGATATGAACTCAGATTTGCACTTGTAGTATTGAACTCTGGAATTTTGAATTTGAGACCAAAACTCAATGATCTCATTATCTAAATTGACAACCCATGTTCATGAAGTTGGTCTTGGAGGATGATCCTTAAAACTGAAAGTTAGAAATTGAATTTTAAATTTGATTCCAAAAAAAGTGTTGTGTATAGGTAAACTGTATCTCAAGCTCTAAACATTTGAACTTGACCATCTAAGCTTGAGAATTAGGATTTAGGTCCAGTGCTTCTTCCAAACACCATCTTCTTACAATTCAAATCCTACAACATCATAATTAGTAAAACAAACAAATAGGAGATTTACTTGATGGGGCTGCTTTGGAAGTTTTAAAATGTAGGTGCTAGAAGCATGCTAACACAAACCATGTATGAATTTAGAGGTAAGTATATTTCATGTAATGAAATAGGTAATATGAAAAGAGATTGTACAAATAAGTCATTTAATCATGTTAAGGATTTTTATTTTCATAATTGTCATGGTATGGGTCGTAAAGAAATTGATTGTAGGAAACCTAAGTATGATAATGATAGAAGAAATAGTAGAATGTCTAGGAATACTAACCATACAAATAGAAGAAGATCTAATTAAAGAACATCAAGAGAAGGAAGACCTTATGAAGATAGAAGACAGATCATGTGTTACAAGTGTAACAACTTTGGACTCATTGCTTAGAATTGTCATGCACTTGATGATCAGTACAATCCTAGAAGTAAAGCGCCAGTATGTCAGTTATGTAACAACTTCAAACATACAACAAAGTATTATAGAATGGATAGAAACTTTAGAGATAGAAGGAACAATGGAAGAAACTTTGGAAATAGAAGGAATGATGGAAGAAACATTGGAAATGATAGAAGAAACCATGAGAGGAACTTCAGAACTAACAAAGACAATGAGGAACAAAGAAATGTAGTCAGTAAACTTCAAGAAGAACTCAATGAGGAATTTTTAAAAGGATTAGACATCTCAAAAGATAAGTTAGATTATGAGATAGGAAGATTGAATTCAATTATCAAGTTTGATTCAATTAAGTTGAATTAAGCTTGTTCACAACACTAGAATTTGAAAACTTCATTCAAAGATCGAATTAGAGTTTTCAAAGTTGGGAAAAGGTGTATCAAGTTAAGTTTAGATGGTATCTAAGCTCACTTTTAATTTGGATCTTATCTAAAAAATTTATGAAGGAAGTAAGAGTTACTGTTATTACATAGAAAGTCAATTCTGTAGAAGAAGAAAAAAACTATGTTTTTGCTAAGAATTTTGTGAAGCAAAGTTTTGTGGAGCTTTTTCATGTTGAAAGATAGCTATGAAAAACCTCAGGTAGCATATAAATATTGGATAGAAAATCTTGAGTAGTTATTTGATTACAAAATGTAATGGACAAATTTTTCATGTTTGCAAAGTATGCAATTAATGCAAGTTCAAGTTGATGGAATAAATGGAGTACAAACTTGATTACTACTTCATTGCAAATACATCCAAAGGAGAGAGCACTTAGAAGTGACTTGTCAAGGTGATTTTGAAGAAAACCTTATTTTTGAAATAGGTATTTTATCATTTTTTTGTAGAATTTATTCAATAAAAGCTCATATTTGACAAAATCATGGATATGTCAGTAGTTCACAATGTTGAGAATGATGATAGACCTAAGTTGAAGGTTGTTTCTATGAAACCTATAGAAGGAAACCCTAATTCAACATTATCCATTATGCCAAACAATGTAGTTTATTTGGAAGATGTAGGAAGTTATCTTACCTGTAAGTTTGAATCTATTGGGAGTGAATATATGAACAAGGATATGGAATTGGTTTTCAACCACGATATGACTATGAAGCCTAGATTTGAACACTTGAAGGAACTAGACTTGTTTAAATATCATTTCTACCATGAATTAGACACAGATGAGTGGACAAAAATCATATTAAGCATAATACATGATGTTAAACTATGGATGCAAGATAGTGTAGTTGATATTTCTGCCAACTTTATTCATGATAGTGAAACTATGAATACAATATAGTGTGCCAATTAGACTTCAAGCATTGGCACACTTGAAAAAATACAAATTAAATCTTGGTCTCTTAGGGTTAACATCTAGGATTTCATCCCTAATTAGTCAAGTAATTATTTCATAAAAAAAAAATTCCCTAACCCATAATTCACACTTTTCTATTATACTTTGTTCTACCTATGCACTACCTTTACTTGTATTTAACTCATAACTTTTGTTGTATTATTTTAACCAAATTGTGCACTTACATACCTCATCTAGATAATATGTACTATTCATACCTATTTGTACACATGCCAATTATATATTTGTCATTTGTACACATCTAAACTATCCCTATTCTACTTGATACCTATCTAATGCTTAGACAATTTTCCATGTCTAACTATGGGATTTGTATCTGTACATAGTATCTTTTTTACATAAGGTATGTGTTGCCATAAATGAACACTCTAATACTATTCCAACTTACCCTACTTATCCATATTGCCAACAATAACTAGACTGATTATTTCATTCAGGAAGATATATTGTTTAAGGGAATTTAGTTGTGTATACCTAGAGGATCTATGAGAGAGAACATCATAAATGAGAAGCATAGTTATGGACATACTGGACTATTGGAAATAATCAAGACTAGCTAGGTTACTAAGAGGGGAGGGGTGAATCAGTAACCTCGAAAACTTTAAATCAATTTAGTACTTAATCCATTCATCATTCATTCATCTAATCTACTATATGCATGGGAAAGATAAACATTTATAACACATGAACACAAATTTTTGGTGACCCAAAAACCTTTCAAATAGAAAGTAAAACTGGGGTGGGGATGATACCCACAAAAATTTGCTACTGTAGTATAAAGTTGGCCATTTAGGGCTTACATTGATCACTTATGATGATCTTCCTTGTTAAGAGCAATTTGGACTACTAGATCCACCTTGTTAGAGGATTTTCAAAAATAAAATGAAGTATGCACTCTGTTAGGAGATTTATACTGAAACTATTAAGTCTACCCTGTTAAAGGATTTACAAAATTAATTCACCTATTAGGATGAAATAGTGGATCTACTTACAACTTGATTGCTAATTAGATCCTTGAAGTACAGATCACCTCTTGTGGCTGATGAATCTTTACTACTCCTTGTAGACCTTGTTGAATACTTTGCTCTGCTATTGACTCACATTTATTCTTCTCAAGCATTACATGTCCATTTCTTGATACACACATACACACATGTTGCAAATGATATAATACATTACATATATACCATTCCAATAATTATAATTGCAAGGTTGGCGAAAACACAAATGAACAAAATATTATTGAGTTAGCCAATCAATAGAAAACTTGAGTTCTTCTAGCTAACTTGGTGACCTTCTAATACTCGACATCCACTACATTACTCGGCATCATCATGCACTTATTAAAAGTAGAAGCTCGGTCAATACTAATCACACAACATAGCTTGGAACTCAGTAACCATTATAGACTCAGTAGATATAGTGTCACTCGGTAAAAAATGAATCCTTCATTTACCTTGCTTTCACTCAGTAAACACTAGCTTCCATCACTCAAACTGATGACTCGGTAGACACTATGAAGCTCGATGAATATTGTGGGCTTGGTAGATACTGCTGGACTGCACACTCACTCGGTAGCTTCAGGAATGCTCGGTGTGAATTGCTTAAGTGATGAACCTACAAGATAACTATTGAATGCTCACTATACACTATAGACTAAGTGATGAGCTCGGTAATCATTCAAAGTCGAATAAGTGTTTCCTTTAATGACAAATACAATACAATGCCAACATGGACATTTAATATGATAGTGAATTTGATTTCAGGTAGGTACGTTTGGTTGTAGACTTTTAAGGATGTGTAGAAGATGGTAAAAACTTATAGACTTTTTCAAACAAAAAATAGAATGAGTCATAATTCAGGATTATAGTCACCATTGCATGTATGTAATAAGTCTTGGGAAGATATTATTATGGATTTTGTTCTTGGTTTCCTAGAACTCAAAGAATTAATAAATTTATTTTGGTGATAGTTGACAATTTTTCAAATATGGCTCTTTTCATACCTTGTAAGAAGACATCTATTGTTGTACATGTGGCTGAATTATTCTTTAAGGAAGTGGTTGTTAGAATTCTTTTAGAATAACTGAGAGGGGGGTGAATCAGTTATTCAAGGTCCAATAATTTCCAATACAAATTTACAAATCCTTAATGGCATATAATTGAAATTATCACCCATGCAATTAAACATTAAACAATCATGAAAAGTAAACATGAACCACCACATATCACTAAGGATTTTGGTGACCTAGAAACCCTCCAGGAATAAGAAGGTAAAATTAGGGTGGGGATGATACCCACAAAATTACTACGCAATAGATTTCGATCACTTCTGATGGTTTACCCTGTTAAAGGCTTTACACATTGTCAGATGTGACCCTGTTAAAGGATTTCTACACCCTATTAGGAGTGTGCCTTGTTAGAGAACTTAAGAACATTCAACTTAGAATGTCACCCTATTAAAGGATTTACATAGAGCTATTAGGCCCACCCAAGTCCATGGGATTTACAGTCACCTTCTCAAAAGAATCATTTATCCCTCTCTAAGGATCTCCTATCCTTCTCCTGAGGATCTCTTATCCTTCTCCTAGGGATCTTCTATCCTTTTCTTGAGGCTTATCCACCTAGCTGTTAAGCTAACCTAGAAATGTAGGATTTCAATATCTAATACAATGGTAAGAAATTATTAGAAAGGTTTTGACCTGATAAAAATTGCAACTCTAACCTTGCAGATTTCAGATCACTCTTTAGTTCTTTTCTTTGCTTGGCTTTTCTTCCTTGCAGTGCTGATAGCTTGTTCATCCTTCAAGATATCTCTCCATGTGTTCTTCCACTCATTATGCCAATGCACTCTATGGTCACTGGATCAACTCAGAGTCTTAATCCTCTATACTTACTCCCCACTGTGTCCTCCTTTTGACACTTCACACTAGCCTTCTCTTGGATTCTTTGCACGACCACACTTATGACCAACTCCCTCAAACTCTCTTGATCTCTGACCTGTAACTCCTTATAAAGAAGTTTTTTTCTTCATTTCTCGCTCAAATCTTTTCGCTCATCAGTTTGATTTGATCTAAGAGAACAATATTGTTTTCCCTCCAAATTGTTTCTTCCAAAAACTTCATGATAAGTCCATCAGTATTTGCCTTGAATTGGTTTGCATGGTTTACATAAAATTTTGTGACATCTACTCATCATCCTTATCATCCAACTAATTCATAGAATTCAATGTAACAAACTTATCGTTATTGATCTGGCGAATCTTTTTGTCTTATCAATAATGCAACAACTCGACATCGTTGGTTTACTGATGCTTAGCACCTTCTATGTTACTCAGCTTCTACTACATTTACTGATGCTCGACACCTTCTGTGGTTTCTACTTTACTCGACACCTGAAGCTTTCCTATATTTCTCGACTCCTATTGGATCCTGAGTTACTCGGCACATGTTGACTTTTGTATAGCTCGGCATATGAACATCTTTGTTACTCAACATATACAGTTTTCTAGATCACTCGATACCTGAATGATTCTTGATTTTATCAGCATCCACTACCTTTTTCTGATGCTCGGCTCTTGAAGGATTTCTTGACACACACTGAAAGTTGAACTTTCTTGGCTTTAACTAGTTTTCTCGGCACTCACAAATGAACTTAGTCAGGTTCTACAAATGACTTAGTTAAACCTTACATCTTTGATGTGTCTTAGTGTGTCCATTCCCTGTGTCTTAGAGTATGTCATCAATACACTATTTCATCAATGGTTTAGCTGATCCTTCTACTTCATTACAACATCATAAGTTCAACCTTTCTCTAGGCGGTCTAGTTACATCTTATTGATTGCCTCCTCCTTGTCAATCAACAATTTGATAGTATTTGGATCACTTAAGCAAGTGTCATTCCTGCAAGTAGCAAGTTTGACATCAATGACAAAACAATGATTGAAAACATTCTTTACTAGTTCCATCATTCTTCATCCATGATCTTTTCAATCATTTCCAACAATCTCCCTCTTTGGCATTGATGGCACACCAAACTGATCAATTGATTGAGTTGGTCAACTTAGTTACCACCAAAATTATATACCAAACAGAAAACTTGTTGTCATTACATATCTTCCTTTTTGTATCATTTCTCCCTCTTTTGTTGATAGAAACTAAATCCTTTGTTCTACTTCTCCCTCTTAGCTTTTGCATCCTTACTCTATATTCCTGATCCGTTATAGCTGTTTGCTGATCAGTTCCAAGTTATCTCTTTTGAATCTCCCTCTTTCATCATCTCATACATTCTCATACATCTCCCTCTTTGACATAAATGCCAAAGGTGTAGCATCTTCAACATGCTTGGTGTAAGCTTTGCATCTTATGTCTTTTTCCTTTTGTCACCATGCTTGTGACTGATATGAAATTTCTGTTCCTGTTGTCATCCTTTGCATCATTCTTCTGATATTTCAATGATCTACTCCTGTTGATGCAAGGTAGCTTCTTTGTTGCTTTAGACTACTTTAGTTAGGGGTTTTACCCCCAAATTTCCTCTGAGATATTCATAAGTATCCTTGGGCAATGGTTTGGTGAAGATATCTACAATTTGGTCCTTTGTGTGAATGTACTCCATCTTTACTTGTTTGTCTTCCACCAATTCTCTGACATAGTGATACTTGATTGCAATATGCTTGGTTTTTGCATGTGTTACTAGATTCTTGGATATGTTTATAGCACTTGTATTATCACAATATAGTATCACAGATTTGGTTACCTCTTCCTTCATTCCTTTCAATAGATGTTTGAGCCACACAATGTTTGTGCAATTGATTGCTACTACCACATATTCTGCTTCTGCAGTGGACTAAGATGTGCATGTTTGTTTCTTGCTAGTCCAAGTAACTAGCTTTTTACCTAAGAATAATGCTCCTCCACTTGTGCTTTTCCTATCATGAATTTTGCCTCCCCAATTTGCATCTGTGTATGCATTGAGCTCAAACTTCACATTCTTTTTGTACTATAGGCCAAAATCATCAATTCCTTTCAGATACCTCATTATCCTTTTTACTGCCATGAGATAATTTTCTCTACAATTAGTAGAGAATCTAGCCACTATTCCAATTGCTAATGATATGTATGGTTTGCTATGTACAACATATTGTAGTTTTCCAATCATGGATCTGTACATTGTTTGATTGACTTTAGTTGATTCATCATTTTTGGATAGCTTATATCCTGTTTCCATTGGTGTGCTGACAAGTTTGGAGTCTTCCAATCCAAACATCTTGAGTATCTCTTTGATGTATTTTGATTGTGTCATGAATATACCATGTTTTAGTTGATGTACTTGCAATCCAACAAAGAACTTGATTTCTCCAAACATAGAAATCTCAAACTCATGTTTCATTTTTTAAGAAAAACTTTTGCAAGGTGCTTCCTTTCCTCCAAAAATTATGTCATCCACAAAGATTTCAGATACAAGGATATCCTTACCTTCTTCTGATTTGATGTACATGTTGCTATTATCATCAGTTCTTTCAAATCCTATTTGCACTAGATACTTGTGAAGTCGCTCATACCAAGCTCTAGGGGCTTGCTTTAATCCATATAGAGCCTTATGCAATTTGCATACCTTTTTTTTGTTATTTTCATCAACAAATCCTTCTAGTTGCTCTATGTAGACTTCCTCTTCAAGTAAACCATTTAGAAATGTGGACTTAAAATCCATTTGATAGACTTTAAATCCTTTGAAGGTTGCATATGCTAGTAAGGTCCTTACTCCTTCCATTCTGGCAACTGGAGCAAAAGTTTCACCATAGTCTAGTCCTTCTTCTTGTGCATACCCTTTATAGACTAGTCTTGCCTTGTTCCTTGTGATTTCACCATTCTCATCTAACTTGTTTCTAAACACCCACTTGGTTCCAATTACATTCTTGTCAGCTCGTCTTGAGACTAAGGTCCATGTCTTGTTCTTTTCAATTTGTTCTATTTCTTCTTTTATGGCTTCACTTACTATTTTTGGTTCCATTTTTCTGAGCAAACATGTCTCACTTCTGAGTCTATTCATTGTCATTGGTCCTACCTCTTTGTTTCCAATAATTTGATCTATAGGATGATGTCTTCTTACATACTTTGCCAATGCTAGTTCTTTCTTTGTTTGCATGTTGTCTCTTTTAGAATCTGAATCTTCATGTGTATTTTAATCAGATATTTCTTCATTTCCTTCATGTTGATAGTTCTCAGAGTCTGAATGAACATTCTTTGTATTCTACAACTCAGTTTCCAAATGTGTTTGCTACTCGACATTCACTGTCTGTGACTCGACAAATACTAAATTTTGTTGCTGATTGTCATTCTAAGTTGCAACTTCACCATTATCAGGTATACCTTCATAAAAGTATACAAAGGTCTTTTATTCTTCTACTTTCTTAGTGTCCTCAACACTTTGAACTTCTGCAAGCTCATCAAATTTCACATTTGTGCTTTGTACTACTTTTTTAGTGTTAACATTCAAGCACTTATAAGCTTTGCTTCTAGTGGAATAACCAAGAAATGTGCCTTCCTCACTCTTTGCATCAAACTTTCCATTTCTAGACTCTTTATATATAGCATTTGCATCCAAATATTTTGAAATATTTTACATTAGGAGAATGCCCATACCATAATTCAAAAGGTGTTGCATTTGTACCTTTCTTGACTTGAACTTTGTTGAGTGTGTAGACTGCAGTACTTACATCTTCTCTCTAGTACTTGAGTGCAACATTTTTATCCATCATTAAGGTTCTGGCGCAGTCAATAACTGATCTATTCCTTCTTTTTGCTATACCATTCTGAGGTGGAGTCCTGGGTGTTGATGTCTGCCTTTTGATTCCTCTTTCATTGTAGAATTCTTCAAATTCTCTTGATGTGAATTCACCTCCTCTATCAGATCTGAGACATTTTAGGCTCTTCCCAATCTCTTTCTCAACTCTGAGCAAGTACCATTTGAACATTTGGAAAGTATCTGATTTTTGTTTTAGGAAAATGACTGTCATCATCCTTGAATAGTCATCCACAAATAGCATTATGTATTTGTCACCTTTGTAGCTTTGCACTTCAATAGGACCACATAAGTCAGTATGAACTAGCTCTAATACTTCATTAGAAGTATAAGCCTTGCTTTTGAAAGTTGACTTGGTCATCTTCCCTAGTTGGCAATGTTTGCAGATGGTGTTATTAGGCTTCTTCAACTTTGGTAGACCTCTGACTTTCTTCATTTTGTTGATGCTTATCAGATTGTCAAAATTTACATGACATAGCCTCTTGTGCCATAACCATACATCATCAGTTTGAACAATGAGACAAGAAGCATCATCCATGTCTAGGTAGAACAAATTACTCCTAATTTGATCACCTTTTCCTATTAGACTTCCTTGAGAATCATAGATCTTGGCAACTCCATTTTCAAATTCAACCTTACATCCTATGTTGCCTAACTGTGAGACACTTAACAAGTTATAATTCAGGCCTTCAACATAGTATGCATTATCACATGATATCTTTTCAGTAAGCTTGATACTACCTTTCCCTTTGATTTGACATGGTGCATTGTTACCAAATCTAACACTATTTCCTTAATATTGAATAAAGGTAATGAAATTACTTTTATCTCGAGTCATGTGATGAGATCATCCACTATCAATGATCCATTTTTTTATTCTTGTTCATGCAGGTTACTAGGGCAGTTGCTTCATCTTCATCTGATTCATCTTTCATAGCAACATAGACTACTTCATCATCATTCTTGTCAGAGTCTTCTTCAACAATGTAGTCAGAGTCTTCTTCAACAATGTAGCATCTTTTACCTTTACCTTTGTAGTCCTTGTTTTCCTCTTTCTTTTTCTTGAGGTTGCCTCCATCCTTGTAATTTTTCTTTTGTGTGCATCTGGCTACAATGTGACCAACTTCATTACAATTGAAACAAATGATTGGAAACTTACCTTTGAATTTGCCTCTTCCTCTGTGAAATCTTCTTGCTAGTAATGCATCCAATTGGTCTACATCATCTTCATTAGTGCTACTGTCACTAGATACATACTTTCCTTTTCCACTCGTTTTCTTTGTTTGCACCTACTCATTTTCTTTTACTGTCATCTTGGCTTTGAATGTAGATTCAAAGTTTTCTAGCTTGTAGTTGTCAAAGTTGCATAGCTCAAAGGTAGCGAGTCTTCCAATTATTCCTTCAAATGACAATGTATTGCCTGGTACACACCTTAGCTCTTGGATGGTTGATACTCTCATATCATAGATAGGAAGTAAAGTTCTCAAGTATTTGCTACATACTGTTTCTTCTGATAACTATCCTCCTAGGCTTCTTATGACACTTACCACTTCTTTCATTCTTGCACCGTATTGAGTAACGTTCTCTCCTTCGTCCATTTTCATGTCATCAAACCTTCCTCTTAGGCTCTCTCTTTTGGCTCTCTTGACATTATCATCTCCTACATAGATGTTTGATAATGTTTTCCACATCTAATGTGCAGTATCACATTCTTTGATGTCATCATACTTAGCATAGCTTAGTGCTAAAGCAATATCTAACATTGCTTGATTGTGCTCCTTCTTCTTGCTCATGTCTTCTGTAGTGAGGGGTCCTGCAGGGTCTACATGATCAACTGTGATTGAGGTTTGTGCATAGTCACCTATTGATCCAAGGTGCAACTTCATCAGACTTTTCCATGCAACAAATTTGTCTTTTTTTAGCTTAGGAACTTCTCTCTTGGACATCTTGATCTTCTTGCTGCTAGTACCTTGAAACAAATAAGTAGTGGGCTCTGATACCAATTGTTAGAATTCTTTTAGAATAACTGAGAGGGGGGTGAATCAGTTATTCAAGGTCCAATAATGTCCAATACAAATTTTCAAATCCTTAATGGCATATAATTGAAATTATCATGCATGCAATTAAACATTAAACAATCATGAAAAGTAAACATGCACCACCACATATCACTAAGGATTTTGGTGACCCAAAAATGCTCCAAGAATAAGAAGGTAAAACTGGGGTGGGGATGATACCCACAAAATTACTGCGCAATAGATTTCAATCACTTCTGATGGTTTGCCCTATTAAAGGCCTGCCCTATTAAAGGCTTTACACACTGTCAAATGCGACCCTATTAAAGGATTTCTACACCTTATTAGGAGTGTGCCTTGTTAGAGGACTTAAGAACATTCAACTTAGAATGTCACCCTATTAAAGGATTTACATAGAGTTGTTAGGCCCACCCAAGTCCATGGGATTTACAGTCACCTTCTCAAAAGAATCTTTTATCCCGCTTTAAGGATCTCCAATCCTTCTCCTGAGGATCTCTTATCCTTCTCTTGGGGATCTTCTATCCTTTTCTTGAGGCTTATCCACCTAGCTGTTAAGCTAACCTAGCAATGTAGGATTTCAATGTATAATACAATGGTAAGAAAGTATTAGAAAGGTTTTGACCTGATAAAGATTGAAACTCTAACCTTGCAAATTTCATATCACTCTTTAGTTCTTTTCTTTTCTTGGCTTTTCTTCCTTGCAATGTTGATAGCTTGTTCACCCTTCAAGATCTCTCTCCTTGAGTTCTTCCACTCATTATGCCAATGCACTCTATGGTGACTGGATCAACTCAAAGTCTTAATCCTCTGTACTGACTCCCCATTGTGTCCTCCTTTTGACACTTCACACTAGCATTTTCTTGGCTTCTTCGCATGACCACACTTATGAACAACTCCCTCACACTCTCTTGATCTCTAACCTGAAACTCCTTATAAAGAAGTTTTGTTCTTCATTTCCCACTCAAATCTTCTCGCTCATCAATTTGATCTGATCTGAGAGAACAATAAACTGTTTTCCCTCATAATTGTTTCTTCTAGAAACTTCATGATAAGTCCATCAGTATTTGCCTTGAATTGGTTTGCATGGTTAACATAAAATGTTGTGAAATCTACTCATCATCCTTATCATCCAACTAATTCACAAAATTCAATGTAACAAACTTATCGTTACTGATCTGGCAAATCTTTTTTTGTTATCAAAAATGCAACAACTGAGCATCATTGGTTTATTGATGCTCGGAACCTTCCGTGTTACTCAGCTTCTACTACCTTTACTGATGCTCAGAACCTTCTGTGGTTTTTGCTTTACTTGGAACCTGAAGCTTTCCTGTATTGCTCAGCTCCTATTAGATCCTGAGTTACTCAGCACATGTTCACTTTTGTATAGCTCGGCATATGAACATCTCTGTTACTCGACATATACAATTTTTTGGATCACTTGGTACCTAAATGATTCTTGATTTGCTCAGCATCCACTACCTTTTTCTGATGCACAACACCTGAAGGATTTCTCAGCACACACTAAAAGTTGAACTTGCTCAGCTTTAACTAGTTTGCTCGGTACTCACAAATGAACTTAGTTAGGTTCTACAAATGACTTAGTTAAACCTTACATCTTTGATGTGTCTTAGTGTTTCCATTCCCTACGTCTTAGAGTATGTCATCAATACACTATTTCATCAATGGCTTAGCTGATCCTTCTACTTCATTACAACATCATAAGTTCAACCTTTCTCTAGGTGTTCTAGTTACATCTTATTGATTGCGTCCTCCTTGTCAATCAACCAATTGATAGTATTTGGATCACTTAAGCAATTGCCATTCCTACAAGTAACAAGTTTGACATCAATGACAAAACAATGATCGAAAACATTCTTTACCAGTTCCATCATTCTTCATCCATGATCTTTTCAATCATTTCGAACAGTGGTAAGATTGCTTGGATTTCGTAAAACTAGTGTTTTAGATAGAGATACTCAGTTTACTAGGTACTTCTGGGGAATACTTTGGAAAAAGACAAATATAGAATTGATTTTTAGTTCTATATTTCATCCAAAAATAGATGGACAAACTGGAGTTGTGAACATGAGTTTGAGTAATTTTTTGATATGTTTGGTTGTAGATAAACCTACTAATTGGGATTTTATTTTGGAAAAAGTAGATTTTTTATACAATAATTCTATGAATAAAAGCACTAAGAAGACACCTTTTGGGATTGTTACTAGATTGAATCCTAAGGGAACTACTAAATTAAGAGATCTGAACCTTGAGACAAAGAGAAGTGTTAAAGCTGAAGAATTTGTTGATTTCATAAAGGCTTTACATGAGGAAGTGAAACTGAATCTAGAAGAAAACAATTTGGAATATAAATAGAGAGTTGTTAAGCAAAGGCTACAAAAATATTTTTAATTTGGTGATGAGGTAATGATTCACTAGAAGAAAAATAGATTTCTAGCTAGTACCTATAGTAAGATGAAGATGAAGAAATCTAATCCTTGTAAGATCCTAATAAATTTTGACAGTGGAAATGCTCTTTATATTTAATTACCAAAAGATATGAATATTTCACCTATATTCAACATTGCAAATATATTTGAGTATTTTGAATCAAATGATGAGATGGAAAATAACTTAGATTTTCCTAAGAAGAAGATAGATATCATTGAGAGGATCTTAAATCACAAAAAAAATTAAAAGCACTAGAGGAAAATACTACATGGAATACCTAATTGAGTGGAAAGACAAACCAATGAAAGATAGTTAATGCATTACACAAGGTGAGTTGGATCTTTATGATTTAGATTAGAATTTTAGCGATTCTTGATGTGGAGATTAGTTCTTTATTATCCCCAGGTGTCTAATGCAAGAGTATTTTGGGACTTTGATAAATATTGTGTCAACTAAAAATACTTCTTATTTTTTGTACTGGTATGTTGTTCATGAAGTATCCATTGTTGCTTTTTTTTCATGTCCTACACAATTGTACTTGTTTCAAGGACCTATCCTAGATCCTTTTTCTAATTGCATAAGTTATGTTCTACATTTCTTGAGTTATGTGTCATTCTTCACGATCCTTCTTGCTATCCTATGAAGTGTGTTGTTTTATTTGGCAAGGTTTACGTTGATTATATGGTGTCTTGTGTAGTTAGAAGCTAACTCCTAACAAACATATGGACCTAACTTGAAATGCACATCATTGCATATTGTCATTCACATGGATTTTGGTTTACTCTTCCAAGTATGGACCTATATTGTAACTAAATTCTTGACTAGCCAACTTGTGGTTTAGGTGCCTATAAAATAAGGTTGTTTAGGTGTATGAAAGAGAAATTAGTAATCAAGAAGAATTCTTAGATAAATGAACATAAAAGATACAACCTGAGTCTCTAAAATTATAAAATTCTTGTTTTGTATTCACAGAAGGCCTCACGACCTAGCATGTTGTGGTTTCTTAATATGTGAAATGAAATAATTACACCTATAAATATGGTGCATCTGGCATTGTGTTCTCTTTGGTTTCATTGATTTATGTGTAGCTTCTGTGTGCATCTTTGAGCGGAAAGTATTGAATGCTTGAAATTTAATTTATTCCACATGTTATTATCGAGTCCCTAGATCTCCATGAGTCAATTATATATGTTGTTCCCTAAAAATTGCAATAAATCATTCCTTAACATGGTAGGCCCTATTAGGTTCTTTATTTTGCTTCCTTTAATAGTGTGGAACTTTAATTAGTGTTCTAAGTCCTTTTATAAGGCTACTCTTGACATGGTAAAGCTTCAAACAAATATAGAGGTAAATCCCTCGACCAAGAAGTACTTAATAGTATCTTTGTAAATTCTAAGAAGATTAGTCATCTAACATGGTGTACTTTAGAGTAGTGGATGATTTGTGGGTACTAAATTCCATTGTGGTATTCACCCAAGTTGGGTTTCCACAAGACCAAAATATTTCTATCAAGTGTTGCATTATTTTGTGGATGTGTTTATATGTTTAATACTTTCATTTATTTTTATTAAGCTTATATTGTGATAAGGGTTTGAGTGGTCAAAAAAACTTTAATTGGTTGAGAAATCAAAATAGAACTTATACTCAATATCATACTTATAGAATTTTTCATTATCAGAAACCAAAATAGAACCTCCATTTGAATTTATTGATTAACAACTTGTCAAAATTGACTTTGCATCTTAATCATGTGATGGATAACTGTGTGACAGAAAATTAACATTCAACACAAACTAAAATACTTTAGGAAAGAGTTAGTTTGTGTCTAATGTTTCATAGAATAATAATTATCATCTAACATTAATTACAATAACCTAACTTGGGGTTAAGAAAATGGTAACAATAGAGTATGCCCCTTAAATAAGAAATCTAACATCATAAACTTCTCAATATATTAACTAACATTTTTAACCTAATAACCCCTTGAATAGAGTTTTAAACTGGTGTTTATCAAAGAATGAAAATATATCTAATGCTCATAGATACTAGGGTTAGATAGAAACCCTTAACCTTGAACAACTTAAGAATTGTTAGCAAAGATATTCATATTGTATGTTCAAACTAGAGTTTTCCAAAAGGAGTTTCTAACCTTTTAGGAAATAAGAGAAATTAAGGACATAATAAATTTTGTGGACACATAATACAAACTCTAGCATGTATACTAATTATAGTTCATTTAAGAACTAAAGTTCTCATAAACTTTAATCATAGATTATGAATTTAAAAAGACAATAACTTAATAATAATTTAAGGGTCTTTAACAACTATCAATGATTTAAAAAAACTAGATATAAAAAGATGAAGTAGTAAACCCTTAGAAAATTTTGTTGAACTATTGATAACAAAAATTTATCAAGGAAAACATGAAAGGAAAGAGCTTGTACAAGATTAGACTACAACTTCCTTTACAACATCCCATATGATTCACCCTCATATCTCCTTCATAGACTTTGACAAATTTTCAAGATTCTTCTAATCACTCATTCAAACCAACTATCAAGAGTATCTCATGTCACTACGACCAAAAAGCTGTCTTGAATTTTTTTCCATAGTGATTCAAGCTTATATATCCTAACTCGAGATGAGCCCTGGCTCATTCTAGCTTTGGGTTCTTAATAAAATTATAATTACAAAATTCTTTATGTTATACGTTGCATGTTGATAAACATGGCTTATCTTGTTTTTCCTTTAATCACATTAATGTTCATGCCACTTAAGTAGCACCATTTGGTGCTAAGTGTTGTGATACAATGCTTAAAACATTAATTTTATAATCCCCTAGGCAAGGCTAGCCCAGAGGTTTGTATATACTACAATGAACATCGTCCTTACAAAATTCCTATGACATGAAGTTTCTCAAAGTGACTAAAAAATATTTCAATTTGTAATTCAACTTGAGCATTTAAGCTAATTCCAAATGTAAGAACATTTATATCACATTTAGCATTACATTGTTTAGTTTTCATAAGGCAATAGAGATTTCTTTGAATCGCACACTATTACTATCATCATACCAAATGTGTTTATGATTCAAACTATATTATTTATATATCAAAGAATGCATTTTAAGTTTCCACTAACCAATCAAGTACGAAGTCAATATCCAAGTAAAGTGTCTATCAAATAAACTAATCATTGCTAATGAATTGATTAAACCAAAGATCACACATGAGCATGCCAGAAAAGTTAGTGTTTCAGCATTAAGGACAACACAAGAAGATGATCAACAAAGTTATTATTTTATTTCTTTATGTTCTTCATACACATAAATAATATTAGCCATTTGGATACCTAATGTTGAGATTAAAGGGTTTTTAGAAACTTACTTCAAAGTGTTAGAACAAGAACAAGACAAAGTTGAGAATGGGTCTTTTATTTTAGAAAGGTAAAAATAGGCTAAGCTGTGAATGTACACAACACTAGCAAGATATGCTACTTGGTGGGGAACTCCTACTCTCCTTAACTGTAGTTAAATCTTATGTACCAATTGAAAAATGAGTGAGCCAAAATGAAGACATGCCAAATAGAATGCAAAATGTGCACGTATTCATTCTTGTGTATGCTTTAATATTAATGATAGAATTGAATTCTATTTCATAAATATATTATGAATCTAAATAATTTGAGTCATTTTCCTTTTATACAATTACATCCGTGTGCTAAACTGTTGACACACTTCTATGAGTCATTATATCCAAGATTTCTCAAGAATGTGTTCTCAAATGGTGACTCGTAGCTCTCTATTCATGGAGTGCGAGGGTTTTTAATGGAGGCCATTAGTTTGACCTAGTTTGTACCCATGCAAGTACACCATAAAACAAGATATTCAAAGAGGAAAATCAAGAGTGCTAGTCTCCATGATCATCAAATATGCATGCAAATGAAGATGCAAACTAATTTAAATGATAACAATTCAAAGCAATGCAAGAAAGGAAATCTAATTTATGAAAGGAAATAACAATGTGATATTAATCTATGAAATCAACTATGACTCTAAGCTGATATGAAAATGCAAGGATGAATCATGATGATGAAAGTCATAGATGCATGAGAGAAGATGCAATGAAGCTCCAATGTCAAAACCCTAAAGCTCAAACCCTAATGCTCAAATTCCTTTTCCAAAATCACTCTCCAAACTTGTAGCATAACAATAATATAGCAACTAACATCTATCCAAATGAGAAGGAGAGGGCTCCTTATATAGTCAATTGTGGAGGTCGGAGGCTTCTCACAATCAATATGGGATAATAAGGTTTCATCTGTGTTAGACAAAATTCCACCAATGAGAAAAGAGGAGTGTTTGACAAGAAAGTGGAAAGAGGAAATTAAGGAATCCCACTTAGAAATATGTGCATATAAATGTAGACAGAAAAAGGATTTACTTAATTTTATTTTATTTATTTCCTTTTTTCATCACAAAGAGATATTTAAGTGAGGATTTTATTTAATTAAAAGGGAGCAAGTTCTTTTAATTAAATAGGAGCTATTTTATTTAATTAAAAGATAAGTTTTCTTTTAATTAAATAAGATTTAAAATAAGATGATCAAACCTTAGGAAATATTGAAATAATTAAATTAGTTGCAATTTGATCAAGGACAATGATTTGAATTGATTTAATAAAATATTGCAATGCATTGATTCAAAAAATTGACAAATTGATGAATGGGGGCCCATAGTCCACGCGACCATTTTAGGGTGCATACATTTTACCCTCTTTGACTAATGTGTGATTATTTTAGGAACACATAGTCAAAGAATGCAGTTGAAGTGTGAGGTTAAGTTAGGAACACATCAAGACAAAGAATAACAATTTTTGATAACAATTTTGTCTTGACAAAGACAAGGTTATCTCAAGTAGAACAAAGATTGATAAAGATGAATCAAGGATTGAGTTTTGACAGGTACTTCCCCCTTGTGAGAAAAATCAAAATAAAATAGAGGAGAAACAAAAAATTGATAACTTTGATAAAATTGAACTAAAGATAAGGTTCTTGATGTAAGATGAAAGATATAAGGATGATAGAACCAAGGTAGATTATCAAGCATGAAAGATTATGCACCAAGGTTGAATTAGAAGAAACTAAGTGGGGTGAATGAAAATGGAAGATAGAAGTTTTGAATGAAAAGAAGAAAGAGAATTTGCCTCAAGAAAGAGAATGCCTCAAAATCAATCAACTATTTAAGATAGAAAATTTTGATTAAGATCACGAAAGAAGATAAGGAAATGAATATCAAGACATGACCACAATTGATTAAAATTCCACAAGAAAGATGAAGCAAAACCCTCTCAAAATCATAATGCAACCTAAAAATGCAAATTAACATGAAGTCTAATAATGCAAGCTACATGAAAATGCAAAGGTGTACTTGCAATAGAGCAACTATAACATAGGACTTTTTGTTCATCATTCATTAGAGAATGTGAAGGAACTTATTTTCATCATTGGTCCATTACTAATGGACATCAAAAAATCACACAATCATCACTAGTCATAAGCACAACTATGAAGATATAAATGTGATATATATCAGATTGGAATGTGGAAAATATTTTAACATAAACATCAAAGATATAAAGGTCAAGATGACTTCGATGTTAGCTTACCCAATTTAATGTAGAAAATCCAGCAAAAAAAATCAAGGATGATGCCTCAAATCTCCTAAGTGTTTCAAGGGGACAACAAGAGACACTCTAGAGTTTAAAGAGCACAACCACAAGTAGAAAGAAAATAAAAATAAACATGCCCCATGTCCCAAGTCCTCTAGCTATACATATCAGAGAGACTTATTAGACAAGGACACTCAATGAAAATTAATAATAGTCAACATACAAAGAAAAGATCATGACATAGCTCAAGCATTAAAAGTTTGTGTTTAAAAATATAAGTGTGTTAACTGGTACTGAGTTTTGAGGATAAAGATCAAATTCTTGCAAGTAGGTAATATCACATGACAAAACTAGGTAAGACCAAACCAATAAGTGTTGAAAAACACTCGATCTTAGGGGTTGTATTGAAAAATACAGTTGGGGTGATGTTGAAAAACACCATTTGTGAGGTGCCTTAAAGACTAATGCATCCAAGAGACCAAAGTTAACACAATTATGCCCCCTAGACAAAGAAAAAGACCAATTCCAAACCAAGGCAACAAGAACAAGGCATGATGGAGAAAGGCTAAGTGTCGAGGACACACGCTAAGAAATAGAGGTGCAAAGGCTTCAAGTAGTGCCCATTTCTAGGTTTTCATCACTTGGATCTATTGCAATGATTTTATTTCAATTTTAAAATTTTTTTTTGTATTTTTGGAATATATAATTTTTTTTGAGATATATCAAAGTACATATTGCTAGGTTTTCACTAAAGTGGTAATTTTTCAGGACATTTTCCAAGTTTTAGAATTTTTGACAATATATCATTTTTTTTGGATTTTTGAAATATATCATTTATTTGGATTTTTTTTGAAATATATCATTTTTTTAATTTTTAAAATATATCATTTTAAAGGATTTTTTTAGGATCAATAAACATATATAAAGGATGCCCCCAAACAGAATGGGCATCAATCTCTAAAGCAAGATCACATCGTGTAGTCCTAATGTCTAGCAAGGTGGGGGACAAGAGGGATTAGTAAGTTGGTGTAAGAGATGGAAGACAGGAGAATGAAGGATAACAAAGAGAATAAATTCTCAAGGGAAAACTCCTCAAGAGTACCCAAGCTAGAGAAAAATTGTCATGTAAAGCACATCTGGACAAGCAATGAAAGGTCAACATAGTATCGATAAGTCATGAAAGTGCAATGCAAAAGTAGGAAAGGATGTAGTCCAAAGAAGTAGACATGTCAAGAGGCTTCATATCATTGTGTTTTACTCTTTGTTTATTAGATCAAGACCAAATGGGAAAAGGATAATGAAAGACTAGAATGAATGGAGGAAAATATACATGAAGGCTCAACATGAAAGGAATGAAAGCAAGATCATCGTAAGATAGATCACAAGATAGCCAAATGATTGTGTATAAGTCAACATTGACAAGATCAAAGCAAGATTAAAAATTGGATGAAAGATGTAGAAGAACTAAAAATGATGCCTGATTGCTAGGTTTTCATCATGGTAATTATCCTAGGCATCACAAGGGAGTGGTTTTAACCATAGGATGAATTTACTTCTCTTTAATTTTGCTACCAAGGTGCTCATTTCCATGTTTTCACCAACACACACCTTCAATTTTTCATTTTTTTTCTTTTCTTTCTAAATATTTTGGAAGAAGGAAAACTTTTTAGATAATACTCCTTGAACGGATAAATCATGATATTCAAAATGATACACTCAAAGATGCTAATAAGGAAAGGAAGACAGAAGAGAAAAATAGAGGATAAGGTTTTATGCAAAGCGAGTGAGGTTAGAAGATGGAAGGAACAAAAAAATGAGGAAAAATGATAGAAGGTAGAAGGGTAGTTAATGGAAGGATTATGAAAGGGTAAACAGAAAGGAAGGCAAGATCAACATCAACACACACCTTGAAGGGTGGAGAGAGGATGGAGAAAAAATAAATGAAGGAATACATGAAGGAATATGGTGAATGGATAGAAGAGGTTGTGGTTTAGGCACATGGAATGGAAGAATTCTTTTGGAAGAAGATGAAGTGGAAGTCTTTGGAAGCTTGAATGTTAACTTCACTTGTTTCTCAACATTAAAATCTTTAAAGAGAGACTTTGGAATCCATATAGCCATAGGCTTTTCATATCTTTTTGATTATTTAGATAGAATATCTTCAATGATGGATTTTGGAACCCATACTTGTTTTGTAGTTATCTTCTTAGATATCACTTTTGACTTTATTCCCCTATGTCAAGTAGAGGAGACATGGTGATATTTTTTAGATGGATTTTTGTATTTTTTTTTTTCTTGTATTGAACATTAAAGTTACTTCCAAAAGACTTGGAACTTGTAGAAGAAGAAAGAGGATATGACTAGTTTAGATGGGTGGGTGGATGAAAAAGATTCAAGGATATGCATCTGCGTTGATTATGAGGAAAGATAGGAGATGGAGGGATGGAAGGACCCAAGATGGATGAAAAATTAGGAAAGTTATGTAGGGTAAATGAAGGGACATAAGGACCCAAGATGGTATGAAGATGTGAAGCCCTTGGCATTTGTGGAGGAGGTCCAAGGATGGATGTGAAAGATTAGAAAGGATAATTAATAAGTCCATAAAAATCTATATAACAACCAAGGATATCAACATCTTTAGAGTAAGCATTATGATTTTCAATAGGATCATGATCATCATGAATAGGAGAAACTTCTTTGATAGAATTTTTTGGAGCTTTAAAAAACTTAGGAAGAGTAGAAAGTGGAAGTGAACATAGAGTGCTAGAACACGAAGATGGAATACTTTGATCTTGATAATTTTCTTTGGATAGAATAGGCATGGAACTTTGTTCACAATTTTCAATAAACTCAAGGGAGATAGTGGAAATAGTGTCTTCATCATACTTAGGAGGTGGATAAGACATAGGATATGGAAAAGTGACATCTCGAAGGAGATGAAGGGGTGCTTGATCTTGATCTTTCTTGATATTTTAAATTTTATCTTTTTGAGAGTCCTCTTAACATGGAGCCACTTCTAAGGACAAGGGAGTATATGAGGTTTTCATGTTAGAATCTTGAAGGGGTAATGAAGGACTAGTTGAAGTGAGCATAGTAGGCATAACATCACATGAAGGTTGAGCATCTTTAGTAGTAGCATGAAAAAGGTTTGTAGCCAAGTGTATATTAGCTTGAGTTTCTTTTAGAGGTATCCCTTTAGGATACACATAGTCAGTGCATAAAAAATTAGGCTCTTTGTTTGATGGAGGAACATGGGATAGCTTTGAAGTTTTGGGAGATGCATAAGTATTGGAAGAAGTGGAGGTATTAAGGAAACAATCATTTGACATAGGTTCATCAACATGATCTTTCTCAAGAGGAATATATTCATTACATAAGTCATTAGGAATTTTAACATCAATGATTCCATCATCAATAAGATCTTGAATTTTACATTTCAAAGTAATACAATCTTTAGTTTTATGACCTTTGTGTATGGTAGCTGCAATAGTGATCATCTCTCCACCATGAAGGTTTTACCTCAGGTTCATAAGGTGTAGAAAATATGTATGGTAAAGTAATGATCTTGTTTGAAACTAAGGTCTGAAGCACCATGTCATATGAAAATGCCAAAGGAGTAAAAGTTCTCTCAAAAATGTGCCTAGGACCATTTTTGTCATTCTCATCTTGGTCAAAGATAGGTCCATCATGTAATATTGGCATATTCCCAAAGGAGTCATCACTCACTTTCTCTCTCAAGAGGTCTTTGGATCTAGAAGATGAAGACAATTGATGTCTTGGAGTAGAAGATGTAGACCTGGAAAAAGATTACTCACATTTATGTAAAGGTCTTAAGGAAAATTCATGTGAGGATAGCATCATTTTTTCTAGGACTTTCTTCATTTATATCATGTTTCTAGGGAGACTAGCATATAAGTCTTGGTACTTTTTAATGACAAAGGAAAAATCATGATCATCTAGACTTGACTGAGGTTTGGTAGCACAAAGTTTGAAGCCCATAGCAGTTTGGATGATAGGATGACCCTAATAAATTTTGGTACTAAAATAGGATAGAAAAAGCACTCACTTGTCCAAAAAAGAGACGATAAGATAGAATTTTTGCAATAGGCATAAACCAACACTACCACAAAAGTGCCCACTACTCTGGGTGAATACCCTAGAACATATGGATCAAGAGGATGATTTACCCAAATTATAGTTAATTGAAATTGAATTTAAATGGAAGTGAATGGATAGGAGATTACTAAGACTCCCCAAGTGTGTTATGAAAGAATCCAAAGGTTTATCTTCTCAACAGGGATGGTTTCTAACTCATTGAATCCAAGCAAGGTCACTCATAAAATCAAAGATTACTAATTCAAGAGGTCAAAATACAAAAATCTAGGGTGAAAACAAGCTTCCAACAATAGGATAAGTGACCTAATCTAACCCAAATCAACCAAGGAGGACTGGAAATGATAGAATAACAAATCAGAAAGGTTTCAACTCAAGAACTTAGTTTTTTTGTTCATTTTAATTGACGAACTAGATGCATCAACACATTTTTAGCATAAAGCAAGTGCACAAGACAACACTCAAGGAGTTCAAGAAAATGTCTACATGCAATGGGAAAGGGACAAAACAACCTTGTGCATAAACATTAATAGTGTCTTAGTATGAATCTAATCCATAGAACCACTATTGCATATGTTCTCAAAATGTTTTCCAATCATACACATAGTTCTAGAAAAGAAAAATTGGGCTACACTATGGTTCTTAGTAATGGTCATCTTTCCAACTCTTGCAATATCAAGTGGGTGAAATCCAATCCTAGTGCACTAGGGTTTTGACACATTCCAAGAATGTAATCAATCGGAGATGTTGAGGAAATCCGATAGCCTAATAAAAAACTACACTCGTGGAGATTTCTTCCACAAGGACATTTATAAAGTTTCTATTTCTACCACGGTGAAAGTGGCTACTAACCCTTGATGTTCCATCATGTCATTTACCCAATAAAGGAAGTGTCCACTACGGTTAACCCTCTCTAATCAAGGAAGACTCACAAAATTGGACTACATGGGGACTTAGTTCAGATTCAAATGTTTCAAAATTTTCATGTGCCCAAAAGGGAATAGAGCATACTCCTTTAGCCTCTTCACCTCACCAAAACATAGAAAATAGATTCATTAACATGCTAATTTGAAATTACTTCACTAAGGTTTGAAAAGCCAATGACAATCACCACCAATCTCAAGATAGAAAGTACTAGCAAATGTCGAAGACAAACCAAGTGAGATAATGAAATACTATCAAATCTTCCCCTACCTACAAGGGGGTCTATCATCAAGAAGAGTTTTGCATGTAAGAAAAATGAATGAATCCCAATCTCTCAATATCACCACAAATAGTGTTCATAGGGCCTAATTACTATGTGAAACATGTGTGCAAGAAAGAAAATCTAGGTCCAATTTTAGATCACCAATCAAAATGTGAATTATAAAAGCATGTAAAACACTCAAGCCAAGCACATGAGAGGTTCACTTTTAGTTTCAAAGTCCAAATTATAGAGATGTATAAGAATATCTTAAATCCAAAGCAATGTGTGTGTATCACTCCACTGATCTAACAAACCAAGCAAGGGCTCCAAGCAAACAACAAGCAAACCGATACAAGATAGATATGTTTTATGCAAACCCTAGGGTTAGATCTCAAAATATGATTTTGTTAGGAGTAATAATAACAAAAAATTAATTGAAATACTCACATCATACATTGAACCATGTGAAATTTAAATACAAGTTAATCATTAAATGCCATTTTTTAAAATTTTGATTTTTGACCTAGTCAATAAGATTAGACCTATATGTCATGAATTTAGACCCAAAAGCCTAAATACAAAAAAGAGATCCCCATTAAGAAATAAATACCTTTCCAAAAATGTTAGAATTTCAAGACAATATTTTCATTTGTGCCCTAGGGACCCATTTTGTCAAAATAGATTAGTTTTTGTAAATAGAGTGTTTGAGCCCTCATATGATCTCTAAACTCAAAACACAAAGAAACAACCCTATTTAGAATCAGAGACCTTTCCAAAAATGTAGACTGTTATGAAAAATTCACTAATTTGCATCTAAAAATGATTTTTCATTAAAAATAAATATAAAATAATAAAAATTACCTTGGAAAACTCTAAAATTTTAATTGAAAGCTTTTTTGATATGTCACCAACCTACAAAAAAAATGTCAGACCAAAATACTAATCCATTTGGGAGATATGATCAAATCTTTAAGATCTAGGGTTTTCCATCTCCAAACAAATCTGCACAAAGGGGTTAGCTCAAAAATTAGCCAAAACTAGCATGCAAAGGTGGGTTGCCCCACAATGAGTGCCAAAATATATGCTAAAATGTTGACACACTTCTATGAGTCATTATATCCAAGATTGCTCAAGAATGAGGTCTTAAATGGTGACTCATAGCTCTCTATTCATGGAGTGCAAGGGTTTGTAATGGAGGCCCTCATGTTGACCTAGTTGGTACCCATACAAGTACACCATAAAACAAGAGATTCAAAGAGGAAAATCAAGAGTGCTAGTCTCCATGATCATCAAATATGCATGCAAATAAAGATGCAAGATAATCTAAATGATAGTAATGGAAAGAAATGCAAGAAAGGAAATCTAATCTATGAAAGGAAATAATAATGCAATATTAATCTATGAAAGCAAATATGACTCTAAGCTGATATAAAAATGCAAGGATGAATCATGATGATGCAAGTCATGGATGCATGAGAGAAGAAGACAATAAGAGAAAAGTTGCAATGAAGCTCAAATATCCAAACCCTAAGGCTCAAACCCTAATGCTCAAACTCTTCCAAAATCACTCTCCAAACCTATAGCATAATAATAATAATATAGAAACTAACATCTATCCAAATGAGAAGGAGAGGGCTCCTTATATAGTCAATCGTGGAGGTGGGAGGCTTCTCACAACCAATATGGGATAATAAGGCTTGATCTATTAGAGACACACTTCCACCAATGAGAAAAGAGGAGTGTTTGACAAGAAAGTAGAAAGAGGAAATTAATGAATCCCACTTAAAAATATGTGCATATAAGTGTAGAGAAAAAAGGATTTATTTATTTTTATTTAATTTATTTCTGTTTTTCATTACAAAGAGATATTTAAGTGAGGATTTAATTTAAGTAAAGGGGAGCAAGTTATTTTAATTAAATAGGACCTATTTTATTTATTTTAAAAGAGAAGTTTTCTTTTAATTAAATAAGATTTAAAATAAGATGATCAAACCTTATGAAATATTGAAATAATTAAATTACTTACAATTTGATCAAAGAAAATGATTTGAATTGATTTAATAAAATATTGCAATGCATTGATTCAAGAAATTGATAAATTGATTTAGTAAATTGATAAACTCATGAATGGGGGCCCATAGTCTAGGCGACCATTTTAGGGTGCATACAATATCGACATTTACATTTCGCTATGTGTATGTAATTTAGTAGATAATAGCTAATTGAAATAAAATATTCTTGACCATGAAAATTTAGGGTTCACCTTGACCTATCACTAAAAACAAAGGAAAATAAAAATAAGATCTTAAAATTTGAAGGATATAGACTCAAATTGAATTTAAGTTCAAAATAAACACTAACTTTTATATAAAATATATAACTTTAAAAAAATTCAAAACAAATCTAAAACAAATGAAATATATACTTCTTATGTCTTTAATAAAAGTAATAAACATCATGTGTTGTCTACCAATTATGGTTCCTAAAAAAGCACCAAATAATGTTCATGCATGCTTGTGCCCCAGCAAGCCACCCACTAGATACATGGCATCTCTACAAAAGAAAGGAAGTGTAGAAAAAGATAAAAGGGTAAGTTGTTGGAGCACTTAAATGTGTATGAAAAAGACTTCAAAGAAACATCATAGATGTGATATATAAAAACAAGTATCAAAGATATATTTTAAAGATAAATAAATTAATTAAAAAACTTGGAAGGTGAGTTTATATATACAATTTAAAAATGTAGATGAGTCCACTACCCAAACATGTAATATACAATGTAGTTCCTATATACAAAAAAGTGATAGATATAAAAACCTCTTTGCAATGTTGATATCTTCAATATCCGATATTTCCTTTGTTGCTCTTCTGATCATGCATCATAATTCACAGATCATGCATAGTTCACATATGAGTTTTCATATCACTTACATCTTACCCATAACTTCACATAAAACTATCCAGTCAGCCTTCAAACATTGGCACACTTGGAAAAATAAAAAAATAATTCTAGGTCTCTTAGGGTTAACATCTAGGATTTCATCCCTAATTATTTCATAATTTTTTTTTTCTTAACCCATAATTCACACTTTTTTGTTTTACTTTGTTTTGCCTATATACTGCCACTACTTGTATTTAATTCGTATCTTTTTTTGTACTATTTTTACTAACATGCACAGTTACATGCCTCATCCAAACACTCTGTATTATCTGTACCCAACTACACATGTGGCAATAATATATTTGTCATTTTTACACATGAAAACTCTAATACTATTCCAACTTACCCTACTTATCCATATTGCCAACAATAACTAGACTGATTATTTCATTTAGGAAGATATATTGTTTAAGGGAATTTAGTTATATATACCTAGAGGATCTATGAGAGAGAACATCATAAAGGAGAAGCATAATAATGGCCTTGTTGGACATTTTGGGTTTGATAAGATAGTGAAGTTGATTTTAGGTAGGTACTTGTAGATATAGATTTTTAAGGATGGGCAAAAGATGGTAAGAAGCTTTAGACTTTTTCTAAAAACAAAAGGAATGAGTCATAATTTGGGATTATATTCACCATTTTCTATACCTAATAAGCCTTGGGAAGATGTTAGTATGGATTGTTTTCTTAGTTTTCCCAAAACTTAGAGAGGCAATGATTCTATTTTGGTGGTATTTGACAAATTCTCAAAGATGGCTCATTTTATACCTTGTAAGAAGACATCTAATGTTGTACACGTGGCTAAATTATTCTTTAAAGAAGTGGTAAGGTTGCATGGATTTCCTAAAACTAGTGTTTTAGATGGAGATACTAAGTTTATTGCTTACTTCTAGAGGATACTTTGGAAGAAGCTAAATACAGAATTGATATTTAGTTGTATATTTCATCCGCAAATAAATGGACAAACTAAAGTTGTGAACATGAGTATTGGTAACTTGTTGAGATTTTTGGTTGGAGATAAACCTACTAATTGGGATTTGATTTTGGCATAGGGAGATTTTGGCATAGGGAGATTTTGCATACAATAATTCTATGAATAAGAGCACTAAGAAGACAACTTTTGAGATTGTTACTGAAGTGAATCCTAAGGGAACTACTGAAATAAGAGATCCAAACCTTGAGACAAATAGAAGTGTTAAAGCTAAATAATTTATTGATTTCATAAAGGCGTTACATGAGGAAGTGAAAATGAATCTAGAAGAAAATAATCTGGAATATAAACAGAGAGCTGATAAGAGGAGGATACATAAATATTTTGAATTTGGTGATGAGTTAATGATTCACTTGAAGAAAAATAGATTTTCAGCTAGTACCTATAGTAAGATGAAGATGAACAAGTTTGATCCTTGTAAGATTCTGAGAAATTTTGATAGTGGAAATGCTTTTGAAGTTAAATTACCAAAAGACATGTATATTTCACCTATATTCAACATTGTAGATATATTTGAGTATTTTGAATAAAATGATGAGATGGAAAATAATTTGGATTATCCTAAGAAGAAGATAGATAACATTGAGAGGATCTTGAATCACAGAATAATTAAAAGCACTAGAGGATAATACTACATGGAATACCTAATTGAGTGGAAAGACAAACTAGTAAAAATAGTTTGTGGATTACACAGTGGTGCAGAGGCACTGAAGCCACTCCAGGAACACAAGGTCAACCAAAGGAATCCAAGCATGAACACAAATCACTCATATCATGGTGGAATGAACTGGGAAGTTTTAAAGTCTATCACGACATCAAATATGCAAAATATGTAATTCCTAGGTCCTAGAAGTCCAAAAAGGGAAAATTGAGCATATGGATGTAATAGGGATTGAATTAAGTTAGTTTTTTCTTTAGGAATTTAATAAGACTATTTAAGCCATTTTTCAAGGTTGGAACATTCAAAATGTCCTTAAAATGTCAAATTTGTAAAGTTGCAAATTAAAATTTTGAATTGCAACAGTTGGTTTTAGGAGGGAAAAGGAGTTTATTTGTGTTTTAACCTTTTAATGAATCTTTTACCAACCAAGGTTAGTTGGGAAGGTTATTTGGAAGTTATAAATAAGGTATAGAATCCCATTTTATGACAGAGAAGTGAATGGTACAGATTGTGCACAGATTTAATGAGTGAAAACCTCTATTTTGGAACCTTTATTTTGGCAAGTTTTTTATGAGTTTATTCATTGATTGGGACTATCTTTGAAAGAAAATTGATCTTGGATGAAATAAGGACACTGATTTATGATTCAATATACCATTCTATGCTTTGATTGAAGGTTTGTAGCATTGTTTTCATTCCTTATTGTTAACTGTCATAATTTGTCTAGATTTAACAGGCAATTTTGACAAGTTTTATGGAAATGAGCATTCCATGGATGTGAAGACTTTATTCTCACAGTATGGATCTATTTTAACATGTATTATAACATACTAACCTTATAATATGTATTTGTGAGGGAGAATTTAAGATTATTGGTGATCACCATACGAATTGCTAGAGTTTTGCATTGAAAGTTGCTAGTAAGTTACAATAGTAGCATATTGGCCTTAAGGAGAGGGAATTTTTATGATGGATTATGTTTATACCTGTTGAATAAAAGTTTTTCTATCCATTAGTTGTTGGATAAATAATTGGGAGAGCATAAATTGGAGAAGCCCTAGGTTTTGAGGGTTTTAAAGCTTAATTTGGGGCTTTAGCACTTGCAGTGCCTAAAGAATCAAATTTATTGAATATTCATTTGAATCAACACATTTTATGATACAATAGAAAGTTTTGGAGTTTAGGGATAGGTATTATGAATACTTCCTTTGTAAAAGTGGGTGTTTTGGGGCTTAAAATAGGGCCTATAGTGTAATAGAAAGGACTCTGTCCAAAAAAACCATATCTAATAATTTAATATGTTATATAGAAGCCAAATGGGTATCCAAATATGTAATTTATTTCTCTAATGTTTTGGAAAATTTGTGAGAAAAATGTGTGATAATAACAGTGGAAGCCTAGTTGGGGTTTTAGGCCTAACTTGTGTATTTTTCAGTTTATGACCACACAATGTTTTTGGAAGGGAAGAACCATTTGAATAATATTATTTTTGATATTTTAAGACTATCCAAATCATCTTGGAATAGGGTATAGGCCGTGGTTAACCTTTTAGGTGTTTAAGGAATTATGGGTCTTTACATTTCATTGAAACTTGTGAAACTTTGCATTTTCCTTACTCTTGTTGTTTGGACCTTCATCCCACCACCATCCATTGCATCAAGTAGTATCAGAGCATCAGTTAGTAGTTCCTTGAGTAGGGAGAAGAACTAGTTTGCAAACATGCCTCCTAAGGGACAAATGGCTAGTGAGATGGAAGAGTTGAGAAACGAATTGGAAAGGGGAAGAAGAGAGAAGAGGGAACTAGAAGCATCCAAGGGAAGAGAGACAATCAAGAAGAGAAAGATTGCAACTGATTGCAAGGATTGAAGCCTTGGAGAATGATAGACATGAACCTAGAAGGGAAGAATCCATGAAGAAGAACTTGGAGAGAAAAACAATGAAGAAGGGAACCATAATGCAAGACAAGAGAAAGAGGATCATGAAGCAACATATGATGATGATGAAAGAAGATTTTTGAAGTTGATAAAGGAAGTACAAGGCACTAGATTGAAGATAGGAGTGGATTTACCCATCTATCATGGAAAGATGGAGAGTGAAGTAAGTACTTGGATGGATAGAGGCACTTGAAAGCTATTTTGATCTAGAGGACATAGAAGACGACAAGAAGGTGAAAGTGGTAAAGAAAAAGTTAAGGGGAACAACCCTTACTTGGTGGACAAGTTTACAAGTGAGAGAGTGGCTATAGGCCTAAATCAAATTTCAAATTGGGATACGATGAAGAAAATAGTAAGAAGTAAGTTTTTATTATCAGATTTGGCTATACAAATGAAGATGAGAAGGAATAATTTGAAGCAAAGAGACATGGATGTCATGTCCTACACTAAGAAGTTTCATACGCTAAGCATAAGGGGAGGAGTTGAAGAAGAAGAAGAATAAATTGCAAGGTATATGAGTGGACTAAAGTTCAATATTCAAGATGAGACTGGTTTAAACATTCGTAGGACCCTTAAGGAATGTTTCCAATTAGCCATCAGGGTAGGGAAGAAGTTGAAAAGAAAGAATGAGAGGAAAAATAATAGAGGAGGATCTTCCATGTGAGGAAGGGGTGGAAGAAATCAAGCTGATAATTCAAGCAATCAAGATAGAGACAAAGGATCTACATCTAAGGAAAAAGGAGGTTATAGAGGAGGAAGATTTGGAGGTGGAAGAGGAAGTGGAGGCTTCACAGGGAGATGTTTCCATTGTAATGAAGTGGGCCATCAATCATTTAGGTCTCCTAAATGGATTGATTTAGATAAGGGCAAAGAGAGGAGAGTAAGCCTAATAGAGGACGAAGAAGAAAGAGAACCTACCATGATACTTCCTGAGGAAGGAGAATATCTTCTTATGAGGAATGGAGGATCAACATTACCACCAGTAGAAGAAGACATCTTCAGATCTAGATTCTTAGTAAAAGGTAAAATACGTACTTTCATCATTGATTTAGGAGCTCATAGTAATCTAGTTTTAGTTGATATGGATTCTCAGTTAGGGTTGGCATCAGTAGAACATCCTAATCCTTACAGTGCCACTTGGGTAAACCAAGAGTTGAATGTAAAGGTTAGTTAGAGAGCTCTTGTCAATTTTTCAATTGGTCAATATCAAGATTAGGTTTGGTGTGATGTCATGTCAATGAATTGCAGGCATATGATATTGGGTAGGCCTTGGAAAATTTCCAAGAGAACCTTACATGATGGATATTCTAGCACATAAATTGTGCATAAAGGAAAAGAGAAGTATAAATTACAACCATCCACTTGCAGAAGTCAAGAACCCATCATTACATGTTTTTGTGATAAGATACCATTGCAAGGTCAGCATAGAGACAAGAAGGACACTGGTTGGACAATAAACCAAAATCTTGGGGTAGACTATCCTAGAAATCAAAACACCTTGGGAATGTTGAAGAGAAGATTTGAAGGCTAGAAGTACATAGGAGTATGTACTATCTATTGTCCAATCATTGGGCATAGAGATATTGGTCAGGGGAAGAAATTATAGATGTTTGGAGGGTAGAAGAAATGGCACAAAGATCACATAAGGACACAAACAAAAATTGTAGCAGTTACACACTCCATTGGTCTACAGGTGAATAAAAAACATAACCATGTTGATTATTATCCTGATAAGTTGTATGTAGGTTAGAGGAAGAGGCCTATGACTTTGGGAGATTTCATGCAGTGATCAAAACAACAGTACCATGGAAGGCAAAACTACTTTGGTAAGTCTCATTCTTGGGACAAGAATCTTTTTAAAGGTGGGGAGTATTGTGCAGAGGCACCTATGCCACTCCAAGAACACAAGGTCAACCAGAGGACTCCAAGCATGAAGACAAATCACTCATATCATGGTGGAATCAACTGGGGAGTTTTAAAGCCTATCATGACATCAAATATGCAAAATATGTAATTCCTAGGTCTTGGAAGTCCAAAAAGTGAAAATTGAACATGTAGATGTAATAGGGATTAAATTAAGTTAGTTTTATTTTTAGGAATGATTAATAAGACTATTTGAGCCATTTGGCAAGGTTGGAACATTCAAAATGTCCTTAAAATGTCAAATTTGTAAAGTTGCAAATTCAAATCTTGAATTGCAATGGTTAGTTGGTTTTAGGAGGAAAAAGGAGTTTATTTGTGTTTTAACCTTTTAATGACTCTTGTACTATAAGGTATAGAATCCCATTGTATGACATAGAAGTGAACGGTACGAATTGTGCACATATTTAATGAGAAAAACCTTTATTTTGGCAAGTTTTTTTTTGAGTTTATTCATTGATCAATTGGGAATGTCTTTGAAAGAACATTTATCTTGGATGAAATAAGGAAACTGATGTATGATTCAATCTACCATTCTATTCTTTGATTGAAGGTTTGCAAAATTATTTTCATTCCTTATTGTTGACTGTCATAATTTGTCCATATTTAACAGGCAATTTCGACAAGTTTTATGGAAATGGGCATTCCATGGATGTGAAGACTTTATTCTCATGGAATGGCTCTATTTTAACATTTATTATAACATACTAACCTTCTAATATGCATTTTTGAGGGAGAAGTTAAGGTTATTAGTGATCACCATACGAATTGCTAGAGTTTTGCATTGAAAGTTGCTGGTAAGTTACAACACTAGCATATTGGCCTTAACGAGAGGGCATTTTTATGATGGATTATGCTTATACCTATTCAAGAAAAGGTGTTCCATCCATTAGTTTTTGGAGAAAGCATTGCGAGAGTGTAGATTGGAGAAGCCCTAGGTTTTGAAGCTTAATTTGGGGTTTTTGAACTTTCAACACCTAAAGACTCAAATTGATTGAATATTCCTTCGATTCAACACATTTTATGATACTTTAGAAAGTTATAGAGTTTGGGGATAGGTATTATGAGTACTTCCTTGGTAAAAGTGGGTGTTTTTGGGCTTAAAATAAGACCTATAGTGTAAAAAAAAGGACTTTGTCCAAAAAAACCATACCTAATAATTTAATATTTTATAGAGAAGCCAAATGGGTATCCAAATATGTAATTTATTTCTCTAATTTTTGGGAAGAGTTGTGAGAAAAATGTGTGATAATAGCGGTGGAAGCCTAGTTGGGGTTTCAAGCCTTGTGCATTTTTCATTTTATGACTATGGAGTATTTTTGAAAGGGAAGAGCCATTTGAATCATCTTATTTTTGATATTTTAAGACTATCCAAATAATCTTGGAACAAGGTATAGGTCTTGGTTAACCTTTTTGGTGTTTGAGGCATTGTGGGTCTTTACAATTCATTAAAACTTGTGAAACTTTGCATTTTCCTTACTCTTGTTGTTTCAACCTTTATCCCACCACCACCCATTGAATAACACAAGATGACTTGGATCTTTATGGTTTAGGTTAGAATTTTAGTCATTCTTGATGTGGAGATTAGTTCTTTATTATCCCCAGGTGCCTGATGCAGGAGCATCTTGGGTCTTTGAGAAATATTGCATCAACTAAAAATACTTCTTATTTTTTGTACTATTATGTTGTTTGTGAAGTATCCATTGTTTCTTTTGTTTTCGTGTTTTACGCATTTGTACTCATGTCAACGACTTATCCTAGATCCTTTTCCTAAGTGCATAAGTTCTTATGTTCTACATTTCTTGAGTTATGTGTCATTGTTCACGATCCTTTTTTGCCACCCTACGAAGTGTGTTATTTTATTTGTCAGGGTTTACATTGATTATGTGGTGTCTTGCATAGTTAGGAGCTGACTCCTAACACACGTGGACCTAACTTGAAGTGCACATCGTTTCATATTGGTGTTTGCATGGATTTTGGTTTACTCTTCCACATATGGACCTATATTGTAATTAAATGATTGACTAGCTGACTTGTGGTTTAGGTGCCTATAAAAGAAGCTTGGTTAGATGTATGAAATAGAAATCAGTAATTAGGAAGAATTATTAGAGAAATAAAATAAAAGATGCAACCTAAGTCTCCAAAATTATAAAATTCTTGTTTTGTATAAGCCCAGATCCCAGAAGGCCTCATGACCTAGCATGTTGTGGTTTCTTAATATGTGAAGTGAAATAATTACACCTATAAATATGTTGCAGTTGGCCTTGTGTTTTCTTTGGTTTCATTGATTTATGTGTAGCTTCTGTGTGCATCTTTGAGTAGGGAGTATTGAATGCTTGAAATTTAATTTATTCCACATGTTATTGTTGAGTCCCTAGATCTCCATGCATCAATTATATATGTTGTTCCCTAAAAATTGTAACAAAAAAATTCCTTAACATGGTAGGTCCTAACAGGTCCTTTATTGTACTTCCTTTAGTACGGTGGAACTTTAATTAGTGTTCTAAGTACTTTTATAAGGCTACTCTTGACATGGTAAAGTTTCAAACAAGGATAGAGGTAAATCCCTCAACCGGGAAGTACTTAATAGTATCTTTGTAACTCTTAACAAGATTAGGCTCCTAACATGGCGTACATTAGAGGAGTGCACAATTTGTGGGTACTAAATCCCATTGTAGTTTTCACCCAAGTTGGGTTTCCAAAAGACCAAAATATTTTTGTCAAGTGTCACATTATTTTGTGGATGTGCTTATATGTTTAATACTTTCATTTGTTTTTAGTAAGCTTATATTGTGATAAGGGTTTGAGTGGTTAAAAAAAATTAATTGACTGAGAAACCAAAATAGAACTAACACTCAATATCATACTTATATAATTTTTCATTATGAGAAACCAAAATAGAACCTCCATTTGAATTTATTGATTTACAACTTGTCAAAATTGACTTTGCATCTTAATCATGTGACTGATAATTGTGTGATAGAAAATTGACATTCAACACAAACTAAAATACTTTAGGAAAGAGTTAGTTTGTGTTTAATGTTTCATAGAATAATAATTATCATCTAATATTAATTAGAATAACCTAACTCAAGGTTAAGAAAATGGTAACAATAGAGTATGCCTCTTAAATAAGAAATCTAACATCATAAACTTCTCATTATATTAACCAACCATTTTAACCTAGTAACCCCTTGAATAGAGTTTTAAATTGGTGTTTATCAAAGAATGAAAATATATCTAATGCTCATAGATACTAGGGTTAGATAGAAACCCTTAACCTTGAACAACTTCATAATTGTTAGCTAAGATATTCATAATGTATGTTCAAACTAGAGTTTTCCAAAAGGAGTTTCTAACCTTTTAGGAAATAAGAGAAATTAAGGACATAATAAATTTTGTGGACACATAATACAAACTCTAGCATGTAGACTAATTATAGTTTATTTAAGGACTAAAGTTCTCATAAAATTTAATCATAGACTATGAATTGAAAATGATAATAACTTAAAAATAATTTAAGGGTCGTTAACAACTACCAATGATTTAACAAAACCAAAGATAAAAAGGATGAAGTAATAAATCCTTATACAAGTTTGTTGAATTGTTGATCACAAAAATTTATCATAGAAATCATGACAGGAAAGAGCTTGTGCAAGATTAGACTGCAACTTCCTTCACAACATCCCCTATGATTCACCCTCATATCTCCTTCATAGCTTTTGAAATTTTTTCAAGATTCTTGTAACCACTCATTCAAACCAACTATCAAGAGTATCTCATGTCGCTACTAGCAACAAACTATCTGGAATTTTTTTTATGGTGATTCAAGCTTATGTCTTAACTCGAGATGTGCCCTAACTCATTCTAGCTTTGGGTTCTTAACACAATTATAATTACAAAATGGTTTATGTTATACATTGCATGTTGATAATCATGGCTTTTTTTTTCCCTTTAATCACATTAATGGTCATGTCACTTAAGTAGCACCATTCAGTGCTAAGTTTTGTGTGATACAATGCTTAGAACATAAAGTTTATAATCCCCGAGGCAAGGCCAGCCTAGAGGCTTGTACCTACTACAATGAACATCATCCTTACAAAATTCCTATGACATGAAGTTGCTCAAAGTGACTAAAACATATTTCAATTTGTAATTCAACTTCAACATGTAAATTAATTCCAAATGCAAGAACATTTATATCACATTTAGCATTACATAGTTTGGTTGTCCTAAGGCATTAGATAATTTTTTGAATCACACACTCTTACTATGAACCTATCATCATACCAAATGTGTTTCCGATTCAAACTATATTATTTATGTATCAAAACATGCATTTTAAGTTTCCACTAACCAATCAAGTACAAAGTCAATATCCAAGTAAAGTATGTATCAAATAAACTGATCATTGCTAATGAACTGACCAAACCAAAGATCACACATGAGCATGCTAGACGAGTTAGTGTTTGGGCATCAAGGACAATACAAGGAGATGATCAACAAAGGTGTTGTGTTATTTTTTTATGTTCTCCATACACATAAATAATTTCAGCCATTTGGATACCTAATGTTGAGATTAAAGGGTTTTGAGAAACTTACTTCAAAGTGCTAGAACAAGAAGAAGACAAAGTTAAGAATGGGTCTTTATTTTTATAAAGGTTAAAATAGGCTAAGTTGTGAATGTACACAACACTAGTAAGATATACTACCCAGTGGGGAGCTCACCACTCTCCTTAATTGTAGTTAAATCTTATGTACCAATTGAAAAATGTGTGAGCCAAAATGAAGACATGCCAAACAAAATGCAAAATGTGCATGCATTCATTCTTATGTATGCTTGAATAGTAATGATAGAATTGAATTCTATTTCATAAACATATTATGAATCTAAATAATTTGAGTTGTTTTCTTTTTATACAATTGTATCGACATTTACATTTGACTATGTGTATGTAATTCAGTATATAATAGCTAATTGAAACAAAATATTCGTAACCCTAAAAAATCAAGGTCCACCTTGACCTATCACTAAAAACAAAAGAAAATAAAAATAAAAATAAAAATAAGATCTTAATCTTTGAAGGATATAGACTCAAATTGAATTTAAGTTCAAGATAAACACTAACTTTTATATAAAATATATAACTTTAAAAAAAGTCAAAGCAAATCTTAAACAAATGAAATATACACTTCTTACCTCTTTAATAAAAGCGATAAACATCATGTGCTGTCTACTAGTTATGGTTCCTAAAAAAGCACCAAATAATGTTCATGCATGCTTGTGCCCCACCAAACCACCCACTAGATACATGGCATCTCTACAAAAGAAAAACAGTCTAGAGAAAAGATAAAAAGGTACGTTGTTAGAGCACTTAAACGTGTATGAAAAAGACTTCATAGATGGCATATATAAAACCTAAGTGCCAAAGATATATTTTAAAGATAAATTAATTAATTAAAAACCTTGGAAGGTGATTTAAGTCGACTAACACATTTTGAAACAACGAGCTTCTTGATTTACCAAACTTTAGGATGGGAAGTTAATTTGAAATCCAATGGAGTGCTATTTTCATAATAATAATAAATAAAAAAGTACAATCATCATGTGGAAGGGCCAAATATTTTTGGGTCTTGTGGATCTTCTCGAATTGTTAATGCTCCTTTTGTTTTCAATGAAATTGACTCACCCTATCATTTATATACTAAGTTGGGGAGCTCTCAAGGATTGACATGACAGCTTTGTCATTACTGTCATCTAAATTATTTTCTTACTTTATTAGACATGTACGGAGTAATATCAACATTGTTGGTAGGACTCTAGACATTGCTTAATCCCCATGTACATTATGGAGTCTAACCCTAGTTGAAATATGATTGATTAGTTCACTATGTACAATATAATTAAATATTATTATGTTTCCCTTTCTTGGGGAAATAATTCCTACATCTATTAATGTTTAAGACGCCTCATTTTTTTAAATTATGCTTTTGAAAAATAATGCCACTAACGCATTCATTCCTCGGCGCTCAATTATTCATTTACTTGTGGTCACATATAAATAAAAAGTACTAATAAAAATAAAAATAATTAGTTGATTTGATATATTGTCTTGGGAATTTTACTTGGACTTTATAGGATAGAATCCTCTCAATCTTTGATTTTGATTTTCTTATAAGGAATGATGTAGAAGTAAAGTAATCTGCATTTAATAAAGAATGATTGTAAATATACAAGTAATTTTTGGTTTATTTTTTGACTTGGAAGTGATACTAATATATGGGGAATTTTTTATTTAGACTTCTATAGAATTAGAGTCCCGTCAATCTTTAGTTTCATTTTTCTTTACAAAAAGTATGATTGAGAAGCAAGATTATGTATATTTAATAAAAAAATATTGAAAGTATACAGTTTTTTTGTTTAACTTTTGATTTGGACGTTGATACCAACAAATATATTGATTGTTATCAGATAAATGCTTGGCTTATGGCCACATACGATTTTATGACTTATGTTTTAGCTCCTTGTAAGTGAATTCTACTTATGTCATTAGATATGACGGCCTACTATAATTCTGATTTGAGCACGATTGAGAACAAGCATATACAAATATAATGAATGAAACTTCAAAAGTTATTTCAATAGTTGTGATTTGATTTGAAATACCCACAAAGCTTAATTTGTTGTATGGACCACCATTATCTAACAAGATCATACATTTCTTACTTTTATTTCATTCTAGCCATCATGTGAACACAAAAAGAAGGCATATCCAAAGAAATTTGCTCCTATCAAAACTGAAAGTTTTTTATGCACTAAGACAAGCAACATAGTTATGGAACCACCAAATGAATAATTAGATATTTTATAAGTTTACACTTATAAATCATATCATGAAGTACATTTTGACGACCTCATAATCATGATAACAGACCTGCCTATGATAATAATATATGAACTCTCAATTTTAATAAAAACAAATTATGGAACCATGCATTCTAGTGGCCTCACAGACATTGTCTTTATGAAGGGGCATGCATCTTCCACCAACCCACACTTTTTTTAAATTTGCGTTTAATCATTAGTCTCTAAACATGTCGTTCACGCACCCAACAAAAGATTAAATATAAAATCCATGACCACATAAGAAAGGTGACCATAGGCCTAGGGTCCCATGTTAAGCCAATCATATATGGCCACAAAGAATGCATCCAATTGTAGTTTTCAAAGGTGGGCAATGACAACTTTAGTGAAATGTGGTCACATTCAAGCCAAATCCAATTTTATTTTTCTTCCATTAGCACGCAACATTTTTTTCATGGACATAATGGTTTCGAGAACCTTCTTGTCCATTATCCATTTGTCCCCTGTTTTGAGAACTTCCTTTATAAAGTGGGTCCTTTGGCCCTTTTATATAATGATAGTTTTGTTGTTTTCCCCAGTGGTGATGGTTGTTTTCATGGTTACTCTAAAGACCATTACAAATCCATATAAATGGATGTGTGTCTCTCGGTTTGATCTCCCCCGTCTCTTCTTTTCTACGTGGGCTCTGCTGCTCCTCAAAGGACGTCTTTTCTTTCTGATAAGTCCCTTCAATCATTAAGAGGGTTTCATGTACTTTCATTGGTACTGCTTTCAGTTTAGGTCTCCCTCCAATTTGAGGAGTCATTGAAATCGAAATCCTATCAACACGGAGGTGGCTGATATGAATCAAGGAATTGCGGTTGAATCCTAATCCTTGTTTTTCTCTTCTATTGCACTCTGTCATTTGTTTCACAGCTCCTCTTTTTTGTGTAGAGTTTCTCTTCTTTTGGGTATCCCTGAAAACATACCTCTTCTCTCCTCTGCAATCCATTTTCATTCTTGAACACCTCATTTGATGAGTTGGGTATATAAGTAGGCAGCACATTAGCTCCCTTGTAGTTTACAATTAGGGTTTACAAATGGGCTCTGAAGCATCGGGACCATTTTCATCTGTTGGAGAAATTAGGGTTTCCACAAGGCCGGGATCTGATAGGTTTGTGCCCATTTTGCCCTCTTCAAATGGCTTTCAATCAACTCTCATGCTTGCTAGTCATTCAAACCAAGGAGCTCTTCATATAAACTCTGCCATTCATGTAGAAGCAATCTCTCCTTCTTCCGATGAGACAGAGAACCAAAGTTTCATAGATGAGAGGAAGAAGAGGAGGATGCTGTCTAATAGAGAATCAGCAAGGAGGTCTAGGGTGAGGAAACAACAACGTCTGCTTGAACTCAAGGCTCAAGTGGATCACTTGAGGGCAGAGAATGGGCACATACTGAACAAATTCAATATTACTTCACAGTTGTATGCCGACATAACTGAAGAGAATGGGCTTCTGAGGTCAAAGGCATTGGAGCTTAATCAGAAGTTGCAGCAACTGCATCAAACGGTGAATGCTCAATCATATAATGGCTTCAGAAGTTTCGGTACTGAAATTGGGCATTGCAATGCTCCACGTCTTGGTTTAGAGTCGGGAAACATTGATCAATTTTGGGCGTCTTCTGATCTTCTGTTTTGAAACACATTAGCACGCTATTGTATTGTGGTATGCTTGTGGTGGAGAGGGATCTTATTGGAGATATAATTGCTATGCCAAAAGTTTGATCTTCATGATGTAGAATATACATAAATTTCATTTTTGAGTTTTCAGTTTTCCTAACACACTGTTTCATTCATCATGGACATTGAAGGGTCCCTGGTGACTTTACCACAAAATCTGATTGACTCACTACCTGTGGGCATAGTGATATGAAGCCTAAAGCAGTATAGCAACCGTAGTGGACTGTGGGTATGGAGAACCATGTCCATACCTTAAATCACCTACGAGTTGGGCTTTTATTATCTTTCATTTCTTATGACGTTTCTCTCTTTGAAATCTTTTTGGAGTTGTAACTCAAGATCAGGGTCGTCTTGTTCATTTGTAAGCTACTAAAAGCAAATTACAATGATCAAATCAGTTGCAATGGATTCTATCTCTTATGAGCATTTTGGCTTTGTAGAGCATTGTAGGGCCAGTCCTTATTTTCATGCTCTGGTATACTAGTATTCCATGACCTTTGAGAGGATTCATTCTATATAGTTATTTGCATATGCAATTCTTTTCTATCCACATATCATGAGGTCTATCTAATGTTCAAATATTTTACAATAATATTTTAATTATTGAAAATGGAATTTGTATTTAACATTATCTTATTATTATAAAGATTATGTATAATGTCACTACATTTCACCTTTATTGGTTAAATATAATGTAATGATAATTTAAAAGAATAAAAAATAATAGATTCATGCAAATAATAATAAAAATGTATAATTGTAAAGGTAAAAAGCGTTATATCATATTTTTATGTTTTATTTAGGTTTGTTTATTTTGTGAGTTATTTTTTATATAATGATTAGTATATAAGAAATATGTTTAGGAATAGAAAGTTGTCAAATTACTCAAAATTAGTCTTTTCGACCCACATCTCCAAGAATAGATCAACATCATAAAACTAACAATCCATTTATTTGGGACAATCTATGCACAAGGACATGGACATGATCCATTCCTTCAAAATGGAAATATTCCATAATTTATAAATTGAACCAAATCAACCCCTTCCTAAATAATTGTTACTAGTCAACTTGGACAGAATGCATTTCAAATAACAGACCAAGCAGTTGTATAAAATAAAAAAATATAAATCATTTCTAACAATCCAAGACATCCAGAATCCATTTAAGTATTGCATAGCATAATAATCCATGAATAAAGAGTTCACTATATCATCAACTTATATCTAGATCGACACTGATGTTTAGTGATTAATGAGAGAATCTCACATGGGTTTCTTGGACTTAAATTTTGGTGCCAATTTAATCTTCTTTGTGGTTTCTTCTTAATAGGTTTTTCCACATAAATTTGGTGTCCATTGTGTACAATGATTTAGATACGTTCCTTCATACTTATGTCTTTTCATGGTTAAAGAATTAAAGATAAGTTTTTTTATGGATTGACTTGGCTCAAGGTTTAAAAGATTTTGTTGACATTTAATTCAATCCCTCTTTCAATTTTCCTATACGTTGAATAATCGGTATCAATGTTTTGGTTTCTTGGAGAAGAGCTTAAGTGCCCACAGATATCTAGATGGTTCACAAACCTACACTCTCTATGTTTGTTGGATCTCACTATTCTTACATGAAAGTGAAGATGAAATGATATCTAGTTTTTCTTAGTTATAAAACTTGTGAGTCTATCGAGAAATAATATGTCAATCCAAGGGATGGTGTGAATGTTTTGATGAGATCCATGCTTATGAAGAAAATGACAAGGCAAGATATGCAATCTATAGTAATCCTTCTAAGATCAAGTTTAAAAAGTTGTATCTTTATATATCGTTGATGAAGTTTGAGAATACATTTTTAAAAAATTTATGAAATAGGTGATATGGGTGAATAAGCTAAGTTGCAAACTCTAGGACTAAATGTGGATTATTTTGAATGGAATAAAATGACAACATAACAAGCTACTTGCATAAGATAGATGATGTTGTGAATGAGATCAAATATCTAGGCAGTGACTTACAAGAAAATGATGTTGTACAAAATGTGTTCAAAACTCTCACTAAATCCTATATGGTGTAGAAGCACCTAGTCAAAGCTCCTTGTTTTGGTTTCTAGGTGTCTATTTTGATTTTGGCATGTACTAACTCTAGCCAAGTCAGGAGTGTGAGTTTGGACCTTTCAAGGTCATCTCTCTGTTTGAGCTTCTTCCTAGGTGAAGTTTTCCATTCTAGGAGATTTTTGGTTTGCTTGTTTAGTGTTGCTTTGCTTAGGGAGTATGGGTCTAGGACCATAAAGCATGAGGAAGATGTGGATTTTAACCTATCTCATCCTCCATGATGTTTTCACATCCCATTGAATGGATTGGAGCTCCTACATATCATTTCGAGCTAGAAATGAGAAATATGTCAAATATTGACAAAGTTGTCAAATAGGGAAAAGTGGTAAAAAACATGTGGATTGATGCTCTAAAGGATAGATCATGCTTGGACATCATAAATGGACCATGTTGGACCTACTTGGAAGGTTCCAAGTGATAGGTGTTAAAAAAATTGCAAATAAGAAAAAGTTGTCAGCAACTTTGGAAAGTTGCTTGACAACATGATGAAGGGTGCTCCCTTTAATACCATAAACACATAACAGAAACAAAGAAGCAACATCAATTGTGAGAACAAAACATGGGTTTCTTATTATCACCACAAATGTGGAATTATAGAATTCAGAATTACAATATTCTAAGCCACATGGACACCTTCATTATAGTAATTTGCAGGACAAAGTTATGAACTATCAGTCAGAGTTGTCCTAAACAATGTTTGGGCCTTTCTTAAATAGACAATTTTATGTTGACCGAGAAGGTTCTAGATACTCAAACTTTATACCTAGGGCTGTCAGACCCTAACAATACATATAGAGTTGGCCAAATACACTTTTAACATTTAGTTTATAAATTTTGGGTAGCCCAACTTCGGAAGAACATAACTCTCAAACTGTTGCTCTAATTGGCTATTATAACCACTTTTTAGAAACCTCAACTTCTGATCTAGAGGCTCGAGTTTGTGCAAGTACCCATCTGTCAAATTTTTAGGCCTCATTCAGGGCCTCTAAGGCCTTCAAAACCAAGCCTAAAGTTTTTATACCAATATTACACACTGAAAATCTATAATAACTTCACAAATACATATAATCTGGCCATGAAACTCCATTGACAAATTGATATAACTAAATTGAACCTTCACCTCTTAAATTAGAACTTTTTAAGATTACATGACTGACTTACTAAGTAGTAAGCCTCCATAGACAAAAAAATCTACATTAAGACAACCCTTATTGAAACAATTGAAAGGAAATATTTTTTTTTGGTGATGAAAGATTGCTCTTACACCCAGAATGCTCCTACATCAAACACCTAGAGTAATTTGAGAAGTGATCCTATCACATCTCAAGTATTAAGAGGGAAACTAAGATGGTTAACCTCCTTCTTTGCTAGCCATAATGAATATTCTACCAGCCTCCCTTTCCATTTGACCAAGTATTCTTCATAAGTTATGTTCCTTGTACTTTTGCCAACACAACTGTCTAGTATCTCCTCAATCTCTTTTGTAGCTGAACTAGCTGCTGGAATACTCTACTGCACTTTTGCAACTTCATCCCCATCACCTCCTTCATGGTACTCTGTCAAATCAAAAATATTAAATATTGGTGAAATATTCAATTTAGAAGGCAACTCCACTTCATAGGAATTTCTAGAATCACGCCTTTTCATTATCTTGCACAGTCCAAACTTCTTCATTTTTAGCTTATTATATGTACTCACTAGAAAATGCTCCTTTTGCAAATGAACCATGATGTTATCTCCAATTTGAAATTTCTTATACCTCCTTTTCATGTCTGCCTTAACCTTAACCTTATACTATATATATTCATCCTGATAATGTGTTTCCTTACCTCCACATGGATATTCTTCAAACGTCTAGCGAATTTCTTTGCTTTAGCACTACTTAGCTATCCTTTATCTAGCTGCCTCAACTCAGAAGCATTTCTAGGACTACTCCCATATACAATCTAGAATGGTGATTTACTAGTACTCCTATTGATACAATTATTATATACAAATTTTGCCTATGGTAAAATTAGATCCCAACCTTTTGGCTTGTCTCCAACCAAACATCTCAGAAAATTTCCCAAACCGTGATTCACAATTTTTGTCTACCCATCATTTGGTGGATGATGTGATGAAGTGAACTTCAAGTATATCTTTAATTTCTTTCACAACATACACCATAAATACCCAAAAAACTTGGTATCTCGATTTGAATTTATACTTGTTGGTAGACCATGTAGTCTCACCACTTCTCTAAAAAATAACTCTGCCACATGAACATCATCACTAGTCTTCTTGCAAGGAATGAAATGTGTCATCTTTGAAAACTTTTCAACCACAACAAAAATAGAATCATGCCCTCCCTGAGTTGTTGGTAATCTAATAAGAAAATCCACGCTAACATCCTCCCACAACTTTTCTAGTACAGGTAATGGTTGATATAACCCTATATTCTGCTTTAATTCTATTTTCATCTAACATACTTTGAAACTCTACACAAACTTCTTCACATCTCGCTATAGCTATGGCTAGTAATAATTCTCAACAACCAAAGAAATGGTCTTATCTCTCCCAAGGTGTTCATCCAATCCTCCACTATAGTTCTCCTTGATGAGATTCTCTCACATTGAGCTAATAGGAGTGCACAACTAGGTTCCTTTGAACAACATACCATCTTGGATTATGAAATCCAACCAATTCATCCTATCAAGTGGAATAGGTTCTATACAAGCCTTCCATGCTTCACCAAAATCAAGAGCCTCTAGATACAAATTATTGAGTTCCTTGAACCCAACTACCTCAATTTGCATCTCTGTTAGAAAAGGTTGTCTTCTACTAAGAGAATCTACAATTTAGTTAGACTTCCAACTCCTATGTTTAAAAAAAAAATTATAACTCTACGAAAACTCAACCCACTTCAAATGCCTTTGGTTCAGTTTTCCTTGACTATTTAACTATTGCAAAGCTTGATGAGTAGTAGACAAAAAAAACTCCTTAGGAAGAAGATAGTATCTCCACTTCTTCAATGCTTGAACTATGGCATAAAATCCTTGATCATAAACATAATATTTTCTTTTGGCATCATTCAATTTCTCATTGAACTAAGCAGCAAGTCTACCTTCTTGGCTCAAAACAACTTCTATTGCAATACCACTAGCATCATAGTCTACTTGAAACACCTTGTGAAAATATAAAAGTGTTAAAATGGGTTGCTCTATAACTTTCTATTTCAACTGATTAAAACTATTATCTGCTCCTATTGTCCACTTAAATTCTTTCCTATCTTGTCTCATTATTTTAGTCAAGGGTTTACAAATACTACTAAAACCTCTTATGAACTTTCTGTAAAAACTAGCCAGATAATGAAAAGATCTTACCTCTATACACTCTTTGGAGTAGGTCATTCAAGGATAGCCTTCAATTTATTTGGGTCCATTTTCAGACCTTCTATTGAGACTACAAATCCCAAGTATGCCAACTCCTTCTTCACAAAATTGCACTTCTTCAGGTTTATCAACAACTTCTCTTTCCTTAGCTTATCGAACACCTTTCGAATATGCATCAAATGCTCCTCCAATGTCTTACTAAATATCAAAATATCATCTAGGTAAACAATGACTAACTTACCCAAAAACTCCTTTAGTACTTCATTCATGAGCTGCATGAAAGTTCTTAGTGCATTGGTTAGCTCAAAAGGCATGCCTAACCACTCATACAATCCTTCTCTTGTCTTGAAAGTAGTCTTCCACTCATCACCTTCTTTGATGTGAATTTTATGGTATCCACTCTTTAGATCCATCTTTGTGAAATAATCAGCTCCACTCAAACAATCCATAATATCATCCATCCTTGGCAATGAAAATCTATACTTGATTGTGATCTTGTTAATAGCGTGAGAATCTGTGCACATCCTCCATTCTCCATTCTTTTTTGGTGTTAATACTAATGGTACAAAACATGGACTCAGACTCTCTCAAATCAATCCCTTTTGTAACAACTCATGAACTTGTTTATTTAACTCATCACTTTCTGCTGGTGTCATTCTATGTGTTGCTTTGTTTAGAAAACTGGCTCCAAAAATCAAATCCATTTGGTGACTAATCTTCATCACTAGGGGTAATCCATCAAGTATATTATCTAACACAATATTAAAAACTCTCCCAACATGTCTGCAACTTCTGCAAGTACCTCCTTTACTTCTTCTTTACCATCTTTTGGAGTTATAGAAAAACACATATGCTCACACTTCATACCTTTGAGAAACTATTTTCTATCAAAAAAACATATTCTAGTAGCACTACATACATTTTCTTCTTTCTCCTTCAATGGCTTCAACTTATGCTTTACTCCATCCTTTGTCAGAGTGTAGGTATTTTCTTGCCCATCATGTACAATATGCCTGTCAAATTGCCACGGTCTACCCAACAACATATGACATATGTCCATAGTATGATATCACAAAGCACCTCATCTTGGTAACTTCCAATCTTGAACTTCACTGAGCATTGCTCACTGACAATGACCTTGTGGTCATCTTGCACCCAAGCAATACAATATGGACGTGGGTGTTTCTGCCTCTTCAACTTTAATTTTGTGACCATAATTTTGACACCAGATTGTTAGTACTTCCACCATGAATGTGTTGAAAGATTGGAAGATTGGTTTGATGATGATATGTTACATTCATGACTAATTTTGTCATTGATGTCAACATAGCATGTTTGATGCTTTCTGTGGTATTTGATGGAAGAACAACAGAAAGATTAAGTTGATACAGATGGCTAGTTGAGTATGATAACCACCCAAGGTTATGGGAGATACTTTTGAGTATTTGGTGTATGCAGTTAATATCAGAAGAAGAAAGGACAAGTCTAGAAGAAGTTATGTAAGTTTTGGTGATGTTTGTTCTAGGATAGAGTTTATACAGGAATGTTCTAGTAAACTTGTTATATCTCTTAGTAGAGTTGATATATTAAGGATCAAGGTTGAGGGCATGAAGAAGACATGTTGAGGATGATGTGGCTAAGCTCACTCATCATAATATTGCATGTATGGAAAGTCATTCAAGTTGCAAGGTAGAAGATTAAGGTTATCACTAAGTGTAACGTGTTCTTAGTGAGGTCCTATAATAATTAATTGAGAAGGACTAACAACTAACTCAGAGAATTATTTTATGGACTTGGTATAAAGGAAGGACATTTTACTTTATCATGATAATATGTGGATGTGGATGAATGTGAATTGTGAATGTTTGGAAAGCAACAGAGAGTATGGAATGCAAAGTTGAGTAGAATAGTGCAAAAGTGAAGGAAACTTCATTGTTAAGGTTTTGCTAAGTGATTCGAGGTTTGATATTTGGATCCAAGGTTCGTGACCTGGTTTACAAGGTCTGATAGTGATTGGTCCAGTTGACAAGACAAAGGAAAGAAGAAGATACTAGTAAATTACTTGTTTGAGTAGTGAGCTCTTCTTGTAGTTGAAATTGCATGTTTGGGTCGTGGGATCTTCTTGCATACATCACCACAACTCCTAATAGGGTTGACACAACTCTTAATAGGGTAAGAATCTCCTAACAGGGATTCAAAGTCTCCTAACAAGGACTCATTGTACTAAATGTTGTAATAGACTCCTAATAGGGTCTATTCTCTAACAAGGAATATGTATATTAGTACATCATTTTATGGGCACCATTCCCACTGAGGTTTTCCCTTTGGTCAAGGGTTTCCCTAGTCAACATATTTGGTGTAATTGTCTATATGTATCTATGTATGGTTGCTATTCGCTTTGGTTGAATAGTTAAGTTTTTTTAAAGAAGATAAATGTTTTAATTATTGGATAAGTGATTCAACACCACCTCCCCCTCCCCCCCCCACCTCCTAGTTATCTAACAATTGGTATCAAAGCATCAAGTCCTTGAAGAAAAAGTTTAACAGCTTTGGGAGATCCATGGTGAACATGTTCAGGAAAGATAGTCCAAAGTTTGATGGAATAAACTATGACAACTAGAAGGAAAATATGAAGACACATTTGTCATGTATGGGTTTGGGATATTGGATCTTGACAAAATCAGTGAAGACAATCATTGAAGAAAAGGAATTAGAAACTTGCACCAAAGTAGAAATAGATCTTTTCATGTGTGACATGAGAGCTAGAGAAGCACTATTAACTGTACTTCCTATAATTGAGTACAATCAGGTAAAATCACTTCCTACTTCACGTTTGATTTGGAAAGCTTTGGAAAATAGTTTTGAAGGTGATGCACACTCTAATAAGTTGAGGCTACAAAGTTGGATTTGTGCATTTCAAGATGCTAAGATGATGGAAGATGAATTTTTAAGAACATATATAGGCAGGATATCAAAAATTATTGTAGGTATTAAAGCTCAAGGAGGAAACAAAGAAGATGATGAGATTATATGGACGATATTAAAGACTCTAACACCACCATTTAAGCCAACAATTCAGATGATACAGTTGTTGATATCTTGTACCAAGGATTTCACTAAGGAGTCATTGCTTGGAAAACATGAAGCAATTAAGAATGAACTTAGATAGTCCAGAGAATTAACCAAAATAGAGACAACTTTTAGTGCCTTGAATATTCAACCTAACCTATTAAGGAGCACAAGTGTTAGAGGAGATTTTTCTAGTAGCAACAAATTTGAAGAAGAAAGAAAGATTGATGAAGTAGTAGCCCTTCTAGTAAGAAGAGAAAAAGGAGGTAAGAAAATCTTTAAGTGTTGGAATTGTGATGAATATGGTCATTATGCATCTACGTGTCCTAAAAGGGAGAAAAAGTATAAGGGAAGTCACAAGCCTAGAAAAGATAGAGATTTTTTGTATGCAAATGAAGCTAATGATTTTGATGATCAAGCATTAAGTGATAGTGATGATGAAACTAGATTTGTGGCAATTAAAGAAGAAATTCTAGTGAAGGTAGCTTCGGTATCATAGATTGAGAAGAAATCTAATTAGATAATTGATAGTGGTTGTCAAAATTATATGACTAGTGACATGAACAAGATTTTTGACTTCAAAGGTTAGGATGGAGGAATTGTCAAAGTTGTAAACAATACAACATGCCAAGTAAAAGGTATTGGATCTATAACTCTTGATAGTAAAATTAATACCGAGGATGTGTACCTTGTTGATGGTTTAAAGCACAATCTTTTGAGAATTGGACAACTAGTAGACAAAGGTTATCAATTGAAATTCACAGAGAAAACATGCATGATCAAAGATAAAGATGGAAAGGTAATTGGATCAGGAACCAAGTCTAGAGATAATGTATTTTAGTTGAATCCTATCGAAATGACATGTTTGGTTGAAAAGATAGATGATAGTTGGTTATGGCATAAGAAGTTCTATCATATAATCTTTGATAGTATTATGAGGACTAGTAAAATGTTTAATGTTAGAGATTTTCCAAAGATTGTAAAACCTACTAACACAATTTGCAAGGAGTGTGTTTTGGCAAAGCATAATAGAACTTCTTTTCCTAGCAGGAAGTTTGATACTACAACGAAGTTGGAGATTGTACACACAGATCTTAGCGGTCCTACAAAGACTAGAGGATTCTATGGTGAAAGGTATTTTATGATTCTTGTTGATGATTTTTGTAGAATGATTTGGATTGCATTTCTTAAAGAGAAATCTAAGGCATTTGACAATTTTAAGATATTCAAGAATAGATTTGAGATTGAATCTAGTGTAAAGATTAAATGTTTAAGATTAGATGGAGGAGGAGAATTTACTTCAAATGAGTTTAACATGTTTTGTGAAGAAAATGGAATTAAAAGACAACTATCAGCTCCAAGAACCCTTGAATAGAATGGCATTGCGAAAAGAAGGAACAAGTCTATTATAGAAGCATCTATAGCTATGTTAGCATAGAATAATGTATCCAAGACATTTTGGAGAGAAGCAGTGAATACAACAATCTACACTATGAACAGAGTTCAAGTCAAGAAGGACACAAACAAGACACCTGTTAGGAACCTGTGTGTTCCTTCTGTTTATTTTGTTAGAGTAGTGTTGTTGGACGCATATGCTTTGTAAGTCGTCCCGTGAGTATATTTTATTATCCCACATGCATAGGTAGTATTACTTTTCTAGATCGTACCCAGTATATAAGAATAGGTTGAGGCCCTTGATGGACACGGACGAATTTATTGTATTGAGCTTGCTCAAAGGAGGTTACCCCCTCGAAGTGGCCTGCGATCAGTAGATTCATTCTGAGTTCTGCTATCACTTTGTATTCTGTTATTTTGAGCATTCTCACGATATTTCTATAAGGAGGTTCTTCACATCTGGTATCAGAGCACTCTCTTGGGCTCGCTGGGTGGAAATTACATCAAATTTTTTTTTCTGTCGTGGCCTTCAGGTTCCTCTCACTTCTAATATCTCTTGTTATTGCAATAACTCTTTTCAGTTGTTCTGTCTGTGAGTGAATTTTTCTAAGTCGACTGTTAAAAAAAAAAAAAAAAAAAAGAGTAAAAATTTTTCTGTTTTTTAGTCGTAGCTTCCTTGTTTGCTTTCTGTTTCTGCTCATACTTCCGCAGAACGTCTGCAATATCATTTCGCATACTTCCTTCCTTGGCGACCCAACCCCAAATTTTACATATCAAAGCCCTAAATCCCTCATTTATCTAATTTTAGGGTTTGCCCTATCTTTTTCACCTCTCATCCAATCGCCACCAAACTGAGCCACAAGATTCAATTCCTCATTTTGCTCCCTTATCCCTCTTGGACTGTTCGCCTCATTTCGCCTCCCTACCCTTGAAACCCTCATTTTTCTTTTTCCCTTGTCCCTAGATAGTCTCCCACCACCCGTCGAACACCCATTTCCTATATGAGTTTTACCCAAATCCAAGTTTGCCGTAACTAAAAAAGTTTTTGTTTCTCATCTTCTACCCATTCCAAAAAAAAAAAAAAAAAAAAAAAAAAAAAAAAAAAAAACCTTGTTTTATGGTTGTTACGCGTACAGGAGCAAAAATCATGGAAGAGGAAATTGCATCCCTCAAAACCAAACTTCAAGATCTGGATGACAAAATTCTGGGTCTTAACTTTCAGCAGTCAGCCATGAACCGAAACCATTCAGGAGATACTGGGTCCTCTTCTGGCAATTTCCGTGGACCAAAGCTTGATTTTCCACGCTTCGATGGTTCTGATCCGACTGGATGGATCTATAGGGCAGAGCAATATTTCAGCTTGCATAATACTTTGGATAACCACAAAGTCCCCCTTGCATCTTTTCATTTGGAACATGAAGCTCTTCAATGGTTCCGTTGGTACATCAAGGATAATGTAGGCCCAACGTGGAGAGAATTGTGCACCCTCATTTTGGAGCACTTTGGCCCTAGTTCCTTTGATGATTTCACAGGAGCACTCACTAAACTGCGTCAAACAGGCACTGTAAGAGAATACCAGACAGAGTTTGAAAAATTAGCTAATTACACAGAGGGCTTGTCTGATGAATTCTTCTGTAGTTGTTTTGTCAGTGGTCTGAAGGATGCACTTCGCTCAGAAGTCAAAATGTTTCGACCTACTACAATGATGGAAGCCCTTGGGTTGGCTAAGTTAGCGGAAGACAAGATTAGTGCTCTACAATGCTCCAGATCTAATTTTGTTCCATTCAGAAATACAGGTTCTCACAACCCTCCAGTCATACCAGCTCCCAGAACTACTCCGATCAAGCACTTGTCTGAAACAGAGATGCGAGTCAGGCGAGACAAAGGGCTTTGTTATAATTGTGATGAGAAATGGTCTCGGGGCCATAGATGTGTTCAGCAAAAGCTCTATCTCTTGGATGTGGATTCTCCACCGGAACTGGAAGAATATGTAGATGCTCAGGAAACAGTGGATGATGAGGTTGAGCCTCACCAGCCTGAACCTCCTTCACCAGAAGCTCCACCAGAGATATCTGTCCATGCTTTGGCAGGAGTCACTACTCCACAAACCATGCGGGTCCAGGGTTTCTTCAAGAAGATCCCTCTTACTATACTCATTGATTCTGGTAGCACTCATAACTTCATTGATCCACGAATAGCCAAACAGGCTGATTGCTTTATCCATCCCTGCTCTAGCTTTGAAGTCATGATTGCCAATGGGGGCACTTTACCTTGTAAAGGGAAATGTCGCAATGTGCGTCTCTCTATTGGAGATTATAACATGCGCTCTGACATGTTTGCCTTACCCTTAGGTGGCTGTGATGTGGTTTTGGGTGCCCAATGGTTACGCACTCTTGGCCCCATTCTCTGGGATTTTGCTGAACTTTGGATGCAGTTTTCAGCCGAGGGGCACCAACACACTTTGAAAGGCTTACAACCAGGGTCTCTCAGCATCATCAGTTCACACCGTATGGAAAAACTTCTTAAGAAGAATTCACATGGTGTCATCGCTCAGCTCCATTCCATTCAGATGCAGCCATCAGCAGTCTCTAGCACTCCTGCCGATCTCCAACACATTTTGGACAAGTATTCTGGTATATTTGTTGAACCTGTGGGATTACCTCCTTCTCGTCTAGAGGACCACCGTATTCAGCTCCTTCCTGGCAGTGTTCCGCCCAACATCAGGCCCTACCGCTACCCATTTCATCAGAAGACCAAAATCGAGATACTTGTCCGTGACTTACTGAAGCAAGGTATTATTCGCCCTAGTACCAGTTCCTTTTCTTCTCCAGTTCTGCTTGTTCGCAAAAAAGATGGGTCATGGCGACTCTGCATTGATTTTCGAGCACTTAATCATCTCACTATAAAGGACAAGTTTCCCATTCCAGTTGTTGATGAACTTCTTGATGAACTTCATGGGGCTCATTTTTTCTCCAAGTTAGATCTTCGTTCTGGGTATCATCAAATTCGGGTTAATGAGGAGGATATACCTAAAACTGCCTTCCACACACATGATGGTCACTATGAATTTTTAGTCATGCCCTTTGGCCTCACGAATGCTCCTTCAACATTTCAGGCAGTGATGAATAACATATTTCGACCATACCTCCGGAAATTCATTCTGGTCTTCTTTGATGATATCCTCATATATAGCAAAACTTGGGCTGAGCATCTCCATCATCTGGAGCTTGTCTTGCAACTTCTCTCTGATCATCAACTCTGTGCAAAACTATCTAAATGTGTGTTTGGCCAGGAGGAAGTGGAGTATCTCGGGCATATTGTTGCACACCATGGAGTGCGGGTGGATCCTACAAAAATAGATGCCATGAAAACTTGGCCGCATCCTAAAACTCTCAAGAGCCTTCGGGGTTTTTTGGGGTTGACTGGCTACCACCGCAAGTTTGTCAAAGATTACGAGAAAATTGCAGCACCATTGACAACTCTGTTAAAAAAGGATGCCTTCTCCTGGAACCCTGTTGCTGAGACTGCATTTGAACAACTGAAACAGGCTATGTGCAGTACACCTGTTCTCGCGATGCCAGATTTTTCCAAACCCTTCACTATTGAGAGTGATGCTTGCGGCAATGGATTGGGTGTTGTTCTCCTGCAAGATGACCATCCTATTGCGTTCACTAGCAAAGCCCTCTCTGGTAAGAATCTAGCCCTCTCTACTTATGAAAAAGAAATGATGGATATTTTGCATGCTGTACAGAAGTGGCGGCCATACCTCTTAGGGAGTCATTTTTGCATTAGAACCGATCACCAAAGTCTGAAATACTTCCTGGAACAACGGGTATCCTCTCCTACACAACAGAAATGGGTCAGCAAACTCATGGGGTATGATTATGAGATCACCTACAAGAAGGGTAAGGAGAATATTGTGGCAGATGCTCTTTCTCGCACATTTGATAATCAAGCTTCCCTTTCTGCTATTTCTATGCCCATTCCCAATTGGTTAGCGTCTGTTCAGCAGGGCTATGACAGTGACTCTTCTTTATCTCAAATCATTCACCAGCTAGCCAATAATCCTTCTGCTATACCACATTACTCTTGGGATGGTGCTTCTCTTCGATACAAGGGTCGGCTAGTGCTTCCTCAGAACCCAGCTCTACATCAGGCTATTTTTTATGAACTCCATGCTTCTCCTTCAGCAGGGCACTCAGGCTTCCTCAAAACTTATGAGCGAGCAAGGAGAAACTTCTTTTGGAAAGGGATGAAACAGACGATTCAACAGATGGTGGCTGAATGTGATACTTTCCAACGCCACAAGGGTGAAACGACCCTCCTTCCTGGCTTGCTCGAACCATTTCCCATCCCTACACGGATTTGGACTGATATTTCTATGGATTTCATTGAAGGGCTGCCTAAATCCGGTGGCAAGACAGTGATCTTGGTTGTGGTTGATCGTCTCTCAAAATATAGTCATTTTTGTGCCCTCAGCCACCCCTATACTGCCTCCTCTGTTGCACAAATCTTCATGGACCAGATATTTCGTCTTCATGGACTCCCTTCTTCCATTGTCTCTGATCGTGATGCAACTTTTACCAGTCATTTTTGGACTGAACTGTTTCAGAAAACTGGCACCAAACTGAAGATGAGTTCGGGCTATCACCCACAAACTGATGGTCAAACTGAAATTGTCAATAAATGCTTGGAAACTTATCTTCGTTGCTTCACTTCCGAACAACAACATCAGTGGGCCAAGTGGCTCCCTTTAGCTGAATGGTGGTACAATACCTCTTACCACACTACCTCTAAAATGACTCCATATGAAGCAGTCTATGGTCAGGCACCTCTAGTGCTCCTTCCCTACACTCCCAACAGCTCACCAGTCCAGGCAGTTGACATAGTTCTCCGCAGCAGGGATCAGATTCTTCGTACCTTACAGGATAATCTTCACATGGCCCGTAATCGGATGAAACAGCAAGCAGATCAACACCGTTCTGAGCGCTCATTTCAAGTTGGGGATATTGTTTTTCTTCGTCTACAGCCATACAAACAATCCTCCCTAAAGCTGAAAGGGCGTCATAAGCTGGCCCCAAAATTTTATGGGCCTTATAAGGTTCTGCAGAAGATTGGTTCAGTTGCTTATAAACTGGAACTTCCTCCTTCTTCCCGCATTCATCCAGTCTTTCATGTTTCTTGTCTAAAGAAAGTTCTGGGTACCACTGTCAGAGCACAAACTACTCTCCCTGAAATGGATACGGAAGGATCCATTATCCTGGAGCCGGTGGCAATCATTGACCAGCGCACTCGCCAGCTTCGCTCTCGCTCCATCTCTGAGGTCTTGATTCAGTGGCATGGTATGCAACCAGAGGATGCTACCTAGGAACCCCTTCTTCAGATTCAACAACAATTTCCACACCTTAAGCTTTGAGGACAAAGCTTTTTTCTAAGGGAGAGGGGATGTTAGGAACCTGTGTGTTCCTTCTATTTATTTTGTTAGAGTAGTGTTGTTGGACGCATATGCTTTGTAAGTCATCCCATGAGTATATTTTATTATCCCACATGCATAGGTAGTATTACTTTTCTAGATCGTACCCAGTATATAAGAATAGGTTGAGGCCCTTGATGGACACGGACGAATTTATTGTATTGAGCTTGCTCAAAGGAGGTTACCCCCTCGAAGTGGCCTGCGATCAGTAGATTCATTCTGAGTTCTGCTATCACTTTGTATTCTGTTATTTTGAGCATTCTCACGATATTGCTATAAGGAGGTTCTTCACAACACCTTATGAACTGTGGTTTGGTCACTCACCTACAATTAAGTATTTCAGAATATTTGGAAGTAAGTGTTACATAAAGAGAGATGATGACATTGGTAAGTTTGATGCTAGAAGTGATCAAGGTATGTTTCTTGGTTATTCATTGAAAAGAAAGGCTTATAGATGTTATAATCAAAGAACTAAGACTATTATGGAAAGTGCTAATGTGAGAATTGATGAGAAATTTAGAGTACAAGAGAGAATAGTTGATTACAATTCAGATGATGATGTTGATGTTACTAAGCCAAGGAATGATGAGGTATTTCTTGAGACTAACAATGATTTCTAGAATGAAGGAGAACATAGGCAAGAACAAAGCTTAGAACCTTTAGTAGAGCCAAGAGTTTAGATAACAACTCCTACTTTAGGAAAGAACATGATAAAGAATCATCCATCCAAAAAAATCATCAAAAGAAAAGATGAAGGTATGATGAGAAGAAGAAGAGTTAATGAAGAACTATGCTTGATATCTCAAGTTGAGCTGAATAATGCAAATTAAGCATAGAAAGATAACTATTGGAAGCAAGCCATGAAAAGGAATTTGATCAAATAGTAAAGAATGAGACATGGAAATTGGTCCTCAGACTAGCAGATAAGAATGTGATAGGAACTAAATGGGTATTTAGGAACAAGATGAATGAGCAAGGTGAAGTTGTAAGAAACAAAACAAGATTGGTATGTAAAGGTTACCCACAACAAGAAGGAATAGATTATGAGGAGACTTATGCTCTAGTGGCTAGAATAGAAGCTATAAGATTATTCTTAGCCTATGCAGCATAGAAGAAATTCAAAGTATATCAGATGGATGTCAAGTTAGCATTTCTAAATGGAGAACTTGAAGAAGAGTTATACATTGAGTAGCCTGAAGGATGTTCTTTGATAGATGACAAGGAAATAGTATGTAGACTAAGGAAAACATTTATGAATTGAAGAAAGCACCCAGAACCTGGTATGTGAGGTTGGACAAGCATTTGAAAAAGCTTGGATATAGCAAAGGTATGGCAGATAGTAATCTATATTGGAAAGAAATTGGTGATGGTTTGATGATCTTGGTAATATTTTTTGATGATATCATATTTGGAGGAAATTATGAAGAAAGTTAGAAGTTTGCAAAAGAAATGAAGAAATAATTTGAAATGAGTATGATAAAAGAGATGAAAAATTTCCTAGGATTGCAGATAGTACATAATAAATAAGGAATCTTTATTTCTTAGACTAAATACTTGAAGGATTTACTGAAAAGGTTTCATTTGTAAACATGTAAACCTATTGGAACACCTATGGTAACCTGACATAAGTTATCTACTAAGGATAAGACACCTACTATTGAGCAAAAGAAGTACATATCTATGATCGAAGGTTTGCAATATCTGACTCACACAAGGCTGGATATAGAAAATGTAGTTAGAATTTTTGCAAGACTCCAGGCTGATCCTAGAGAAGCACATTATGCAATAGTGAAAAGGATATTTAGATATCTGAAAGGAACTTTAGAATTTGGATTATGGTATGACAGATCTAATGATTTTACTCTAAGTGCTTTTACTAATGCATATTAGGTAGGCAATATGGATGACAAAAAGAGCACTAGTGGAGGAGTCTTCTTCATTGGAGGAAGATTGGTTTCTTGGTTAAGCAAGAAGCAGGATTGTACATCTCAAAGTATAGCAAAAGCAGAGTATGCTGGAGCAACAAATAATTACAATCAAATAATTTGGATAAAGCATATGCTAAAGGATATTAGGATAAAAATCAGTGAACCTATGTTATACATTGTGACAACACAAGCATGATAAATATGTCTAAGAATCTAGTATTGCATTTGAGGATGAAGCAGATTTCTATTAAGTATCATATGTTGAGAGAAAAAGTTGTAGAAAAGGAAATCATATTGGAGTATGTGAGCACTAAAGAGTAGATTTTAGATAGATTCACTAAGCCTCTTCCCAAAAAATCTTTTGAGTATTTGCAAGGTATACTTGGAGTTATGCCCCTTCCGACATCAGAGTAATAAGATGCAAGAGTGCATTAGTCTATGGTAATAGAGCACCATTGTTTGTCTGGACTGAATGCTGATGCTTCTTGTGTTGGGGAGTATCTGTGATGGACAGAGTGATTCAAGACTCTTATTAATCTTATTGATGTTGTGTAAACAATATCTTTTGACACTCAAGTTGAAAAAGTATCAATTGTTGCAGAGTTTGATGAAGAGATGTTGGTTGCAGAAACCTTTGACATTGATGTCAATAGAGGAGAAGTGTGGCAGGAAAAACATTATACTATGGGGAGAAGTATTACAATAAGGGGAAAGTATTGTAGGAATATTTTTGGCATAAGCACAATATTTGAAATAAAAGTTTGGTATAGAGTACATTGAGGTATATTAATGGGGGAGTTTGATTGATGAAGAGGATTTCAAGACAATTTGTATTTTGTTGTTATTCTTGGAAATAGATGTTTTTCATTTATGTTGCCATCAGTGCCAAAGGGGGAGATTGCTGTAAGATTGGCAAGATTGAAAGATTGGTTTGATGATGATATGTTACATTCATGACTGAGTTTGTCATTGATGTCAACATAGCATGTTTGATGTCTTCTGTGGTAGCTAACAAAAGAGAAACAAAGAGATTAAGTTGGTACATATGGCTAGTTGAGCATGATAAACACTCGAGGTTATGGGAGATACCTTTGAGTATGTAGTATATGTAGTTAATGTCAGAATCAAAAAGGACAAGTCTAGAAGAAGTTATGTAAGTTTTGGTGATGTCTATTCTGAGATAGTGTTTATAGAGGCATGTTTTGGTAAACTTGTTATATCTCTTAGCAGAGTTGAGATATTGAGGATCAAGGTTGAGGACATGAATAAGACATGTTGAGGATGATGTGGCTAATCTCACTATAAGAATCTACCTTAGGGTAGAATTTACCCAAGACCAAGGAACTCAAAACACAAGCACAAGTTAGACCAGAGTATGATCAAATAACTGTATAGTATTTAATTCTATGTACAAGTACACTAGGAGTGCCTCAATATAAAGGCCTCTAAGATGCATCTAGAATGCCTCAAAATCAGCATCATGATAAGTCCAACACCTAGGTACATGTCCACCAGATATGGGTTATCCTGCATTATGTACGAAAGTAAGTGTGATGATGAGAAGGTAAGCCTACAAAGGTGAAATAGGCACATCAGTGTTGTAGACAACATGTGCAAAATTAGGAGTGCGAAAAATTGTGTTGTCTACATGACAACTCAGTGAATGATGCAAACTCTTGTGGTGTAGACACCATATGCATAATTAGAGTTGCGTACTTCTATGTTGTCTACATGACAACTGTAGAAGATGCACAAAATCCTAAGTGTCTCATAAAGAGAAATAATAAAATAATGCAAAATAAAAAAATAATACACTAACCTAAGTAAACTTAAGTAAAGTGTAAAGAGTAAATACCTATTTACACCAACACCCCCCTTAAGTGCAACTTAGGGGAATGCACTTAAGCTCACTAATGCATAATGGGTCCTGGCTATGAGGCCATGTTAGGTACCCATGTACAAAAGCAATGCTAAAATGATGCAACACAACCTATCATAAAGCAGAGAAAGAGGGAAAACCTCATGGGAAAAACCCTCCTCCAAAAAGAGAGATAAGTACAATAGAGAAAAGAGAGAGAGAGAGAGAGAGAGAGAAGAAGACCTCATAAGAGGAAAAAATCCCTCCCAGAAGAAGAAGAAGAGAGAAGTCAAGGGACTTCCCTATCTGCAACATCCCAAACCCACAAGAGATCTCGTAAATGAGTATACTTGACCTCGGTGAAGGGTTTGGTGAAAATATCAGTGACCTGCTCTACTATAGGACAATATTGAAGTGCAATGATTTGCTCATGTATAAGCTCTCTGATATAGTGCATGTGAACCTCAATGTGCTTTATCCGCTGATGCTGAACTGGATGCTTAGAGATTTCAATGGCACTTTGATTGTCACAATGAATAACTGTCGGCTTAGGTAGATTGAATCCAAACTCCTCCAGGATGTGCTATAACCAAAGAGCCTCTGTAGCTACATTGAAAACACCTCGATACTCAGTCTCCGTGGAAGAAAAATCAACACTGTTCTACTTCTTACTTTGCCAAAAAATAGGGTTGGAACCAAGGTGAAATGTGTACCTTGAAGTAGACTTTTGAGAATCTAAGTCCCTTGCATAGTCTAAATTTGTGTATCCAATCAACTGAAGCCCTATACTTGCTGCATAATGAATCCCATGTGTATGTGTACCCTTGATATAGTGCAAAATACGTTTGGCAACCTTCCAATGAAGCTCATGAGGTTCTTGTATAAAGCGTTAAACCATACCAACTGCAAAGGCAATATCAGGGCGTGTGTGTGTCAAGTAGATAAGGCTCCCAACTAACTGTCTATATAATGTTGCATCAACAAGTGGAGTGGTACACTTAACCTCTAGCTTGACACCTGATAGGAAGGGAGTAGGAGCAGGCTTGCAGTAATTCATGTGAAATCGAGAAAGCAAGTCAAGAGCATATTTGGGCTATGAAAGTGAAATACCTGTTGAAGACTATATGATCTCAATGCCAAGGAAGTAGTGTAGCAAACCAAAGTCTGTCATGGAAAATCTATCCTGAAGAGAGGTCTTGACACTGGCTATGATAGATGCAGTACTCCCTATAATGATCAAGTCATCGACATAAACCACTAAGATCAAGTGAGACTCATCCTTTTGAAGAATGTAAACATTTGAATCAGAATGACATCTTCTGAAACCTACTGAGAGGAGAAATGAATCCATTTTGGCATACCAAGCTTGAGGAGCCTGCTTTAAACCATAAATAGACTTCTTTAATCTACAAACCATAGTAGAATCCTGTACGAACCCCTGTGGCTGCTCCATATAAATTTCCTCATGAAGGTCACCATTCAAAAATGTGCTCTTAACATCCATCTAGTGTACAACCCATCCTTGAGCTGTAGTAATTGCTAGTGTCAGGCGAATGGAGTTCATCTTGGCAACTGGTGCAAAAGTCTCTATATAGTTAATACCTAGAACTTGTGAGAAACCTTTAGCAACTAGTCTAGCCTTATGTTTATCAATACTTCCATCTGCTGCAAATTTGGTTTGATAGATCCACTTGCATCCAACCACTTTTCTTCCCTTAGGAAGGGGCACTAAGTCCCATGTGTTATTTTTCATCAAAGAATTGTATTGTTCCTCCATAGCTTTATCCCATTTTGGAATCCCTGATGCTTCCTTAAAAGACTATGGATCTGAAGCAATGGCTATGTATGCATGTGGAAATGATTTGTGCTATGACCTAGTCCTTTGAGTATCTGAAGGATTTCCCACCAATGAACCTTCTGCATCAAGGGTTTGTTGTGCCCAATGAGGTTTAGTGGAGGAAGATGAAGGAATATCCTCAAATGTTTGTTGACCCTATGAAGGTGGTGTCCTGCGAGTCAAGGTTGGAGGAATTTCATCTTCTGGGTCACTTTCATCACTATGATCACTATCCACATAGGAGGAAGAAGGAGGAGTTGAAGAAGCCAAACTTGGACATGTTTCTTCAAAATGAACACTCCTCTCATAAATTTTTTTGTGAGTATTTGGATCCATTAATTTATATGCCTTGAGATGATTAGGATATCCAACAAATATGCATGGTTTGCTTTGTGGTTCTAATGCCTTACACTTTAATGGAGGTATCCTTGCCCATGTTGGAGAACCAAAAACTTTGAAGTGCTTAACACTTGGTTTCCTTCCACACCATGCCTCAAAAGGTGTTATTCCATCTAAGGCCTTATGCGAACTTTTATTTTTGAATGTAGTTGGCACAACACATGGCTTCAGTCCAAAACACTTAATCGAGAGACTTGTGTTGAAGCATGCAAGTAGTCATTTCCTTAAGGGCTCTATTCTTTTTTTCAGCTACACCATTCTGCTATGGTGTTTATGCAACTAAATGTTGAAGATCTATCCCCTCATGTGTGCAATAGTCTATAAGTCTGGAGTTGACATATTCTCTGCCATTGTTTGTCCTTAGTATTTTGATGGCTTTCCTAGATTTCTTCTGAACTTGAGCTTTGAATGTGATAAAGTTGTCAAAGAATTCACTCTTATGACCAAGGAAAAAGACCCAAGTGTACCTTGAAAAGTCATCAATAAATGTGAGAACATAATAGGCCTTGCCAAAAGAAGGTACTCGAAAAGGGCCAACTACATCACTATCAACCAATTCTAGAACAACAGTTTCCTTCCAAGACTTCCCCTTGTCATATTTCTCTTCGAGATGTGTACCTGCTTCACAACCTGGACATACTCCCTCTAAAAACTTGACTTGAGGTGGACCAATGACCATTTCCTTGCTACTTAATTGTTGAAGGTAGCGATAATTAAGGTGTCCATATCTTTCATTCCATAGTTTACTTTGAGTGTTTGAATGAGTCAAAAAGGCAAGAGACATGGACTTAGGCACAAAATGTGACAAAGAATAAAGTCTAGTCTCACGGTTTGCCTTTCCAATCGCCACCATTGAATCATCTTTGAGATTCTTTACCACTACTATGTCAGTGAGGAACTCTACTTTTTTGCCACATCCATAGTGAGTGATTTGATAGATGGAGAGAAGGTTTGTGCTAAGGCTAGGAACATGAAGTACATCATTGAAGATGCCATTCTCTAACTCAACATTCCCTTTACCTTCTACTTTAATTTGAGTATCATTGCCCACATAGATGTAAGGTACATTTGAAGTTTTTAAAGAGGAAAATTTCTCCCTTAAAGCACCCATGTGATGAGATGCTCCTGAATCTAGAATCCATTCCTCCACATTATTAGTACTTGCAACTAAAGCTTAGCCCTTGCCCTTTGAAGTGGTTGAAGAACCCTTGTCTTTGTATGTATTTGGAACATCAATTTTGTGTTTCCTCATAATGTTATCCAATTCATCAATCTGTTTATCTTTGCACTCATGTTCTTCATGTCCATTCTTCTTACAATAGGAACACATTTTCTTCTCCTTCTTGTTGGAATTGTTCCCCTTTTGATTGTTCTTGGAAGAAGAATTTCCTTGTTGTGAAGAAGAATGTTAAGTGGAAGAAGATTGAATTGTGGAAGATTGTTGTTTTGAGGAGGATTTTTGTGTTTCGTCTTGTGGCTTGGCCTTCAATTTCTTTTTCTTCTTGTTTGAGTTTTTGCCACTTGAATTATCTTCATTTTCTACCAAGGTTTTAATTTTGGAAGACTTGAGAATTCCCATACCTACTAGATTGTCATGTTCAAGGATCAACATTTCTAAGAATTCCTTGAATGAAGGCTTAACATAGGCACTACCCATTGTTAATTTGTGTGTATTAAAGCTAGAAACAAAAGGAGCATATTCAGTTGGAAGATGAGTCATGATGTGTTTGATCATCTTTCCATCTTTAATGGGTTCACCACAATCCTTTGGCTATGTCCTATACATTTCTACTTGGGTAAGATAGTCTTTAATTGTGTCAAAATTTCTAGGATGCAACTTGAGAAGTTTATCCTCTATTGTGTAAGCCATGTCTTCATCTACTGTCCCATACAAAGCTTCTAGTTTATCCCAAACGTCTATTGGATATGTTATCTTCCTAATCTGAAATTTGACAGGATTAGAGATATTTTTCAACAAGGTTCCTAAGGTCATCTCTTGTTTGGATTCCCAATCTTTTTTACGAGCTTCATCAGCATCAGCAGGAGGTTTCTTGGCTACACCAGTGACATAACACCATAAACCTTTTTCTACCAATGGCTCTTTAATGTTTTCTTTCCAAGTAGAATAATTATGTGGAGTTAACTTTGAAAAAGAATCCATAATGCAAGAACACAAGATAAAGGAGACACAATACACAGTACACCCCCCCCTTTTCACTCGATCAAAAAATCCCCCCCCAAATAAATGATTTTGGCACTTTATATATAGTGCGTTTACAATGGGCCACTTGCCAAAATGGACAAAGTGGGATTTCTAATTTTGCTGATTACAACCTCTGTATAGAATAAAAATCTGGGCTATTATAATGTAGCTCAAAATTACATCAATTATGTAGCATTATAATGCAAAACAAGACCTATCTCTGCAAGTGATAATTTTGTCTAAATAAGACTACAATTTGACAACAAATCTGAAAACTAGACGAAAAAATATATACTTTAAAAAAAAATGGAACTTGAAAAGGAGTTCAAATGAGCCTGTATGATGCCTTTGAAGTTGCAAAAAGTAGGATTAGACAGGTACAATCGCCAAAAACTATGATTTTTGACCAATCTGTACACCAAAACCAGAAACTAGTGGCACCACTAAAAAATTGAAGAAATTTTATCCCAAAAAAAAAAAAAATTGCACTTGATTTGGAGTCCGTATGACCAAGTTATGGCTGTTTGAAGTTGGGCTGCCAAATCCAAAATGCATCTGAAGAGGGGTCTGCAGAGGAAAACACTGTGTTAAATTTGACATCCAAATGGCCATCATAGTAGTTCAAAGATGCCTTGAAATGATGGTCAGACGACCATCAATTTTAGGCTATAGGTTTGCTAATGTTAGCATATGTGCAGGCCCCTGATAATGTCACCCTGTACAGTTGATGATGTGTCACTATACAGGTTGTACATACATGTACGACCTAGTCTGATATGTACTAATGACTAGGTTGCTTACGTGTCTGCCAAGTAGACACTGACTGGTTGTTGACGTGTGTGGCACAGGGTGTGAATTGGCTCCATGTGTCTGCTATCCCAGCTATCTACATGTTCGATTTAGAGGATGCCATGTGTCTGCGCTTGCGGGACTGGTCACCACTAATGTGGCCGAGTTGTAGGATTTAACATGAGTATTGCCAAAATTTGGAAACAAGAATGGAAGTTTTATATCCGGCTGGACTTTAGTCCCATATTGCCGGTGCAGGATGGATGCTGAATGTATAAGAGATTCAGCACTTAAGGCATGTGATAACTTGCTTATGCCAATGGAAAGGGGGAGGAGCCTGCTGGTTTGTGTTGAATAATCCGTTGTTGGAATATGTGTTCTCACTGGAAGAATAAAGCGCCGATTGGAGGGTTTTTTCGGTCAGTGTGTAGAAGTAGAATATGTCGTTCAAAGTAGGATATTCTCTACCAAACTCGCCTGTAAATAAACAAAATATATTCCTTGAGGAATATTAAGCGTACAGGTCTACCCTGTGCGCTATAATAAACTTTTCTTTGTATGCCCGACTAGGCAGAGAATAATTTTGAAAGAAATATTTATGAAAAATACAGAGAAATGAATTGCAAAATTAATTGACTCGAATAATGAATTAATCTAATCAAAATATGACCATACCAAATTTGCAAATGAGGCCTTCAAGTTCCTATTTGCAAAATTTTTTTTTGCCTCCCATTTGGCTATGGCCTAAAATAGGCAAATTTATAGTCAATCTTCACCGAATCTTTGCCTTGGACACAATGGTGAGGTCCGCTTCGGCTCTAGATGCTCCCAATTGCAGCTTATGCTTCGGATCTGAATCAGGTCTCTTAGAGAGATGAAGCAACAATGTCTCCAATGGCTATGTGACGAGTATCTCCCTCAGCTCTGATACCATGTAAGAATCTGCCTTAGGGAAAAATTTACCCAAGACCAAGGAACTCAAAACACATGCACAAATTAGACTAGAGTATGATCAAAATAACTATATAGTATTCAATTCTATGTACAAGTACACTAGGAGTGCCTCAATATAAAGGCCTCTGCGATGCATCTAGAATGCCTCAGAATCAACATCATGATAAGTCCAACAACTAGACACATCTCCACCAGATATGGGTTATCCTCCATTATGCACAAAAGTAAGTGCGATGATGAGAGGATAAGCCTACAAAGGTGAAACATGCACGTCAGTGTTGTAGACAACATGTGCAAAATTAGGAGTGCAAAAAACTGTGTTGTCTACATCACAACTCAGTGAATGATGCAAACTCGTGTGGTGTAGACACCATGTGCATAATTAGAGTTGCGTACTTCTATGTTGTCTACATGACAATTGTACAAGATGCACAAACTCCTAAGTGCCTCATAAAGAGAAATAATAAAATAATGCGCTAACCTAAGTAAACTTAAGTAAAGTGTAAATAGTAAATACCTATTTACACCAACACTCACTTATCATAATATTGTATGTACAGAAAGTTATTCAAGTTGCAAGGTAGAAGATTAAGGTTATCACTAAGTGTAACTTGTTATTAGTGAGATCCTATAATAATTAATTGAGAAGGACTAACAGCTGACTTAGGAAATTGTTTTATAAACTCAATATAAAGGAAGGACATTTTCCTTTATGATGATAATATGTGGATGTGGATGAATGCAAATTATGAATGTTTGGAAAGCAGTAGATGGTACAAAATGTGAAGTTGAGCAGAATAGTGTGAAAGTGAAGGAGACTTCATTATCGAGGTTTTGTAGAGTGATTCAAGGTTTGGTATTTGGATCCAAGGTTTTTGATCTAGTCTACAAGGTTTGATAATGATTGGTTTGGTTGATAGGATAGAGGAAATAATAGAAGAAAGAAGAAGATACCAGTAAATTACTTATTTGAGTAGTGATCTCTTCTTGTAGTTGAAATTGCATGTTTTGGGAATGGGCTCTTCTTGCATACATTACCACAACTCCTAATAGGGTTGGCACGACTCTTAATAGGGTTGGAATCTCCTAATAGTGACTTATTGTACTAAATGTTGTAATAGACTCCTAACAGGGTCTATCCTCTAAAAAGGAATATATATATATATATATATATATATATATATTAGTACATCATCGTGTGGGCATCATTCCCACTAGGGTTTTCCCTCTAATCAAGGGTTTCCCTAGTCAACATATTTGGTGTAACTATTTATGTCTATCTGTGGGGGCCATTTGCCGTTGCACCAAAAGCCATGACTGTTAGTGAACATGGAACACCACATAATTAACCACCTGTGGGCAGGGGAGCGCGTCGCATCACCCAACAATTTCACATGCCCAAATCTTTTAACATCCCATCATAACAACAAATCCAAAACCCTCAGATCTGCAATAAATCATTCATATATCTTGCCCTTTCTTTTATGCTCTCATGCATTCCCATGGATTCAATCTAGGGTTACAAATAATAAAACCATAGCTCTGATACCACTTTGAGTTCTTTGATGGTTTGATGCCTTGGTTGATTCTCATGGTTAGAGAATGGTTTCATTATTATGTCATGGTATACTCTTGATACGCGTTTAGAGTTGTGACATGTTATGGTGTGTTCATGTGGAGCATGTTATCTCTTTGGTTGAGATGGTAAGATCATGTTGTCATGTTTATGTTCCTGAGGCCATGGTTGGAACTTTGACATTGATCTTGATTTAGTTTCTTGGTATTGAGTACACTAATCATAAGCTGGATAATTCATGATATTGCTATGTTGCATTTGGAGTTGGCATGGATTGATTGGTTACAGGTGCTTATGGATACTTAGAGATGGTGGTGACGCTGATTGCTCTTGGATTAGAGAAGTATTTGTTGGGACAGTTGATGGTTTCAGCAGGAAGTCCGAGGGGCAGTCACCTGATATGGACTTGAGAGGGGATTGTTCTTAGATGAGTCTTGGTTGGAGACTTGGGTATCTTGATGAGCATTCTCATTCCCCACTCTTGGTCTACTCGGCGGTTTGCTACTTGAGAGGTATAGCCCATTGTTTCTCTCAGTTGCATTATATTTATGCTTGTCTTTCATGGATATGGATCTTGAGCTATGGTACATGAGTTAGTTTTGGAGGGTTCATTTGAGAGATGGTTTAGCATTGGTTATCTCCATGTGCATATGTTGTTATGCTGGTTGAGTTTGGGAGATGGTTTTATATTGGGCATTTTTCCTTGGGTTAGGAATGGTTATTCCTTGGTTTAGGAATGGATTTATTGAGTTTAATCTTCTTGTGAGAGGCTTACATCCATGATTAGTTATATTGTATGGTTTGGGTGTTGTTGAGGCTTCTTGTTGGGGTTTTATGGAGGAGATCATACTTGCACAGTTTACATCTAGAGGTGTGTGTAGAAGGACATGATACAGGTTATGATTTGCATGGTTTCTCTGGTCTTGGTTATTTTCCTGGATGTTTAGTTTTGCCTACATTGGATTTGAGATTGGTTGGAGATTGTGATCACTGGTTTGTGCTCATGTATGTCATGTGAGAGATGACATGGTTATTTCTTTCTCTTTCCTCTATTGGTTGTGGTGAACTTGGGAGAGCATTGGAGACTTTTTATGAGACTTATTCTTGCAGGATATTGGATTATGTATTGTGGATGTCCTTGATACTACATGGATTCACTTCTTTGAGATGTGTTGAGTGGATTGGTTATAGATTTGACATTATCTTTTGCAGTGGGAGCTTCTTGGTATATATGTGGTAGGTATTGCTCTTGAGGCTTATGATTGCAGGTTGTAGATTGGATATGTCAGTGATATGAGATTCACTTGTTATACCTTTGAGGTATGGATAGTTGGATGGGTTTGGCACTTTGCTGTGGGTGCTATTTCAGCTATGGATATTTTGACAACTACGGATACATGTGATTACCTTTGGATCAGGTTATTTGTGCTTGGAATTTCAGTTGGTACAAGATTTTATGATCTTCTAATGTGACAAGTTGGGTGGTTTTCTCTTTGGATGGCTTCTATGTATGTCCAGTGGGAGTGGCATAATAGGAGGTGAGATCATTCATGTTCGAGATGCTGGATACTTTGATTTTGTTGCGGGTACCAGGATGGAGCACTTGGTGTATTTTGATCCATGATGGTGGATGTGCTGGGAGGGACTGTTCCCTTGTTCATTTTGTGTGGCTACGGATTGACCCTATGCAATGTATACAACAAGTGGGAGATTGTTGAGATAATGGGTGTTGCACACATTGCATAATATTATTATTTGATTATTTTATTTTATTATGTAATGTTGTACCTAGATGGACGTGCAACATGTAAAGATTCCCATGGAATATTCTTGATGAGTTTTATTGTAACATTGTGATAATATTTGATGTAATTATTTAATATTGGGGAAAAGAATTAAATGCCCAATATTAAATGTGGGGTCAGTGGGTTAGGTAGCACATGGTTTTAGCACATGGTTTATGTAATACCACTTGGTGGTTTTGTGGGACTTGCTACTATATAAGCAGCCACAAGGGTAGTTGTTGGATAGACAAGAGAGAGAGAGAGAGTGACAAGGAGAAGACAAAAGGCAAGAGTCGAGTAGGACAAGGCTTGACAGGTTAGCCAAGGGAGCATTTGTGAAGGTTGAAAGCATGGCATGGGATGTGTGGATTCATGCTTGTTCACATAGTTTGCTCGGTTGTGGCTATGGCCATGAAGGCTTCCATGGTTGTATGGCAATGGTATTTTTGCTGAATAATACAGGGTGATGGATGCTTTTGGAGGCTGGGTTTTTTCCCTCAATGAGGGTTTCCCAGGGTATATCTTGTGTCACAATTTTGTGGGTATGTTGTCTATTCTCTTGCATGTGGATTTTAATTTCGTGTTTATTTTAGATCTATTATGGGTTATGTGGAAACGGTTATATTCTTTGTTGCCAAGTTTCCTTACACTATCTTTGTATAGTTGTTGTTTACTTTGGTTGAATGGTTAAGTTTGTTTAAAGAAGATAAATGTTTTAATTATTGGATCACTAATTCACACACCCCCCCCTCCTTGCTCTTAGTTATCTTAGTGGACTATTGTTTCTAACACAATGATCACTTCACAACACTTATCTTCACATCTGTACCTTGTGCAAAACAAGCTCCTTCTTTGATCAAGTTCATTCTCACCACTCCACATGAATCATTTGTTAACTAGAACTTCTCCTCTTTGAGAAACTTTAGAATGTGATGATCTAGAATCTTCAGCAACATGCGCAACTTAGCTTGGCCTTTTGTTCTTTGATTAGTCCTTCCTTAGCATTGGAAACATTCAAATGCTCTATGCCCTTCTTCTCCATAGTGAAAAAGTTTCCCACGGAAGCCTCATCTTCTATATCCTTATGCTCCACCTCTTCCTCTTCGATCTCTATTTTTTTAATCATAGAAATGAGTGGAATTATTCCCCTATGGTTTTGATGGCTACTTCGAGCCTCATCCTTGTTCTTTTAATCATCATTTTAGCCTCCATAATATTGTCCAACAGATCTTTGACCATGACCTCTGCCACTATTTTTGTTATTAAATATTTTTCTTAGCTTCTCCTCAACTCATAAGGAAAATTGGTGCACCTCTCAATACTAGTCACTTGAACAAGACTCAACTCCTCTTGAATTTTTGGCCTTAACCCATTAAGATAACAAACCACTTTCTCCTTATCAGCTACTACATGGCCAATTCTAATGAGAACTTGGTAGAACTCTTTGGTATACTCTTGAATAAATTTTTCTTCTTGCTTTAACCCTTTCATTTTGTTTAACATGTCAAGCTCATAATCCATGAGAATGAACTGATGCTTCATTTTAGCTACCGAATTCCATTTGGTGATTTTTTCCTTTCCTCTCTTATTTTGATCCAACTGGATCTCTTGCCACCAAATATTTGTATGAAGCTTCAGTTTGGTCTTTGCAAACTTGACCCTATTCAAATCTTCAATATATTCATATTCAAAGTACTCTTCTAATTCATTGATCTAGTTGATCAATTCTTTTGGGTTGAGATTTCTCAAAAATGTGGGAACGTCAAACTTAGGTTTTTTTCCAATACTAAAAATTTCCTTAAAAAGCTTCACCTCCTTTAGGTTAAGAACTTCCTCTACTATAGATTCAGCTACATTCCTTCTTCTTCTCTTTCATCCTTTCTTTCATCACCTTTGTAAGAATTTGGTATAGCTTTGATACCATGTAATAATTTTCCTAAGGAAAGAATGAAATGCCAAGATCTAGAAATTTAAGAGATAGCACAAGAGAGACAAGATATGATCAAATGAGAATTGATTAATTAGATAATTGGATGAATACATCATAGAAAAGCTTTATATATAAAGGCAATCAAGATTACTATGATTCATGCAAAGAGATAAGCATACCAACTAAGAACATGTCCACCAAGAGTGGATTATCCTCCATTGTGCATGAATTTATATGCAATAATGAGAGGATACGAATGTAAAGGTATATCTCATAAAGAGATGTAGTAGGCAACATGTGCTCAATTGGAGTGTAAACTACTATATTGTCAACATGACAATTCATATGAATATGCAAACTCCTAGGTGTCTACATGACAATTAATATGAATATGCATCATCCTAAGTAAACTTAAGTAAAGTGTAAATAGTAAATACTTATTTACACCAACAATATCCTATAATAAGATTCATTGCTCTACATATCTATTCTTGCAATGATTGCATTTTACTCTAGAGGGTTCTAAAATTCTTAGGTGTAACACCTTTGACTCTTCCACCATGCTCTCTTCATGGAGGAATTTTTGTGCTTCTATTGAAACCTCTAGGAAAACTGTCTCATAGTTGACGATCTTTCTACATGCTCAGGAACTCCAACTTTGATACCCCTTGATGAAGGATGCTCCCCTTAATACCATAAACACATAACAAAAACAAATAAACAACAAAAATCACAAGAAAAAAATATGGGCTTCTTATTATCACCACAAATGTGGAATTATGAAATTCAAAATTACAATAAGCTAACCCACATGGGCACCTTCATTATAGTAATCTGCAAGACAAAGTTGTTAACTATCTCCCAAAGTTACCCTAGACAATATTCAAGTCTTTCTTAAATAGGCAATTTTATGCCAATTGAGAAGGTTCTTGACAATCAAAATTAATACATAGGGCAACCACACCCTAACAATGCATATAGAGTTAGCCAAATACTCTTTTGACATTTAGTTAAAATTTTTTGGGTAGCCCAACTTTGGAAGACCATAGCTCTTGAACTGTTGCTCTGATTGGCTATTATAACCACTTTTCTAAAACCTCAGCTCATGATCTATAGGCTCAAATTTGTACAAGTGCCCATCCATCAAGTTTTTAGGCCTCATCCAGGGCCTCTAAGGCCTTCAAAACTAAGCCTAAAGTTTTTATACCAAAATTACACAACAAAAATCTGTAATAACTTCAGAAATACATATAATCTGGGCATGAAACTCCATTGATGAATTGATATAACTACAATGAATCTTCACCTCTAAAATTAAAAGTTTTTGAGCTCATATGACTGACTTACTAAGTAGAAATCCTCCATAGAAAATAACTCTGTATTAAGACAACCCTTATTGAAACAATAAAAAGGAATTTTTTTTTTTGGGTGATGCAAGATTGCTCTTACACCCAAGATGCTCTATTCCTCCACAAATTAATTAGGGTTTCTTTTCTTTTGGAATGCACTCTTCATATATAGGTTGTGCTATTAGTTTTCCTTCATTTTGTGCCATTTCTTTCAAGTTATCTTAATAATTTTGAATCCTATAAATTAGAATTTTCTCAAATTCACTCTTCAACTCAAACTCTACTTTGAAATTTCAAACACTTAGGCAACTAGTAAGGAAAATATTAGTTTCTCTTAGAATTTATCTATTTTTGAAAAAGGGAGGGTGACATTAATGGCATTTAAAACTAGTATGCTTTAAAACCTACCAATCCTTGAAAAGCTGGCAATATCTTCACTTTTTCATAATTCATACTTCCAATTCATATCTCTTTTTTTCTAGCTTGGACATGGTTTTTTAAAAATATTTTATTCTTTAAAATTGAGGGTTATGAAGATGCGAACCCCTTTATTTAACACTTCACCATGGTTTTTTATTTCTCTTTACTTCTAGCTATGACCATGCAAAATGGTTTTTTTTACTATTTCGCAGCTTCGCTACCATTTTTCCTCACATCCAGGTGAAGGTTACAAAGTTGCACTTCATTTATTTGCCACTTTTCAACCTTATTTTCTTGTTGACTACTTAGGCTTGTGAAACAACGATCTCTTCATTTTTTTTACTTTTATCGCTTCATCACAACTATTCATCACTACATTTTACTAACCACTGCGAAGTTGCGAAATGCTTTGAAGTTGACCTTATCACTGCATCACAAATTATTAACTATTTACTTCATTAACTATAGTAATCTAGTGAAACAACTACAAGACAACTTATCACAACATTGCTACTTTTGAAATCGATTGCATCTTAACACTTGCGAAGGTGTGAAACCCTTTAATCTGACCTTTCACAACTTTACTGTAGTTTAGAGCTTAACATTTCTTTTACTTGAAATGTTGAAATGATTCAAATATTGACCTTGTCACCTCTTTAGAACTGCTAGACACAAGGCTTGTTTTAACCATGTGATATTGTGATTACTATTCTGATTGATTGCTATCTTGTTTCGCGACTTCATGACCAAGGAACTTAACTACTATTGAAACCTTGTGATGAAGTGATAACCTTTAGCTTTAACTATTTTGATCACTTTTCACACCTTTGTGACTTAAAAAGTCTTATCTTCTTTGTTACTTGTGATGTTGCAATAATCACTTTGAAGTTAACCATTACCTTCCTCACAACTTTACAACTTAATATTTTAACTCATGATCTAACCTCATGATGGTACAAAAGCCATATATTTTTGCTTCACATCCTAAACCATGGATCAAATTTAACTACATGTGATGAAGTGATAACCCTAAATTCAATTACTACTATTACCTTTTTCCACTTCACCACTTTGACCTTGAGTCAAATTTAACCTCTTGCAATGATGTGATGGTTTAAACTTTAACCACATGGCTCTTTGTCACTTCTTCACAACTTAAAACAACTTAACTGCATTGCCATCTGTGATGTTGTGATAACCATTTGAAGCTAACTATTATTTTGATTGAAACCTCACAAATTAAAGCTATTACTAATCATTTCACCCCATGAAGCTGCGATTATATGCTTTTCTCTATTTTTCCATCTTAACCATGGATTAATCTTAACTACTTGTGATGGAGTGAGAACCTTGAACTTAATTGTTTCTATTAACTTTCACACCTTTGCAACCTAAAAATCCTTAAGCTAAAACCAAGCCATGATCATGCGATCTTAATGAATCACTCTCTTTGCATCCCTAACTTGATAGTTAGCACTAACATTTGTGACATCATGATGACCATTATCTTGACTACTTCAAATCTTCACATCCTTCAAAATAGTTAGTGATCATAAATGAGTGATGTTGTGATTGAAATGATATTGCAAATTCACAACTAAAAAACATTAGAGACATGACTTATTGTTGCCCCACTTTTCATCCTGCACCCAACTAGAAAATGTGGTTTCTTATGTCTTAGTAGTCTCCTAGGCATGTTCAAGTTTAGGTCTAACCCCCTTTAGGTGGAAGGAGTCTTCATCATATTTTTCATTTTCTCCTTCTCCACATTTCATTACTGGGTGGTTTTTCTTTATCCTTTTTGTAAAGGGATTGTACGGGTAACTTAGTGCCTAATTTGATGGAGACTCATACTGCTTGTGCAAGGATCATCTATAAAGATTCATCTACTTGTGGCCTACCACTTTCTCATGAAAACAGATGCTTGCAAAAATCCAATCTTCATCTTCTCCTCTATGGGTCTTCGATCAATGAAGATAATTTCTTGTAAAGAGCACCAAATGATGTAGTTAGATCTAAATGAGGAGATAATAGGATGCTTCATGGAAAATTAATGTTCCTCTTATGATTATCTACCTTAGAGAATGTTCAAGATTTTTCACAACTCTTATAATAATTATAGGTAGAAAACTAAAAACTGGCCTTTCCTCGGTGGGTTTTCAACCCATGAAGTCAGTTTTTCACAGAAGGCAATTTCAAAGGAGAGGAAACAAACAGTAGGTTTTGAATGAATTATCACATTCCTTTCGAACATTTATGAACCCAAAGGAAACAATATTCAAGAGATAAAGTAAAAGGGATGCCTGGGCAGAGAAATAGAATTCGTCTTCTCCTCAAGAGGTTTTCAACCCATGAAGACAATTTTTTAGATTTGAAAGAAAATCAAGTTATGAATGAATTGGGCCCAAATTTTGTGCACAAAACTTCTCAAGATGAGGATAGGAAACATTCCAACTATCATGGGAAAGAGTTATTATCATAATTTGACTTAGCAGATATTTTCCCACTGAGTACTCTATTTTCAACTACCCAAAACTTAAAGGGAAATAGGAAAGTAAGTATGAGAAGATAGAAAGATACCATTGGGCTAATATAATATTAAAATAATACCAAGATATCCATTTAAACCATGCATTTTCTGTTTCAACAAATCATTCCTTCAATTCACTCATGTGGCATGAATCCTGAAGACTAATGAATGAATAGAGTTTCATATATAGACAGAAACATGAGTAGTTACAAAAGCCACCACTCTTTCTTGTACCATTATTTTGTTAAAATTGAACAAATTTTCAAAATACTAATATCTATGCATTTTCTATTATTTTTGTTGCTTTGGATTCAAAATTCACTCTCAAACAGAAATGGAAACTAGATTCGTAGGCTTCAATGGTTTGAATGGAATTAAGTCTTCATTGCAAAATTTCATGAATACTTCTCTCCATTTCTATAATATACAAGATTTTTAGAAGAGATTGAGATTAGAGCCAATACATCCCATTACTGAGAAGCTCTAAGGATGTGGGCTTGTGGAGGCAGCCAATTTTCTTGTTGCAGTCTAAGCTCTAGAATTAATAAATGAATACATAAACCATTACAATCTAGATACCAAACATATTGTATTACTAGATGACACAGTATTGATCTCCTCTGATTCTTGAAGTAGGAACAATTTTTAGACTTGAAATTTGGAGAAGCCATTTTTGAGTTCTCCATGAAAAAGATTATTTGGAGAAAAGAGATCATGCAATCATGGTTCCAAAAACCATAGGGCACAAAGGGTAAGGTTCCTAAAACCCTATATGGGACTAATCTCAAACCTAAGATTATTGACATCATGGTCCTCTTACATAGATTGAAAGGTGAGGTTGAAGCTTTAAACTTTTTTGAGCAATATTTCTTTTTGGTGCAAGTCATCTATTTTGATACCCAATATATTGATTGGGCCTACGAGGTAAGCTAGATTCTGTCCAATTCTCTTAGTGCTACAAAATTCTATAATGCATTCTACATGTCCCCCTTCCTCATTTACATGTTAGCTTCTTTACAATTATGGCCAGGCCTCCCAAGATTGTAAAAATTTGCTGATGATGTGAAGTCTTATGAATTCTACCCATTTTACAATTGGAAAATAGTTATGCAGAGTATATCAAAGTTAATGATGCATTCACCATCATAATTTGCAGGGAACTCTAGGGATGTCTAGAGATGAGATTCAGTCCCAAAGCTATGGCAACCATTAGCCAATTTGGGAGTTATTTCATTAAGTTCTCATCCTTTTCATATTTGTATCCTGCAGTGTTTGATGGATTTCACTTGAAGCTACCAAGATATCCTAGTGATATGAATATGTTGATTGAGATCATGTGGCAAACAATCTAGGTGAACGTGCTGAGCAGTAGTTTGAAGAAGAAAGGGTATGTGTTCCCTATAAAGGTGGAAAATTATAGTTGTGAATCTTGTTTAGACACAAAGAACATGCTAAATGTGTTCAAATTAAAGTATAAATTAGTGACATATGAGGTCTTAAGACCTATGTTTGATCCTAATGGATATGCAAGGGAGTTGTTGTAGATTAGAAGTGTTATCAAACATATCACCACCATTAAAGACTACTGGACCGACTACAAAGATGAATTCAAAAGCCATGATCATGCTTTCACTAGACTCACAGTAGATCAAGTGAAGATGTATAACGTTGATATCAATGTTGAGGGAGTGGAAGATGATGGACATAATATGTATAGTAATTCCTATCTAACAAAGCTAAGGAATACTCCTATTAGCTTAGAACCTTATGAGGATAATGGAGAAGAGCTACAAATCATGATGGCCAAAATTATTAAAAGAATTGGGAAGTGGGTTGAATGGACCACAACCAAAAGAAGTAAAAGTATAACTACATCTATTCAAACTCCTCTAACAACTACAATGACCCCTTCTTTTGAAGGAGGTACATCAGGTGTGACCCTGGCTATCACATAGGGACCAACTCAAGCATCAAGTGGAGTCGATCAACCTCCTAATAAGAATATTCCTTTGTCTAAAACCTATCACAATGGCTCCCTCCCAATCATTGGAACTCAAATAGAAGCTGAGAAGAAGAAAGTGAAAGAACTTAAAGATACTTCAGCTACTCTAGTTCCCTCACCTCATAGTAGTCTAGTTCCATTTGCTAGTGCTGCACTTCTCCAGCCGAGTAGTCCTCAAGTATAGGTAGTAAATTTAGGAGATGGAGGAAGAAATGACAGAAAATTCACTAAATCTAACAAGGCAACCAAGAAGACTCTAGAGGTGGCAAAAGGCCAAGAGTCTTTAAAGATCATTTTATAGGCCCAAAAGAGTCCCTTCTCCTTGATCATGAAAGAAATCACTCTGGTCAAAAGAAAGATGTTTATAACAGATTCTCTTGGGACAACCTCTAAAGTGATAAGAACATATTCATGGTTGGAGGATACTCTAGATAGGAAGAGAAAGAGGAAAGATGAAGGTGCCCCCAACAAGGATACCTTATCTCTTACAGTTTGTTTTGGGTCAGCTTGAGTAAGGTCAAGAAGCAAAAGACCTTGTCCATCCTTGGACAAGACCCTAAAATAGGGCATCTAAAAATGGAAATAACAAAGCCTACCAAGGAGGAAAGGAATGAGGATATGTTCACTAACGACTTTACTCTGCATCTATTGGATCTTGGGGAGGCCAGACACGATACTAAAGTTGGCTTGTGGAAGTCAACAAATGAAGTGATTGAAGGATAGTTTGAGAGCCTTAAATTATGAAAGGTCTAGATGCAAGTTGAAATATAGGAGTTGAATGGCTTCATTAGGCAATTGGTCACCCCATTGACAACCATCTTTGGGATGCCCATTACTAGTGATCCCACCGCTATAGACATTTAGGCACTTATCTCCTAACTCTAGGAGGATAAGCATTTTTGGCACATCGGTAGAGAGTGGAGTGGGAAAGTCAAGGTGGAAGGACTCTCTATAATAGTATAGATTGATAATGCTATATTGAAATTGGAAATAGAGAAAGATAACATATCATCAAATAGAGCCACCTTGGCCATAGAGAAAACTAAGAGTGATGATTGTGTTTCCTTGTTGAAGATGATCATCCACATGAAGGCAAAGGAGGTTATTGAAGTAAAAATCATACCTAAAGGAGATGAGCTCTTAGTCAACTGGTTTCAAAACATGCATTTCAAGTTCAAAATGATCATGGTAGTAGAAGAGGGACTTAAAAGAATTGAAGCCAAAGTAAAGAAGGAGAAAAATAGAGACTATGAGCTATTAAGAGCTTTGCACATAGATTCATAGTCTAGTGGGCAAGGGAAATCAATCATTGTAGTAGCTATCATGTAGGCAAATTTCTCCAATTTCATAGATGGTCTAATAGGAATAGCTTCTGGTCATCCAAATAGAGTCTCTAAACTTTAGAAGTAGGATGGAAGCATGCATGTGACCATGGAAGAATTACAAGACTGGTTGGGTGCTGTCAAGGATCTAGCCCAAGAGCATTCTAAGTGGCTCTTGAGATACACTAATGTACACATCCATAAATAGGAAGAGGTAATCCCAATCATTTTTGAGGCCAAGGTCTATAGGACAAAGGCATAAAAAGGAAAGAAGGCAAAGTGATTCATATTCCACCTCTTTTGTATTTTTATGTAATCATTGTAATAGACAAACTGGCGCCTTGAGACGAGATGAACTGATTAAACTTCCTTTGTAACGACAATCTCAGAACCCTATATGTATGATAATTAAAGATTAATAAAAGGTCGATGAATTTTGGTTTGAAATACTAGATGTTGCAGAGGTAATTGAATGGTATTTTGTATCAATTATTTCTGTTCCATTCTATTAGTTGTTAATTGTCTATTTCCTTTTTTCTCTTTTATCTAAATTAAAACAAGGAATGAATAGAGCTTCATCCCCTATTTTGTGGAAATGAGCTGAATATGATAAGTATAGTCATCATAGGTTTGAAAGAGATCCTTTAGATGATCCCTCCTAATTAATCTTTGTTCCTCTATCTTTTTAGTTTCTTGCTTCTTTAGTTAGCATTAGTTGTTATGCAATATTGAATCTTTAAGTCATATGAGTTCATAAGATGTGTGAGTTCATAAACTTAATTTGTCTTCTAAAAACTTTTCTTGCCTAAGTTAGATCCTACATAGGTCTGGCTCCATTTACCTCTCCTGTTCGTACCCTCTTTTTTAGATTTAGGAACAAACATAATTCATTGCAAATCTGCAATAGGGAGCTGTAACTAATAATTCAGAGGAAATTTAGTCTTCTTAGAAACAACTCTCCAACTATTGTAACTAGATATTTTTCATGAAATTTGGGCCCCCAAAGGGTTAAATAGAATCGAAAAAAATTGTTTACCAAATTTTTTTTGGAAATTCTACTAGGGATACAAACAATCACTTGATTAATAAACTTATAACATAAGGGAAAATGGTACTACCTCATGAGAACATATTTCCAGTGCTCCAACCTAATCTTGGATTTTAGGACAATAAAGAAGACATAATCTCACCCCTTAACACATTTGTTTGGAGGAATAGGAGGAATGCTAAGCATTACAAGAATGCTAGCCAAATATTGGAAGAAGAAGAATCTAGGGCCGAAGCATTAGAAAGAGCTATTTAGAGGAGAGAAATCTGAAGGGTAGAAAGACAATTAGAATGTGAAGCTTGGAGACAAAATTAATCTAGCATCCTGGAACAAGAAATGTTCCTTAGAAGTACCAAAGAATAGGGTGGGCAAGAACCTATTTTTGAAAACCTTATAGAACTTGGTTTTCCCATCCTAAATATTCCTAAGCAGAAAGGTGAAAAGAAAATTTAGAGTAGACCACCTTCACCTATTAGAAACTAGAGCTCTTCACATATTACTTGTAAGGTATTGGTCTTACATGGAGTAATTGCTCTCTCGGTTGTTAATTTTCTGCCATACCTTGCTAGAACAATCATGGCTGCTCCTTGGGCTATAGAAACAAGCCCATTAGCCCTAACAACTTATCATCCACTCCTATCTGGTTCAAGGAAGAATTTTCCTAAGTTTTTAGGTGATGGGAAAATTACTATGAAATAGCATATTAAGGCCTTTTTCATAGCTACTCACATCCAAGGAATTGCTTATGAGGATATTGTTGTAAGGCTATTTGTAGAAACTTTGATGAAAAATATGGTGGATTGGTTTTATCATCTAGATGATGGCTCAATTACCAATTGGGATACAATGAGGATGACCTTCAAAACAAGATATAAGACCGTGGAAGATGAGCACATCTTGTTAACATAGTTGACATCAATTAAAAAACACCTACCATGAGTATGAGGGATTTCATTACAACTTTTAATAAGATCACTATATAATCCTGACAGTTGATAGACCTACTGCTAGCAATCTAAAAACATTCTTTATGAAGAAGGTCTCATCCCATAGATCTAGTTGATGCACAAAAGAAGGCGATCAAATTTGAAGATGACTTGATCTCTATCGAGAAATGGAAAAGAGAACTCCAAACCAAGGAAATTTATAGCAATAGAACCTCGTCTAATGAATTTATTCAAAAGTTATCAAACAAATTGGTGGTAGTGAAGAGACAATTACCCAACTTTAATAATTCTTACTAGTGGAGCTATCAAAATCCATTGGGAAGGAATAATGATGGAAAATTTCTACAACTTATAGGATTACAACCAAGATTGGTGATTGAAGTAGCACTGAAGAAAGGAAATATGTGTGTGTTTCATCTAACAATAGATCATGATAGTGAATGTTATCCAAAAATTGCTTGTATGATGTAGTTGTTATCTACTAATGGGTTGAACACCACAACCCTTGCCTTGAGTCTGATTCATACTCAAATGGTGATGCTATAAATTTATTTTTGGATTATGAATCCAATTTCAAGCCCAAGGGAGAATGTTATGCAACTATTGATGGAACTTCATACATAGTATTAACTTGAGGTCATAAGCTCAAAAAGAAATCCTCCAATCATACTCCAAGAAGGGACCCCAACTCTTCATCAAATAATATTTGCATTGATGCCTCAAATAGGTAAAGACAAGAGCCCTTTTGATTTCATCCAATTTTGTGAAGAATCAAAAATTCAAATCTCCCCTATAGATTATCTAAAATCTCATCCCTTCAAGTTGAAAAGATTAATAGATCATTGTAAAGGGAGTGCTTCAAATTTGAATCATAATGTTACCATTGAGGAGGAAGATAAACCTTTGACATCTAGCTTGTTCAATCAAGAAGAGTCTATTGTCTTGGCAAATTCCATTGGGAAAAAACTCGACCCATTTTATATCTCCCTATATATCAATGGATGTAAATTAAGTAATTGCATAATAGATTCAAGTGCATTAGATAATGTGATGCCTTTTTTGGTAGCTAGAGCTTTGGGTCTTACCCTCACTAAAGTTCATGAGAAATTTTATTCAATGGATGCTAAGAAAGTCCTATTACTTGGACAAATCAAAGATGCTCAAGTATCCCTAGCCTCCCACTCAGAAAAGAAGCTATTATTGACTATTTTGGTTGAGGATATTCCGACAAGCTATGGTCTTCTCTTAAGAAAAAGTTTTTGCAAAGATTTAAGGGGAGAAATAAAACTTGACTGGTCTCAAGTAGTTATTCCCATAGGGAGCAAGAAAATAAAGTTGGAACCTGAGGATAAGGAAAAATTTATTGTCTTAAAGTTAGATGACCCTAAAGCATAGGTCCTCTATCAAGAACTAGAGTTTGGCAATTACATGCTATTTACTAAAGATATTTTAAATGAGCAAGCAATCAAAGATCAAGAACTAAAAATCCTCAGTGAAGAAAAAAAGTCTTTGTCCATATGGACATTGGAATTCAATGGAAGCTATTCTTTGTCAGGATCTGGCACAACTGTAGTGTTAATACCTCCTAAAGGAGAGTATAAAACCATGGCTTTTAAATTGGAGTTTGGAAATACTAATAATATTGCAGAGTATGAAGCCCTACTTCTTGGGATAATAGCTGCAAAGGAAAAAGGAATAAAGATTCTAAAAGCCTGAGGTGATGTAGAACTCATTGTGAGATAAATTAAAGGACAATACTTAGTAAATAATCACAAGTTGAAAAACTACAAAAATAGAGTTTGGGATGAAATAGAAGGCCTTGATGGTTTTTATATTGAATTAGTACCAAGGGAGATGAATACCAAAGTATATTCCTTAGCTGTCTCCACTTCCTTGCTTCTACCTAATCTTGAATTCAAGGATGAGCAATACCAAGTTGAGATTGTGAATTGAGCCTCTATTCCAGACAATTTAAAATTTTGGCAAGTCCTGGAAGACGAAAAGAGTCTGCAATTGTTCCTAGAAAATGACAAAGCTACTTGTAAACACTCATCCAATGAAGACAATCATGGAGACCTCAACCATGGGAAAAAAGAGGATCAAACTGATGAAGTCCAATTGTGAGGAAATATCATCCCCACATATTTTGTATTATTGGAATTTTTTTTTAATAGACATGATACCTACATCAAGTGAAAGAGAATGGAAAAAGGCCCAACTACTAGTGAGTATGAAGGAGTGAATATTGGAGATGCTCATAGTCCCAAAATGATCAACATTGGCAAGTGTTGTTCGTCTGAAGAGAGGGAAGCTGCTAGAAAAATTTTCATAGAATACAAGATGTATTTGCTTGGAATTATGAAGATTTGAAAAGCTACAAGGATGGGAAAATGAAGCATCAAATTTCATTAAAACCTGATGCAATTCCTTTCTGATAGAATCAAAGAAATTACAATCCAAAAGTGGTAGATGCTATATTTTGGGAAGTAGACAAGATGCTGAAAATGAGAATCATTTATCCCATTCATCATTCCACTTGGGTAGCTAATATAGTACTAGTTAGGAAGAAAAATGGAAAAATAATAATCTGCATAGATTTTAGGAATTTGAATTAGGCATCTTTGAAAGACAATTTTGCTCTCCTTAACATGGATTACCTACTACAAATGATAGCTGGAGCTGAGATGATGTCCATGCTTGACAGATTCTCAAGATACAATCAAATAGAAGTGGAAGAGAAAGATCAACATAAAACAACTTTCATAACTCCTTGAGGTACGTTTACATATCACAGGATTCTCTTCAGGCTCATTAATGTTGGTGCCACATTTGAAATACTTATGAGTAAAATGTTTTCTAATCTAAAAGACTAGATTATTGTTATATACCTAGAGGAGCTCACTGTGTTTTCATAGAAAAGAAATAATCACATAGAAGATTTGAAGAAGGTATTGCAAAGGTATCAGGAACATGGAATCTCCCTAAATCCTAAAAAGTCCATTTTCTATGTGATAGAAGGAAAGCTTCTTGGTCACATAGTTTCCAAAGAAGGTATCAAAATTGACCCTGAGTGAGTTGAGGCCATTTGAAGGTTAAGCTTGATGGTAAACAAAATAGGAGTTAGATCATTCTTTGGGTAGATGAATTTACTTAGAAGATTTTCACTAGATTTTGTAGAGACTACCAAATGCATCATAGACATGATGAAAGGAAATTCATGTTTTAAATGGAATGAAGCTAGGAAACAAGCCTTCTAGAATGTAAAGATTGTCATTGCTGATGCTCTAGTACTATGTCATCCGGATTATAAATTGGATTTCATCATTTACTATTATGTGTCTGAGTACACCTTATTAGAAATCCTTATGTAAGACAATAAAGAAGGGATACAATTCCCTATAACCTTCATAATTATACATTTGAAAAGTCATGAGTTGAAATGCTCACAAATTGAGAAGCATGCCTTTGCAGTAGTAAAAGCATTGAAGAATTTTAGATTCTACATTTTGCACTCACATTCTATGGTTTATGTTCTAGACATAGGAGTAAAAAGTGTGTTGATGCAACAAGATGTAGGGTGTAATTCCAAAGGGACATAGATAGAAAAAACACAAGAGTATGACATTGAAATCAAGCCTACTAAGTTTGTGAGAGGTAATGCCTTGTGCAAAGAAATTGTAGAAAATAGAATTGTTGAAGAAATAGAGGAGCTAGAAGAGAAGTAGTTAGTATCAGTAGTAGGTATGCAAGATTCTTGGTTTGAGCATATTACTTATTGACATATGAAGAATGTCCTAAAGGCATGACAACAAAATAGAGAAGAGATCTCAAGTTGAAAGTGGCCAAATATGTAATTTGGGATGACAAATTGTTTAAAAAAGCTATAAATGGTACTTTTCTCTAATGTGTCAACAAGCAACACCAAGAAAAGTTGTTGAGAACCTTTCATGATGAAGCATGTGGTGGACATTTATCATCTTTAGTCATAGCTTTCAAAATATTGAGACAATGTTATTACTGGCCCAAAATGTTTAGAGATGCCTACTCTTGGGTATCAAAATGCAAGAAATGTATGATGTTCACTGGGAGATCTTAGCTATCCGCTCTACCTCTCAGACCTGTCATCATTGAAGGTCCTTTCCAACAATGGGGTCTTTTTTTTATTGGACCTATCAACACAACATCTAGTGCTAGTCATCAATACATTATAATTGTGATTGATTACTACACCAAATGGGTGGGAGCCAAAGTAACCAAGAAAACCACTTCTAAAGTAGTTTGTGAATTCATCAAAGAAAATATATTGGTTAGATTTGGTGTCCCCATCAAACTGGTAAGGGATACTATGACATATTTTTCTTCAGTTGAAATCACCAAGTTTTGTTTTGAGGATGGCATCACGCTTAGTCATTCATCTAACTATTTCCCACAAGGGAATGGTTAAGTGAAATCTAGTAACAAAAATTTGATGAATAGTGTTAAGAAATTGGAGTCATATAATCAAAAAACTTGGCACAAGAAAATCCATGAGGCACTATGAGTAGATAGGATCACACCTAAAAGGGCAATTGGTATATCTCCTTTTGAATCGGTCTATGGTACTAAAGCTAATCTTCCATTACCCTTGGAACTAGCTACAAGAAAATTGAGAATAGTAATTGAAGATGATATCTATAGGGATGGTTTGGAAAAGAAGATTTTGTACTTGAGAAAAATCAAAGAGGAGAGAGAAGAAATTATAAATCATATCACACAACACCAAATGCATGTGAAGAGCTTGCTTGATAAAAGGGCAAGACCATGGAAATTCATGGTAGGAGACAATGTGTTACTATGAGATAAGTGAAGAGTACCACAAGGTATGCTTAAGAAGTTTGATACCTTGTGGAAAGGTCCATTCATTATTCATTAAACCTTCAAGAACAACTCATTTAAATTGGCATATCTTGATGGTGAAGTGCTACCCCTGACATACAATGGTCAGGATTTGAAGCTCTACTAGATTTCAAATTGAAAATAGGTAACCCGTACATTGTACTATAGTTACATTTAGTTCCTTTTTGTGTTTTCCTAGTTAGGTTTCCTTGTTTCCCTTTCTTTCTCCTTTCCCTTGTTCTTTTTTTCTTTTCCTTGTTTTAGTTTTGGTGTATAGCCACCTTTTAGTTTTGCGAAATGAAATTTTTTAGGTTCCTTGCTTGGGTATGATTCACCCAAGTCCCTAGATAGAGCTAGTTGTTTTCCCACTTTTCATCCTGCACTCAACTAGAAAAAGTGGTTTCTTATGTCTTACTAGTCTCTTAGAAATTTTCAAGTTTAGGTCTAACCTCTCTTAGGTGGAAGGAGTCTTCATTGAATTTTTAATTTTCCCCTTCTCCACATTTCATAGCCAAGTGGTTTTTCTTTTTCCTTTTTGTGAATGGATTGTATGGGTAGCTTAGTGCCTAATTTGATGGAGACTCATATTGCTTGTGCAAGGATCATCTATGAAGATTCATCTACTTGTAGCCTATTATTTTCTCATGAAAGTAGAAGCTTGCAAAAATCTACTTTGTCTTCTCCTCTATGAGTCTTCAACCCATGAATACAATTTCCCACAAAAAGCACCAAATAATGCAGTCAGATCTAAATGAGGAGATAACATGATGCTTCATGAAAAATTAATGTTCCTCTTATGATTATCTACCCTAGGGAATGTTTAGGATTCATCACAACTCTTATAATCATTATAAGCAGAAAACTAAAAACTAGCTTCTCCTTGGGAGGTTTTTAACCCACAAAGTCAGCTTTCCATAGAAGGAAATTTTGAAGGAGAGGAAACAAAGAGTAGGTCCCCAATGGATTATTAAACACAATTTGAATAATTACAAACCCAAAGGAAATGATAGTCAAGAGATAAAGTAAAAGGGATGCCTGGGTAGAGAAATAGAAATTGTCTTATTCTCAGCAAGTTTTCAACCCATGAAGACAATTTTCTAGATTTTAAAGAAAATCAAGTTGTGAATGGATTGGATGCACAATTTGTGCACAAAAATTCTCAAGATGAGGATAGGAAACATTATAACTACTGTGGGAAAGACTTATTATGCATAATTTGACTCAACAAATATTTTCCCATTGAGTACTCTATTTGCAACTTCCCAAAACTTAAAGAGAAACAAGAAAGTAAGTATGAGAAGATAGAAAGTTACTGTTGGGCCAATGGAATAGTGAAAAGACACTGGGATATCCATTGAAACCATGCATTTAATAATTCAATAGATCACTCCTTCAAATCACTTGTGTGGTGCCAATCTTAAAGACTAACAGATGAATTGAGTTTCCTATATGGATAGAAACTTGGGTAGTTACAAAAACCACTGCTCTTTCTTGAACTGTTATTCTATTAAAATTACGTAACTTTTCAAAAAGCTAATGTTTGTGCATTTTCTGTTCTTTCCATTGCTTTGGATTCAAAATTCACTCTCAAATAGAAATGGCAACTAGATTTGTGGGCCTCAATAATTTGAATGGAATTATGTCTTCACTCCAAAATTTCACAGATACTCTCTATTTCTATGATACGCAAGATTTTCAAAAGAGATTGAGATCACACCCAATACATCCCATTATTGAGAAGCTTCAAGGATGCAAGCATGTGGAGGCAGCCAATTTTCCTATTGTAGTCTAGGCTCCAAAATTAATCTATGAATGGATAAACTATTACAACATAGATACTAGATAGATTGTATTTCTAGATGACACAGTGTTGATCTCCGTTGATAGACAAACTATGGTGAATTGCCTCTGAATCTTGGAGCAGGAAGAATTTTTAGACTTGATAATTGGAGGAGCCATTTCTAAGTTCTCTGTGAAGAAGACGATTTCAAGAAAAGAGATCATGCAATTATGGTTCTAGAAACCATGGGGTGCCAAGAGTAAGGTTCCTAAAACCTTGTTTGGGACAAATCTCAAACCTAAGATTGTTGACATCATGGTCCTCCTACATAGATTGAAAGGTGAGATCGAAGCTTTAAACTTTGTTGAACAATATTTCTATTTAATGCAAGTCATCTATTCTGATACCCAATATATTGATTGGGCCTACAAGGTAAGCAAGATTTTGTCCAATGCTCTTAGTGTTGCAAAATTATACATTGCATTCTACATGTCCTCCTTATTTAAATGTTGGATTCTTTACAATTATGGCCAGGCCTTCCAAGAGTGGAAAAATTCTTTGATGTGTGAAGTCTAATGAATTCTACCCCTATTTATAATTGGAAAATAGTTATACAGAGTATATCAAAGTTAATGATGGATTCACCATTAGAATTTGCAGGGAACTCTAGGGATGTCAAGAGAGGAGATTTAGTCCTAAATCTATGGTGACCATTAGCCAATTCAGGAGTTATTTCATTTGGTTATTATCCTTTTCATATTTGTATCTTGTAGCATTTAATGGATTTCCCTTGAAGCTGCCAAGATATCCTAGTGATATGATCATGTTGATCAAAATCATGCAGTAGGCAATCTAGGTAAACATGTTGAGCAATAGTTTGAGGAAGAAAGGGTATGTGTTCCCCATGAAGGTGGGAGCTTATAGCATTGAATCTCATTTGAATGCAAAGAACATGCTAGAAGTGTTTGAATCAAAATATAAATTAGAGATGTATGAGGTCTTAAGACCTATGTTTGATCCTAATGGATATGCAAGGGAGGTGTTGTATATTGGAAGTGTTATCAAACATTTCACCACCATTAAAGACTATTGAGTTGACTATAAAGATGAATTCGAAAGCCATGATCCTGCTTTCACCAGACTCACAGTAGATCAAGTGAAGATGTATAAAGTTGATATCAATGTTGACAGAGTGAAAGATGATGGAAAAAATATGTATAGTAATACCTATCTAACAAAGCTAAGGAATATTCCTATTATCTTAGAACCTTATAAGGATAATGGAGAAGAGCTAGAGGTCATGATGGGCCAAATTATTAAAAGAACTAGGAAGTTGGTCAAACATACAACAACCAGAAGAAGTCAAAGTAAAAGTACATCTTCTCAAACTTCTCCAGTAGCTACAATGACTCCTTCTCAAGGAGGTACATTAGGTGTGACCTTGGCTATCACTCAGGGACTGGCTTAAGCATCAACTGGAGGCGATCAACCTCTCGAGAAGAATATTTATTTGGCTAAAACTTGTCACAATGGCTCCCTCCTAGTCATTGGAACTCAAACAAAAGCCAATAAGAAGAAAAAGGATCTTGAACCTAAAGATACTATGGCTACTCTAGTCCCCTCACTTCACAGTAGTCTAGTTCCATCTACTAGTGAAGCACTTCTCTAGCCGAGTAGTCCTCAATTGAAGGTAATAGATTTTGGAGATGGAGGAAGTAGTGACAAAAAATCCACTAAACCTAATGAGGAAACCAAGAAGACTTCAAAGGTAGAAAAATGCCCAGAGTCTTCAAAGCTCATTTTACAAGCCCAAAAGAATCCATTCTCCTTGACCAGGAAAGTAATCACTCTGGTCAAAATGAAGATGTTTCACATAGATTCTCTTGGGATGACCTCCAAAGTGATAAGCATAGATTCACGGTTGGAGGATACTCTAGATAGGAAAAGAAAAGGAAAGATGAAGGTGCTCCCAACAAGGATACCTTACCTCTCATGGTTTGTTCTGGGTTAGTATTGAGTAAGGTCAAGAAGAAAAAGACCTTGTCCATCCTCAGATAAGACCCTAAAATAGGGCATCTAAAAATGGAAATAGCAAAGCCTACCAAGAAGGGAAGGATTGAGGATATGGCCACTGATTATTTTACTCTGCATTCATTGGATCTTGGGGAGGCTAGACATGATACTAGAGTTGGCTTATGGAAGTCAATAAATGAAGTGATTAAAGGATAACTAAAGAACCTTAAATTGTTAACGATATGGATGAAAGTGGAAATACATAGATTTAATGGCTTCATTAAGCAGTTGGTCACCCTGTTGGCAAGCATCTCCAAGATGCCCATTACTAGTGATCCCACCACTACAAATGCACAAGCTCTTATCTCCCAACTCTAGAAGGATAAGCATTTTGGGCACATCGATAGAGAGTGGAGTGGGAAAGTCAAGGTGGAAAGATTCTCTATAATAGAGAAGATTGGAAGTGCTATATTGAGATTGGAAATAGATAAAGCTAACATATCATCAAATAGAGCCACCTTTGACACATAGAAAACCAAGAGTGATGATTGTGTTTCCTTATTGAAGATGATCATCCACATGAAGGAAAAGGAGGCTATTGAAGCAAAAATCCTTCCTAAAGGAGATGAGCCCTTAGTTGAGTGGTTCCAGAGCATGTAGTTCAAGTTTGAAATGATCATGGAGGTAGAAGAGGGACTTAAAGAAACTAAAGCCAATGTAAAGGAGTAGGATAGAGATTATGAGCTATTAAGAGGTTTTCACATAGATTTGTAGTCCAATATGCAAGGGAAGTGATCATTGGAGTAGCTATTATGTAAAAAAATTTCTCCAATTTCATAGATGTTCTAACAGGAATAGCTTCAAGTCACTCGAATAGAGTCTCCAGACTTCTGAAGTCGGGTGGATGCATGCACGTGGCCATGGAAGAATTTCAAGATTAGCTGGGTGTTGTCAAGGATCTGGCTTGGAGAATTCTAAGTCGCTCTTAAGATACACTAATGTACCCATCCATAAACATGAAGAGATAATCCCAATCATTGTTACCACCAAGGTCTATAGGTAAAAGGCAGAAAAAGGAAAGAAGGTGAAGTGATTCATATTTCACCTCTTTCATATTTTTTATGTAATCGTTGTAATAGACAGAATGGCTCCTTGCCATTTGTTATTTTTGAAGAGATGAACCAATTGAACTTCCTTTGTAACAGTCATCTTGGAACCCTATATGTATGATAATGAAAGATTAATTAAAGGTTGATGAATTTTTGTGTGAAATACTAGATGTCGTAGAGTCAATTGAATGGTATTTTGTATCAATTATTTTTTGTTCCATTCTATTAGTTGTTAATTATCTATTTCATTTTTTCTCTTTTATTTGAATTAAAATAAGGAATGAAGTTTCATCCCCTATTTTGAGGCAGTGAGTTGAATATTATGAGTATTGTCATTATAGCTTTGGAAGAGATCCTTTAGATGTTCCCTCCTAGTTAATCTTTCTTCCTCTATATTTTTAGTTTCTTGCCACTTTAGTTAGCATTACTTGTTATGCAATATTGAATCTTTAAGTCATATGTGTTCATAAGATGTGTGAGTTCATAAACTTAATTTGTCTTCTAAAATCTTTTCTTCCCTGAATTAGATCCTGCATAGGTTTGGCTCAGTTTACCTCTCCTATTCTCAGGTTAAGAGCATATACCCTTTTTACGATTTAGGAACAAACATAATTCATTACAAATCTGCAAGAGGGAGGTATACCTAATAATTCAAAGGAAAGTTAGTCTTCTTAGAAGCATCTCTCCAATTGTTGTAAGTAGATATTGTTCAAGAAATTTGGGACCCTAAAGGGTTAAATAGAATAGAACAAATCTATTTACCAAAACTTATAATAGATGAAAAATTTTCAATAAGCTTAGGGATATAAATAAATAATGTATAAAAAAAGTTTTTACATATCCCTATTTATACTTGTATGTCAAATTATGAACAATTTCCAGAAAACATAAACTATGACCACTTCCCTAGAGTTTTTTCGTGAGGAAAATATATTTTTATAAACCCTAAGCAACTAAAATAATTTTCATCCTGATTTTCATAGGATATCACAAAAAAATTTGCTGGGTGAAAAATCAAGCCATCAATGGCTCTATCTAGGGATGAAGGATAACTTATATCCATGCAAGAATTCATAATTTTTGGGATGAGCAGACTATACACATGACAAGTTATGACTATTACAAGTAGATAATACTGAGAAGGGGGGGTGGGTGAATCAATATTCTAGAAACTTTTGCCCACAACTGAATAGTGTTAATTACTTTATAACTTGCATATGAAAGTAAACTAAAAATGTTGAATAGTAAATATAACCATGCACATAGATAACTCATAACATCATTATTTGTTTTTGATGAAAGAGTAGCCAAAAAATAGGGGGCTAGCCCTTTACAATAGTGGTGGAACAACTATCAAAAACCTACTAGCAACCAACACAAAATGAAATAGTCCCCCTAATGGTTCATATCAAAAATATCATAAATAGTATACCAAAATATATTGTTACTAGTATTCCTACTTTTAAAACTAGTAGAGTTTAAGTTAACAAAATACATGTAGGTGGTCATCACATTGTACCAACTACAACACATAAACAATTTTAGCATAAAACAAAACAATCAACAACAGATAGGGAGAGACTAGAATAGTACCAAAAAATAATAAAAACCAGAAAGCCATTAACTAGCGTCCTTTTTCTTTCCCTTCCTAGCCATGAGAATCTTGGCCTACTCATAAAAAAGGAAGCTATAAAGGAGCTTTGTGTCCTCCTTTCCAAGGTTCCCCTCCTCTGAGTTATTAGCTAACAACTAAAGAGTGGTACCTACCACATGCATCAATTTGAGGGGGAACTTGGAGAAAGGGTTGAATGCCTCTTCCACTAACATGCACCTATCCATTAACTCTTGTGTTCCTTGTAGGTAACATATTCATTCTCCATGGTTTCCATATTTAGGGTCCTACTACAATTATTTATGGGGTTCCACTTAACTTGCACATCAAAAATATTAGCATGACCCTTCAGGCTCTCCTAGCTCTCTTTACCAACTGGGGAGGAAATAGTGTCATTGGAGGCATTGGTGATACTAGGGTGCTCCTAGTTTATAGTAGAAGGTAGGGTGATGGTAGCAGAGACATGTGTGGGGTCGAGGGAGGGGTCCTTAGTAGTGATGTCTGCCTCAAACTCCCAAGTACCATCAAGGGTATCATCCCATTTCTTGAAATCTTTTCTCTTGTCCTCTTTCCCCTTATCCATATCCAAATTCTTGTCACTCTCCTCAGATTTGGTATCTTCCTCCTCCTCTTCTTGAGAGCAACTAGCCATTTGTTTGTATTGATCTTCAGTCTTAGCAATTGTTCCTGACCTTCTTCTACCCCAACAAATTTCCTCATTAGAGTCACTAATTTCAACATCCACCCTCTTGTCCATTTTAATTCTTTTATGGGCTCTAAATCATTCACTTAGCAAGGGTTTGGCTAGGTGAGGGATGAGGAGTAGGGCCTTGGCTACCACTAGTAAATTCTAAATGTAGGGTGCCTCAAAGGGGAGGATGTTATTGATGAAAATCACATGAGGAGGCTATAGTGCTATGTGAAATTGGAAGAGGTGGAACATGAGCCCTTAGTGGAGAATGGTAAAATTTTCCCCTTTTTTCTTCTTTTGTCTAACATTAATGATAATGTCCTCAAGGGCATGCAATAGGAAGAAAGGAATACTAACAATTTCCTTATTGCAAAAATGGTTAAGTAGGGGGAAATGATAAAAGTAATGCACACTGGGCCTACCCTCTAGCATCAAATACTTCATTATCATCAAACAAACATCATCCTAGGGCTTCAAAAGTTTGTCTCTCCTAAATCCTCCTTGGTACTGATCAGGTGCCTTATTCTCTTTGAAGAAATAGGATAGGCTCACCTCATCTGCCACCTTCATAATTTTTTGCCATTTCCTTGCCTTCATCTCTAAACCCATCACCATAGCAATAGATTCTTTGTTCACCTAAAAGGAAATGCCATTAATGGTCACCCATATGTCCTTCTAGGTAGTGACAAACTATTGTGAACAATATTCATTGTACCCCACCATAGCCTGCATGTAGGGGACAAACCCTCCTTCCTTAAGCATAATATAATTGGCCTGCCTCTTTGAGAAGTCCTCCAATTTTGTGGACTCCAACCTATTTAGGTCCCCACCCATGGAAACTTTATCCTCAGCCAAATCTCCTTCCACAATCTCAGTAATTCTCATTTGCACCTAGCAAATCGCCAAGGCAGGCCTAAAAATAGAGCACCTAGTACATAAAAGCTTTCATTTTTTGTTCTTCATGAGCCTATGAACACAATGTACAAGCTAGTTATTGGTATCATTGTAGGGAGTGTGAGGATTCTGCATGTAATACCATAATGATCTAGCCTTGGTATTAATGTGAACTTTTTGCTTAATCATGCCATAACACCACACAATAATGGAATTAATTTTAAGACTTTTATCATTTATTAATTCACTTTTTCTATTCCTTTTCATGATGCAAGCAATATTATTTCCCTTTTTGCAAGTAATCTTATCAACATTATGCTAACCTTAGCTATCATAATAATAGTAATCACACCAAAATTGTCCATTTTCCAAAGTTGGAGAGTCATCTAACTTGATTTAGTGGGGTATTTTCCCTGCAAACAAGGGAATGCACATTCTTGGGTAGCAATTTTGTACCCCTCCAACTTTTAATGTTCACAAAATTAAAACCACACCTAGCCAAGGTGTCTTCCACTACATTTTCTTTCTTGTGTGTTGTAATTCATAATAATCAAGTTTTGTAAGATAATGCCGTATGTCCCCTAGGATGTGCCTCAAATTCCATCCAAGTTGAGTCTAGTCTTGAACTAAGTCAATGATGAGTTTAGAGTCCCCTTCAATGAAAGTCTTCTGATTTCTATTTCCACCATAATTTTTAGCCCCCATAGTAATGCGGTGGCTTTTTCCATATTGTTGGTTCCTTGACCCAACCTTCTTGAGTAGACAACCAACACCTCACCTTTTTTGTCCTACACACACCTCCCACTACCGTAAGCCCCTTACATCCTACCTAACCAAAATTTTGTTTGACAATGGGGCTAGTTGGGGGGGGGGGGGGGGGGGGGTGTTCTAACACATATTTATTCTGGCAAGCATCTTCAAGTTGTCAAAATTATGGAAATTGGGAAGAATATTCCATCTCTTAGCAATATCCTCCTCTTTGCTACTTGGGGGTTCCTGTGGCAATCTGACTTTAGCTACCATAACATTCTCAATTATGATCTTACCCAAAATCTCTCCCACTATCTCCTCACTCCTCTCCTCCTCACAAAAGATCCTATTGTTTCTCTCCTTCCAAATTCCCTACCAAACATGTGGGGGAGGAGAAGCTAAAGGATTCTGAGGTGGGGATGGTAGAATGGGTAGCTCTAGTTCTCCATGAATTGCTCCATTCCTCTATTCATGACCCAATCAATCAAGATTTTTTTACAGATGTAGGACCAAACCTTAAGGGTATAGGGGCATTCTAGAAAGAGGTGGGTTATGCATTCCTCTACCTTCTTGCATAGGTAACATATGTTGGCAATTGGTAAGCCTTGCCTTTGAAGGTTATCAGTTGTGAGGATTTTTCCATGCAACACCGTCCATGAAAAGAAGTTCACTTTTGGAAGTAACTAACTAATCCAAATCTTTCTCCAGCTTCTCATAGTCTGATCATTTTCAAAGATGAGATGGTAGGAAGATTTGAGAGAAGTGATCATTCATCCACCTGTCCCACACCACCTCATCCTTTTGATCATGCATAGGAAGTGCATAGTCGTAGATAAGATCCTCCAACTCTTTGATCAGGGAGTCCTCACTATTTGGTATATCCAAAGTGGATAGTTCTTTCCATTTCCCATTAATTTTAATATAGTCCACCACCCTCATCCCCAACACTCTTTTTAGAGGTTCCTGACATAATTAGATTCTTTTCCCATTCCCAATCAGCCATGTCACACCTTTTCTTAGAAGGGCTCTATTTTTGAGGATGTTATTCTAGATCTTAGAACCACTAGGATGATCACTATTAACGAGGTTATATCTAAAGTGAGTGTTGGCAAGTTACTTAGGTTTCATAATTCTCCCCCAGTTGGTTTCATTTTCCACCAATCTCTACCCCACTTTTGTGAGTAGAACCTTATTCGTATCAACCATTCTTCTTATACCCAAGCCTCCTTTATCCTTTAGTTTGCACATAGTCTTCCAATTCAGTAGAATCTATTTATTCTTCTCCTCTATACCAGACCAAAGGAAGCTCCTTTGCACTCTTTCTAGATTTTCTACCATGTACTGACTGATCTTGAAAATTGAGAGAGTAGATGGGAATTCCATAGAGCACTACACCTAAGAGTTACAATTTTCCTACATTGCTAAGCAACTTTCCCTTCCACCTAGTAAGCTTCTTTTGCATTCTCTCCTAGACATTGTTCCAATAGTTGGTTGATAGCTTTTTTGTGATTAGAGGGAGCCCAAGGTATGTGCTTGGGAAGTTATCTGATTGACAACCAAGGATATTTTTGATCCTCACTTGAAAAACCTTAGTGGCATTAATAAAATATATCTTACTTTTAGCTAGATTAATTTGCTAACTTGAGAAATTCTCATAGTTGGAAAGGAGATTCCTCCATGCTTAAGGTTCCTATATAGAGGACTCACTAAAGAGGAAGGCATCATCCAAAAATTGTTGGATAACCTGAAGCATCAATGTGGTAGCTAGTTATATACCTTTCAAGTCGCCCAACACAACCAATTTGTACACCACTCTCCCTAAAAATTTAGCCACTATGATGAAGAGGTATGGGGAAAGAGGTTCCCCTTGTCTTAAACCTCTACCCACCTCAAAGTTTACCCAAGTGGTACCATTGAGTAGAACCTCAAACTAAGTGGTTGCCATCATAGCTTTTATTAGGTTCACAATATCCCTTCTGAACCCAACTTATTCTAGTACTTCATAAAGGAAGGATCAATTGACTCTATCATATGCTTTAGATATGTCTAATTTTAGAGCCATGCTTGACATTTTACTCTTCTGCATGGAGTAAATGATCTCATTGGTGGAAATCATAGCATCTAGAATTTGTCAAAATGAAATGAAACCCTTTTGGGGGCTGCCAATAACCTTATCTAGAAAGGGTTTAATCCTCTTGACCAACACCTTTGAAGACACTTTATAGATGGTGTGTCATAGGTTGATTGGCCTAAAATCACTTAACGTTGGGGGATTGAATTTTAGTCATAAGAACTAAGAAGATTTTATTGTTCCTTCTTAGCAATTTCCTAGTTTTAATGATATCTCTAGTGGCCCAAATTAGCTAATTTTTTATCACTTTCCAAAAAAGTTGGAAGAAGGCTGGTAGGAATCCATCTAGGCCTGTAGCCTTGAAGGCTTTCATAGAGAAAATGACATTCTTCACTTCCTCTTGCAATACTTTCTCCCTTAACTTATCATTTTCCTCCATCCCCAATACTTTTAGGAAATTATTAAGCATACTTCTCCTTATTATGGTGTTGTACCTTTTGTCCTCTTTTTTATAAGCATTTGCAAAGAATTCCACAACATTCTTGCAAATTTCCTCTTGCTTTGACAAATTCCTTCCACCATCCTCAACCAAGGAGGTGATAGTGTTGCATTTTTTTATGTTTCAAAGTTTGTCTATGGAAAAAAGAGGTGTTTTTATTTCCTTCAATCAACCAAGCAATACAAGACCTTTATTTCTAGAAAATCTCCTCCTTGAGATTAGTTTCCTTCCACTTCCTCCTATAGATCTCCTCCTCCAACATGGTTGCTCCAGTGTCATCCCCTACTACTATGGTAGTTTGCAACCTTTTGAGCTCCTCCTCAACATCTTTCTTTATTTTAAACACATCCCCAAAGGATCTTTTAGCCCATTCCCTGGCATTCTTTCTTACATTATCTAGTTTTTGTGTCAGATAGAACATAGCCATCCCATCCACTCTTATATTCTACCATTCCTCCACTTTATTTTTGAAGTCTAGGTGAGATTGCAACATAATTTAATTTCTAAAGGGTTTAGGTCCACTCACTAGATTATTTACCCAATTCAACAAGATCAAGGAGTGGTCTAAAATAGTCCTTGAGAGATTCACCAGGGAGGAGGGGATGATGTGGGGCCAGTCTCCTGAGACAAGTAGCTGGTCTAGCATAACCTGAATTAAGTCGCAACCCTTCCTATTATTGGACCAAGTAAAAGGATTTCCTTATAGGTCCACATCCAGGAGGTCATTAATGTTCATGAACTCCAAGAGGTCTTGCATACTTTCTGAGAAGTCCGTTATCCCCCCAAGTTTTTCTGAGGGGTATACGGTGGTGTTAAAGTCTCCCATACACATAAAACTCTTGTTCTTCAAGACTCCCTCCTCTCTTCCAATCCTATCCAAAATTTCACCTCTTCCTATCGTGGTATTTGGGGCATAAATGTTAACTAGATTCCACACCATTCTATCATTGCTAAACTCAAAAACCATTAAGTTCTTCTCTTTAAGGACTTTCCTACCTATTAGGACACTAGGGTTCCACATGGTTGCAAGGTCCCCCATAGCCCCATCAAATTTTGAATGGAAGAAAGCCACCCTAGGCTATATCTTCTCAGCCACCTTAGTTCTAGGTGTTGTTTAGCCGTCTAACATTCTACGAGAGGAATTTCATTTTTTACCTTTCTTGATTGTCCCCAGTGTAAGTTGTCTTCCATTGGTCACTTCCCTTGCTACCTATTTAGTCCTAGTTGTTCTACTATTTGAAAATCCTATGATAGTTTTTACCCCCACATTCAGTTTCTTTCCCCCTAGTTTTCCTCTCATGGTACTCCTAGTCCCCCATAACACTCATTTTGGGGGAGGATGGGGCTGACAAGGTTAAAATTCCCCCATTCTCCTCAAAGCTTCTTGTGTCCTTATCCTCAACCTCCTCTGGAGGCACCAATTTTAGCCTCTTTGGGGTAAACATCCCTTGTTGGCTCAACTTATTAGTATTCTCTATTTTAGAACTCCCCTCTACCCCCATATATAGTATTGGGTTATTTATAGTTTTCAGCAACAGTGTGGTCTTTCTCCTAGCAGTTGAGCCCAAAGACACCAATGCTATCACTGCTGAAATCACTTGGTCTTCTAAGTGATCCTTACTAGAAGGTATCAGAACCTAGGTGGCCATCTCAAGGGGACCAATTTCACCCTCCTCTAGTGCTTGGTTAGCATTAAGCTCTCCTACTACTTAGGATTTCAAAAGGTCATCAATCTCTCTCCTAAAAAAGTATTCCTCCATCTCTGCTCCTTCCTTAACTTCTACCTTCATTGCCTCAGGTGTCTTAATAGTCTCTTCTACCTTACCTTCCCTCTCGTCCTCCTCAAATTTCTTACTACCAGGACAATCTTCCATAATTTCAATTTCTACTTTCTTAGGGGATGATGAAGGTTCTCTAACCAAGATGGAGTCCTCAACAATTCCTGGTGAATCCACCTTCTATTTGTCCTTCATAGAAATGGAAGAGCAAGTTGGCAACACATGACTAAAGAAACCACAATTTTGGCAATAGAATCCTACATTCTCATATTCTATTAGCTAGACTTTTTTCCCCCATTTAGTGGACAATGTGACCATGGTTAGGAGAGTCTAATTAGTGGTGATGTTCACAACAAGTCTAGATTTAAGTAGAGTTACTTGGTTAGCAGTGACAAAATGTCCAAAAGTGTTTCCAATGTATCTTAGGATCTTTTCATCATAGAACTCCAGCGATAGTCTAGGTAGGCAGACCCAAACTAGAGCCAGGCTCTAAAGCTTCTAAGTGACATCAAAGCTAGGGTGCCATTTCACTAGTGCTAGATAGTGTTTACCATAGTATTAGGTCCTAGACAAGACGACCACCAAGTCCTTTGCCAAAGTGAAATGGAAGCAAAAGAGACCATTAGGAATTGCTAAAACACTAATACTTCCCTTCACTTTCCATTTTTGTACAACCCATTTCCACATCATCTCAATCAAAATCCTAAAAGAAATAAACCTACCTAAAATACAATGTTTAAGGGAGGCAGTAACATTGCCCACAACATTGTCTGGAAATGTGATTTCTAGTCCTATAGTTCCATGGGTGACCTTGGGAGTTTCAAGCTTGGTGCTTCCCTCCTATTCCCCCATGAGGAAATTCTTCCACCCTTTTTTTTGGGGTGGGCGGGGGGGGAGGGGGGGGGGGGGATATACTTGGTGGATCCAACATCAATACAAGTAGATTCAACTCTAGAACCTAACAAGGGGGGTTTAGAGGTGTTTTTCTAATCCAACACTATAGACAAAACAGGGGAATCTTCTTTGTGAAGGTCTAATGCCATGCGTAGGTCTGGGCACACTGATGCGTTGAGCATGCTTAGGTCCTCCAGGGCCATGGTAGTTCAAAATTCAAATTGAGGGGGAGTAGGAAAGTTGCAAAGTGGATTTCAAACTTGTGAAATAACACCATTATATGTTAACTAGTGAAATGTTCAACAATTTTTGTCCCTTTCCTAAAATTCCAATTTATCCAGGGTGACAAGCCATGCTCATGTTCATTTGACTATTACTCATAGTTTCCATGCAAACCAATGGGATATGACAATGTCTTTTGACTTTTCTTTTAGTTTTAAGTCTCTTAAGACCTTCATTTCATAGGAACAATTCTAAGCTATGATGATGCAATCATTCCTTTCATAGGGTAATTGGCAGTTAAGGAGTAACTATTAGTTAAGTGGTGATGTTGTGATCTTCCTCCTATTCAAACAATTGAGGAGGGTTAATAGATAACCATATTTTAGACTATGAAATGGTGAAAACCATTGGTCACTTCATTGTAGGTTTAAATTGCTAACCTACAATCATGACAATGAAGTTGCAAAATACTTTGGATTGTACAATTGTAGGATGTTATGGACTAATTGGAGTTTCGGTTGTGAAGTAGAAAAAAACTTTCATCATGTCATTTCCAAGTTAGCATCAGGGTTAAGAGATCAAGTTGCAATGGTATGATCATAGTCAATATCATGGTTTCACATGGTCCTAGCAGTTAGTGACAAGTACTCATTTTTAGTTGCGAAGTTGTGAACGAAGGAGGAAGTAGTTAAGACAATAGTTGTCACAAGGTCACAGGTTTCAAGGATGTAGTCAAATCTTAAGTCATGATTGTGCGAAAGGAAAGACATGTAATGAAGATAACATTAGTCACAAGGTCACAAGCATTTGATACTAGCCAAGAAATAGACTATGAAGGAGTGACTAAGGGAAAACTAATAGCTTTTGCAACATTGCAAGGATAAAGATGTTAAGGTCCCTAATCATGGTGATGATGCAAAAAGATAATTACACATTGCTCATAGGGTCACAACAATTAAGGGAATAAAGTGAAGGTAAGTTATAATGCAATGATCAAACATGAAATGAAGATCGTTATAGCTTCACAAGGTTAGACAAATAATAATAAAATCAAGTGGCAAAACCATGAACAAATATAAAGATGCAAGGTCAACATAAGATAGAAAGCTAGGGAGGTGGAAAAACACTTTGATGGCATTAGGCCACGTGGCAGGTTAGATGATTGACTTTAGTTGACAAATCTGATTTATCTAATCTAATACATTAGAAACACTCTTAGAGGAAGCTCTTTTATGGTGAACTAATTCCTTAATCATCTACAACTACTTTTTGATGATCTCCATGCTTATTTGATACAAAAGACACCCTATCACCACTCTAAGTTAGCTTTCTTAGCTAGCTATGTAGTTATGACCACCATTCCCATCTCTTTGTGGTCAAAATCAATACGAAGATATGATTTTATACATATGGGCACATCCTTCATTAAATCTTCTTTAGATCAATAGTGATTATTCTCTGAGAATTTAATGGTAGTAGTTAAGCTTGGGATAGAAGTTTCTTAGTTGTGATTGAGCTATAAAAGAAAGATTTGTAAACCCTCCAAGGGTCAATCTTTGCTTTCATGCTATTGTATTAGTATTCTATGCTCTATTATAATAATTCTCCTTTTTCCTATAAATGAATATAATTCTCAATTGTATCTCCTTCTTCCATTAATATATCATGCAATGTCTTTTTCCTTATATTGTTGTATTGCCTTCCTTCTTCAGTTATATGTTGTGTCTATTTGTTTTTGAATGGTATAGAGTGAAGTCCCTTCTTATACTATTCATATATTTCTGATCTATGTATGATTTTTGAGTCAAAGCTAACATAGAATCTATGTATTTTAGGATTATATTGATCAATTGCGCTTCCTTAGGTAGGGATAAGATTGAAAAATACTATCTAGTGTATCACCCCTCTTAGATTCAAATACATAGTTTTTTTTCATGCATTCCTTCTCCCTTTTCCTCTCAAGAAATAGTTAGGTGAACCCTAATAGTAAGGAAGCCAACCTTCTCTGGAGACTCAATCTCTAACTTCAAAGTCCCACACTTTCAAGATTGATTCCATGTTACACAAGGTTGCCTTTAGGTAAAAACTTTAGGCAAGGGTACACACTTTTGTGTCAACAAGTTTTGGCATTCCTAGTGGGACTCATATTGAAGCTTTCATAAATCTACTAGTTCACAAGTGTCCAAAGAAGAACTTCACATCCATGTTGAGGAGATAGTATTGTTCTTAGCATTCTAGGCCTTTAAGAGGCTCACACCCAAGCACTTTGGGACTCTACTCTACTTGTACATCTTGGTGTTGGACCAAAGTTGTTGTGATTCATGCCCCAAACTCACAAAAGGGTATCTTTTAGAGGTACATTTCAATATATCAAGCTTTCATTTTCAAATCCTAGAAGAAAGAGAAATATATTATCTCTATCACCAGTTAGGAGTGAACAAGTAACACATACACCTACAAGATCTCAAGCTCTACTCCTCATGTTGATAGGTCACAACCTATGATACTATCTATCCATTTAAGTAGATCATTAGTCCACATGGCACAACCTAGAGTGCATGCTTTTTCTACCTTCAATGGTGGAAGTCCCCTCATGCTAGCCCAATGACATGATATTCTAGTTGCTGCACTTAAAATCCTACCTAACTTTACTAGTAAAAATTCCATCTCTCCTTTAGAACACATTCAAGAGGTCTCATACATCTGTAATATCCATGGTATTATATAATATGATGTTGCTATTAGATTGTTAGCTTCATCTCTAAAAGGAAAAGCCTTGCAATAGTATAGAGGACTACCTCATAACTATATCACTAACTTGAATTTTGAGGACAAAAGTGATCATCTATGACTTTTAGAGAAGCTAATTACAATCAAGAGAGTACCCCGTGAATATATGATAGACTTATATTATAGATTTCAAAAGACATGGCATAAAATACTTGCTACAGTGAAGCCTACTCCTGGTAATGGCTTTTGTATTACCTTGGAGCCTTTAATAGTGATAATGCTACCACTTTACAATCTATGCTTGAGGACACCTTGCTTGCTACATATGAAATCACCATAAGGGTAGAGAATATCTTGATACAAGGAGGAAAATTAGCTCAATGACCTCTGATGCCTTTCTTCCTAGACATGAATAATCATTAGCCTATGGTAGCCCCTATCCCTACTACCTCTACAAGTCAATCTCTTGTTGTAACCCTAAGAACTCCCACATCTTGTAATGGAGCAAATAAGATCAAAGCTATGATGCAAATGATGAAACCGAATATAGACAAGAAGTTGGAAGATCAAGAAAAGAAGATGGATGATAGCTTCTAAGTGGCGCAAAAGATGATAAATGAGTTGGTGACAATTAATAGACAACAAGCTCAAAGAAATAGGCCTCCTTAACCTAATTATCAAGGTCCCATATATAATAGGCCTCCAAATCAAAATTAGGGTTATGCTCCACACAATCAGAATATACCTATGGGTAATACCTTGCTATAAATACAAACACAAATCCAAATAGGGCATTAGTCCCCCAGAACAACCTTGCTCAAGAGAAAGAATTTTTTTCCTTCTTACAAATATTCCTATGGGTATTGTATACGTCAAAGAGAAGAAACATCTTAGGCATGGGTCACATAGGATCAAGTAGCATAACAACAATGTAGTGCTCATCAATCTACTAATGCTTCTCGTATACATCAGCAAGGTGATTATTCTTTCATGAACTATCAACTAGAAGAACATTGTCATACCAATGATCATGCCATCCCTCACAATACCACAAGAAAAAGAAGAGTTATTGAGGATGCCACACCTCCTCCACCAAATCAAGCTTTGACTTTAGGTACTATCTCTCACATACTAGTGATGAATGCATAACCAAATGTTGCTCCCCAATCGAGGCAAGATATGGGCAACAAGAAGTCTACTAAACCTCAGACTACTCACTTTTAGTTGTTGGTCCCTGTAGCTCCCAAGGCTCCAACCAAAGCAGTACGTACACCTCTCAACATTATAGATCAAATGAAGAATACTACTATTAATATCTCCATATGGGATTTTTTTTCCACTATACCATCATAGAAGAAACTACTGAAATTAGAGTAGAATGCATAGGAGTGGAAGATCAGCTAGCTAGAGAGAAGAATGCAAAAATCCTAGTGCAACCAACAAAAGAAGGAGAAAAAAGTAAGAAAAAAAAACATCCTCCTTTCTATGTCTCTTTGTAATAGGAGACAAGCTAGTCCATAATTGCATGATTGATTTAGGGGCTAGTAATTCTGTAATGCCTAGGTGTATAACTAACCTCCTTGGTATAAAATTTGAGCCAATAGTTAAGGATGTGCTCTAGTTGGATGCTAGCTCTATCGAAATAACTTAGGTATCTTAAAAAATTTAGAAATGGAATCGTATGCATGCCCTAGTTGTACTATCACACAAGACATATTAGTAGTTGAGGTCAAGCCACATTTTTCCATATGCCTTTCTAGGGATTTCTCTGCACAAATAAATGGCTATATTGCACCTAACTAGTCCTACATTCTTTTTAGAAAAGGTATGGAACAAAAGCTTCCATAAGGGTAGAGCCTCTAGCCCTCAATCATATAGAGACCCACACTCCTAGTCCCATAAACATGAATTGAACAATTCATGAAGTAGATGATGAAGACATAGCACATGAGCTTGCTACTTCTTTAATAGAAGTGCTTAGTTATCTTTTGGATGAATGGGCCACTACTTATCAATTTGACCCAATACAACAAGCTAGGGAGAAAGGTTTTAGAATGTATTTGCATATTTGAGGAGGATGTCCCTATTCTAATCTTATGAAAACAAAAGAAAATACAAGTGGTCATGGACTATTTTCTTTGATGGCTCGAGGAAAAAAAAATGGATCAAGTGCTAGTGTGATGCTAGTTTTGCCTAATTTGAAAAAATATTACTTTTCATATAGACTCTAGTTTAGTTGCACCAATAATATTGTAGAGTATGAGGCTCTAATCCAAGGTATCCAACTTGCAAAAAGAAGAGGCATCAAGCTCTTGAAGGTATTTGGGGATAGTGAGTTGGTTGTTGATCAAATAAAAAATCAGAATGTCACAAAAACAATCTTCTCAAATCAATCAAGCATAGTGTGGGATATACTTGAAAGATTTCAGGCTTTCAATATTTAGAGTGTTCCAAGAAATAAAAATAAAAATGTTGATAGACTTGCTGTCATTGGTGCTCATTATGATATACTAAAGCATGTTGCACATGAAAAGAAGCAAAAAATCAAAAATTTTGTAAGGCCTACTATCCTAGACAATTGCACAAATTGGCAAGTACTTGATTCCAATGTGAAAATGGTCAATTTATTGTAAAATGAAGCATAATTTCCTACCAGAAATGAGTCCAACCTACAATGTTAGTATGGGGACCAGATTATGAACCTAAACTCCAACAAATTGCCTAAAGATCTAGTCACCTTAGAAGGCATTTTCAAATTTGATGTTCAAGCAAGAGGCAAAGGTTCAAACTTGACTACAAGGAGTAAGGATTACACACTTGTCACTATTGCTAATGGAAGAACTCTTAAATTGGGAAAGGTATGCACTAAGACTGAACAATAAGTCTTCACCAAACTATGTCAAGAATTTAATGACATTATTGCTTGGACACATTATTGCCTAGACATATGAAGTCTTGAATGGTTTTAACCCAAGTTTATTTAAGCATACCATAGATTTAAACCATGATGTTAAGCTTTTTAGGTAGAAATAAAGGCCAATTAACCCCAAGGTTGAACCATTAATGAGAAAAGTATTTGAAATATAAGGTAGGAAAGGTTACTAAGAGGGGATGGGTTAATCAGGAAACAATAAAACTTTTTCTTACTTCACCAATTAATCCTTCATATAATATTTTGATTTAATTGTATGCATGAAAGAATGAAAGAAAATAAACATTCATAACACTTTGAAACAAGGTATGGTGACTTAGAAACCTTCCAATTAGAAAGTAAAACTAGGGTGGGGATGATACCTATAAGCTTTAGTACTATAGTATAAAGTTAACCTATTAAAGCTTATAATTGACCACTTCTAGTGATTTTCCTTGTTAGGAGCAATAAGGACTATGAGGTCCACGGTGTTAAAGGATTTACAAACATACAATGAAGTATGCACTCGGTTAGGAGATTTAGCAAAGACTGTTAAGTCTACCTTGTTAAAGGAGTCGACTGATGCACCTGTTAGGATGAACCAATGGTTGATCTTTGATCTACAACTTTAATTTTCTAGTTGATATTCCTTATATTGCAATGATCACCTAACTATGATAGATAAATCTTAGTTGTCCCTTATACTTCTTGTAGCCTTCTTTAATTCACACTCCTACTTATCATATCTCTTTAGATATATCTTATTTGGATATAATATAATATATTGCGTATATATCAATCCAAATTACAACTTACTAGAGTTAGCTACAATAACAATTTTATCATAATTCACAAAGTTGGACCAACTATTGTAACTCAAGCTCTAAAGACAAACTCAGTGATCTTTTGATGTACAAAAAATACTGTCAATGCTCAACAATACTTGAAACTCAATACTAATCACTTTCAAGTAGCTTGAACCTAGTCAACACTATGTGACTCGATAAACTCTGAAAAACTCAGTAGCAACTAGATCACTTTGTTGACACTACATGAATTGGTGAACACTAGATCCACTTTGTTAACCTTGTGAGCTTGGTAGAAACTATATGACTTAGTTAACACTACAGAGCGCAGTTAACACTATGATCCTCTTCACTTCCATTGACTAGCTCAGTAGCCTCTACTATGCTCAATTAACACTGGAATTTGTCTCTGAAGTTTAGTAAAGATTGCACATAGCTCGAAAAAAATTGAAAACTAAGGTGGTTAGTAGACACTGTATTCTAACTACTTAGCTTAGGAACAAATGAATCACTTGGTTAACACTACAAAATTAATGATAAGCTTGGTAGCAACTATAGAGCTTGGTAACAATGTAACCAATTGACTAAGTGTTGAGTCACTAATAGACAAATTGACCTTTATGTCAACAATCTCCCCCTTTGGCATTAGTGACAAAAACACTTATTAAAACAAAAACTGATCATTCAAAACTATAAGTCAAAAAATTCCTTTGCCATTATTTTGTGTCTTAATCTTAGTTTTGACTTCCATTTGTTGTGGCTTAGTAACATACTCTATTTTTTTGATTTTTCAAATTGTTTTTCTAAAGGGATTTTCTACTTATTCATATTGATATTGCTCCCCCATACATATATCTTCCTATATACATACAAATGGATTATAGTATACTTCTCCTTCTTTACATATTACTTCTCCCCCATTCTTATTCATCTAATATACACTTCTCCCCCTTTTTGAAATAAATTCCAAAGGTGTATAATATATATATGATAATACCAAAATGTGACAAGAATTCATAATGCACCTTTAGAATATGTACCATTGTCTTTCACAATTTTATTTGGAACCTTTCTTGCATGTAATTCAATATGAACTTCTACTAATAATTCTATCATGTTATCAACTATGGAAATTTTTTTTATCATGGATGAGTGTCTTTTCATGAGTAATATGTTTCTAAAATGCATCCATGTTAGGAAGAATCATGCCTTGGATTCCTGTAAGTGCAACCCTGATCCTAGCTTCTTCCTTCAATAATTCTACCTGCAAGTTTGTCATATATCTAATCTTTGAATAATGTGAAGAACTATGGCTTGGGTCAAGTAATAGTTGGTGTGCACTTGTCTTCATGTCTTCATCTATCTTGGACAATTTCACCTTGATATCATTTTTAAAGGTAGATGTATCACTTGAAAAATAATGATACAACATTATTGATATAGGTTTCTAATGAGCCAAGAATGGTAGCTAACTCTACTTGATCTATTGAAATTCTTTGTGCAACTTGTTCTAGCACTCTATTTTCAAGTTTCCTTTCAAATATTTCAAGTAGCTTCTCTTGTCCATTCAAGTCTTCATTGAATTTGTGGAATTTTTTTGCTAAATTATCAAGAATGGGTTGAGTAATATCAATCTCAATACTTAGAGAATCAAAAAATATGCTCTTGATGTCTTCAAAAGCTTAGTTTCATTTCTTCTTCTCTTCTGTAAGCATTTTCTACCTAGCTCTAATTCACCCATGGTGTCCATTTTATTAGGAGTGAGGATAGAGATATCCCAATTTAGAATAATTATATCCTCATCTAGATCAATAACTTCTGCTTCTTTGTCTTTTTCTTTCAAAATGGTGGAAACAATCTGTTTATCCTTATCTAGAACTTTAGTACTCGATTGAGACTAGCTCTCAATTGTCATTTTACTTTCTATAGATATACTTGGAATATAAAAAACCATTGAAAATGATGGACTAGAAACAAATATTGAAATAACACTAACAACATGAATACCTTGTTGCTGCTTGGTCAAGCTTGATGATGGAGGACCTTGTTGTTAGGCACTTCAATCAATGAAATATTTAGCTGAATAGATTTAGAGCTTAGTTGGGTGATTTTTATAGAAGTGGTGTCCATAACCAACTCTGTAGAAACTATCTTTGGGCTAGATTGCACTAAGATTGTGCTTAGAGATTAAGGAAATGAGGCCATGATTACTACTACAATTTTCTCTGCATTAGTTTCCTCAATACCTTGTATCTCTGAAAGACTTCTTCCAGTAGCTTCCTATTCCTCCTCTTCATCATCCATATTGACATCATCAATCTCATCATCTTTTATTTCTACAACCTCTTCCTCATCTTCATCATTCTTTTCATCAGCATGTACAATAAAGTCACTAGGTTGATGCAACTTATAAATGTTTTCCATGTAGTTGTGGTTTCCTTCACTACATACTCAATGTCTTTCATCAATATCATACACGTGTTGAATTTAAGAGTGAACTTATCTTTATTTTTCTTTAAGGATTCTTTTACCTCCCTTTTACTAAGATTTGGCATGAGTTTCTTCAAGATCTTCTCAAAGATGTCTTTGATAGTCTTTGTTGCACTTTCCCATCTAGGTTTGATTACCTGTAGAAGTTCATTGGGAATTTCTTGTGCAAGCTGATCTAGTGATTACTTCCATTTGCCCAATTTTGACATAATCATGTCCTCAATATTATTTTTCTCATTTGCATTCCTAGTCTCATACTTGATGGATTTGAAATTTTCCATTTTGAAGATTATCTTCTCGGCTTCATCTTCACCTAACATCAATTTCTTCCTAGACTTGCCTGCCCTTATAATGAACATAGTAGGGGATGACTTGGTAGGTCTGCTTATGATAACCTTACCTTTCTTCCTAAGAGGCTATTTTTCCTTAGATTTGGCTTCTTCTTCTTCATCCTATGCATCATCTTCTAGGTCATCACCTTTTCCCTCAATGAGCATTAGAGTAGAACTTGTTTTGTGCATTTTAATATCTTCACTAATCTTTTCCTTCCATTATTTACCACTTGAGGTAGCTTAATCTCAAGCTCTAATCTTGCCTTAGCCTCATAATATGTTCCAAAGTAAGTAGCTTGAGGATCCACATGCTCATTCAACAAATCCTCTATGATATATTTGGTGTCATCAATGTTAACCTCATACTCTAGAGGTTTAACCCATGCCACTCAAAGTTTGATTGCTTGAATGTATACTTTGTCATAGTCCACCATGAAACAAATATCATCCTTGTAGTCTTCTACAAGATTTTTAGGAGTCCTGAATCTATTATTCATCTTCTCTTTGAATGTTTCAAAGTAGTTATCCATGATGCTTTCAAAATTTTCACCCATCTCTGTTATATAATCATTAATCTAATATAAAATAGGAACATCTTTCCTCCATACCACTGTACCTTTGGAAGGGAAAATTTTTTAAACAAAGAAGAATAAACATATTAAAAGGGATCTAAACTTACATGGATTATTATTTGATCCTTTGATACTCTCCATATTCTTATTTAATTGATTCAATAGTAACTCAACAACGTCGAAGGATAGGTTATTCTTCACAACCTTGTATGCAAGATCTGCAACTTTGCATGACAAGTTGTTTAATCTATTAGAACTATAAATCTTGTGTGCAATTACATGAATGCCGAACTTCAACTGCATGTTTATTACACCACTAATCCTCATACCTATTCCATCTCTTGATAAGAGTTTGCTAGGGTTTTAGTTGTCTTTTCTTTATTAGGCATTGAGAGCCCAATGATTCTATGAATAATTTTCTTTGTTATTTGAATAGGTTTCTCCAAAGATAACTATCCATTGTGCACATGACTTAGAATATATCTCATCTACTTGACCTAAAAGTCTCTTGGTATGTGAGAGATATTACTGAAGCCCTTGGTTTCTAAATGCTTCATCCATCTCTAGGGTTATGAGTTCTTGGATTGAATAGTGATAAAAGGAATGGATGTCATGCATGAATAATACTTTAGGTTGAATTTGTGACTGTGCACTAGTTGGGTCAAGCACCTTTGCAATTGTTGGACTCAACTTGAAATTAGGTGTCTTGTAGTCAACTCCATGAACCAACATTTCAAACCTTTTCTTCACTTTTCTACTTGAAGATGCCATGCTTGGTAGGGTTTCTAAAAACTTTGAAATTATTCATCAAAAAATGCTAATTTTTCTTAAGGGATCTAAAATCTATCTACACTAATAGCTCTTAAAATTTGTGGTAAAAATAATGCCTTTGATTTCTTCCTTTTAACAAATTTTCTCTTGAACAATCACCATTAATGCTTTGTACTTCACAATCACTCAATGATAGGTTCTCATCTACTCAATTTATTCATTAATACTTAGAAGAGATCTATAGCTTAGTAGAGTCACCATCACTCAATAAGAACTACTAGATTTGATATCTGCAACAATATTCAACCTAACCTTTCTCAGTAAGGTCTTGTGACCTGACCTAGCTTGGTAAGGTCTCATACTTTCCATCATGCTCAGTGATCCTTTTGCATATTGAATGCTGATTTGGATCTTTCTTCTTGCTGGTTGGAACTAATGTTAGATTCTTCTTCTGAATTGTAGCTCTAGTGATCTCCATAAGGAACTAAGTTGAAATGATTGAACCACCCAACTCATTGACTTCGATGTCATTCAGTTCATGATCTTGGTTTGCATTCTTTAGAGATTTTGGTACCCATTACTACCTTATCTATTTTTTGATATTGTCAACTTTTTATTTCTTTTCATCTTCAACTCTACCTCTGTTCATACCATTCTTGGCAAGATGTCCAATTTTTATACAAATAATACATCTTTTTGTAGTATCTATTTTTCTGATATGACATTTCGCATAGTTTGCTCCAATGTGCCCAAATTCACCACAGTAGTGACATCTACACAATGTATTGTAATCCAATCCAAATATTGCTTTCATAATTTGTTCTACTAGATTCCACTGCTTGGTTTTGCATTCTGAAGATTTGTGTCCTTATTTATTTCAATTGTGAAATTTACCTTCAAACTTAGGTTTTGCTTGACATTCACTTTCTCTATGACCATGCTTATTACAATTGTAACACTTTCTATTAAAATTTTCTTTACCATTACTCCAACATTTTTTTGATGTATGACCTATCTCACCATAATGACTGCAAGTAGGTCTTTGATTCTTTTGAGCTCCTTATTGAGCTAATTCACCTTCTTCCATGTATTCTATTCCAACTTTTCCTTTGTGTCTATACTAACTTTTTTCATGCAATTGATTCATTCTTTCTTGATATTTCATCATTCTTTCATAGGTTTTTGTTGTCACAAAAGCTTGCACCCTTGTATAAAGTCTTACCTAAGGACAACCTCATGAAACATGAAAACAATCTCCAAGCTATTTGGAATTGAACTATGAGGTTGGGTCTCCAGAGAAGGCCAACTTCCTCTACTATTAGGATGCACTTAAACTATTCTTGAAGAGAAAAGGGAGAAGGAATATGTGAAAGAAACTACCTAATATGTTCTAATGAGGTGATATACCAAAATAGGGTGTTTAGACCAGTCTTTTCCCATACATGCATAATACTATCATGACAACCCAAAGATATATAGATTCAAACTTGCTTTAATCTATAAACTACATAAAGATCAGACAACCACATGGGTGATACATGGAAAAAAATGCTTCACTTCTTATCATTCATGGGCCAAATAGATACAAAAAATGTAGATTACAGATAACCATAGTATGTCGAGAGAGGAAGGAAAATTTGCACAATATGATGATAGTTGAAGAGATAAGATAGATAGTCATACAATTCGAAGGCAAAGAGGTGATTTACACTAGTATGCCAAGGCAATACTAGAGAAAATAGATAAGATAAAACTCTTAGAAAGAGTACAATATTTGCCTATATAGTGCCAACCTAACTTGGATGACTTCCCTCACAAGATAAAGAAATCAACCACTACAATCAAATCTTTAGAGAATAGTTACTGCAAAACTAAAAAGCTCTGGCTATTGAGTAAATCCATAAATAAGAGGATCACTTCTACACCAAACAAATATCTGAGAGGTCAGAAGTGACAGTTATTTAATTTCTAACTGAATGAATGGATCGACCAATAGTAGTGGAGTACCCCTTGCATTTATCAAGCCTATGGATTGATGAGAGTGATTGCAGGAGATCACAAAAGATCAGATTCATCATTCAAAGAATTGTTTCTGTAACCATCAACCTCCAACTCGACCATGACTCTTGATCAACTAAGTTTTAACCATTGAGTCTTACTATGTGGACTAAACACTTCTTATCATTATGACACTCTATCATTGGTTCAACCCTTATGTTTCTCGTGGACCATTCATGATCACAACCTTGCCACCGCCTTCTTTAGATAATAGTTACTACTTGTGAAACCATGACCAATAGTTCATCACTACCTCACAACCTTCCCTTAGCATTCCATACTAACTATTTTGACCCTACAAAGACTAATATTTTACCATATTTGCACTGTCACCACCCTAAAATTATGTTACTATTAAACCCTTGTGATCAAGAGAATAAAGGGAACCACTCGATCACAACTCAAAACTTAGCCATTGCTTATCTTGCTATGATCGTGTACTTGTCATAGATGTAAAAGATCTAGTAGTTTGAGATACATCTTAAATGCTAAAGGCTTGCCCCTTTTCATGTTGTCACAAAAAAACCATAGTATTTCAATATAACCTTGTGATTGGGCGAAAATAAAGCAAAGCACACCTTCACCATCTTGACCTTAAGCTGTACTTGAGCAACTATGACTATGCGAATTGCATGATCATGACTTAAAATATCCTAAGGAATAACATGAAATAAGGAATATGGCCAGTGCTAAATCATTTCATGAGAAACCTTAGGTGACTATTAAAATGGATCATCATTTAAATTTGCTTTTTTGGTAGGAGAGCAATTTTGACCAACATTTCTAGTGACTTAGGGGGGATGCAAGCCTACTTAGCATATGACTAGTAACCATCAAAAGATCAATTAGGCTATAGAGTCTTTGAAACTATGAAACTCATAAAATTTGTCATTTTTGTTACATTATGAGCCATAACATTCCTTCTTCCTCCACAATATATAAAAACCAAGAATCAAAACCCCTCAACTACCAAACAAAACATGTGCCCATGCACTTCTTGGAAAATAAAAAAGAATAGGAGAAAAACTACTCTAACTATGTACATAAAATACTAATCTCTATAAGAAACAAGGCTTAAGATATATTCCATTGATTGGAATAGGCAAGACTTCACCATTAGGTCTACTCAACTCAAAAGCATTAGATTGTTTGTTGATGATTACATAGGGACCACTCCATAAGGCATCAAACTTTCAATGTCTCCCTACTTTTTCTCTGTCTACATCCCACTTAAGAACAAGATCACCTTCCTTAAGATTTATAGCCTTAGTATTCTTATCAAAACTTTACTTCATCTATTGTTGATGTATTTCTAAGGTTTGGATTCCTTGACCTCTTTCATCCTGGAGCTCCATCAGATCTACCTTCCTTACAAACATAACATCATATTTAATTAGTTTTAGTTGATGATCCAACTTAAGAGTAGGGAATTCTAGTGAGATAGGAAGCCTAGCTTCCCTTCCATATACTAACATCAAAGGAAAATTACCTATAGCTCTCTTGGGTGTTATTCTATCAGCCCAAAGGGTAGTCTTCAACTTTTTGTGACAACACCTTTGATTATCTTCAAAAGTTCTCTTGTTGATTCTGATAAAAAATTTATTAGATGACCTAGCTAGGCCATTTCTTTGAGGTTAATAATTGGAAGATGTGCTGAAGTAAATACCATGATCAAGTGTCCATGCACAAATCTAAACTCCTATAAATGATTTAGCATTATCTGAAATAATAGTCGAAGGAGCACTAAATCTTTTGACAATTCCATCAAGGAATTCCAAAATTGAGGCTTTTGTAGAGTCTTTCAAGGCTATTTCCTCTGTCCATCTTGTAAAATAATTCATGGAAGTTAGGATCCACTTATGACTAGGGCTAAATGTGGGCTAATAAGACCAATAAAATCCAATCCCCACTAAGCAAAAGGTTGATCAACCTGGATGGGTTGAAGTGGAAAGGCTGCAAGTTTCTATTTACCTGAGATGAAATCACACTTTCCATGCTTTCTTACATGCCTATGGTAGTCATGGAACAAGGATGGCTAGTAGTAAATAGCTCTCATGATCTTCATTAGAGTGGTTCTTTTTGAAAAATAGCCACCATCAGGACCATTATGAAGCTCTTTAACTATCCTTTCTACTTGATCTACATGAATACATCTTAGCAAGGCTCCATTGAAGTCTCTACTAAATAGAACATCATCAATTATAGCATAAGGAATTTACTATAATCTAAACTATATTCTCTTAGCTTTATGCAACCCTTGAGGATATCTATTCCTAGCTAAGAAGGTCTTTATATCATCTATCCAACTCCTTGGATTATCATTTCTTGCCTCCTACTATTCTATTAATACCAAAATGACCTCCTCATCGGGTTCATAGGATGAGATTATCTATTCACACAATCCTTTTCCCTTATTAGTTTGGAGATCTGAATATCCACATCATATTCCATTACCTTGGTGATCCAATCATCTCTTTTCTCACTAATGTCTTTTCTTAATAAGAAATCTTTTACACTAGCATGAGGAACCAACAAATGGATTTTGTTATGAGATAGTAGGTGTGTAAATTTATTCAAGGCTCTTATGATTGAAAGGGTCTATTTTTCTACATAGCTATACTTATTTTCATATTCCTTGAGCCCTTCACTAAAGAAAGCAATAGTTTGCTCTTCATTTTTATCATTTAGTTGAGTCAAAACAATAGAAGTACTTGACTCACCTTCTAAGGTGTATAGAATGAAATTATTTTTAAATTTTGGATTAATGAGAGTAGGATCCAAAGCTATGGTTGCTTTGATCTCTTCGAAACTTGCTTTCCCTTCCTTGGTCCATAAGAAGGGCATATTCTTTTTGAGCATAAGTATAAGAGGTTTCACCATGGTTGCTAGGTTAGGAATAAACCTTCTCACAAAATTAATCCTACCAAGCAAGCTTGTAGACCTTTCTTGTGACTAGGAAGAGAAAGGGTGAGTATTTCCTTTGTCCTCTCTAGATCAATAGTTAGATCATCCTTAGATACAATATGTGCACTAATAATTTCCCTTCATTATTGACAAAGACACAATTGCTTGGATTCAAGGATACTCTATACTCTCTACATCTTATAAATACTTGTCTGAGATGACCAAACTATTTTGCTACATCTTTCAAATATACTGTGATATCATCAAGGTAGACTAAAAAAAACCTTTCAATCATGTTTTTAAGGCCATATCCATTGCATTTTTAAATGTGGCACCTACATTTGTTAGTCCAAAAGACATCTTGCTATAGGCATAGGTACCCCATTTGGTAGTGAAGGTAGTTTTGTATCTATTAAATTCCTTGACTAACACCTAATTATAACTTAAGAATCCATCCAAGAAGGAGAATCTCTTTGAACCACTAACCTTGCACAATGTTTGCTCCATGGAAGGGAGTGGATGATGGTCTTTAAGGGAGGCTTGGTTAAGATCCCTAAAATCTATGCACAATCTAATCTCTCCAATCTTTTTCCTAATAGGGACAAGGTTTTCCACCCAAGATGAGTGCTTGATAGGAAAAATGATATTGGCTTCAATTAATTTGGATAGCTCATTTTTGATTAGGGGCACGATCTTGGGGTTTACTGGCCTCTGTTTTTTCCTAACAGGCTTGACATTATCCACCAAATCTATAGTATGTTGAAACAAGCTAGGGTCAAACCCCTTTAAATTACTATATGTCCAAGAAAATATGTTATCAAATTCTTGAAATAGATGGACATAGCTTTCTTTCTCAGTTTTATAACATATCTTTCTCATGTTTAATGTCCATCCATCAACAACTATAATTGGCACATGGTCTCCTTTGTTTGTAGCAAGATTCATGCCTCTTTCCTCACTTGCTCATTGGGGTTGAAGGCACTCTCCAAGGTAATGAGACCCTTAGATAATTTATTGGAGCTAAGGTTGATAATTTGATCACCATATTGGTCATGCAACCTAAATTTATTTCTATCTAAGAACTCTACTTCACTCTCCAAGAAACTCACAATTTGTGCATCAAATTCTAAGACCTACCAATTGGTATCATTATAAGGGATGACAGGTCTAACCCCCACTTTAATCCTCTACTTCTCATCTTTGAGGCCCCTCAAGAAATCATAAGATGCACCCATCACTGTAATTCTCTCAGAGTGTTTGTTCCCTCTTCTAGGGATACTTTGAACATTAAATGCACTAAAACCTTCAAGCATATCCCACACTCTATGTTTGTAAGACTTGAGCAAATTATTCTTAGTAACATTTTGATTCCTTACCTAATTGATCACTATCTCATTATCCCCATACACACTTAATGGTTGGATTCTTCTTTTTTGAGCAAGTAAGAGACCCTAAATCAATGCATCATATTTGGCTACATTATTAGTACAACCTAAATGAGAAATAATACTTTTCTAATGCAGGAGAAATCAATGTTACACCAACCCCTAACCAATTTTTATTTCTTGATCCATCAAAATACATCTTCCATATTCCACTTGTGTCCTCTTTGGATTTCATCAAGTTAGGGACAATAGCATCCTTTTTTGATATACAATATATGCCTAAGCTATTCTCAAAGGTTTTTGATATAGGATTAAACTGATAAGCATTAACCCATTCATCCAAAAGGAAGTCAATTGCATCAACTAAAGAAGTGGTAGGCTCCTTTATTTTATCATTTTCATCTATTTCTAGGATGGTGCAATTCATGTTGATGATATTAGGAGTGTAAGACTCAATGTGGTGGAGATCTAATGGTTCTACTTTGATTGAAACCTTGGTTCCATATCTAGCTCTAAAAAACATATATGACCAATCCAAAGATATGTAGCCACCTACTTGAGTAGTGAATCTCTTGAAAGACAAATGGCAAAGTGTGGGTTAACCTCAACAATTTATATATCCTAAACTATAGTGCAACCTAGACATGCATATAAGGCTATTTCAACATTCCTAAGGATTCCCATGGTCTTCATGGTGCTACCATCCAACTGCAACACATCCTTAAAAATGGGTTCACATTTTATTTCTAAGGTATTAACAACCCACTTTGGCATTATTGAACTAATAGCCCTTGAATCAATCATACAATTGTGGACTAGCTTATCTCATATAACTAGAAAAACATAAAATGGAGGAGGTCTAACATTTTTTCTTATTTCTACCTTCTTAGATGGCTGTACCAAGCTCACAACATTCTCTATGCTAGGTAGTTGATCTCTGAGTTCAATGCTTTCCAACTCCTACTGCAGTAACCTCCTTTGTGATGGCACAATACATATAAATGTTTGCATTGGTCTTCCTCATATTCTCTACCACACTAAAAGGAGCATTAGATGTTTTGGTGGGAGCCTTGGAAGTAGAAGCTTGAGGTGGAATAGTCTGTGTGTTGTTCACATTATCTCTACTTTCACCTTGCCTTTGCTATTGAGAAGCATTGGTAGGCTAATTTGCATTGTGTTTTTGGGAAACTTCTTATACACATGGCATTGTACTTGATGCAAAAAGCTAATTAGGAGGTTGAGGAGCATTCTCCTCCACAACTCTTTTCTTGCTCATGGTATTGTAAGTACATGAATCATAGTTTACATTACCATGTTATTCCACTAGGTGGATCATAAAAGAACAATCATCCTACTAAAAGGTATTGATAGGTTGATTAGCATTGTGTTTCTAGACAACCACTTGCTGTGGTATACTTAAAGTCAAGTAAGATTCTATCTTCTAACACATGTAGTATCCATACGAGTAGGTACAAGAAGGGTCATAATCTTGATCTTGGGCAAGGTTGTTCTGAGGGACCAAGACCCTATTTAGGTTGGTGTTTGAAGACTGGGGGTGGTCAATAGGTCTATTCTGATTGTGAGGGTGATTTATAGGTCTATTCTAATTGTAGGGGGCATGACTCTAGTTTGGAGGTCTACCATGAATGAGACTTTGATTTTGGAGTTGGAGAGGCTTATTATTTTGAGCTTGTTACATCTTAATGGTTACTAGCTAATTTCCCATTTTTTGCACTACTGTACTATTTCCCGCATTTTCTTTTCTTGATCTAGCATCCTTTTAGCTACATTATACATTAATGTCTACATCATAGCCTCAATCCTATCAACTCCACTAGAGGATGTAGAGGCTATTGGAATCACAACAAGAGGTTGAATTATAAAAGGGACATGAATAGAGGCCATAATAGGTTGATGATTAGGTATGTTAGGGAAGAAAGGCATTGGGGACCTTGGAGCTAACTTCCCTCCCTGTATCAAAATATTTTCAGCTCTTATGTTAACCTCATAAGAATTTGGTAAGGTGTCTCCCCCCATAGATTGCAAAATGGTAGCAATATCACTATTGAAGGCTGTGAGATAATACAAGAATGCATTATTGGGAGAGGGTTTCACTGTAGTAGGTATTCTATCCCATGTTTTTAAAAATCTATAATTGAAATTAGTCATACATTCATGGGGGGGCCTCTTGATAGTTGTTAGTTGTTCTAAAAGTGACAAGTGGTTACTTTTTTCCTCAAAATTCTTGCATAAGGCTTCCCCTAACCCATCCCAATTAGTAATAGAATTATGGGGAAAAATTCTATACCATTGTAATGCCTTTCCTTTCAAGGATGAGGCCAGAAGTCTAACTGCTACATCATCCTTAGTTATACTATGAATTTTATAGACATTAGACACCTCTTGAATATATTCAATAGGGAATGTGGAGGTTTCACTAGTAAAATTAGGTGCACCATTAAGAGTTGACATTGGTATGTCATGCCTTTGGGCTAATAGGAGGGGGTTCCCACCATTAAAGTTGGAAAAAGTGTGAGCTCTAGCCATATAAAAAAGTGTTCTACTGATGTGAGCAAATGAGCCCTAATAATGGGAGGAGTGGAGATAGATCTTGTAGGGGTATGTGTTACTACCACACTCCTAACTAGTGATAATGATACTCTAACCTTTCTTCTTGAATTAGAAAGAGAAAGCTCTTGTAATTGGAACTTACCTCTAGAAGATGCCCTTGTGTGTCTCTTGGGTATGAATCATAGCAACTTTGGTCTAGAAACTAGATGCGATTGAAGCTTAGAGTCACCAAGTACTTCTAAATAATGAACCTCTTGAAGGCTTTATACTGAAGGTAGTACTATCTCCTCAACATCAAGAAGGAATCTTTTCCTGACGCTAGTGAACTTGAATATTTTTAATATAACTGTCCCACGATGCATGCCAAAAACTATTGTCACAAAAGCTTGCACCCTTGTCCAAATTCTTACTTAAGAATAACCTTATGGAACATGGAAACAACCTCCAAAATGTGGGACTTGATCTATTAGGTTGAGTCTCTAGAGAAGGTTGGCTTTCTCTACTATTAGGATGCACTTAAACTATTCTTGAAGAGAAAAGGGAGAAGGAATACATGAAAGCAATTGCCTAATCTATTCTAATGAGATGATGCAACAAAATAGGGTTTTTAGAATAGTCTTTGCCCACACATGCACAATACTATCATTATGATAGCCCAAAGATATACATATTCAAACTTTCTTTAATCTATAAACTACATAAAGATCAGAAAACCACATGGTTGACATAAGGAAAAAAATACTTCACTTCTTATCATTCCGAGGCCAAAGAGATACAACAAATGCAAATTAAAAATATCCATAGTACATCAATAGAGGTGGTAAAATTTGCACAGTATAATGATGGTAGAATAAATAAGACAAAAAATCATATAATTAAAAGGAAAAGAGGGGATTCACAGTAGTATGCCAAGGAAATATTAGAGAAAACAGAGAAGATCTAACCCCCAAAAAGAGTACAATATCTGCCTTTATAATGACAACATAACTTGGATGATTTCCCTCACAAGATAAAGAAATCAACCACTATAATAAAATCTTCAAAGTATATTTACTCCAAAACTGAAAAGCTTTGGCTATTGAGTAAATCCACACATGAGAGGATCACTTCCACACCAAAAAAATCACTGAGAGGTTAGGAATGGTGATTATTTAATTTCTAACTAAATGAATGGATTGGCCAATGGTAGTGGAGTACCTCTTTGCATTAATCAAGCCTAGGGATTGATGAGAGTAATTGCAGGAGATTGGAAAATATTGGATTCATCATTTAAAGAACTATTTTTTGCGACCACCAACCTCCAACTTGACCATGACTCTTGATCGACTAATTTTTAACCATCAAGTCTTACTATGTGGACCATACACTTCTTATCATTATGCCCCTTTGTCATTGGTTCAACCATTATGCTTTGCATGAAGCATTCATAATCACAACCTTGCCACCACCTTATTTGGATAACAATTACTACTTGGGAAACCATAACTAGTAGTTCATCACTACCTCACAACCTACTCTTTGCATTCCTTAGTAATCATTGTGACCCTGTGAAGGCTGAGATCTAACCATATCCACACCATCACCACCCTAAAATGATGTTACTATTTAATCCCCATGATCAAGTGAACAAATTGAACCGCTCTATCATAACTCAAAACTTGGCCATCATTTATCCTGCTGTGATCATGCACTTGCTATAGATGTAAAAAATCCAATGGTGTGAAATGCATCTTGAACATTGAAGACTTGCCCCTTTTGCACTATCACAACTTAAACAATAGTATGTCAAGATAACCATGTGATTGGGGAAAAAAAAAAACAAAGTGCACTTTCACTAACTTGACCTTAAGCAACACTTGACCAACAATGACTATGTGAATTGCATGACTGTGACATAAAATATCCTAAGGCATAACATGAAATAATGAATATGGCCAATGCTAAATTATTTCATTAGAAACCCTAGGTGACCATTAAAACATATCATTTAAATTTGATTTTTTGATGGGAGGGAAATTTTGACTAACAATTTTCTTTTAAATGTTGAGATCAATCTACAACCTTTCATTCTTTGATCTTAGATTCATAAGTTCTTAATTTTCATTAGTGAGTTGACCAATGAAGTCTTCTTGCTAAAGGGATAGATGTTGACTTTCATTATTCTTTTCTTCTATCTCTTCTTTGGCTTTGTCTTTTTCTTCTATGACTTCACATAATCTAACCAATTGGATTTCTTGTTCTCTTTTCAACTTTCTAACTTCTTCTTGAAAATTGAAATTCTTTTCTAATAGGTCTTTGATTGCTTCACCATCTTCATCTAAATTTCTTTCTAGATAAATATCTTCAATCCTTTCTTCAGTGTAGAGATTGTCATTCATTTCCACTGCAAGATCTTTCCTTCTTTTCAATGTTTGAGAGAGTTGCTCCTTTTCTTTCTTCAGTTGCCCAATGACCAATTCAAGATCCATTTTTTTTTTCAATAGTCTTATCTAGCTTCTATACCCCCATTACCTCTTATCTTTTCTCAAGCTATTAAACTTCTGATGTGTGAACTTGGAAAGCTTTGATACCAATTGTTGGAAATATAAGGTAGGCAAGGTTATTTAGAGGAGAGAGGTGAGTCAGGAACCAATAAAACTCTATCTTAGTTCACCAATTAATTCTTCATATAATATTCTAATTTAATTTTTTGCATGAAAGAATGAATGAAAATAAACATTCATAACACTTTGATACAAGGTATGGTGACCCAAAAAACTTCCAATTAGAAAGTAAAACTAGGGTGGGGATGATATCCACAAGCTTTAGTATTGTAGTTTTAAGTTAACCTATTAAAGCTTACAACTGACCACTTCTAGTGATCTACCCTGCTAGGAGCAATAAGGACTAGCATGCCCACCTTGTTAAAGGATTTACAAACATACAATGAAGTTTTCACTTAGTTAGGAGATTTAGGAAAGACTGTTAAGTCTACCTTGTTAAAGGATTTGACTGATTCACTTGTTAGGATGAACTAGTGGCTGATCTTTGGTCTACAACTCTGATTTACTAGTTGAGATTCCTTGTATATCAATGATCACTTGACTATGATAGATAAATATTTGTTTTCCCTTATACTTCTTCTAGCCTTCTTTAATTCATACTCCTGCTCATCATATCTCTTCACATATATCTTATTTGGATATGATACAATGTATTACATATATATCAATCCAAATCACAACTTACTAGAGTCAAATATAATACTAATTTCATCATAATTTGAAAAGTTGGTCCAACTAATGTAACTTAGGTTTTGAGACAAACTCGATGGTGTTCTGATACACCAAAAACATTATCAATGCTCAAAAATATTTGGCACTCAGTTGAAATTGAAGCTTGGTCCATTCTAATCACTTCTAAGTAGCTTGAACTCAGTCAACATTGTGTGACTTATTGAACTCTAAAAAAATTGATAGCAACTTGATCACTCGGTTGATACTACACATCTTTATCAACACAAGATCTATTTTGTTAACCCTATGAGCTTGGTAGATACTATTAAACTTGGTTAACACTATGGAGCTTGGTTAACACTATGATCTTCTTCACTTCCACTATGCTTAGTTTGCACTAAACTTTGTTTGTGAAGGTCAGTAAACACTATGTAGCTCACAAAAAACTATAGACAACTCAAGTGCTCGGTAGGCACTGTATTTTGACTACTTAGATCAGGAACAACTAAACCACTTGGTTAACACTACAAACTGAATGATATAGAGATTGGTAGAAATGTAGCCAATTGATTAAGTGTTGAGTTACATATAGATAAATTGACCTTTATGTCAACAAAAAGAACTATCAAAGCTCATAGAAGCTAATATTATTTTCCCTATCAAGTACTCCTGATGGGTGGCTAATCTTATTCTTGTTAGGAAGAAAAATAGAGAAATTAGACTATGTGTAGATTTTAGGGACCTTTATAAGGCTTCTTTTAAAGATCAACATCCCATTCCTTCTATGGAACATATTCTATCCAATGTTAGTGGTTTGGAAAGATTTTCTTTCCTACATGGTTTTTCAAGCTACAATCAAGTGTTAGTCCAAGAATCAGACAGGTATAAGAAAATATTCACTACCAAATGGGCCACCTATGCCTATTGTAGAATTCTATTTGGACTAACCAATGCAAGTCCAACATTTCAAAAGGTGATGGAGATGGCCTTCAATTTTGCATTGGTTTACCTTGATGATATAATTTTCTTCTCAAAATATGCAGCAGATCATTTTGATCATTTGAGACAAGCATTCATCAGATGCAGAGAATATGGTGTGTCCCTAAATCCAAAGAAGTGTGTGTTTACTATTGATCAAGGAAAGCTTCTAGGACACATTGTGTCAAAAAATGGGCTAACAATAGATCTAGAGAGTAGAATAAATTCTCTTTCTCCCACTTCCCAGCCATAAGAAAGGATTGTAGAGCTTCCTTGGTAGGATCAACTACATAAGAGGGTTCACCCCTAATCTTGCTTCTATGATGAACTCTCTCACAACTATGTTGAAGAACCTAATGTTCACTTGGACTAAGGAAGGGAATGTTAGTTTTGAAGAGATCAAGAAATAAATTACATCAAACCCCACTCTTGTCAACCCCAAATTTGATAGGAATTTCATCCTCTACTCTCTTGGAGGAAAATCAAGAATTTCAACTATCCTTACATAGCTAAATGATGAGAATTTGGACACTAGTAGAATTTTTTGAAATAAATGACTTCATTACTAAAACTTTTAGTCACAAGACTAAAAATTTTAGTCACGTGAGTAAAACTGATCAAATTCTAGTAATATTTTGTAATTTCTATTTAGAAGTGATTAAATAAATGACTAATTTGGTCATCAGGTCAAATCACAAGGTTAGAAAAAGATACGTGACTAAATAAATGATCAAATAAATGACTAAAAAATTGAGCACTAATAATTAGACACCTAAACAAATGAGAAAATGAATGATCGATAATTTCAAATTTTTTTTTTATCATATTCATACATATTTTACTTTTTAATAACTTTTATCATTCACCAATAGAGTTTATGTCCACTTAATAAATCATTATCATTTAACTTCCTTGAATGTTCTCTCAACTTATGTTGAACTAGTTGAAATAAACTCAAAATAACCCTCATTTACTCTCAAAATGCCTCAAAATCTATGTATAAACTCCTAAAGAAAATAAGAATCCTCCATACACTTAAAAGAAAACTTTGATTCTATCTCTACATATCAAAAAGATTAATATTAATTAATTATTTTGTAATTAACATATAATTTCTATTAATCACAATAATATCATACAATTACTATCTTTATAGAATATATCATAATTTTAGTATCATAACATTTAATGTATTTTAGTGTTAAGTAAATAGTGTGAGCCACTATTTGATAAATATTAAACTTTAAAATATTATTTCCAATGGTTTCTTCACATACCAAAAAATGTGATTATTTTTGGGTGATATTATGTGAAAATAGGAGGCTTGACATAAAATAGAAAATGCATGGACAATTTCGACCAACATCAACAATGTAGAAAACCTTGAAGAACTAAAAGTAGTTTTTCCTTTGTTTACCTTTATATGGACTATGATTGAATTTTTTGCGGGATATACAGTGAGAGCTTGCAGATTAATCCATTTTCTTTTTAACTACCTCTCATATTTAGGAGCATGCCCTAATGAAACTCAAAATATTTTTGAGAAAAAATACCTCAATTTGTAGATTCAATCCATTTTATATTCTTTAATGAGTAACAAAACTCAAATTGTTGTTGAGAAGAAAATAGACCAAAGTGTGGATTCAATCCATCTTTATATTCTTCAATGAACAACAAGACTCAAATGGTTGTTGAGAAGAAAATAAACCAAAGTGTAGATCCAATCCATTTTTTTCTTTAATGAAAAATGGTAGAAAAAAACAATGACTTTACCTATTTTAGATAGGTCATTTAGAAGAAAGAGAAATTATAATTTATTCTTTTAATTTTTTATTTTATTTTGTGTTTGATTTGTTGCATGCTTTTGGCATGGTTGTGCTTGCATTTTGATTTTTAATATCAAATTTTGTACCTTATGTATTTAAATTTCAATTCATTTGGTATTTGTTCTTTATTTGTAATCATGATTTTAATGGAGATGGAAGAGGCATCGATAGGAATTATATGTTTTGGAGTGTATGATTTGAGATGTAACTATAAAATAGTGAGTACATCTTATATTTTGTTGTTTTATCCCCACCATATTTGAAAAAATTATAAATATGTTTTACGTAGTTTCTTGCAAGGGAATTCAATGTATATTATATTGTAAGAATTCTCCATCTATCGAGTTGAATGCAATGAGCATTTTATTTCTTAACACTCTTTTAGTTTCTCTATTAGACAAATAATTTATATGATACGTAAATCTAATGCGAACTTAATGAAAACTAAAGATAAAGTCACTAATAACCCTTGCATGGCAAAGCTATTAGTTAAATGAACTTGATAATCCAAAATAATCTATAAAACATACAAATATCACACACTTCATAATATAATATCAAAAAATCAAGCAACTTGTAACTTCCTCTTTCGATCAATCCAAAAACGTGATTTAGAGGTTCTAAACAAGCAAGCCATGGATGAACTTGATCTACTAGAAAATTGTATAATTTGAAGAAAAAAGACCCATAAAGTAATATGCTCAGAATTCTTACGTAACTTAAAAATAAATCAAACAAGGAGATGAGACAAATTGTATTTTTCCACATAGAGCTAAAATTCAATGATCACCCTCTACTTATCATGAGGGTTCGATCATTTTAAACTCTTACATTTTACATTTCAAGGAAAAAAAATATTGTCAAATTATTTTTTATAAACAATTTATATTAATTTCTTTTTGAAACTTAGTTAAATTACATAGTTTTTATTGTAATTCTTAATTTTAAAAAAGTTCAACTACCAATTCGAAACAATTGCACTTTATAAAAGAAAATTGGAAATTTAATTGAAATGAAGATTATCTTCTATTATTTTATTTTTAATAACTAGCAATCACATCTTGGTGGGTCGAGTAAAATATGAAAGGTTTGTCAAGAAAAAAACATATAGATAATTTTTAAATATCTATTTTTTAAATTTAAATCAATTCTTATCTTCACGTCACCCATGCAATGAATCCAAAGTATTCCTAGCTACATAGGAGGTGCATGTTTTACTAATAAGTCTTTGTAACTAGATAGGAGGGAGTTGCTTTACTAAATCAACATCATTCAAAGAGAAAATAGTCACATAATTATGTCCTAAAATTGTGAACAAAGAAAAAAGATAGATATTTATAACAAAAATAATAATTTATAATTAAGTCTTAGACAAATCTTTTTTTCATTCATTGACTATTCATTAATATTGACTACATTTGATTATTTCTCACAATTTTTTATAAATTAATTTTAAGGAATTAACATAAACCCTAAGATATATACTTACCACACAAATAATATAATAATGAATGATTTCAAACATTCACTGACAATTAAAATAAATAAATAGAAATATCTAATAAGTTTCTAAAAGGAACGCTGAAATAACTAAAAATACAAAATATCATATAATCAAACGTCTTTCATTTCTATAGTGAAGGGAATTAAATAAGCCGAGCTTTATGGATGACATTCCATGGAAGGTAGAATTCACTATTTCCCATTGATGGGTAAGAGTTCGATGTGTTTCACCAAGTTTTTGCTAGAAAATACACTCAATTCTCTATTTTTGGATTGTATTTTGTCATCTATAGTTATGCTATAAGGTAAGGTCCCTATTTCGTAGTGAGGAAATTGTAGATTGAGCTTTTTAGTGTTAATTTTTCTTATTACTATTTATAAAAGCTAGGGTTTTTGCATCTAAAATTCGAAGATGATTGACAAAATGGTTGGTTTTACGTATGTATATTTTTGGAGTATAGGGGCTAGAATGGTTTCTATGGCTCTTTTTATCAGAAAACAGTGGCATTTCAGGGCCTCACGCGGTAGAATTTTTGCAAGTATGGCATTGTGTAGTAATTCTAGCACTAGGCTCACCCCTAACACAAATTTCTCTTAAATTAGTCTCTCATTTGTGCTCTTAGAGTCCACAAACTCATTTGCACATCAAATTAATTTCCATCACAGATGAGCCCACACAGATGAACTTCAACATATCCATAAACACAACCTAAGTTCAAAATTGTCACCAACTATGTGGAGCAGTGGGAGTAGTCTCTATGATTCCCACAAACTCTTCACTTTTATTCCACATCTCTAACCATCAATTAGAGCAAAGGAATTATTGATTCCATCACCTTGAAATTTGAAAGATGTGAGTGCTCAGAGTTAGTCAATGCCCTAGCTCACCTTTACACTGACTTCCCAATTGATAGTTGTTATTGAAGACAAGCCCATCACTGATGCCAATTTCTCATATCAATATAAAATTAAGTTGTTGCATTTGTAGATGTCGAGTAGACTAGGAGTTCAAATTTTTTTTTAACAACTCTTTACTAAGTTCAAAGCTGGCGTGAAAATCTGTGATTTACATTCTAAGATAGGCATAACAACATTTGAGCAAATCCTCTATGCAACTGTTTATTACTACCAGAATTTTTTCTTTAAACAATCAAATAAGTTGTACATCTTTTGAACTGATATTGGCATAGCTTGATAATGAAGCCACTCATTAACAAAGTGGGCAACTTACAAATCAAAACACCCTCATCAAATCTTGTACCACAAGAACTTTTGGAGGGCAATATCGACAGAAGCTTTGCCTTGGAGGTGATTGGGGTTTCAAGGAGAAAAAAATTGATCCTCTTTAATTTGGGGTTTTTCTAATGTGGAAATTCTACTTTGTTGAATTGAATCTAAGATGGGAGTATTATGCCTCAAGAAAGACAGTTTTCATTTTGAACGTTGACCTACAGCCAGTTGATGCTCAACCTCCATGAAATAGATCATGACAGGGGTTGGACTCCTCTTCATATTGGAGCATATAAAGGTGATTTGAAATTGGTAAGACATTTGTAGGATGAAGGGGCAGATGTAAATGTAATCTCCTTGGGCCCCAAATTATTTTGAGCAACTCCTTTACACCTACGAGCTATTGGTGGATGTTGAAGCTGATGGATGAACTACTAGAATGAGGTGCTAATATTGATGCTCATACTAAGGGTGGTTTCAGATGGACTCCTCTACACAATGTAACAAAATAAAAGAATAAGAAGGCTATTGAATTTTTTTATTGAAAATTAGGGATTTCTGCCTCTTGATATGAATGACAGGAGATTCAAACCTAGCCTGCATTACTGTACATGACTTGAATGGGCTTATGAGATCAAATTGCAAGGAAAATCTAGCACTTTTGCAAGTGAAGGAACTTGTTGTGAGGTAACTATCTCAGGTGCCTAGTAAACAATCTAGATATGTAATATTGATAGCTACAAATTTTATTGTGTGATCTACATGATTTTTTTTCTTTATGAATGATAGGAGATTCCATCCTTACCTGCATCATGTCCTCATCCTCCCACCTCATGTTGGCCTTTTTGGACTAGACATATTTAATTAAGCTCACGATGTGTTTCTTTTACTCACCTTTACATAATCCCCAACATCATAAAGCTTAAGGTGTCATCCTGCAAAAGATTAAAGTAGGTTCACAAGAAAATGCTGGAAATGCTCGAGTATAATATCCTCTAAGCTATCCATAGAGAAAAAATATCACATGAAATAGAAAATGAAGATGTCTTGAAAAATATCCATCAGGTTTCATATGCTATTTCTTCTAAAAGAATTACCATTATATCAGCACAAGACAACCAATAATGGTGGCCCTGTAATGTGTACTGCAGTTTACTTGCATTTACAGCAGGTGTGCTAGACCTGATTTCCTCTAGTGAATTTGCAGTGTCAATAAAATAGTTACCAATGTCTCTTGACATGTGTCAGCTTGTGAGGCTACCTATAGAGCTCATAACTCCCACTAATGGACTCGACATATTTGTTAATGGACCAAAACTTGAAAAATGTTGTCTAGATCTCCTTGTGTGCAATGCAAACATACTATTAAGAGGTCCAGATCTTCATTTTTGGAAGTGTGATACGATATGAGATTTTAAATTTATCTTTTAAAATAAAAACACTATCCTTGAACTTGTTTTTTTGTTTTTCACTATAGCCTCATCTAGAATCTGAAGATGATGACAGTATAGGAGAGGAACTTAATAAACTTTTAAAAAGAGCTTCAAGAAAAGGTGCATCTCTTTCAAATCCTATACAACCTTTTTTAATTCTCTTTCCTCTTCTCTTTTCAGTTAGGAGATTTGCATAATCTACACTGCAACTAAGAGAGAGAAAAGTAAATAATTTGATGCAATTTTGTGATTCATAAAATGCATTGTTTACATGTTGTTATTAACAGTTGATCCAATTTACACTGTTTACATGTTATTGTTAATAGTTGATCCAACTTCTTAATTTATCCATCAGCTATTTTTCTAAGCACTCATTTTTATGAGTGTTGACTTTTAATTCTAGTTTTCTTGTCAAAATTGTTTGGGTTGGACTAAAATAATCGTGCACTTAGTTCTATTCAATAGATTTACAAAATGGAAGCTCAAATAATTCATTTACAAAAGGTTGTTTCTGAGAGCTGGAAGTTGTAGAAAGGTAATTAATAATTACATCTAGTAAAAATAGCTGGAAAATGTATGATTTGATATTTAAAATAATAAAAATGGTTTTAAATTAATTTCTAAAGTCTCTATATGTTTCTATCTAATTGCAAAAGTATTTATGCCAATGCAACATCATTTATGTGTTTCTAATTTTAGAATTTATAATTCTATATTATTATAAAGCTAGAAGGAATTATCATTTCTAATCTTGTTTATTATTTCTTTATTCTGAAAGGTGAACTATTAATGCAATTGTTCGATATATTTTTGAATTCTTCATAATGCCAATTTTGGGGATGATTTTCAGGTAATATCCTCCAACGTCCTACAACTTAAGGCCCTTTATTTTAGGTACTATGGCTATTACAAAGAAAAGTGAAAACACTAATATAATTCTACAAACTAGTAGTGATAAGGAAGTGTCAATGTTTTCTATCACGATGAGAAAAGTTTTTGAAATAATGAAATTAGAGATCAAATTCATTGTAGCAGCAATGCCTTCACTGGTTTCTCTATACAGCAAAGGAGATATATTTTTTTTATTGACCTATAGTATTGTTCCCATTTTAGGGAGAAAGGAAATGGTATAAAGTGTCAAACCAAAAAAATGGATTGGGTATCCTCTTGTGAACCATGGGTGATTATTACCTTGACAAATATGCTTCATTGTTGAGTTGGAGATTAACCAAGCTCCTTGCACAACTAGTTTGCTGATGATGCACATAAACCACATTCTAGATGTGAGGCCATTATGAATTTTATACAATCCCATGTACCATCTGTTGAAGAAGCATTAGTTGGGTGCTGATAACCTAAAATCCTTCTATTAATTTTTTGATATTAGAAGATAGAGGATTAAAACAATTGAATTAGATGCAAATCTAGCTAGTTGGACAATGGTAGGACTGCAATACATGATTTTTTTTATACCCACAAAATATGTAAAGAGTTGTATGTATATGTTTATATGCTTGAGATGTAAATGTTGATATGTTTGGTATACTGGTGTTAGTATGTCTGGTTGATTTTTGTTACCACTAATGTTGGAGATAGCCTTGTATGATATATGTGTTGTTGGTTTTACTTTCTCTGATATCACAAATATGTAGATGTTGCAGCTACTCTTATCTATGGTGATGTGGATATAAATATGTATTGGTGTATCTAATGAGGAAAATATATATCACATGTTGCGAATATGAATGTGTATTGTTGTCTTTGATGAGGTAAATATATTTCACTTTTATTATCTTTGTATTGATGCCAATATCTATCTATATATGTATATTGCTGTTGTAATTATCTCTACTTTATGTCGATCTGTATAATGTTGATGTTACTGCTTGAATATGTGATGTTAATGTTGAAGATATTGTTGATTGATTGCCAAAGGTATATGAATGACATGTTACCTACTTCAAAACAATATATTATTCTTAATGACTTCTCTAAAAATGGAAATATAGGAACAAGAAATTTGATTGCATTGTCATTCTTGGAGTTGAAGCACTTTGGATCAATTTTTTGGTAGTATTTTGTTTTTTCCTCACAAAAATTTCCTCCCAAAAAATAGTCTCTTAGGTCATGGCAAGAATTGGCACAGTTCAATATGCCCTCTATACATCCACCGTACACAACTTTTGCATGCTCGTGACATTGGTATTATTATGGTGATTACATGTCGTCATTATAGTAAGTGACTATTTTTGCAATGAATGCAAGCTAGTCTCAATTATTGCAAAGACTAATAAGACAAAACACCTAGTTTGATGTGGTTTTTTTATGGGGTTTGATATTTTTATTTAATGCAAAGGTCTATTTTCTTGACATAAATTGCATAATCATTTGTATATTTTTCTGAAAAGTTAGGACAAGAAACAATATTTGTGTGTGGTCAAAGTGCTCCAAATTATATTTTATAAGAGTCTATCACTACAATAATTTAGAGAAGTGTAATTAACATGAAATATAATTTTAAAATGCTTGAACAAAAGAATTTAAAATTGTTGAATTATTATTGATAAAGATTTATATTATTGTTTTTTCATAATAACTAAAATTTGTGTTCTTTGAGAAGAGTGCATCATGTTATAGTGACCATGATCATGGTAGATCTAATTTTGGGACGACAATTTTGTCAATTTTTGCATTATTCTTTAAAGGGTACTAGCTCAATGGAAGAGCACCTACTTTATAAGTAGGAGGATGGTGGTTCAATTCCATCGTGCCCTAATATGACTAAATTACTGATTAAACAAACTACCAAATATACTACCATATATACTACCCAAAAAATATCAAATATACTACCAAATAAACTACCAAAATTACCAAATCAACTACCATATAAACTACCAAGTTACAAAATAAATGACTAAATCAATGACCTAATCAATGATTAAAATAGTTTAGTCATAAATTTGGTTGCGAGATAAATGTCTGGCAATAAACTACCATTGGTCATGTGATCAAAATTAGTCACATATCTAAAAATTTAAGTAGTTTATTTAGTAATATATTGTTGCTTTTGTACTAGTGGGAGTAGCCTATTGTTTTCTTTAGTAAAGGGATTAAGGATTATGAGAATAAGTAAAACTATGTAGAGAAATAGGTCCTTATTGTTGGAAGGGCTCTAAATTTTTTTAGAGATTTTCTATCTCATAACAAGATCCAACTTTTGGTCCCACATGCCAGTGTGAAGGAGTTCTTGTTGAACAAGGATACCAATGAAAAGAGATCCAGATGGATCATGATGGTCATGGAATATGATGTTGATATCAAGATCACCAAGCTTGTTAGAGATGAGGGATTGTGTGAGAAGATGGCTTCATCTTTTGAAACATGTGAAGAGGTTTCCCTCTTGATTCAAGGTGAGGAACTAGCAGAAAATGATAATCAGAATGATTGGTTGCATGATGTGACTGCCTTCTTCATATAAGGAAGATATCCCCAAGGCCTAGATAGAGAAAAGAGAAGATAATTTAGATTAAAGTCTATACCTTATATCTTGGTGGATGGAGTATTATTCAGGAAGGATTTTGATGGAGTTCTACTATGGTGTATATAGGCTGATCAAATCAGCAAATTTTTAAAAGAGTTCCATGATGGCCCTGCTGGTGGTCATTTATCAGCTAGGATCACTGCAATGCAAATAATGAGGTCTGGCTATTATTGGCTGACCCTATTCAATGACTTCAACAAGTGGGTGAGGAAATGTGCATTCTTCTCAAGAAAGAAAAGATTGGTTACCCTTCCTCTCCATCCTATTCAAGTTGATCAACCCTTTTCTCAATGGGGTTTAGATTTTATTAGCCCAATAAATCCACCCTCTAGTGTAGGTCATAAATGGATGTTGGTAGCGATAGACTACTTTACAAGATGGAAAGAGGTAGTGGCTTTGAAAAATGCAACAGAGGCTTCATTGGCTGAGTTCCTTGATGCATGCAAAGACAAAGCACATATCAATGAAATATCATTACTTGAGAAAGAAAGTTCAAGAAAAGAAAGTAAAGCTTGAGTATGTGAATTTTAAGGAACAAATTGTTGATATAATTACCAAACCATTTCCTAAGAATGCTTTTCAATATCTAAGAGGTAAATTGAGGGTTCTACCCCTAAGTTTAATTCACCAAGTGAAGCTACATGTTGCATCAATCCATGGATGAATTGAAATATCTTTGGATTTGATGCGAACAAATTCACATTTTAGGAGTATATCTATAGTTGTGAAGTTAAGTGTGATGGAACTGATGTAATTTGTACATGCAAGGTACAAAAGAAAACACATGAAGGTTTTATGATTTTCATGATGAAATTTATAATGATCTTTGGCATTGTTGTCAAAGAGGGGAAAATTATGTCAATAAAAATAGAAAAGATAGAAGATACTAGATGGGGAGAATTTAGTCAAAGAAGAAAATATAATTAAAACCATAAGATGAATATGATAGAAGACTAAACTTGAAGATAGGAGATCAAAATTAAAGGGGGAGAAATCTTGAAGAAATTGAAGAGTTCTGTAGTTGCTAAAGATATGGGCCAAGTACTAGTTTGAAGATCCAAAATTGCAAAGTTGTATTGGTTACCAATGCATACATTTGATCATCTTATATAATATTTTTTAGTGTAAAATCTTATGTTATATGTTGACATCAATTCCAAAGGGGAAGATTGTTGGTCTCAATTGATATTGTAATTGATAGTAGGAGATTGATAGCTGATGATGTTATGAATGCATGTAAAGAGTCATATCAATTGTTATATTGTCATTGATGTCAAATTCTTATTTGGCTAGACATTATGGTAACTTAGGGAAGTACCATATCATTAGATTGATGAAAAGGATTTAAAGGAAGTATAATGAAGCTAGAGTTGATATGTAAGGTATTAAATGAGTACTTGAATGAGATGGTAAATGATTATGTAATACAAGCCTGATTATTTTACAATCATGAGAAGTATTGAAGATTGCAAGCTTAACTGAGTCACAAAAATAATGAAGGGATATTGTATTCACCAAGTGACTACAATATTTCCCAAATGATTGCAAAGGAAGGAAGAATGTAGTGTTTCCTAAGCGACTTAGTATTAACCAAGCTATTTGTTTCCTGAGTAAATGTAATATTTAGAGTGTGACAACCAAAAGAACAAGTTTGATAAATTGGAATTTGAGGCCAACTTTTGATGGAAATTTAGAAAGTTTGAGAAGGTCTAAAGAAAGAGTCAAAGTTTATTGCAAGATTTATGATGGAGAAAATTCAACAAGGATCTGATGAAAAAAATTGAAAATGGATAAGGATAGAGACAAAGTTCTATGTAAGGTTATAGTTTTCATGTGTCTAAGTTCATTGTATGAAGGGATTCAAATGTAAAGTTAAGATTGGCAATTCTAATTAAAAGAAAAAATATGGAAGGATTTAGAAGCATTCAAAAATATATTTAAGAAGGTGAATGAGACAATCTTATACGACTAGTTCAAAGAGGTTGATGATTTCATTGTGATGCTATTCGTGAGTTGATGAAGCTGGATGAGATCTTATTGAAGGATGTTGTAAAGAGAGAAGTTGTTGAAGGAGAAGTGTAGAGCCAAGTGAACTAGGTAGAGCGGAGAGAATACAAGAAGAATATTTTGTGGAAGACATAATAAGATAAGTGAGTAAAAGATAGAGAAAGAACAAGAACATAGATCTGAAAACAAAAAGGTAGTTGTTATTCTTAACAGACCACTTTGCACTATAACTATTTAACCAGTGTAGAAGATAATCTTGGAAGTACCAAGTGGACCAATTTTTTTTGTAAAATCATTTATGGTAACATCTATTAGTGACATTTTTAAATCATTTAAATTAGGTCACTCTTTTTAGTCAAGGATAGGGAGTGATAAGTTTTGGATGATATTTTGGGGAAATCCTCTAACAAGGTCACTTTAACAAAGTATATGTAACCTTTAACAAAGTAGTCTCCTAACAAAGATCACTTTAGAAGAGTAAAAAATTGTACATTGCTAGTTCCAAGTGGTTTTTCCCTTAATAGGATTTATACATTAAAATCTTGGTGTTAAAATTGTGTGAATATTATTTGTGTCAAAAGATTATTTATATGTTTTAACAAGTCTATTACAACTCGGTAATAACTAAGATATCTCTAGGTAATAAATGGAAATTCACTTATATTTAGTAATGCAAGGAAAAGTTTTATAATTTTTTGAAAAGAAGTGGGTGTATAAGTTAATTATTAAGTTGGATTTGTTTATTGAGTGATTGAATGTATTTAGGTTATTCTAGTTAATGATTATGATGCTTTGATTATATTGAAATATTTGAAGGGACATTGAAATAACTAGACATAACTAATTCACCCCCCCCCCCCCCCCCCCACCATCTTAGTTATCTAAGAATTCTCTATTCCTATGGGGGAGTATGTTACCATTGCCACATACATGATTCAGTGCTTATGTGTTGCATTCATGACATTGTTTGTCACTAATATCAATAAACATCTTATTCTATAAAGATTTCTAGAGTTACAAAAGTAGATACATTTTGGATGTGCATTATTAAAATTATGTTTAAATATGTATATAGATGCTACAGTTAAATATGTTGAAAATGATATGCAATTTTAACAGAGTTATACGATGGTTTCTAGAGGCAGCTTCTAGAGAGAGTTTCTGGAAAGAGGGTAATTGTGAATTGGATGTTTCTTTTGATTGAGATGGAATTGTGTTTAGTTAATTTAAAGTATTGTTAAAGATATATTCAAGATACTATATTCCAAATGCCAAAATTAGATATGTACTTTGAGTTGACTTATGAAGTGTGTTCAATGTGTTTTTTCTCTGAGATGATTATTGATAAAAATCATTATGAAAAAGGTTTAATTATAATGTAACATGTATTTTAATATCTTAATAAAGTCCTATATTATCATTGTAAATTGGGGTAAGTACACCAAGGTGGTGTGAAAAAAAGGGCTATAAGTGGACACCTTTTTCCTGAAATCATGTTAACCTGATCTGGCAAGAGCCATTGGAAGGTCATGCATTCAAAATGAGAAAATTTTGTGAGAAACAAAAATTGTAGTACTCTGAATCTAGTTTCTAAATTGCTAAGCTTTTTTATTTAAATGGATAATATTAAGGGGATCAAACTCCACGCACATAAAAAATTGGTCTTGTTTTATCTTGAAAAATATTACATAGTTGTTTATGTGTGCTCAAAAAACATATAGTTATATTTAATATTTTTTAAATTCATTTGGCAAGATGATAGGTAAGAGTTAGATCTAGAATTTTTGTATTTTTTCGTAATTTTCTAACAAGTATTTTTTTCCTATGAATTTTTGAAGTGAACCCATCTTGAAATTCTGATATCTCTTCATGCCTTGGGTATAAGTTGCATCAACAATGTAAAATATACACTTATTTTTAATAAAGTGTATAGAAAAAAGTGTAGAAAAAATAATATATAATTTATTTTCCATTTGGCTAAGTAGATAAAAACTTCTTAACAAAGAAATATGTCTAAAAGGACTATCAAGACACTAATAAAGAAAAATTAACATCACAATACTAATGTTGATAAAAAATAAATAAATAAAAATACAGTTCAAAAGGTAAGAAGATGTGTGAGATTATGGTGGAAATTTTAGAGATACCCACTTAACTATTTGCAAACCTAATGAAGTCAAATATGAGAATTGATATTTGAAGATGAAAAAATGTCTAAAACAATGAGAATGGAGGAAAAACATCAAGCCAAGCCTTTGGATCATTTTAAAAGGCCTATTACTAAGCATAAACATGATCACACTTTTATTTAACAAAACATGACCACATTATGCATAGTAAAGAAAAATAGTCACACTATCCATAACATGATTACATTTTGAGTAAGTAAAAATGTAATCATGTTATGGCTTGTTACCAAACCAAGCCCCATTTTGAAATTTGATAGAAAATATTACATAATGCAATTGCGTTATATGGAATTTTGACTTTTTCATATTGTCCACCTTTTTGTACATAATCTTGGTCTACTTACCCATTGAGAAAGCCACATGGTTGACTCAATATTTGTTTTAGTACTTGTTATAAAGGAAAGACCATTTCCTTGTCGTAAATTAGCATATGTAGTCATATGCATTGTGATGTTTGGTTATGTGAAATTGGATACAAATTTGAATTTAATTAGAAAAGAGATTGATGATGAGGATGTATTGTGATCTTCAAAGGAACTATATTAGCAAATAAGTTGTTTAAAGTTAGTTCAAAACTTGGATAGATTATCCTCAAGATTGTTTAGTAAAGATAGTCTGAGGCTATTTGAAAAGTGGGTTCAGTTTTCCTCCTTTCAACTCCTAATAGGGTTGGTACAACTCCTATTATAGTTGGAATGCTCTAACATGGATTAAAAATCTCCTAATAGGGACTTATATGTGTTTATTGAATTACATTGGCCTAACAAAGTCCATCCTTTCACAAGAAACTTTTATATTAGTACTCTTTGTATTACTATTTAAAAGTGTCTTTAGACATTTGAGCTTTTACAAATTGAATTAGAAATGATTGAACTTCTATAATCAAGATAATGATACCTTTATCATTGATGTTAATGGGGGAAAGAATAGTACATGAATTTTTTTTATTTTTTTTTGAAAAACGCCTTTTTGAGGGAGAGACGTTACCTTCTTTGTGCATATTTTTTATTCAATGTATTGTATGGTTATGATTAGAATATGAAAAAATATTTATAACTTTTCTAAGATTGTGATGCATGTTTACATTCATGGGCAACATGAATGGGTGAGTAAAGGCATACGGAGAAGAATGTATTTTGGTATTCATGGTACTTAAATGTTTTTATTCTTATGTTTCCATCAATGCCAAAGGAGGATATTGTTAAGCAAAAATGATTGATGAAATTATACGGGGAATTTTTTAGTATTTCAAAGAGATGATTGAGTACTTGTGTTGGATTCATTAAAGTTTTTTTTATTGATGTCAACATATCCATTTTTGGATAGTTCAACAAAGTTGTAGAGGAATATTCATTTGGTGTGGTTTTCAGACAAAGTATTATGTTATCTGTTGACAAAAGATTGATACAAGTATGATAATTGTGTTTCAATCATTATTTTGTCAGTGATGTCAAACCTACTATTTTCTATTAAGGCAACTTATTATATGATTTAACTACTATCACTTGTTTGAGTAATGAAGAGGATTTGATCAAAATGAGGTAACAATAACACCTAGAGGTAAGGTTGAGTTATGATATGGAAAATGAGTACAAGAATCAGCTAAGATAGTGATATCATAGTGCATTGACAATCAACTTATGGTTGAAAAGGTTGGTTACATTGAACAATTCTGTATTCACTTCTGGGTTTGATTGTGTATGTTTTTTTAACATTGAACAAGTTTAGAAGAACAAGTTAAATGAAGTTAGTTTACCAATCTTGACAGTTTGCATAGTAGGTGATGAGAAAATTTAGTGCAAGCTGAGTAAAAATTTACTTGGAGCCAAGTAAAATTCTATTTTAGTGTAAGCCAAGTGAAACAGTTGATGCTAAGTAAAGTTTAGTTGATGCTAAGTGCCAGTAAACTTTAGTTTGTGATGAGTGATTTTTCAATGGATGTTGAGCAATAAAGGTATGTGTCAAGTATAAGAAGCTAGTTAATGTCAAGTATCAACATTATTAGATAGATTTTGAATTCAATGGATCTGAGTTACCAAAGTTAATTTCTTGGATTATGTGAACCATGTGGAAGATAAGATTAATGAGCTAGTGGCACAGAATTCATGGTAAACCATTTTTAGGCAAATCCAAGAGGATTGAAGGAGAAGTTTCTAGAAGGGAATGAAATGAAATAACAAGTAGATTCATTAAATCCTACCTAATATGTCTTAACCCTTAATTGGACAATGGAGAATGAATGACAACATATCTTAATTCTCTATTTATAGAGATGGTTAGATGCAAAGGTTGTCATGTGTGAGAACCTAAGGAAGGAAATGAGTATAGAGTATTGCTTCATTTAGTGACCTAAGAGAAGAGTCTACATTGGCAAGTTAAGCAAGAAGGCTTAAGTGTATGGATGCTTGAAGGGTGAAAAAGCTATCAGAGCTGAAGTGTGTGAAAGCCAAGTAGAATGGAGGATTGAAACAAAGATCTATAGTCTATAAATGGAGTTGTAAGTTGTTATCAGATAAGCCTTACTGTTACTCTCTAATAATTGTATCAATCTAGGGTAAATCCTTTGGATTAAGGTTGACCTAAAAATCATTTGTAAATCCTTTAATCAGGTGACATTCCAAGTGAATGGTCTAAAGTCCTCTAAAAAGGCTCACTCCTAATAGGGTGATTGAAATCCTTTAATAGGGTCACATTTAACAATGTGTACTATAACCTTTAATAGGTTTGGCCCTTTACAGGGCATCATTTCAAAAGAGTGAGAAAGAGTAGCATGCTAATGGTGGTTTTTCCTAAATTGGGTTTCCATGTAAATCATTGTGTCAAGTGCGGTATTGAATCTTTTATGTTTAATGTTTACATTTTTGCAAATTGATTTGATAGTAACCTACAAGTTTTAAGTGTTTTCATAATCTTATAGATGCATGCATGATGATAATTTTTTATGGGTTCACTAAGTTGTGAAAATTTATAATAGTACATCTGGACCTTGGATAACTAATTCACACCCCCCCCCCCCCCCCCCCCCCCCCCCCCCACCACACCCCTCCCCAGTTATTCTAAGGAATTGTTTATGTTCATGGAAATAATTATAAAGAAGCAAGTGAGTTAAAGAAAATTTTGTGGAGAATGTTCTCATAAATAGATTATAGTTGATAATTTTTTGTATTTGCACTATATATTTTTGGTGTAGCTAAGGATCATTCTACGACTTCGAATATGGTTGAAGACATGTTCATGATGCTATGGTTAATGTAGTAGAGTTAATGGACTTGTGAAATTTGTTCAGTATATTTTTTCAAGGAAAATGGTTAATGTTTAAAAACTTTATGGGAAGTGTTGTGTAATATTATTTTTTAATTTGGTGCTTTATTATTCATTTTAAATTGAGAAAGGCTCAAGGATGACTCAATATTTATTTAGGACTTGGTATAAAAGAACTATTGTGTCCTTGTGGATTTGTATCCATTATGGATGGTTCTTGTGTATGTGATATTGAATGTGAATTTGACTAAGATTGGAGAAGAGATTGATGTTGAGGATATACATTGAGATTCAAAGGAGCTATACTATCAAATAGTTTGTTCTTTAGTCACTTCAAAACTTCAATATGTTAGCTTGAATATTGCTTAGTGAAGATAATCATTAATTATTTGAATAGTGAATTTAGTTGTCCTCCTTTCATCTCCTAACAAGGTTGGCACAACTCCTAATAGGGATTCAAAGTCTCCTAAGAGGGACTCATATATTTTTTTATTGTCTAATAATAGAGTTCATCCTTTCACAAGGAACTTTTATTTTAGTATATCATCTTGTATGCATCATTCCCACTGGGGTTTTCCTCTAATCAAAGGTTTCCCTAGTTAACATATCTAGTATTATTGTGTGTGGTTATCTTTCTATGTTTTTTCATCTATTGTTTATATGTTTCATAATTAATAAATTATAGAGAATTATTTTAAATGAATAAGAAATTCACTCCCTACCCTCTCAGTTATATTGCTAGACTTTACTCTGTAAAAAAGTCATTTCATTGACAAATACAACAATGATCAAAAAATCATCTAAATATATCTTGAAGTACAAATTGTTATATGATTACATTTCTTGAATCGCAAACTTGGCAAGTTCTTGTCAATCCTCGCATGTTCTATTCTAGGTTCTTTCTTTAACCAATGCAATGTCTTCTTCATCCTGCATACCACGTCTTTTTCTACAAAAAGTTGAAAACCATCAGGTTGTTTAATATATAGTTCTCCTTCAAGTTCACCATTTGTGAAAGATAACTTCACATCCATATGATATACCTTGAATTTCTTATTAGATGCATAAACCAAAAAAGTTCTCACTTCTTCTAACCTTGCAATAGGGGAAAACAAATCTCTTCAAAGTCTAAACCTTCTTGTTGTGAATATCCTTTGCATACTAGTCTTTCTTTATTCCTAAAAACTTCATTATGTTCATTGATTTTGTTCCTAAATATGTGTTTAGTACCAATAATATTCTTGTCTTTAGGTCTAGGGATCAATTCCCATGTCTTGTTCTTCTCAATTTGATCAAGTTCTTGTTTCATAACATTTATCAAAAATTAATATTTGCATGTCCCATTAATAGTCTTAGGTTAGACTTGTGAAATTAGAAAATCTCTTCTCTTACTGTGTTTCTTGTCATTACTCCTTTTTTGCATTGCCAATGATTTGATCTTTAGGATTATTCCCTGCAACATACTTTGGTGTTCTCTTCTCTACTCTAGGTTCTTATTTAGGTTCCAATCTAGGTACATCTTCAATATTTACGTGTAGCTCATTACCCAATTTAAAGAACTATTCTAGTTCTTATGATTCATCATTGCTCTTGAACTTATACTAGCCTTATTTTCATCTAACTCATAATCAAATATCCTCTCTTGTACTTGAAACTCTTCATCAACCATAAAAATTGTACTTTTAACTATTCATCCTAGTCTCTTATGATAACATATATATTCTTTTCTCTTAGTAGAATAAATAAGAAAGACACTTTCATAACTTATAGGATAAAATATCCCTATATCATCTTCTCTCTTGGAATGAAATTTTCTTACAAAAATTCTTAAGTATCTCACAATAGGTGTATAACCAAACCATAACTCATAAATTGTCTTAAGTGTCCCTTGTCTAGTATGAATGTGTTCATAGTGTATGTTGCTATGGTAACTACTTCTCTCTAATAGATATGCACTACATTGCCTTATAACATCATCACTCTAGCTACTTCACTCATTTGTCTATTCCTTATTTTGACTATGCCAATATGTTGTGGAGTTTTAGGAATTAAAACCTATATTTTGTTGAAAATAGATTGAAAAGATCATTGTTGAGAGAGATTATTGAAAGAGGGAAATTTTTGAAGAAGACTATGTTTCAGTCATTATTTTTTCACTGATGTCAAACCTACTATTTGTTGGTAAGACAATTGCTTATAAGATTCAAGTACTATCACTTATTTGATTGATGAAGAGGATTTGATCAAAAAATGTAACAATAGAACCTAGAGAAATGGTTGAGTTATGATTATGTAATGAAATACAAGGATCAATTAAGATAGTGATGACATGATGTATTGATAATCTACTTAAAGTTACAAAGGCTAGTTATATTAAGAAACATTAGAAGAACAAGTTACAAAAAGTTTGTCTGCCAAGCTTGACGAAGTGGATAGTAGGTGCTGAGAAAAGTCAATACAAGCCAAGTAAAAGTTCATTCTAGTGTATGTCAAGTAGAAAAGTTGATGATGAGTAAAGTTTAGTTGATTTCAAGCACTAGAAAACTTTAGTTCATGCCGAGTAATTTCACAGTGGATGCTAAGAAATATAGTATGTGCTGAGCATCAAAAGGTTGATAATGCCAAGCTATTGGATTATTTAAAAGATCATAGATTCGATGAATCTGAGCTGACAAGTTTGTTTTCTTGGATTGTGTGAACCAGGTGGAAGATAAGGTTGATGAGCCAATGACATAGAATTCAAGGTAAACCATTTTTAGGAAAATTCAAATGGATTTTAGTAGAAGTTTCTAGAAGAGATATGAGATATGGGGTAGATACATTATATCCTACCTAATCCATCTAAACCCTAAATTGGACAATGGGGAATGAGCGGGAAAATCTCTTAATTTCCTATTTATAAGGATGACTGGTCATGAAGCAAGGTTGTCATGTGAAAGAACGTAAGGGGGACAAGGAGTCAAGGGTCTTGCTTCATGTATTTCCCTAAGAGAAGAGTCTACAATGGTATGTTAAGAAAGAAGTCTTAAGGAGATGAATTCTTGAAGGGGTGAACAAGCTAGCAGAGCTACAAAGTATGAAGGCCAAGTAGAATTGAGGATTGAATAGAGATCCATAATCTGCAAGAGAAGTTGTAAGCTGTATTAGATCAAAGTGTTATTGTTACTCTCTAAAAATTGTATCAGTCTAGGGTAAATCCTTTGGATTAAGGTTGATCGAATAGTCATTTGTAAATCCTTTTACTAGGTGACATTCCAAGTGAATGGTCTAAGATCCTCTAACAAAGCTCCCTCTTAACATAGTGATTGAAATCTTTTAATAGGGTTACATTTAATAGTGTGTATTGTAACCTTTAATAGGGTTGGCCTTTCACAAGGCATCACTTCAGAAGAATGAAAAAGAGAAGCATGTTACTAGTGAGTTTTTCTATATTGGGCTTCCACATAAATCATTGTATAAAGTGTGCTAATGAATTGTTATGTTTCATGCTTTATATTTCTACAAGTTGATTTAATAGTAACCTACAAGTTTTAAGTGACTGCATAATCTTAAGGATGCATGCATTACTATAATCTAGACCTTGAAAAGTTATGGGTGCATGCATTACTATAATTTTTTTATGGGTTCACTAAGCTATGAAAAGTTTAATTTATACATCTAGACCTTGAATAATTGATTCACCCCATCCCCTCTCTTAGTTATTATAAAATATTCCAACATATTCTTATTTCATTATCTTCACAAAAAATTTTAAATTGATTTTATGTGAATTATCCTCCTCTATTAGATCCAAAATATTTGATTCTTAGTTATTCTAAAGTATTCCAACAATTGGTATCAGAGCCTAGTTGCTTGAGAGAACTAGTTTGAAGGTACTAGAAGCACAAATATCAAGATGTCTAAAAGAGAAGTACACAAGCTCAATAGAGATAACTTTCTTGCATGAAAAAGTTTGATGAAGCTACACCTTGGAGGACTTGGAGATCATGCATAATCTACCATTTCTATGGAACATGTTGATCTTGCTAGTGCCCCTATTGCTAAAGATATGAGAAAGAAGAAAGAACACAACCAAGCGATGCTAGAGATTGCCTCTACCCTAAGTTATCCCAAATTTTATGATATCAAAGCTCTTTATAGTGCAAAGGAAATGTGGGATGCCCTAACCACTACCTATGGGGGAGATGAAAATGTTCTTAGAGCCAAAGCTAAAAGTCTTAGAGGTAAGTTTTATGATATTTGAATGGAAGAAGGTGACAATATTGTTCAATATGTTGAAAGGATAAAAGAATTTGTCAACACAATAAAATGAGCTACTGGTAATATAGATGATGATACTATTTTAAGTAAAGTTTTGAGAACACTATTACCTATTTATGCTATTAGAGTTTATGCAATTCAAGAACTGAAATGTATTCTAAAGAATAAGCTATCACTTGAAGGGTTGCTAGGTAGACTCACTACTTTTGAGCTAACTAACTTTAATAATTACAAGCCTGAAAAGATTGAATCTACTTTCAAAGCTAAGGTGTCATTAAAAGAATCTGGCGAGAAGAAGAAGAAGTATGTGTCCAATGATAGTGATACAAATTAGGAGGATGTTGAATAGCTTGTAGAACTACTACCAAGAAGATTCCACAAAGATACAGGCAAGTTCAAAGGTAAGTTACACATCATTTGTTTCAATTGCAATGAAGTTGGTCATATTGCTACTAGATGTCCACCTAAGAAGAACCACAAAGGTGGTGACAAATACAGCGTAGAAGAGATGAAGACAACAAGGATTACAAAGATAAAGGAAAGAAGTCTTGCTACATTTTTGAAGAGGAAACAAAGGATGATTTTGATGAACATGACGATGAGGTAGTGTATGTTGGAATGAAGGATGAATTTGATGAAGATAAGGGAACTGCACTTGTGACTCATGTGGACAAGAATGATAGATGGATCATTGATAGTGGATGTTCACATTACATAACTAGAGACAAAAGTAATTTCATTACTTTGAAATGTTATGATGGAAATAGTGCAGGATTTGGTAACGATGCACCATGTTTGATAAAAGGAAAAGGTTCTATCAAACTTACAAACAAGATTTTATGTGACAATGCTTACTATGTTGAAGGACTTAACTATAATTTTTTGAGTGTGTCACAACTAAATAATTTTGAATACATAAAGTTGAGTTTGAAAAAAATATTGCTAAGATATATGACACAAAAGAGAAACTGATTGGAAAGGGAAATCAAACTAAAGTATTCTATTCTATCTTCACATGGAGGACGCTACTTGTCTTGTTGTAAAATTTGATGATGTATGGCTATGAAACAAGAGGTTATGTCATGTTAACTTTGATAACTTGGTTATAATTAATAACATGAAGAAATTTAGAGGTTATGTCATACTGACTTGTGTGGAGCAATTGATGTGCAAAGCTACAAAAGAGATAAGTACATAATGCTATTTGCTGATGACTATTCTAGGATGATGACAGTTATACTTTTGAAATAGAAATCTAATACTTTTAAAATATTTAAGTGGTACTTGACAAGAGTTGAAAAAGAAACAGGTAAAAGTATAAAGTGTTTGAGATTTGATAGAGAAGGAGAATTCACATATAATGAATTCGAGATGTTCTGTAATTATAGAGGAATCAAAAGACAAACATCTACCCCTAGAACACATCCACAAAATGGAATAGCTAAAAGAAGAAATAGATCTATAATGGACTATGCTAGAACACTCATGATGGAGAAGAATGTTTCTTTGAAATACTGGAGAGAAGTTGTAAGCACAATTGTCTATACCTTGAACCATGTGCAAATCAAGAAAGTTACTCATTTAACACTTCTTGAACTATGGTATGGATACCCACCTAATGTAAAATATTTTAAGCTATTTGGAAGTAAATTTTATATTCTTAAAGATTTTATAAATGGAAAGCTTGATGCAAAAATTGAAGACGGTATATTCCTAAGATACTCCACAAGAAGTAACGCTTATAAGTGTTTAAATACTAACACTAAAAAAATTGTGGAAAGTGCACATGTGAAATTTGATGAATATACAAAAGTAAATGAGGTTGAACCTATAAAAAAGATAGAAGAATAAAAATCATTTGTATACTTTTATGAAGGAATGCCTGCTGAAGAAGAAGTTGCAAATCAAGTTACAAATAAATAGCAAGTTTTAGTGACTGTCGAGTCCCACCCAATAAATGTTGAGTTGTAGAATGAAGTAAATGAACATTTTTATTTTGAGATTAGTGAACATGAAAGAGATGTTGAGATACTTGATAGAGGTATACATAGTGATTCTAAAGTTGAAAGACAAAGAGAAGAAAGAAGAGTTGAGCCAAGATTGTCCAAATATGTCAAAAGACATCATCTTACTACTCAAATCATTAGAGATAAAGATGCTAAACCAATGACAAGAAACACGCTGAGAATTGAAACATGCTTGTTGAGCATGAAGGAACCCGAATTAGTAAGAGATGCATTAGAATATGTTGACTGGTATAAAGCCATGGAAGAAGAGATTAAACAAATAGAGAAGAACAAAACATGGAGCCTAGTTCCTAGACTAGAAGAAAAAAATGTGATTGGTACCAAGTGGATATTTAGAAACAAGCTAGATAAAAATGGTGAAGCCACAAGGAATAAAGAAAGATTAGTTTGCAAGGGATATGCACAAGAAGAAGGAATTGACTATGTAGAGAAATTTGCCCCTATTGCTAGATTGGAAGGAGTAAGAACTCTAGTTGCTTATGCTGGATACAAAGGTTTCAAAGTTTATTAGATGGATGTTAAATCTGCATTTCTGAATGGTATATTAGATGAAGAAGTTTATTTATAATAGCCAATTTTTTTTTTTTGATGTTAACAATAAGAATATGGTATGTAGACTACACAAGGCTCTATATAGTTTGAAACAAGCACCAAGAGCATGGTATGAGAGATTGCATAATTATCTAGTGAAGATTGGATTTGAAAGGACTAATGATAACAATAATCTATACATGAAGATAGAAAAAGGAAAAGGTATTTTTTTTTTATCTAAAATATTTGTTGATGATATCATGTTTGGAGGTCAAGATGCTTTATGTAAGGATTTTGAAAATTAGATGAAGCAAGAATTTGAGATGTCTATGTTTGGAGAAATTAATCTTTTTTGTACATTTGTAAGTATATCAGATGAAATATGGTATGTAAATGACTTAGTCCAAGTATGCTAAGGAGATATTGAAAATTTTAGATTGAAGGATTCCAACCCAGTAAGTTCACCTATGGTGATAGGACACAAGTTGTTAAAGAATGATGATTCAACTGAGGTGAATCAAACATTGTATAGGTCTATTATTGGAAAATTCCAATATGTAGTACATAGTGTTAGTGAGCAGATTGTCTTTCAAGAAAATACATACAAATTAACTCTAAATGTCTAGATAAGAAGACTAAATCAGCACTAACAATTGGATAGGTTATCATTGAATTGATAACCTTCCTCTGAATTTTATTGGGGACAACTCCTCATGTAAGATATACAATGAATCAACTACACTACAACTGGTAATGCTTTTAACCTAAAAGCAAGAAAGGTTTACAAACATCCACTCATAAACACATAATAGATGCAAAAGATTAACTAACTGAAAGAAATCAACAAATAACACAAAGTTCATTTGCCAAAATGTTGCATTACAAAGCTAATGAAATCAAAGAAGTAATTTCTATCATCCTAAGAAAATGAATAATTAGAGCTTTAGGAGATATCTTGAAATAATATTATAATCCAAAAATAGTGATATTGAAATGTATTTTAGAGAAAACTGAAAAATAACACAAAGATCATGATCAGTGGAAGGAAAAAGCCTCATAATCAATTTTTTGATGCAATTATCCTCCAGTCTCCATTCTCTAAATGTAGAAGACAAAAAAAATCCTCTTTCACATTTGTAATAAAAGTCACTATCTAAAGAAAACTAAAACTCTTCCCTTGGATTTACATAAAACAAATCAAAATTTATCCCTTTTCAACACACAGTTTCAGAAAATATAAAACTATGTTCTTTTGCAACACATAGTCTCTCTCTCAAAAAGGTTGGAATAAATTTGAACATGCTAGAACTATTTCCCCCACTGTAACACAAAGTCTCCCTCTCAAAATAAAGTAGATCCCCTTCTATGTCTATCTAATTACAATAAATAACATTCTTGTTTATTTTCTATTATGTAACTGATTCTTGAAAATATTACCCATTTAAATTATCTTATATCTCTTCCTTTCCTTCGATGACTTTATCTCTTACTTAATCTCCACATACTTTATAACTTTTTAAAATAAAAAAAATGGAAATATAACTCTCCAAAGTCCCAAAAAATCTAATTAAATTGGGACAGGTGGCACTTGCTGGTTGTAAAGTGTTGTCATTGCTTCATGGCAGTCATATGCAATTTTGATAGCATTGCACTCATCCAAGCATCTAGAAGGAATCTTGCAACAAAATTTGGATAGGATTTGTAGAACTAAATTTACAACACATATCAAAAAATTTAGATCAATCCAAGAGTTGGATTGTGAGACACAACCCCCACAACATGACTATTTTATTGTGCGACATTTTGTGATTGTCCTAGGCAATTTTTATAGACTTGCACACATTTATCCATATCTCATAAAAAGGATTTAATTTTGAATATCTCTATAGTGATATTTTAGATATCTTGGTAATGTCCAACATATTTCAATTTTAGAAAGATCTAACAGTGGAGTTGGGAGTTATGGCCCTTGAAACAGGACCTATTTTTCTAGCATCATTTTCCAGGTGTCATGGATGATTTCAATAGTGCTGCATTAAAACATGTGTAACTTTTTATCCATCGAGAATTTTTTCAAACCATTTGGAGAAAGTTCAGATAATTATTTTTCTTCAAACATATCTGAAAATGGGATTGATTAAATTGTAATATTGGGATTTATACCCCTAGCATTGAGATCAATTTTTTGTGATCTGCATTCTGTGACTGTCATTGCTGATCTGAGATTGCTGCACTAAAAAACATGTAACTTTTGATCCATAATTATTATAAAAAAATTTTTGGAGAGGATTTAGACAACTAGGTTTTTCCATACATATCTTAAATTCAGCCTAATAAAAAGGTTGGGTTGTTAGATATGACCCCTAAAATATTACTATTTTTCTGTCATCAGAGAATCTATGCTTGCAGGTTGTATTCTTGAATGTGTACCTATGTGACTCCACCCAAGACCATGTTTGAGTGAGTGCTAAAAAGTTTTCATAACATGTATGATCTGAGCTCATGCACTTTCCACTTGTTTTCATAGTTTCCTTTTCACCATAGCTATTTCCTTCCATTGTGAGGTTGATTGAAATATTTGTTTTTCATATTCAATGAAAGGGATGTTTGGGCTAAGGGTGATGAATTAGTATGCTTGAACACCATAATCATATGCCTTTTCAAGATGACACACGGCATTTCACTCCACATGTATGGATTCAAGATGGTGGGTCATGAAAACTTGATAGGGTAAACTGAATATGCAAGTCTTTGATCTATTGAGGTAGAGTAAGAGTAACCTTGACTCTTAATGTTTGTCACATATGCTTGAGCATCATTACTATAGGCATTCTCAACTAAAATTTACATGGGTGTGTTCAAGATGTTACCGAGCTTCAAGGGGGATATTTGGACTTCATACCTTCCATGGTTCATTTTAGTTTCAATTTCAAACATGGAGTAGTGCATTCTCACTTCACATGGTGCATCTTTGAATTGATTTTAAAACATTAATTTTGAAAATTTGAGTTTGAACTTTGGCTCTTGAACTCAATTTTAATTATGCAATTTGAATTGTGAACTTGAACTTCTAAGTAATCATTTGTACCTTTGAACTTGGAACAAAAATCTATGGGGCTTGATCCTCTAATTCTGAACTTTCAAACCATTGAATCTGAATTTTGATCTTTGGACTCCAAATTTTGGAAACTGAATTTGCATTTCAAAATTGTATTCTAAATTTTTTTGAGTTAGTCATTCTACACCACTTCGAACCCTTGAACCACTTTGAACTACTTTGAACCTTGGTTTGGAGTAGTTCAAAGCTCCACACTAAAAGTTTTAAAAATGTGTCCATATGGGTACCAATAGGGGCTCTAACTGTGGGACTATTTTTGATGCAAAAATAGAGACCTCCAACAGTCTCTAGAAAAAGACAATTGCCTTATCCATTGGGTGAATAGAGTCACCAAGAAGAGAAAAATTGGGAGTTGCTTGCAGAGAGGGTAGAGGGGAGCAGGGCAAAGCCAACTAACTAAACACGTAAACTACTAGCAAACAAAAAGCTTGCACATTATTCAAATTAACACCACGAACATCAAAAAGACATATTTACAAAGTATATATCAAAGGTAGCAAGAGAACCTACCAAAAAATCAGTAGTAAGAAAAGAATTACGTGAATCCATTTATCGGCTACTAGAAGTAGAAGCCTTTTTGCAGCAGCAAACCATGTCTCAATAAAGCAGCTCCATACTACTACTTAGTGACGACTCTTTCATTTCCAAACATCAAACTAAAAGTGTGCATGCATATGTTGATCCAACATTCCTTTCCGAACAACCATTACTCATCATAGCAATCTTCTTCACTTGAGAGTTGATCTTTCACATCCACAAGGTCAAATTCCACTTCAAGCTAAAATAAAATAAAATGCAGAAACCTCACCAAGAGATGATGCACAATACCCAAAAAAATTGTCATCAAGATTCAATTTTTGCACATGGTCCTTAATGTCATGACAAACTTGTAGCCATAGAGACACCTCATTCAACATGGGATCGACCCTTGAATATATAGTTTCTTCATCTCTTTCAACAACCAAACTATCATCAAAGATGTTACACATTCCATATTTGTCCTTTTCCAAAGTGCCATCACATGTTTCAGCATTGCTCCCGCAATCCAAATCAGCAAAATCATATATAGGTAAATGCAAAGAAAAATTATCAATGAATGCTTCATTCTCAATCTGATTTGAATAAATACTAAGTCATCATTAAAGGAATAATCCAGCTTGAGTGATGATAAGAATGTGTCTATAATTTCTTCTTCCTCATTAAGAAGGGTGTTCTTCAACATATTAGCTGAGTCACCACTAGATTGAAAGTCAGATTCACACATCCTTTTCTCAATAAGAATTTTAGTAGGAAGAATTTCATCTAAAGACATCTCTACCTTATCTTTATGAAGGATTAAATTGCCATCAAATGAACTAACTTGAGAAAGGTCTTTTGGCTGAAGAGATAATAAAAACATGCTTATGATTCCCTCTTCTTGATCAAGGAATGTGCCTTTCCATGTTTCAGCATGGCTATCTGAAAGTTGAGTGATAATTTTAGCATCTCTTTTTTTAATCTGATTTTTAGCATGAGAAGAAAACTTTTCTACACATACTTTCACCTTGTCATCATTACCATTACAAATTTCACCTTCAAACTAATCAAATCTTCCTATGAGCTGATTATGAATTTTCAAGCATGAGGAATCATTTTCATTATCCATGAAAGTGTAAGATCCAATCTTGGATTGTAGGTTATTTTGAAAATTTTCACCAATAAGACTCTTTAAAGAAAGACGACTAGTATCATTTTCACTCATTTCATCAAAAGTGAAAGATTGAAATTTCGACAGCAAGTTGTCTAATTTTTCACAAATAAGGACTTTTGAAATGAGATGACTATCAACACTCTCAAAACTGAAACTTTCTAAAGCCAAAGAGGAGAAAGATTTAAAGGCACCTTCATCAAAATTAGCATTAACAATAAGGTTTATGGCTGCATCATTTTCAAAGTGAAAAGATCCTAGAATAGGATTTTTTTCAGCATTCACATCCAAAGAGCCAATGTCCTCACAATCTCTCATGACATTTAAAGTTTCATCTTCTGATAAAGCATCACTAGAAAGCATTTCAATAAAATTTTAAAGAAAAGAATGATCACCATGATCTTCTATATGAAAACTTTCTACATGAGGTGAAGAAAGATCTTGAGGCAAGATTTCATCATTATTGCTTACCCTTTCTCCATTGCTATCACATATATTCTCATCTGTTGAAATTGGATCAGCATGAGGCTAGAGTAACTTTGGCTATACTTCTTGATCATTCATGACAAGGTGATTGAAGTACATGGGTGAAACTGAGATAATCGAAGCTTCATCATCATCCACCTCCAAATGCTTATTTAATTGATCCACTTTCTCCTTAAGCTCTTGCAAGTCTTTCAACTTATGAAATCTCGTGTAGAGGCTTTTCCATAGCAGCCAAGACAAGTCATCATCTTCAAGGCTTATATTATTTTGGATACCCCAAGAAATACTTTCTTTAAATTTTTCCACAAAGTCACATAATACTTTTATCATCAATTTGATAAAGTTCTAGGAGAGAAGGGTCTGGCCTCAATATTCTCATGACTTTCATACTTGACATGACCATTGTAATAGAGTTGCCAATCTCCTACACACGGAGATAATCATAAAACTAAGGAAACAAATACTAGGCACTTAAATATTTGCTTTAGGATTTCCTAGTAGAGTCACCAAAAATCTATTAGTGAACAGATTGTCTTCCAAGAAAATACATATAGATTAACTCTAAATGCCTAGATAAGAAGACTAAATCAGCACTAACAATTGGATAGGTTATCATTGAATTGATAACCTTCCTTTGAATTTTATCGAGTACAGCTCCCCATGTAAGATATGCAATGAATCAACTACACTAAAACTAGTAATACTTTTAACCTTAAAGCAAGAAAGGTTTACAAACATCCACTCATAAACACAAAAATAGATGCAAAAAGATTAACTAACTGAAAGAAATCAACAAATAACACAAAGTTTATTTGCCAATATGCTAAATTGTAAAGTGAATGAAATCAAAGAAGTAATTTCCATCCTAAGAAAATGAAGAATTAGAGCTTTAGGAGATATCTTGAAATAATAGCACAATCCAAAAATAGTTACATTGAGTCAAAGAGTCAAAACTTCAAATCAGTCACAAGTAAGGTGACAAAGGGAGAAACTGATAGAACTTAACAAAGTCTATATCTAAATGTTAAGATGACAAGTTTTTGGTATATGTCTTTGGCATTGTTGTCAAAGAGAGAGAGATTTAATCATCAAAGGGAGTTAGATCAAGCTAATATGTATAATTGTTGAGGGAGAGTTTACTGATCAAAGGAGAATAGAGAGAGAGAGATATCAAGAGATTGTTGTCAAAGAGATTGAGAAGAATATGAGAGGGGGAAATCCTAATCTACCTTGTCAGAGGGAGATATAGTAAGAGGGAGTTATAAGAAAGAATTTTAAAACCTAATAAGAAGATGGAAGCTCCTGATATAGGGAGACATTTCAATACAAGTTTTTTTTTTGGTATTGTCTTACTGGTTTAACCTAGTTTGTTTGGTTTTTTTGGTTTGTCATTAATGCCAAAGAGGAAGATTGTTGAAAATGGATTGAAAAGATCATTGTTGAGAGAGATTATTAAAAGAGGGAGATTTTTGAAAATGACTATATGTTTCAATCATTGTTTTGTCACTAATGTCAAACCTACTATTTTTTGGTTAGACATTTTCTTATAAAATTCAAGTACTATCACTTATTTGATTGATGAAGAGGATTTGATCAAAAGATGTAACAATAGCACCTATGGGAAAAGTTGAGTTATGATTATGTAATGAAGTAGAAGGATCAATTAAGATAGTAATGACATGATGTATTATTAATCTACTTAAGGTTACAAAGGTTGGTTACACTAAGAAAGATTAGAAGAACAAGTTACACAAAGTTTGTTTACCAAGCTTGACTGAGTGGATAGTAGGTGTCGAGCAAAGTCAATACAAGCCGAGTAGAAAATTAGTTGAAGCTGATTCAAAGTTCATTCTAGTGTATGGTGAGTAGAAAATTTGATGTCGAGAAAAGTTTAGTTGATGCTAAGCACTAGTAAACTTTAGTTCATGTCGAGTAATTTCATAGGGATGCTGAGCAACGTAGTATGTGCTGAGAATCAGAAGGTTGATAATGCCAAGCTACTACATTATTTAAAATATTGTGAATTCAATGAATCCAAGTTGACAAGTTTGTTTTCTTAGATTGTGTGAACCATGTGGAAGATAAAGTTGATGAGCTAGTGGCACAAAATTCAAGGTAAACCATTTTTAGGAAAATTCAAATGGATTCTAGGAGAAGTTTTTAGGAGAGATATGAGATATGGGGTAGATACATTGTATCCTACCTAATCCATCTGAACCCTAAATTGGACAATGGAAAATGAGCAAGAAAATATCTTAATTTCCTATTTATAGGGATGACTGGTCATGAAGCAAGGTTTTCATGTGCAAGAACCTAAGGGAGACAAGGAGTTAAGGGTTTAGCTTCATCTAGTGTCCTAAGAGAAGAGTCTACAATGGCATGTTAATCAAGAAGGCTTAAGGAGATGAATGCTTGAAGAATGAACAAGCTATCAGAGCTGAAAAGTATGAAGGCCAGGTAGAATTGAGGACTAAAAAAAGATCTATAATCTACAAGAGAAGTTGAAAGTTGTATCAAATCAAAGCTTTATTGTTACTCTCTAACAATTGTATCAGTCCAGGGTAAATCCTTTGGATTAAGGTTGACATAACAATCATTTGTAAATCCTCTAACTAGGTGACATTCCAAGTGAATGGTCTAAAGTCCTCTAACAAGTGTCACTCCTAATAGCCCAATTGAAATCCTTTAATAGGGTCACATTTAAAAATGTGTATTGTAACCTTTAATATGGTTGGCCTTTCACTGGGCATCACTTTAGAAGAGTGAAAAAGAGTAGCATGTTACTGGTGGTTTTTCACAAATTGGGTTTCCATGTAAATCATTGTGTCAAGTGTGTTGATGAATCTATTATATTTCATGCTTTGCATTTTTGCAAGTTGATTTGACAATAACCAACAAGTTTTAAGTGATTGCATAATCTTAAGAATGCATGCATGAGTATAAATGTTTTATGGGTTCACTAAGCCGATTCACCCCCTCCTCCCTCTTAGTTATTCTAAAGTATTCCAACATATTCTTATTTCATTGTCTTCACAAAAGTTTTTAAATTGATTTTATGTGAATTATCCTCCTCTATTAGATTCAAAACACTTGATTCTCATACTAGATTCATTTTCAACTTTAGCATTGAATATCTTAAACTTGTCAAATCTTCTAATTTATTTCTTAAAAATCTAACCCACATCATTCTTGAAAAATCATCAATAAAAACAATAAAATAAATTTCACCATAGTATTTACTTGTTTTTTTAGGTCCACATAAGTCTATATGAACAATCTCCTACTTCTCTGATGTAGTGAATACTTTTCTATGGAATGAACTCTTCTTATATTCATCTATCACACATTCCTTACACATTATGTTATAGAGTTTTACAATCTTTGGAGGATCTCTTATTGCATTAGTATTACTCACCTTATTAATTCTATCAGAGTTTATATGACAAAATCTCATATGTCATAACCAACTCTCCTCAACTTTAGAAACCAAGTAATTTATCTCAGTAGGATTCAATTGAAAGACATCATCTCTTGTTTTCATACCTATACCGATTAGTTTTATATGATTTTTCTTTATTGTGCACATATTCTTAGTGAATTATAGATGAAATCCATTATCAATAAGTTAGCCAACAATAAAATTTTTTATGTTCTAATCTGTCAACGAAATATATATCCTTAGTGTTAATTTTACAATAATGTGTAATAGATCCAAATCTTTTAATAGGAAATGGATAATTATTTCAAACTCCAACTACACCACTATCACCTATCATGTTATGCGAGCATACACTATTTATTTTCCAATCAAATTTATTTTTCTCAATGTGTGATGCAAGTACTTTTTCTTCTTGAACAAGACTATCTTCCCTAATATCATCAATACTTATTTCATCTTCATCATCATTTTCTAATAAATTTATTTCCTTCAATTATATTTCATTATCACTATTATAGTAAAAATCTTTTGCTATCTTTGACTTGTAAGGATTCACAGGCTTAACCTTTGTTTCTCTCTTTGGACACTGATAAGAAAAATGACCAAATTCTTTGCAATGCCAAAAAGAAAAAGCTTTCTTACCTTTAGGTTCTCTCTTCACAATCAGTGAAATAACTTCATCAATTTTCTTTCTTCTTCCTATATTTTTGCCCAACCTCTACAATAATCACCACTATGTTAGGATAAACCACAAACATAAATAAAAAACTACATGCAAATATAACCAATAATAGAAAATAATAGATCACATAGAAATGAACACAAGGCACCAAGATTTAACGTGGTTCACCCAATCCTTGGGCTACGTCCACCAAACTGCAAGTCCAATATTATTGCAATCCAGTGATTACAACCTGATTAATATCCGTAATCACTTATAGCTCAATACCACCACAAGAAGCAATTTTGCATCACAATATAATGAAAAATACCTAACCCTAAACCCTTTTATACAAGTATTTTATGCCATTTTAGGGTTACAACATGTTGGCCATATGTCGGCTACAATGTCGGCCACAACCCAATTTTTTTTTCTTATGAAGTATGTACAGTACTTTACTGTTCAGTCACCATAATCTAACACACTAGTGCTTGCACATTTACTTATCACCCTTTAATGATTATGCACTCTAGCTTTGAAAGAAGTTTCAACTCTATGCAATTTAGTCTATTGAATTCAAATACTTGCAATTTTCCAATCAAATTTTCTCTATTAAAATATTGCATAAGTGGAATTACCTTAGTATCATAAGCATGAGTTAAAGATCTCAGAATTTTGTAGCATATCTCATCTTTTGATATTGTTCCTCTAGAGATTTTTATTCTTGTAACAATCACAATAACCTTTGAACATGTGACTTAATAGATTCATCTTTTTTCATTATGGCACCTTCAAGCATAGGTTTCCAATTTTTCAACCTAACCTTCTATTAGAAATAGATAATACTAAGAGGGGGTGAATAATATTCTACACACTTTAGCCCATGACTAAATATTGTTAATTAATTTATAACTTGCATATGAATGTAAACTGAAAATGTTGAATAGTAAATATAACGATGCACATAGAGAACTCATAACATCATTATTTGTTAACAAGGGGAACCCTAGCCAAGGGAAAACATCGATGGGGATGATACCCACTAGATGATTCACTCAACAATAGGATCATGTTAAGGATATTGACCTTGTTAGGACTTTATGAAGTACATAGAGTGTCTCAAGTCCTTGCTAGAAGCCTTAACCCTACTAGGATTTGGTGGATCAAATATAACATATGCAAGAAGAGCCCACTACCCTAACATGGAATTATACAATTTAGTGCTTCACAAGAATAAATATACATACAATACTTTATATTTTCTATATTTCACATTTGCTTTGATCATACATCATATGTAGTTTGTATATCATTGAATTCACATTAATCAAAAATATCACATAGATCATACATATGTCACATAGTTAATCATATATCGCACACTTATCTTCACTAGATAAGATCTTTACTTATACCTCACACATTCATAGTTCATTGCTTAGTCAGCCTTCATGTTTTCACATGCTTGGCATAATATAAAATAACTCATGGAATAATATCCACATAGTTGTCTCATCATGAGTTAATAATTATTTTGTCACCAAAATAATTTTTGAAGTTGTACAATCCAATTTATTTATATGCCCAATTCTGCTTTGTTAAATACCCTTATTGGTATTTCAATAATGACTCATTTTGTACAATTTGTACATACCTATGCATTAGTATATATCATCATGAAAATGTCATAGAACTTTTCTCAACTGCACATGAGCTAGCTTTCAATGATTCATCTACACACATCCCATCTTCTCTTTGTGCTATTGCAAACTGTCTAACACTTGGACAATTTTCTATCTCTAAATGCATAAATGAAATGTTGAATATATGTTTCCATAAATGATAATACCCAATACACATATCTAACCATATTTTCAACAATCTCCCTCTTTGGCATTGATGGGAACATTTGGGAAAATTGGCTAAGTTCCAAAATGGTGTCATACACAACAAAAATAAATAAAAGTAACTATATAAAATTGCCTTCAAAACATAACAATTTGTTCATGTTTGGATAGATCATTACATTCCTTATATCTCTTTTACATTGATACATAAGTACATAAGTGCACCCCCACCCTATATATACAATACATACAATTTTCCTTCTACAAATTACTCCCCTTTTGATATCAATGGTGAAAGTGTCAAAAAATTGTATTCTCAAAATTGAGTGACCTATTGTTGATCATCTTGTCAATCTAGAAAAAAAATTCACATAAAAAAGTTTTAGCCTATCTAGTTCATTCTTCTAATTTTCATTTATTGAATCAGAAATATTGATTAGTGTGCATAGTGCATAGGATGCCACTTCAACTGCACTTAAGTTAGTAAATGCAAACTTGTCATAGGAATTCTTTGCTACAAGACATTCCTCCATCTACCTCTACAAAGTACTCAACTTAGTTGACAAAATTTCTCTTAAACTACATAATCTCTTAGGTTCCTTTTCCTTATAAAATTCCAAGACTTTGATCACACTATGGATCTTCTCCACTTTTGTTCAACATTCTCCAATGTTGATCTCCGAGAGTAGTAACTTCATACTGAGTGATTCAAGTTCACTCATCTTACCTATGATTTGACTTTCAAAGTCAGTATTTGCATGACAGTGCACACTATTCATACAATATTTTCCCTTCATTAATATATTTTCTAAGTTCCTTGATGCTTCCATCAAGACCTTTCAAGTCATTTCTCACATTGGTGCATACTATATCAAATAGTGATACATCATGCTTTGCCTATTCTTGTGCTGAAGCTACTTCTGATAGAGTTGTGAAACCTTCATCAAAGATATTCATAAACTCCTTGGTCTTTGCCTACAAGTCTAAATTGGCTATAGTTGTAGTAACTATCTTTTGCATTTTGTCTAAGAATTTAGTTAGTGTCTTCTCCAAAGACTTTACAGATTTGTTCTTTGAAAAAACTTGCTCAACAAGCTCATTAAACCTTTCTAACCATCATCATCATCTAGTGGCACTGATATTGTTGTTTTTGTTGCTTTTTCTATGATTGGAGTTACTATAGGAATAGGAGTAACTACTTTCCATTTTGTCTTCTTCCAATCTTTCTACTTCTTTCCTAGCATCTTCTCCAGCTTTCTTCCTTTCCTCTTCTTCTTTCTTTTTCTGCTTTCTTTTTCTTCTCCTCCTCTTTATTTTTCTTATCCTCTTCTTCTATCGTCTTTACCCTTTCTAACCTCTTTGTCTCTTTCTTCTTCTCTTCTTTGTCTTTATTAGAGCTAGAGTAAGTTGTTATATTGCTCAATTTGCCAACAATATTTTCTCCATATCCTACAAAAAGATTCTCCTTTGTATCTATAGTTATGTGCATACTATCCACTTGCATGGATTCAATACCTATAAAAATATGTAGTGGTGAGGGTGCTTGTTGTTTCTCCTTTGCTTCTCCCTCATCACTAGGCTACTGCACACTTATCTTAGGCCCTGTAGTCATGAATTTCACAATTGCGTCTTTTGTCTCTTTCTTGGCATCCTCATAATTACCTCCCATCAGATGAATTGCTCTTATTTTGTTCCTCAACAAGGGCTCAATACCCTTCAAAATTCTATTTGAATCCTCCTTAGAGTCAACTTCATAGAGTTTATTTATCATAGTGATCCTTAAATTTAGATCTTCTTCTAATACTGTCTTCTTCATATTTATTAGCCTATTACATAGGTCTTCAGGTATCCTATTCTAAATATTTTCAAACTTCTTATTCCTCAAAATAATATTCCTCACAATGGCATTTTCTAACTGCCTTCTATCCATATTACAATACAGATTATAATACTTATTTAAGTATACACAATTGTCATCATTAATTATTTGCATATTTAGGTTCTCTACCTTTGGTTTCCATGCCTTCTTTCTAGTTGTTGTTTTTCCTTCCTATGATTCTTATACTACTGGTCTACTCTAGCTTCATCCTTATAGCTATTAGATTTAGTGACTTGCATCATTTTCCATCTATTGCCTAGTCCACTGGTGATTTGTTTGACCCTTTTCTTTGGTGAAGGTGCAAGTTCTTGCTTCAACTTTACTAATCTTACACATTTCCTTAGCGTTGTAGGTGCTTCCACCTCTAGTTGCTTCCTTGGTTGATCACTTCTTGTTCTCATAGGTTTCAATGGCTATTCCAATTTTTTACACCAAGAAACTTCCTGGTAGAGTAGAAAAACAAATGAGTCAGTGGGGACTCAAATCTAAAAACTATGCTCTTCATTTACTTCACTTTGGCAATTTTTGTCCAACAATTGTAATTTGATAGTCTCACATAGATTAAATTTTTTCCCTTGAACTATCATCACATAAGCCACATGTAAAAATCCAATTGGTACTGAGTTATCCCTTGATCCATGGTTGAACTTGTACCCTAATATCTTGCTTAATAGCTTTACTCCTTTTTCTTGAATGGAGTTTACCCTCATGTTTCTTCCATCAAACCTAGTATTCAGCTTTGTCTCAACCATTTTTCTTACAATATTCTCATTGATAGGATTACATCCCTTATTACTCAATCTTGTGACCTTATGAATTAGGTCATTGTCAATAACTATTTGTGCATCACCTAGCCATAAAAAAAATAATGTATCCCTATTTAGAATAATTCAAGTCCAATCATAATTATCGAACTTTGTATAAAACATATACTTAACTAGATTCAACTCACTTAGGTCCACATACTCCAATTTCAAGGATAAATCACTATTACATATGGTTCCCAAATCTTTGTGAATATTTTCATCTCCTATGCTCTCAATCTTATAGTGTATATAGCTTCTAATATCCTCAACATGAAGCACATTCTCTAGAACTAATTGCAAAAATGCACCCAATGGGTCATCAAAAAGTGATACAAATGGATGCTTCTTGAATACATACTATGATCTATCACTCACATCATAGATAGTTTGACTAGCTATTGTAATTCTACTACATTTACTGAAAAACTTAGTTTTAGCTTCATAAAATACCTTCAAATTATATTTTAGGGCTTCTGTAACTTTGTGCTTCACAAACTTTTCTTTGCACTTCAATTCACTACCAAATCGCTTTTCAATTTTATCAAATTCCTTAAATCATTTCAAATTGCACTATGCATTAAATGTGTATCTAACACAAATTCAAATATTGTCTTATTTTAATACTAAACTTGTTTGCTGAATTCCTACTTATTGAGATCATATCTAAAGTTGTGCACTTGACCCTAGCTTTCTCTCCATGTCCTTAGCCTTATGTTAATTTTATAATTTCCAACTCTCTCTTCAACATTAGTTTTGGCCAACTAATTTATTGCCTCTTATGAAACTACTTAATTTAGGTAGGATAAGTCACAAACAATCTATGACTTCAATATCTTATCAGGTGCATCGAAATATTATTCCTCCAACATTAAATAAGAGCTTTGTGGATCCTTATCTATCACACATGCTTCTTTGAATTCATCAACATGTTCCTTAATTCCTTCCTTTTAACTGTTGTCACTTCCATTATCATTCCTTCTATCATTTATGTTGTTGTTCCTTCTATTATTAGGATTCCTGTTAAATTTCCTTCTATCCATTCTACAACATCTTGTTTTCTATCTAAAGTTATTACACAACTGGCATACAGGTGCATTTCTTTTTTGATTAGTTCCATTCTAATTCTCAAGTGCTCTATAATTCCTTCCAATGAGTGATGGATTGTTACACTTGTAAGACACAAACTATTTCTTCTCTCAGTTATATTTCTCTCCATCATTGGATTTTTTTCGTGATCTTCCTTTTTCATTTCCTATAGGGTTAGTATTCCTAAACATTCTACTATTTGCATTATTACCATCAAACTTAGGATTTTTACATTCTATTGCTTTATGTCCATAACCATGACAATTATAACAATAGAAATTGGTAATGGGTTTAAAATACTTACTTGTGCAATCTCTTTTCATGTGTCTAACTTCATTACATATGAAGCATCTACCTCTGAACTCACATCTTACTTCCCTGGGTGGTTCATCTTGCTTAGGTTTATCAACTTGCTCTATTTTCTCAAGTTCATCGTGTTTTGATGATAAATCAATTAATTATACTTCCTTTGATACTTTAGTATATGTTCTTGATTCAACCTTACTCAAATCAGATTCCTTAGGGGATTCAATAACTGGATTTGGTTCTCTTATGATTTCAACTTTCTTGGTTGATTTCTCTCCAATTAGATATCCAAGTCCTATCTTTTCATAAGATCTCTACTGAAACATATGTTTGTCTATCTTATCAAGACTAGAATAGAGTTTCTCTAACTATTTCTTAGCTTATGTCAATTCCCCTTTAATAATGATATTATACTTTTCTAATTCTACATCCTTAATCTCAATAGTGTCTAGTTCAGATGTAACTTGACTTAACTATGATCTAAGGTCTGCATTCTCAATTTTCAGTTCAGGTTAATTCTTCCCACTATTTTTCTTAAGACTCAACTTAAGTTCAACAATTTTCAGTTCATGTTTCAAAATATCATTTTCTTTCTAGAGATTTCCTACTTCATCATTGTCACTAGTGTGTGTAATTGATTCCTTGCTAGATTTCATATCAACAATATTTTCTTTCTGTTTACCAATGAAGAATTTTGCATCTCCATATCTATCTTTTAGGTTATCTCTTTCTTGAGTAAGAAGGTCAATCTTCTCAAGAGCTTCTTCAAGGTTTTTCTTGAACTATTCCATAGCTATAGGGCTCTTACTCAAGTTGTTAAACGTCTCTAGAGAATTAGGCTCTGATACTAATTGTTAGAAATAAATAATGCTAAAAGGGGTGGGTTGATTCAGTATTCTACAAGCTTTAGCCCACAACTAAATATTGTTAATTACTTTATAAGTTGCATATGAAAGTAAAACAACAATGTTGAACAATAAATATAACCATCCACATAGAGAACTCATAACGCCATTATTTTTAAACTAGGGAAACCCTGGCCAATCGAAATCCCAATGGGGACAATACCCACTAGATGATTCACTAAACAATAGGATCCTATTAAGGATATTGACCCTGTTACGAGTCTATGAGGTACATATAGTGTCTCAAGTCTTTGTTAGAAGACTAGGCCCTCTTAGAAGCCTCAACCCTATTAGGAGTTTCTTCAAAATTGTTAGGAGTTGGTGGATCAAATACAATGTATGCAAGAAGAGCCCGTTGCCCTAACATGCCATTATAAAATTCAATTCTTCACAAGAATAGATATACATACAATAATTTTTGTCTACTACATTTTGCACTTGCTCTAATCATATATCAGATGTAGTTCAGATATCATCAACTTCACATAAATAAAAAATATTACATAGATCATACATATGTTGCATAGTTCATCATATATTGCACACTTATCTTCACTTGATAAGATCTTTGCTTATACCTCACATATTCATAATTCACTACTTAGTCCACCTTCATGCTTTCACATGCTTGACATAATATAAAATAACTTAAGGAATAATATCTACATAGTTGGCTCATTATATAGTGTCTGCCCCTTGTTCAGATTTTGTTATCACTGCTGAACTCTTTTAGAGCTAGTTTTATGTTGATGGTTAGCAGCATTGTTTTGAGATTATCAGATATTCTGCTATGGATTCAGTTTATTATGTGATGAGATTACTTAGACTCTACATTTCATGTATGTATGATGATTATTTTCAGTGTTTGTAGTTATTAATGATAATTAGTAAGATGATTTATTATCATAGGTGTTTTCTTATGGATACTTACCTCATACTTGCATGTGTATGGTGTGCGTGTTTTCTTTGTGTGTTTGCTTTTGTATGGCATGTTTGATGTGGTTAAGGAAGAGAGTCGTAGTCACCTGCTAGTCGGGATCTACATGATACACCACTTCTTGCCATTAACTGTTTAGTTTAGTATATATTGTGCTTGTACATGCATGGTTTTTATGCAGGTTGCAGGTACTGAGTATCGACTTCTCTGAATTGTTAGGATGAGCGTACCCTATCGCATTATCTCAATGATAAGAGAGGGGAGATAAATTCTCAAGTCCAAATCCCAACACTTTAAGCCATTTTTTCTAATTGAAAAATTAGGACAAGTATCTAAGTTGAGTACCCTCTGAATGCATTAAATGATGTAATTCATGATATAAACCCCTTGGTTTGATTTGTATGTATTTTGGCTATGATGAATTTTTCATATTTTTACCTTTGTGAGTCTTTGGAGTATTTTCTATTAATTAAGCCTAATTAAAAGATTTAGTTAATGGTTTAATTTAATAGAAAATTAATATGATATTTTGATATTTATATTATTTAATTAATTGAGAAATTAATTAAATAAAATAATTAAATTGAATGATAAAAGTTATAATATTAAATTTAGAATGTGACAATATTTATTTTAATAATAATATATGTGGAGCTCATTTTTAAATAAATGACTAAATAATATTATTATTATTAAAGCTAATAAATATTTTAGCAATAAAGTTTTGGAAAATAAAATTTAAAAGTGGAAAATATATTTTAAATTATTAAAATATTCTAAATCTCATATGATTAAAATATAAATATATTAAGATTGAAAAGTGGAGATATTAAAGTTAGTGCATGAGACTTAATAAATAAATAAATTAAATTGGAAAGAGTAAAGTAAATTGAAGTTATAAGCTTGCATGGGAATTAACATGTGTCAACAACACGAGAGTTAGTGCATCAATTAAGCACAAGGTGTCTACAATTCTATGATTTATCAAAAAGAATTGGAAAAGACCCATGCTTAATTGGTGACACCTTTCAGCTGTTTCAAGAAGCATTCCAAAGGTTTCTTGAGAGCTCTTGATATTAAAGCATTCATAAAAGCTTAAAAGAAAAGTTGAATGGAAGCTACAAGCTTAATGGAAGCCACGAGTTACAAGCAAAAATAGAAGTTTCAAAACTTACATGCATGGGAGAAGATTCATATGCTCATATATTTTCTACTTGCTTCTATGCTCCTTATAACACTTCTAATCACTTGGAGGATTCGATCGGCTTGGATTCTTGGAAGAATTGCAAATGATGGAGAATGAAGGGATTTTCTATGGACTTCTGAGGGATGGCAAATTAGCATCAGTGTCCAGGTGCACTCATGATATTCTCATATTCCCTTTGCACTCTTTCTTTTCTTGTCTTTATCATATCTGTTTTATGTGTCTACTCTCTGTGATTGAATCTACTATTTTAAATTAGAATCTAGATATTTTATTTGGATGATAAGAAAATAATAAAAAAATCCTAGATCCAATTAAGAAGAAATTAGATTTTAATCGAGTTTGGGTTCGAATTTATATTGTAAAATTAGATAGAGAAGATTTGGAATTTAAATAGAAATTTTATGGTGAAAATTCGAATGATTAGATGTAATCTTTCTATCAATTATATTTTTAGATGCATATGAACAAACCTTTTTATGGTTAAATTTAGAGAACAATTATTTTAAGAGAAATTTTTTAATTCATCACAAATTGTCCTGTCGCTGCCCCTTGGATAGACCCAAATTCAGTCATTCATAACTTTTTATCAGGATCGAATTTATTCGATCACTCTAGTCAAAATCGGTGCAACTTGGCCCTATCCAACATATTTAAATTTCAGCTCGATCCAAGAGTTCATTAGGGAGATATGACCGTCGTACTAGGACTGTTTTATTCAAGAATGAATGTCTCTTCATCTTCAATAATCAAGAGTTCTTTATGCTTAAACTTCACAAAAATAATATATCAAAGTAATATAATCAGAATTTAATAATTATTTAATTAGTCTAAAGACTAATAAGAATGTTCTAAATGAATTAATGGAGATTTTTAATGGAAAGTTGTGGATCGAGCTGATGGATAGAGATATTGAATTAATAGAGAATAGATGACTTTCAATACTAAATACTATTTAATATATATAGTTAAGAGGTGGTAATTTATAAAAGTGTTTAATGATAATTATTAAGAGACTCAAATTTTAATGATATTGGATTTAGATTTAAATAAGAATTATTAAGTCATAGTTACATTATAACATTGTTATAACATAGCTATGATTTGAATTATTGATATGTCTTAAAGGTTAGTTAAATAATAACTAATGGGGCTTATGAAAATATAGTTTGATGTGTTTATTATTTATTAATGTTTGTTAGGTCTAACAAACTATTAATAAATAATTGTTTAAAGAGTTATCAACAAATTTGATTAGAGATAATCTATTGGAGATTATTTAATGAATTAAAGATATTATTGCAATCTTCCCTTATTAGAATCTTATTAATATGCATTAGTTTTATATGGTCTATTATCTAATCTAATTAAATCAAATTTAATTAAAATTAGTTAATAGTAGAAGAAGCGTAATTAATTATTAGTCAATCTAAGTAAATGGATTAAAAGAAAAGAGATTTTAATATAGTTTATATAGTGGACTTTTTATAATGTATATTGAATACTATTAAACAATCTTAGAGTTGTTTAATGAAGACGATAATGTTAAGAATTTAAAAATTATTCATGTTAAAATATACAATGAGTCTTATTGGTTTGATAGGGATCTTTTTCACAACAATTTTTATATAGACAAAACATTATTAGAACAATCAGAAAATGGAGTCTAATGGTTGATTTTAATATTGATTAAATAATTGTAAGATGATAATTTATATTATGTTGAATATTAAATATTAACAAGTTATTATTATTGAATATTAACAAGTTATTATTATTAACAAATGAATTTTTATATAGACAAAACATTATTAGAACAATCAGAAAATGGAGTCTAATGGTTGATTTTAATATTGATTAAATAATTGTAAGATGATAATTTATATTATGTTAAATATTAAATATTAACAAGTTATTATTATTGAATTATTAATATGATCATTTGAGTATTGAATTATAGTTGACTTTTAACTTATAGAATTCTAGTTAGTTATTAGTCAACTGATGTTAATTAGAACGTTGCTATGGTTATACAATTATTAATTAAATCAATTAATGAGAGTTAATTAGATTTAATTGATAATTAAGTTATATAATAAAGATTTATTTGATATAATTATTTTAATGAGATTGTAGATTATCTATATTGAAGTTGATAGGTCTTATTCTTATGACTTGAATTATGACTTTAGATATTGTATGGTTGTCAACGATGGTGACGATTAAATTCAAAGACTCAAACTTTAGTAATACTTAATTAAGTTTTTAATTGAAAACTAATAAGATGTTAATAGGTCATGGATGGTGTACCTATTTTAATGGATTGAGATAAATAAAGTTATAATCTCTTATTCGAAGAATGATAAATGGTCTTCTTATAATATAACGAATAATGATCTTAGAAAAGTTGAAAGGTTAATTAATTAGAATGTGGATCATAGTTAAATAAAGAGAAAAATTTAATTAAAGGCCAATAAATAAATACTTATCCTTAAGTTATTCTTAGAATGTAATTCTTAATAATGGAAGGATAATACTATCGGGGAACAAATGGGTTGACTTGTAGGTCAAATGATGAAACTTAAGACACTTGAAAATATACTTGCAAACAGAAAACTGAAAACCTCTACACTAATTCAACTATGTAAGATAGCAAAACCAAAACTTGTGTTTATATCATGTATTCTATATGCTTCTTGTTTTAGGTTTTGGGTTGACTAGCGTTGACCAGTCCTAAGTTGTGACCAGAGGCTCGGGAGTTATGAGATGTGATGGCATGTTGATCTTATTTGGTCTCGATCTTTATAAACCCAACCATGGTTATGTGATCGTATGCTCTATGAAATGTTTGTTATTGTTCATCAATCTTCATGTGTGAAGCTGAGATGTATGTGTATGAGACACTTAAGCTAATCATTTTTGAGTCATCGATCAGTTATCCTTGGTTTGCTTTGTAGTCTCCATGATGGGACTAAAGTGTTGATTTATTTCTTGATGATGTCATATTGTGACATGTTTGACTCAACCATTTTGGTGTCATGCCCAGACTACGAGGGCAAAAACACACACAATTTTTTTTTTTTTTTTTTTTTTATAACAATAATTAAACATGCTCTATGTATGATATGATAGAGATAGGAGTTTAGTACAGGTTCTCTACATTACGTCTTAAGATTATAACATGAGAATGATCACATCATTAAGATTTGAAAACCTTTGTTACAAGATTGATATTGACGAAAATTATGTCATTTCATTAACTTACAACAATATGCGAAAATAATTTAAAGACAATGTAATGTATTCAAGTTTAGATTCATTGGAAATATATAATCAAAATCAACTATTTTAACATATTAATAAACCATCAAAATCTTACTAAAATTTAATTTAATGCAATAAAAAAACTAGCTAGATATAAAATTAATAATACATTTAGACTAGTTAAAAATCATTATAGTATAGAGCTAAAGTTATACTAATGAAATTGACGGTAGGACTTAACTTCTCAATTTAAATAAAATTTAAAGACTATTAATTTAAATAGGAAATTAAACTAGCATTACTAAAGCAATATATATATAAAATTCAAACAATATACTTTATTCAATCTACACTTTAAACTAGTAAAGACTAAAGACTAGATGCTAACTCCACTAACTAAAATATAGCCTAATAATTATAATACTAACAAATAAACTCACTAACATATTTAACATTTAACAAAAACCCAAACTAAATTAACAATCTAACCACTAAACAACTAATCTATCCTAACTAATATCTAAACTAAACCTTAACATCCTAACATAATAATAACAAATCTAATAAAACTTTAAAAAAAATAAAACTAACTAAAAAAACTTAATACTAACCTAATACCTAAAACACCTACCCCCTAAAATGCCTATCCCCCCCCTCTACTGCCTAGCCCTGCGCTTTCCCAAATGCAGAGAGGCGCGCTGCCCCATACTGACTCTGCGTCAGTCTTGCCGCCCTCTCCATGATAGCCCCAAGTTGACGTGGGCAAGGGTGGAAATTCTAAATTTTCTTTTTTAAACACTCACTCCACCTCCTATCCAAGAAGCGCGCGCTTTGAGAGGGGCCAACAAAGGAGGGATGTGACATGGGGACAGGGTGATGTCACCCTCCCCATGTCCATTGTTTGACTTGCCTCCAACTACTGCGCCTAGGAAGAGCTAAGAAGTAATGTCAAAAGGTTTATTAGGTGAGAAGGAAGATATAGATTTTATTTAAAAATGTACACATTTATATATTCAAATTTATACCCTCAAGAGGAAATCATAATATTTATTTGTTTCTTTATTCATTTAGGAAGGAATCTGAGCAAGAATATGCTCTGTGGTTTTGGAAGCAATGAACTTTCTCTCCATGTATTTTCTAGAGAGTTTTTACTCCTGGGAGTGCATATTTTTTTTTTGAAAGAAAAAATTTTGACAAGGCATGGTCATGCTAATTTATGCATTTCATTCAAGTTGCTAAGGATTTGAATAAATCTATTATTAACATTTCTCCTTAATACAAGTATACCAATGCAAAGGAGTACATTAGGTAAAGTCTCTCAATCTCTAGTTAAACCTGTATGTTTAATATTAATTCTTCAAGGACATGGTATGAGTTCTATGTTCTGATTATTATTATTGTTGATTTCAAGAATACAACCTCTCAGTCTAATTGATCATATTTGAAGAACTTAGAAGGTGAATGATACTATACACATAATAAAAGAAAAGGTGGTGGGTTATTCTCATTCAAATTTGATTGTAACCACCATGAAATTTATCAAGAAATGAACTATCTTTGATTTCGTAATATATGGTTGCTCTTGATTGATCTCATCATGATACTTATACATCAAAATTGAAACTCACTATATCAATTCAACTCTTCATTATCGTAATTAAAACTTGAACATTCATAAATCAAGGCATTATCTATGATTCTATTCTCCCATTTATATATATGCAAATTAATTTATTCTATTTTGATGAGCACTCTAACAACTGAACATTATGATCAAATATTATGAGAACCAGATACACTCAACCATTATTTTATTGGCTAACCTGATTCAAAGCTCAGTCGGGAAAGAATCAGGAAGAAAACTCGGCTTCGTTTCCATATACAATAAGATTTAAAAATACAATTTTCAATAGGCTCTCAATCCCAATTATAAAAATTTTATCCAATCTTCTTCATGATCATAATCAAGAATTTTGTAATGTTTTCTGAATCTCATTTCAAGAGCCATGGAGGAAACCAATAACTAATCGGGTGACAACCAAGCAGAACCAAAGGAACATCAAGCATGCATAATCATACATGGTTTACACAATAGGATTCACAATGAATCAAGACTAGGGAGAGGTGGATTCTTCCAACTGGAGAAGTCAAGCACAACACCAATTCAGATGCCCAATCGAGGCCAATAACCAAAAACTTCCATTCTTCTATTTAACCTTGCCACACTCATACTAGGTTTGTGCTGACGGGTAGGGGCCCATAACACCCTACCCTTTATCCCTCTTCTCATCCTGAGAAGAGACTCTACACAGGTTGGAGTCCAACTAAACAAACCTCTCTCAAAATTGGTCACTTCTGCCCTCTCCTAGGGTGAGTAATACCAAAACACCCATGCAAGGAAACTCAAAATTGCAAACATAAACAAGAAAGGAAAACAATCAAAATAACAAGGTCTACAAATCTTCCCAACATACCCACAACCATACAACAGTAAAACAACAACAAGGTAACAAGAACATGAAACAAAACATAAAAACTGAATAAGGGAGATGGGAGTTTCCTACCTTCACAAGGAGGTAATGGAAATGAACCAATTTGAGTAGAGTATCCCTCCTTCCTTCAAGCTTCAAGAAATCTTCTCTAAATGTAGAGATTGGTTAACCCCCACCACTAGACCAAGGAAGGCCTCTAAATAAGCCTCCAACTCAACCATCCAAAAAGGAGCAATAACTATTTCCACCCACTAGCCACACTAGAAACTCCTAACTCAACCTACACCATGGTTAAACCTTAAAAGGAGGTGGGGTAAGACAACTCATGACAACCACTTGCAATTCTCGCACAAAGGCAAAAAGGGACTTTTTGAGTGCCCTCAAAAGTCAAAGCTAGGGGCTTAGGGGTTGGAAAAGACCCCTAACCCATACCCATACCCTATGGTTAGAATAAAAACATGTTTTAAAGCCTTAGGGAAGAGGTTAGAGTCAAATAAAAATCTAGAGATAAAATAGGTCTATCTAACAGCTCTAACTTGCAATCTAGCACAAAATTGAATTAGGGATGACTAACCCTCATTAAGAATCTAATAGAAAATTGACACTAACTTCAAACCAAAGGTTAAACAATTAACCCTAACCAGCATACCGAAGCACATAACATTTTATGAGTGTCAAGCAACATTGAAAGAACATAATTACGAACAATAGGGTTTCCAAATTTTAGCACATGGAGATAAGTTTTGTTCCTCCGTAGGGTTTCTCGGCTAAATATCTGCACACTCATTGCACACATCAGTAGTCCCGTAAAATCACATGTATATAAACGCATATGTATCAGAAATTTTCATAAATTAAAACATACATCAATAAGAGTTTCTTCATCCTACATAATTCTTAACCATTTGAAATATCTTAAATAAAATCTCAATCCTACATCTACTAATTTCGTCAACATACATATACATGAACATTAAATGACAATCATCAAATATATCTAAAAATAACATCACACAACATGAAATAATAAAATATGTTCTAAGCATCAGATAATGTCTCGACATCTCGAGTCGTGAATAATAAAAAAAATAAGGATAATGTATCACTATGCTACGATGGGTCGGGGCGAGGCCTCACATTTGGAGTCTTCGATCAATATGCTTTTGAGATATTCTTGGTTGCTTGTTGAGAACCAACAGATGTGATGATATATTTTGGTTATTGAGAACCAATGGATACTTATGATTATCAGTGATGCCTCCAGTTGCCAATAGAGAACTGTTGTGATCATGATTTTCTATATATGCTTTTCGGATGCTCATGGAGATTTGATGATTCTTATCTTGGAGATTTGATGTTTTTATCATGGATATTTGATGATTCTTTTTATGGATTTTCTTTACAGTCGCTTGTACAGGACGGTGGTGATTTATGATTCAATGAGCATTAGGGTAGGTAATCTACATGTAGTGTCGGGAAGTGGCTTGCACTGGGGGTCGGGGCCCTAAGTGGCTGCTAGGGTAACTCATTGTAAGTTTGGTTAATAAGTGATAACATTTACACACTAAATGAGAATTAAATGAACCTAAAAAGATAATTGTTTTGATGTTCTCACCCATGCCTTGAGCGCTTGTATAGGCCAGGATGGGAGTACTGAGAATGCATGGTTGCGACCTTGCATTCCACAGTATGCCTCGTCAGTATGAGAGGATACTAGTGGCCGCATGAGATCTGTATGGACCCGTGGAGTTTAGCTAACTGCCAGGGTAACTTGTACGAGATAAATGTGATGACACTTTCCCGCTTGCAGAGTAGGTTTCCTAGATGTCATTGTTGTGCCTCTGGGAAGTATATGTCAGTTTTGTGATTGATACCTTTGAGTTAGTATATTTTTAGGATTTTTGGACTTTAGAGATTTGTGCTATGTGATTTTGTTAGCCTGTTTGGAACTTGAGACTATCTCCTCAGCACGGTGGGAGTGGACCACTTAGGTTCCACGCGGTCGGGTGGAAGTAATTTTTCCACTCTTATCATTTGAGATCCATTAGAGACACCGTGGCTGGAGCATTCTTGGTTGGTATTTATCTTTATTAGGTTCTTGGAGCATTATGATAGATGATATACCTTATGATGGATGTATTTACTGGTATGTTCTTATATTGATGATTTGCATATGTTAGACGATGGTATCCTATGCTTTACTTTGCATGTTAGTAGGACATTTTAGGAGTGACATTCCTACTATGTTATAGCTGATGATCTCGGGTGCTTTAAGATGTTACGCACGGAGGGATGGCTAAGATCCACGATGGTCTAATGATGCTATTAACGGTTGGAAAGAACCATGCACTTAGTTTATTTTGTTTGATCTTTATGATGGATGTATACGCTTTCTATGATGATGTATCATGCATGATATGTGGTTTCATTTATGTTATTGCATAATGGATTAATATTAGATGATGATGATGTAGTATATTTACTTGGATGTTTATTCTTTTAAGCTTTTCATACCCTGTGATATGTACAGTGGATGATTGAGCTAAACTAAAATATAATTACAAAAAGATACTTGTATATTGTTTAAGTACATTGGATATATCATTGTTATTTCATAAGGATGGGATGTTAGATGAATAGTTAATTTAGATGTGATACAACGTTAAGAAATCTTTAAAGAATGTAGCCTGTTATATATACATGTTATATTTATTTTTATTTGAATTGTTGCTATTGCTTCCGCAAATGTTATGAATGGTTTTATCTTTCATGTTATAAAAAAAAAAAAAAAAATGTTACCAAACTTAGTGAAATTCTAGGTTAATTCTTTGGATCCTTTGGCGGGGCATTACATTTGGTATCAGAGCCTGAGTTTCAACATTGGGAGCTCTGGGTATATTGGAATGTCACCAGTTGTTAACTAGTTGATCAAAACGAAAACTTTGAATTATCATGTGTATCTCTTTCAAACTGAAAACTTGAAACTAGGTGAACTGAAAACAGAATTTAAAACTGTTACTTGCATATTTTTCATACTTCAACACTTAACTTTTAAAATTGAAAATTTTACAAAAAACTTAAATAAGGGAAAAAATGAAAATTGAAACTTATTCTAGTTGCAAAACATGTATCTTTTATCTAAGTTTCAAGGTAGTATACCTTTGTTTATCTTTGTAAGTATTAAATTGCTCTTGTTTAGAATGTATTAAGGGATATATTTCAGTAGTTGTTAAAGGAATGATGTTGGATTGATATGGTTTTCAGTTTACCATTAAACCAGAATCATATTGCTCTAAAGGTTTTGTAATATCTTCAGTGGAATCATGCCTACCTACAAAGGAAAATGGTTCAATGGGACCCACATAGTGAGTATCTTAGCTTTTCATTCTTGTAGGCTTCCAGGAGTAAGCCTAATTCCAGGGGGGGTGGATGTAGTGTCTGCCCCTAGTTCGCATTTTGTTATCATTGCTGAACTCTTTTAGAGCTACATTTATGTTGATGGTTAGCAGGATTGTTTTGAGATTATCAGATATTCTGCTATGGATTCAGTTTATTATGTAATGAGATTACTCAAACTCTACATTTCATGTATGTATGATGATTATTTTCAGTGTTTGTAGTTATTAATGATGATTAGTAAGATGATTTATTATCATATGTGTTTTCTTATGGATACTTACCCCATACTTGCATGTGTATGGTGTGCGTGTTTGCTTTGCGTGTTTGCTTTTGTATGACGTGTCTAATGTGGTTAAGGAAGGGAGTCGTAGTCACCTGCTAGTCAAGATCTACATGATGCACCACTTCTTGCCATTGCCTGTTTAGTTTAGTATATATTGTGCTTGTACATGCATGGTTTTTATGTAGATTGCAGGTACCGGGTATCGACTTTCCTGAATTGTCAAGATGAGCGTACCCTATAACATTATCTCAATGATAAGAGAGGGGAGATAAATTCTCAAGTCCAAATCTCAACCCTTTAAGCCATTTGATCTAATTGAAAAATTAGGACAAGTATCTAAGTTGAGTACCCTCCGAATGCATCAGATGATCTAATTCATGATATAAACCCCTTGGTTTGATTTGTATGTATTTTGGCTATGATGGATTTTTCATATTTTTACCTTTGTGAGTCTTTGGAGTATTTTCTATTAATTAAGCCTAATTAAAAGATTTAGTTAATAGTTTAATTTAATAGAAAATTAATATGATATTTTGATATTTATTTAATTTAATTAATTGAGAAATTAATTAAAGAAAATAATTAAATTGAAAGATAAAAGTTATAATATTAAATTTAGAATGTGACAATATTTATTTTAATAATAATATATTTGGAGCTCATTTTTAAATAAATGACTAAATAATATTATTATTAAAGCTAATAAGTATTTTAGCAATAAAATTTTGGAAAATGAAATTTAAAAGTGAAAAATATATTTTAAATTATTAAAAGATTCTAAATCTCATATGATTAAAATATAAATATATTAAGATTAAAAAGTGGAGATATTAAAGTTAGTGCATGAGACTTAATAAGTAAATAAATTAAATTAGAAAGAGTAAAGTAAATTGGAGTTATAAGCTTGCATAGAAATTAACATGTGTCAACAACACGAGAGTTAGTGTATTAATTAAGCACAAAGTGTCTACAATTCTATGACTTATCAAAAAGAATTGGAAAAGACCCATGCTTAGTTGGTGACACCTTTCAGCGGTTTCAAGAAGCATTCCAAAGGTTTCTTGAGAGCTTTTGATATTCAAGCATTCATAAAAGCTTAAAACAAAAGTTGAATGGAAGCTACAAGCTTAATGGAAGCCACGAGTTACAAGCAAAAATAGAAGCTTCAAAGCTTATATGCATGGGAGAAGATTTATATGCTCATATATTTTCTACTTGCTCCTATGCTCCTTATAGCACTTCTAATCACTTGGAGGATTCGATCAGTTTGGATTCTTGGAAGAATTGTGAATGATGGAGAATGAAGGGATTTTCTATGGGCTTCTGAGGTATGGCAAATTAGCATCAGTGTTTAGGTGCACTCGTGATATTCTCATATTCCCTTTGCACTCTTTCTTTTCCTGTCTTTATCATATCTATTTTATATGTCTACTCTCTATGATTGAATATACTATTTTAAATTGGAATCTAGATATTTTATTTGGATGAGAAGAAAACAATAGAAAAATCTTAAATCCAATTAAGAAGAAATTACATTTTAATCGGATTTGGGTTTGAATTTATATTGTAAAATTAGATAGACAAGATTTGAAATTTAAATAGAAATTTTATGGTAAAAATTCGAATGATTAGATGTAATCTTTCTATCAATTATATTTTTAGATGCATATGAACAAACCTTTTTATGGTTAAATTTAGAGAACAATTATTTTAAGAGGAAATTCTTAATTTATCACAAATTGTCCTGTCACTGCCCCTTGGATAGACCCGAATTCAATCATTCATAACTTTTTATCGGGATCGAATTTATTCGATCGCTCCAGTCAGAATCGGCGCAACTTGGCCCTCTCCAACATATTTAAATTTTAGTTTGATCCAACTGTTCATTAGGGAGATATGGCCGTCGTACGGTGACTATTTTATTCAAGAAAGGATGTCTCTTCATCTTCCACAACCAAGAGTTTTTTATGCTTAAACTTCACAAAAATAATATATCAAAGTAATATAATCAGAATTTAATAATTATTTAATTAGTCTAAAGACTAATAAGAATGTTTTAAATGAATTAATAGAGATTTCTAATGAAAAGTTGTGGATGGAGCTGATGGATAGAGATATTGAATTAATAGAGAATAGATGACTTTCAATATTAAATACTATTTAATATATATAGTTAAGAGGTGGTAATTTATAAAAGTGTTTAATGATGATAATTAAGAGATTCAAATTTTAATGATATTGGATTTAGATTTAAATAAGAATTATTAAGTCATAGTTACATTATAACATTGTTATTAGATAGTTACGATTTGAATTATTGATATGCCTTAAGAGTTAGTTAAATAATAACTAATGGGGCTTATAGAAATATAGTTTGATGAGTTTATTATTTATTAATGTTTGTTAGGTCTAACAAACTATTAATAAATAATGATTTAAATAATTATCAACAAATTTGATTAGAGATAATCTATTGGAGATTATTTAATGAATTAAAGATATTATTGCAATCTTCCCTTATTAGAATCTTATTAATATGCATTAGTTTTATATGGTCTATTATCTAATCTAATTAAATCAAATTTAATTAAGATTAGTTAATAGTAGAAGAAGTGTAATTAATTATTAGTCAATCTAAGTAAATGGATTAAAAGAAAAGAGATTTTAATATAGTTTATATAGTGGACTTTTTATAATGTATATTGAATACTATTAAACAATTTTAGAGTTGTTTAATGAAGATGATAATATTAAGAATTTGAAAATTATTCATGTTAAAATCTACAATGAGTCTTATTGGTTTGATAGGGATCTCTTTCAAAATAACTCTTATATAGACAAACCATTATTAGAACAATCAAAAAATGGAGTTTAATGGTTGATTTTAATATTGATTAAATAATTGTAAGATGATAATTTATATTATGTTGATTTAGACTTAGAAGCTTTGATTGATATTGGATTAAGATTGAATTATTGTGTTAGTGGTTAATACGTTTGAATACCTTAATGGTATTAAGAGTTAGCTAATGAAGTTCTATGCAAAAGTTCTCTAAATTGATTATTTATAGTTGTGATAAGTTTATTATTTATTAATGTTTGTTGCGTCTAACAAACTATTAATAAATAATAGTATAAATAGTTTAAATAGTTATCAACTAATACAAACATAGTTACTCTAAAGGAGATTAGTAAATGATTGAAGTACTATAAAAGATATTAATCAAATTGAATTAGTTAATAATTTGGAAGATTATCAGTTAACTGAATCAACGTACACAGAGAAAACTTATTTGAAATAATAATACTTGGTATTGAGGATTTATTATAACTTGTTATTATTAAAATATAAATGAGAACATTGTTGTAGAGTGATGTATGTGATCATTAAAGATTTAATAATAAGATTCTCAATATAGCTTGTCATTAAATATTAACAAGTTATTATTATTGAATTATTAATATGATCATTTGAGTATTGAATTATAGTTGAATTTTAACTTACAGAATTCTAGTTAGTTATTAGTCAACTGATGTTAATTAAAACGTTGCTATGGTTATACAATTATTAATTAAATCAATTAATGAGAGTTAATTAGATTTAATTAATAATTAAGTTATATAATAGAAATTTATTTGATATAATTATTTTAATGAAATTGTAGATTATCTATATTGAAGTTGATAGGTCTTATTCTTATGACTTGAATTATGACTTTAGATATTGTATGGTTATCAACGATGGTGACGATTAAATTTAAAAATTCAAACTTTAGTAATACTTAATTAAGTTTCTAATTGAAAACTAATAAGATGTTAATAGGTCATGGATGGTGTACCTATTTTAATGGATTGAGATAAATAAAGTTATAATCTCTTATTCGAAGAATGATAATTAGTCTTCTTATAATATAACGAATAATGATCTTAAAAAAGTTGAAAGGTTAATTAATTAGAATGTGGATCATAGTTAAATAAAGAGAACAATTTAATTAAAGGTCAATAAGTAAATACTTATCCTTAAGTTATTCTTAGAATGCAATTCTTAATAATAGAAGGATAATGCTATCGGGGAACAAATGGGTTGACTTGTAGGTCAAATGATAAAACTTAAGACACTTGAAAATATACTTGCAAACAGAAAATTAGAAACCTCTACACTGATTCAACTATGTAAAATAGCAAAATCAAAACATATGTTTGCATCGTGTATTCTATATGCTTCTTGTTTTGGATTTTGGGTTGACTAGCGTTGACCAGTCATAAGTTGTGACCAGAGGCTTGAGGGTTATGAGATGTGATGGCATGTTGATCTTATTTTGTCTCAATCTTTATAAACCCAACCATGGTTATGTGATCGTATGCTCTATGAAATGTTTGTTATTGTTCATTAGTCTTCATGTGTGAAGCTGAGATGTATGTGTATGAGACACTTGAGCTAATCATTTTTGAGTCATCGATCAGTTATCCTTGGTTTGCTTTGTAGTCGCCATGATGGGACTAAAGTGTTGATTTATTTCTTGATGATGTCATATTGTGACATGTTTGACTCAACCATTTTGGAGTCTTCGATCAGTATGATTTTGAGATATTCTTGGTTGCTTGTTGAGAATCAATGGATGTGATGATATATTTTGGTTATTGAGAACGAATGGATACTTATGATTATCAGTGATGTCTTCAGTTGCCAATAGAGAACTGTTGTGATCATGATTTTTTATGGATGCTTTTCGGATGCTCATGGAGATTTGATGATTCTTATTTTGGAGATTTGATGCTTTTATCATGGATATTTGATGATTCTTTTTATGGATATTTGATGATTCTTTTTATGAATTTTCTTTACAATCGCTTTTACAGGACTGTGGTGATTTATGATTGCATGAGAATTAGAGTAGGTAATCTACTTGTAGTGTTGGGAAGTGGCTTGCAATGGGGGTCGGCGCCCTAAGTGGCTGCCAGGGTAACTCATTGTAAGTTTGGTTAATAAGTGATAACATTTACACACTAAATGAGAATTAAATGAACCTAAAAAGATAATTGTTTTGATGTTCTCGCCCATGCCTTGAGAACTTGTATAGGCTAGGATGGGAGTAGTGAGAATGCATGGTTGCGACCTTGCATTCCATAGTATGTCTCGTCAGTATGAGAGGATACTAGTGGCCGCATGAGATCTGTATGAACCCATAGAGTTTAGCTAACTGCCAGGGTAACTTGTACGAGATAAATGCGATGACACTTTCCCGCTTGCAGAGTAGGTTTCCTACATGTCATTATTGTGCCTCTGGAAAGTAGATGTCTATTTTGTGATTGGAACCTTTGAGTTAGTATAGTTTAAGGATTCCTGGACTTTAGAGATTTGTGCTATGTGATTTTGTTAGCCTGTTTGGGACTTGAGACTATCTCCTCAGCATGGTGGGAGTGGACCACTTAGGTTCTACGCGGTCGGGTGGAAGTAATTTTTCCATTCTTATCATTTGCGATCCGTCGGAGACACCGTGGCTGGAGCATTCTTGGTTGGTATTTATCTTTATTAGGTTTTTGGAGTATTATGATAGATGATATACCTTATGATGGATGTATTTACTGGTATGTTCTTATATTGATGATTTGCATATGTTAGACGATGGTATCCTATGCTTTACTTTGCATGTTAGTAGGATGTTTTAGGAGTGACATTCCTACTATGTTATAGTCGATGATCTCTTCGATGCTTTGGGATGTTACGCAGGGAGGGATGGGTAGGATCCACGATGGTCTAATGATGCTATTAACGGTTGGGAGGAACCGTGCACTTAGTTTATTTTATTTGATCTTTATGATGGATGTATACGTTTTCGATGATGATGTATCATGTATGATATGTGGTTTCATTTATGTTATTGCATCATAGATTAATATTAGATGATGATGATGTACTTTATTTACTTGGATGTTTATTCTTTTAAGCTTTTCATACCTTGTGATATGTACAGTGGATGATTGAGCTAAACTAAAATATAATTACAAAAGGATACTTGTATATTGTTTAAGTACATTGGATGTATCATTGTTATTTCATAAGGATGGGATGTTAGATGAATAGTTAATTTAGATGTGATACAACGTTAAGGAATCTTTAAAGAATGTAGCCTATTATGTATACATGTTATATTTATTTTCATTTAAATTGTTGTTATTGCTTCCGCAAATGTTATGAATGGTTTTATCTTTCATGTTATAAAAAAAAAAAATGTTACCAAACTTAGTGAAATTCTAGGTTAATTCTTTGGATCCCTTGGCGGGGCATTACATTTGGTATCAGAGCCCGAGTTTCAACATTGGGAGCTCTGGGTATATTGCAATGTCACTAGTTGTTAACTAGTTGATCAAAACGAAAACTTTGAATTATCATGTGTATCTCTTTCAAACTAAAAACTTGAAACTAGGTGAACTGAAAATAGAATTTAAAACTGTTACTTGCATATTTTTCATACTTCAACACTTAACTTTCAAAATTGAAAATTTTACTAAAAACTTAAATGAGGGCAAAAATGAAAATTGAAACTTATTCTAGTTGCAAAACATGTATCTTTTATCTAAGTTTCAAGGTAGTATACCTTTGTTTATCTTTGCAAGCATTAAGTTGCTCTTATTTAGAATGTATTAAGGGATATATTTTAGTAGTTGTTAAAGGAATGATGTTGGATTGATATGGTTTTTGGTTTACCATTAAACCAAAATCATATTGCTTTAAAAGTGTTGTAATATCTTCAATGGAATCATGCCTCCCTACAAAGGAAAAGGGTTCAATGAGACCCGAATAGTGAGTATCTTAGATTTTCATTCTTGTTGGCTTCCAGGAGTAAGCCTAATTTCAGGGGGGGTGGATGTAGTGCCTGCCCCTAGTTCGCATTTTGTTATCATTGCTGAACTCTTTTAGAGCTAGTTTTATGTTGATGGTTAGCAGCATTGTTTTGAGATTATCAGATATTCTGCTATAGATTCAGTTTATTATGTGATGAGATTACTTAGACTCTACATTTCATGTATGTATGATGATTATTTTCAGTGTTTGCAGTTATTAATGATGATTAGTAAGATGATTTATTATCATATGTGTTTTCTTATAGATTCTTACCCCATACTTGCATGTGTATGGTGTGCGTGTTTGCTTTTGTATGACGTGTCTAATGTGGTTAAGGAAGGGAGTCGTAGTCACCTGCTAGTCGGGATCTATACGATGCACCACTTCATGCCATTGTCTGTTAATATATATTGTGCTTGTACATGCATGATTTTTATGCAGGTTGCAGGTACCAGGTATCGACTTCCCTGAATTGTCAAGATGAGCGTACCCTATCATATTATCTCAATGATAATATAGAGGAGATAAATTCTCAAGTACAAATCCCAACCCTTTAAGCCATTTGTTCTAATTGAAAAATTAGGACAAGTATCTAAGTTGAGTACCCTCCGAATGCATCAGATGATGTAATTCATGATATAAACCCTTTGGTTTGGTTTGTATGTATTTTAGCTATGATGGATTTTTTTTTTTTTTACTTTTGTGAGTCTTTGTAGTATTTTCTATTAATTAAGCCTAATTAAAAGATTTAGTTAATGGTTTAATTTAATAAAAAATTAATATGATATTTTGATATTTATTTTATTTAATTAATTGAGAAATTAATTAAATAAAATAATTAAGTTGAAAGATAAAAGTTATAATATTAAATTTAGAATGTGACAATATTTATTTTAATAATAATATATTTGGAGCTTATTTTTAAATAAATGACTAAATAATATTATTATTAAAGCTAATAAATATTTTAGTAATAAAGTTTTGGAAAATAAAATTTAAAAGTGAAAAATATATTTTAAATTATTAAAAGATTCTAAATCTCATATGATTAAAATATAAATATATTAAGATTGAAAAGTGGAGATATTAAAGTTAGTGCACGAGACTTAATAAATAAATTAATTAAATTGGAAAGAGTAAAGTAAATTGAAGTTATAAGCTTGCATGAGAATTAACATGTGTCAACAACACGAGAGTTAGTGCATCAATTAAACACAAGGTGTCTGCAATTCTATGATTTATCAAAAAGAATTGGAAAAGACCCATGCTTAGTTGGTGACACCTTTCAACGGTTTAAAGAAGCATTCCAAAAGTTTCTTGAGAGCTCTTGATATTCAAGCATTCATAAAAGTTTAAAAGAAAAGTTGAATGGAAACTACTAGCTTAATGGAAGCTACGAGTTACAAGCAAAAATAGAAGCTTCAAAGCTTACATGCATGGGAGAAGATTCATATGCTCATATATTTTCTACTTGCTTCTATGCTCTTTATAGCACTTCTAATCACTTGGAGGATTCGATCGGCTTGGATTCTTGGAAGAATTGCGAATGATGGAGAATGAAGAGATTTTCTATGAACTTCTGAGGCATGGCAAATTAGCATCAATGTCCAGGTGCACTCGTGATATTCTCATATTCCCTTTGCACTCTTTCTTTTCCTGTCTTTATCATATCTGTTTTATGTGTCTACTCTCTGTGATTGAATCTACTATTTTAAATTAGAATCTAGATATTTTATTTGGATGAGAAGAAAACAATAGAAAAATCCTAGATCCAATTAAGAAGAAATTAGATTTTAATCGGATTCGGGTTTGAATTTATATTGTAAAATTAGATAGACAAGATTTGTAATTTAAATAGAAATTTTATGGTGAAAATTCGAATGATTAGATGTAATCTTTCTATCAATTATATTTTTAGATGCATATGAACAAACCTTTTTATGGTTAAATTTAAAGAACAATTATTTTAAGAGAAAATTCTTAATTCATCACAAATTGTCCTGTCGCTGTCCCTTGGATAGACCCGAATTCAGTCATTCATAACTTTTTATCAGGATCGAATTTATTCGATCGCTCTAGTCAGAATCGGCGCAACTTGGCCCTCTCCAACATATTTAAATTTCAGCCCGATCCAACGGTTCATTAGGGAGATATGACCGTCGTACTGAGACTGTTTTATTCAAGAACGGATGTCTCTTCATCTTCCATAACTAAGAGTTCTTTATGCTTAAACTTCACAAAAATAACATATCAAAGTAATATAATCAGAATTTAATAATTATTTAATTAGTCTAAAGACTAATAAGAATGTTCTAAATGAATTAATGGAGATTTTTAATGAAAAGTTGTGGATGGAGCTGATAGATAGAGATATTGAATTAATAGAGAATAGATGACTTTCAATATTAAATACTATTTAATATATATAGTTAAGAGGTGGTAATTTATAAAAGTGTTTAATGATGATTATTAAGAGACTCAAATTTTAATGATATTAGATTTAGATTTAAATAAGAATTATTAAGTCATAGTTACATTATAACATTGTTATAACATAGCTACGATTTGAATTATTGATATGCCTTAAAGGTTAGTTAAATAATAACTAATGGGGCTTATGGAAATATAGTTTGATGAGTTTATTATTTATTAATGTTTGTTAGATCTAACAAACTATTAATAAATAATGGTTTAAATAGTTATCAACAAATTTGATTAGAGATAATTTATTGGAGATTATTTAATGAATTAAAGATATTATTGCAATCTTCCCTTATTAGAATCTTATTAATATGCATTAGTTTTATATGGTCTATTATCTAATCTAATTAAATCAAATTTAATTAAGATTAGTTAATAGTAAAAGAAGTGTAATTAATTATTAGTCAATCTAAGTAAATAGATTAAAAGAAAAGAGATTTTAATATAGTTTATATAGTGGACTTTTTATAATATATATTGAATACTATTAAACAATTTTAGAGTTGTTTAATGAAGACGATAATGTTAAAAATTTGAAAATTATTTATGTTAAAATCTACAATGAGTCTTATTGATTTGATAGGGATCTTTTTCAAAACAACTTTTATATAGACAAAACATTATTAGAACAATCAGAAAATGGAGTCTAATGGTTGATTTTAATATTGATTAAATAATTGTAAGATGATAATTTATATTATGTTGATTTAGACTTAGAAACTCTGAATGATATTGGATTAAGATTGAATTATTATGTTATTGGTTAATACGTTTGAATACCTTAATGGTATTAAGAGTTAGCTAATGAAGTTCTATGCAAAAGTTCTCTAAATTGATTATTTATATTTGTGATAAGTTTATTATTTATTAATGTTTGTTGGATCTAACAAACTATTAATAAATAATAGTATAAATAGTATAAATAATTATCAACTAATACAAACAGAGTTACTCTAAAGGAGATTAGTTAATGATTGAAGTACTGTAAAAGATATTAATCAAATTGAATTGGTTAATAATTTGGAAGATTATCAGTTAACTGAATTAACATACATAGAGAAAACTTATTTGAGATAATAATACTTGGTATTGAGGATTTATTATAACTTGTTATTATTAAAATATAAATAAGAACATTGTTGCAGAGTGATGCATGTGATCATTAAACATTTAATAATAAGATTCTCGATATAGCTTGTCATTAAATATTAACAAGTTATTATTATTGAATTATTAATATGATCATTTGAGTATTGAACTATAGTTGACTTTTAACTTACAGAATTCTAGTTAGTTATTAGTCAACTGATGTTGATTAGAACGTTGCTATGATTATACAATTATTAATTAAATCAATTAATGAGAGTTAATTAGATTTAATTAATAATTAAGTTATATAATAAAGATTTATTTGATATAATTATTCTAACGAGATTGTAGATTAACTATATTGAAGTTGATAGGTCTTATTCTTATGACTTGAATTATAACTTTAGCTATTGTATGGTTGTCAACAATGGTGATGATTAAATTCAAAGACTCAAACTTTAGTAATACTTAATTAAGTTTCTAATTGAAAACTAATAAAATGTTAATAGGTCATGGATGATGTACCTATTTTAATGGATTGAGATAAATAAAGTTATAATCTCTTATTCGAAGAATGATAATTGGTCTTCTTATAATATAATGAATAATGATCTTAGAAAAGTTGAAAGGTTAATTAATTAGAATGTGGATCATAGTTAAATAAAGAGAATAATTTAATTAAAGGCCAATAAGTAAATACTTATCCTTAAGTTATTCTTAGAATGTAATTCTTAATAATGGAAGGATAATACTATCGGGGAACAAATGGGTTGACTTGTAGATCAAATGATGAAACTTAAGACACTTGAAAATATACTTGCAAACAGAAAACAGGAAACCTCTACACTGATTCAACTATGTAAGATAGCAAAACTAAAACATGTGTTTGCATCGTGTATTCTATATGCTTCTTGTTTTGGGTTTTGGGTTGACTAGCGTTGACTAGTCCTAAGTTGTGACCAGAGGCTCGGGGGTTATGAGATGTGATGGCATGTTGATCTTATTTGGTCTCGATTTTTATAAATCCAACCATGGTTATGTGATCGTATGCTCTATGAAATGTTTGTTATTGTTCATTAGTCTTCATGTGTGAAGCTGAGATGTATGTGTATGAGACACTTCAGCTAATCATTTTTGAATCATCGATCAATTATCCTTGGTTTGCTTTGTAGTCGCCATGATGGGACTAAAGTGTTGATTTATTTCTTGATGATGTCATATATTGTGACATGTTTGACTCAACCATTTTGGAGTCTTTGATCAGTATGATTTTGAGATATTCTTGGTTGCTTGTTGAGAACCAATAGATGTGATGATATATTTTAGTTATTGAGAACTAATGGATACTTATGATTATCAGTGATGCCTTCAGTTGCCAATAGAGAACTGTTGTGATCATGATTTTCTATAGATGCTTTTCGGATGCTCATGGAGATTTGATGATTCTTATCTTAGAGATTTGTTGCTTTTATCATGGATATTTGATGATTCTTTTTATGGATATTTGATGATTCTTTTTATGGATGTTTTTTACAGTTGCTTGTATAGGACTGTGGTGATTTATGATTCAATGAGCATTATGGTAGGTAATCTACTTGTAGTATCGGGAAGTGGCTTGCAATGGGGGCCGGGGCCCTAAGTGGCTGCCAGGGTAACTCATTGTAAGTTTGGTTAATAAGTGATAACATTTAAACACTAAATGGGGATTAAATGAACCTAAAATGATAATTGTTTTGATGTTCTCGCCCATGCCTTGAGCACTTGTATAGGCCAGGATGGGAGTAGTGAGAACGCATGGTTGCGACCTTGCATTCCATAGTATGCCTCATTAGTATGAGAGGATACTAGTGGCCGCATGAGATCTTTATGGACCCGTGGAGTTTAGCTAACTGCCAGGGTAACTTGTACGAGATAAATGCGATGACACTTTCTCGCTTGCAGAGTAGGTTTCCTAGATGTCATTGTTGTGCCTCTGGGAAGTATATGTCAGTTTTGTGATTGGAACCTTTGAGTTAGTATTTTTTTAGGATTCTTGGAATTTAGAGATTTGTGCTATGTAATTTTGTTAGCTTGTTTGGGACTTGAGACTATCTCCTTAGCACGGTGGGAGTGGACTACTTAGGTTCCACGCGGTCGGGTGGAAGTAATTTTTTCACTCTTATCATTTGAGATCCGTCAGAGACACTGTGGCTGGAGCATTCTTGGTTGGTATGTATCTTTATTAGGTTTTTGGAGCATTATGATAGATGATATACCTTATGATGGATGTATTTATAGCCAGTGATCTCTTCGGTGCTTTGGGATGTTATGCATGAAGGGATGGCTAGGATCCACGATGGTCTAATGATGCTATTAACGGTTGGAAGGAACCATGCACTTAGTTTATTTTGTTTGATCTTTATGATAGATGTATATGTTTTCTATGATGATGTATCATGTATGATATGTGGTTTCATTTATGTTATTGCATCATAGATTAATATTAGATGATGATGATGTACTTTATTTACTTGGATGTTTATTCTTTTAAGCTTTTCATACCTTGTGATATGTATAGTGGATGATTGAGCTAAACTAAAATATAATTACAAAAGGATACTTGTATATTGTTTAAGTACATTGGATGTATCATTCTTATTTCATAAGGATGGGATGTTAGATGAATAGTTAATTTAGATGTGATACAACGTTAAGGGATCTTTAAAGAATGTAGCCTGTTATGTATACATGTTATATTTATTTTCATTTTAATTGTTGCTATTGCTTTCGTAAATGTTATGAATGGATTTATCTTTCATGTTATTAAAAAAAAAAAAAAATGTTACCAAACTTAGTGAAATTCTAGGTTAATTCTTTGAATCCCTTGGCGGGGCATTACACATTACGACTTAGTAATTATTTTGTCACCAAAATGATTCCTTAAGTCATACAATCCAATTTACTACTATGCTTTGTTATCCTCTGTTAAATACCTATACTTTTATTTCAATCATAACTCATGTCATACAATATATACATACCTACAAAATGGTACATGATAGTATCATGGAACTTTCCTCAACTGCGCATGAGCTAACTCTAAATGAAATGTTGAATATATGTTGTCATAAATGACAAAAATCAATACATTTATGTAAGCATATTTCCGATACCTTCTTTGTATATGTATCACCTTCATTAAGTCTTTCTAATCTATCCCAAGTTTCAAAAGAAAGTTATAAACTCTTTACCTCGACAAATTATGTTTTTGGAAGTGCATATATCAATGTTTCCCTGGCATGCATAACACACATAAACAGGTTATTATCTTCATCAGGACATGAGGTTAGATCATTCTCTTCCTTAATCAAATTTACAACTTTTCTTCCTAAATTTTATTAATCTCCTCAAGTTGCAAAGATTTTTGATAAAAAATGACTTGATTGTTTGATACCAATTGTTAGAAAGTAAAGTCCACACACACAATTGAGAATTGGAGAAGGGGGGAGTGGGGGATTTGTTGAATAAGTTGTGACCAAATTAAACTTATATCCCACTTATTAAATCCAACTTTAATAACTAAAGAAATTAACAATAAAAAGAGGTAAACTATACATAGTGACATGATTATTTGTTAACTAGGGAAACCCTTGATTAGAGGGAAGATCATAGTTGGGATGGTACCCACAAGATAGTGTACTAATATAAATTTTCCTTGTAAATGAATGTGACACTATCAAGAGTTAAATAAAATGCAATCAATACAATAGTTGTGGTTAGACTAGAAATATTTGTTAGGGGAATGTGAACCCTTGTTAGAAAGTTTAAACCTTTTTAAAGGCTTGTAGGAAGACAATTGAACCCACTATCCAAATTGTTTCAGTCAACAATTAAGAGTAAACCTTTTGGATAACATATCCAAAAGTTGAACTAAGCAATACTATAACTCAATTTCCAATACAATTCCTTTGAAGCTCCACATGTAACATCCAACGCTATATTTTCTCTTGTATAATCAAACTTGTATCCTTTTACCATACATCTCATACATATTTCACATTACATCTAAGGAAAGTATCTCTCCATTATACCTTATCCAAATAACTAATTAGGACAACATGTTAAGGCTTTCCCAATATAAAATGATTTCATAGGATCTCATTAAGGAATACAAACCTTCTTAACCATAAATATAATTATTACAATAGTGTTCCATACATTACGTTATAATTAATACTTTTTCCAATAAAGATCAACATATTTCAGTAATAATATTAACTACTAGTAAAACATATGACACGTTTAGCACCCAACCTTTCTAGAATAATCTCCAAGAAATGATATCATGAACATAGAAATGAAAACATTTCTTCAACCTCAATCCAAGCTCTCTTTTCATAATTCAACTTTAGTGATAAGATACAACCAATCTTCCAACAACTATCTCTAACACATGGAGAAAGCAAGGGAAGGGATAAGAGGAATAAAATCAACTTAAAACCTACCAAAACTTTCTTGCCTAGAGTTACACATGGAAGCTATACATAGAAATAAAATAACCTTTAAAAATGCAAGGCCATGTAGAACATTCATAATTGTGATCATTTAACTTTTCATACAAAATGTCAACATGCTTATCTCTGAGGCTTTCCAAGTTCTGGCCTTATATATAATTAGAAATTAAAATTTGTATTCCAAGCTTGCATCTTCTATCTTATATTCCTCTAGTAATGCTACTTTCCTACATCTAAGCAAGCTTCTTTTATAGTTAGCTATGACACAAGTAAGCTAGTCAAGTACTTAATTATAATATTCTTCTAGTCTTAGAATAGTAAACCAAAACCCAAGAAAAGGTAAAGGTGAAATCATGTGCACTTAAAGGTAGGTCCACATGTGTGTTAAGAGCCATCTCCCAATCACACAAGAAACTATGTAAGCATATGAAGCTATTTGAATCAAAACAACATGTTTTTCAAGATCAAAATAGTAGGAAAAGAAGCACTACAATTAACATCACAGAAATCAAGTGTAGGACTAGAAAATGGGTTAAAACCTAGCATACTATGAGAAACCACAGAAACTCAACCAAAATACACTAAGCCCTTCTAATCTACCATGAAAACCAATTGAAACAAAGGAAATCAACATAAGATATCCATGTGTCATGAATAGGTGTTTGAATTAAAAATTCATTATTCCACACAGAACTAGAAAACATGGCTTAGGAAATTGAGAATTCCTATTGTTTGTGAAGAATGAATCAATTAATTAATAAATATTAATTAATTGAGAATGTTTGATTAGTAAGGAAAAATAAGTGATGTGTGATGAAAATGATTGAAATGACATAGGATTTAATTATGGTTTGTCATATCGTATAGGATAAATTAGTAAATGATTGGCCAATTTGATGAAATAAATGTGATGTTATCCTTTGATGAAATGTGACAATTATATAGACCAACTAGGATGATGGTGGGTAGATGAAAGCCATGATCAAATTGATTGGCTGATTAGGATTGATAACATGCCAAGTACACATGACATGGATTAAGGACATGTGACATTTAAAAAACATTGTAAATGCCACCAGATTGAATTTAATTGATGAGTTTGATCGTAATAACATCGATGAACATTGTTATAATAACATCGACGGACATTCTCTTGAGGGCTGAGACAAGCTGATCCTTTATCCCCCATCCTTTTTCTTATTATGGCTGATTTTTTGGGGAGATTTATTGGGGACTTGGTCCAAAGAGGTTTTCTCAAGGGCTTTCAACCTTCTTCTCAACTGTTAACTTGTTCCCATGGACAATTTGTTGATGATACCATCTTCATGGGTAAGGCTGAAGTGAAGGAAGCCATGATTTTAAAGCAGACTATTAAGTTATTTTATGCTGCTTCCGGACAAGGGGTTAATTGGAGCAAAAGTATTGTGTTCTTCATTAATACCCCTATCCACAGACAAGTTAAAATTGCTAAAATCTTGGGATGTTCTATAGGTTCTCTCCCTTCCTCTTACTTGGGGCTCCCCCTAAAATTGAAGGTCCCTTTTCTATAGGTTCTCTCCCTTCCTCTTACTTGGGGCTCCCCCTAAAATTGAAGGTCCCTAATGCTTTTTGGGAAGATCTTATTAAAAAATTCAGCAAAAAGTTGGTCGGATGGAAAGGAATTCTTTTAAGCCAAGCTAGTAAGTTAACTCTTCTCAAAGCCTATCTCCAAAGCATTCCTACTTATGCTTTAAGTCTTTTTAGAATTCCTTTTAAATTTGCTGAGTCAATTGATAAAATTTAAAGAAACTTCTTATGGTATGGCTCAGAGGATAAAAGGAGAATGCCTTTAATTGCTTGGGACCAAGTTTGTAAACCTCACAGTGAAGGGGGATTAGGAATTTGGAAAACCAGTAGTTTGAATAAAGCCCTTCTAGCCAAACAAGGGTGGAGAGTGTACCATGACAATAAAGAATGGAGTTCCATTTGGAAAAATAAATATCTCTTCAATGCTTACTCCCTTCTTGATTTCCTCGAATCTTCTGATGTTATTCACTCTTCCTCCATATGGGGAGCTGTTCAGGGGACCAAGAAATTTTAAAAAAAAGGATGTTCCTGGAAAGTTGGTAATGGACTTAAAGTGAAAATTTGGGAAGATTTTAATGACAAGGCCTTAATTGATCGATGCAAGTAGAGATTTGGCTTTCTTGTTTGTCGTTACTAGCAGAATGATTCATGGGTAAATTTAACTGATGTAAGTCATGGCTTTAGTAATATCCAATTATCCCTTAATGTTGTTTCTATTTACCCTTATATGGAGGATGAGATTATCTGGCATGTTGACCCTAGTGGAAAATTTAAAGTCTCTTCTATCTTTGCTCCTAAGGATAAGAATAACCAACCCCTCTGGTCGCAAGCTTGGATTAAGGGTCTCATTCCCAAAATTAACATTTTCTTTTGGACTCTTCTCAAAAACAAAATTTTGACTCTTGATAACTTGCAAAAAAGAGGTATAAATTTGGTTAACAGGTCTTCTTTATTCAGAAAGGGACTTGAAGATAGAGATCATATGTTTTTGAGTTGCTCTTATACCCAGGAAGTCTGGACTAAGATTTTGAATTTTTGGGGCATGACATGGGTACTTCAAAAAAATGTGGATCTTGCTTTCAAGAGTTGGAGATGTCCCTCAAAGGATCCTGATGCCCAATTTCTTTGGAAACTTACCCTCCCCCACCTTTGGTGGGGCATATGGAAAGAAAGGAATAATAGGATATTCAAAAATAAAGATCTTCTAGGATGGGTGCTTGATCAGAATATCATTAGAGCCTTCAAGGAGAATTTTATGTGCCAGAGGGAGCCTGCTTAGACATTCCAACTTGATCACCATTTAAGATCTCAAGGATCTAAGTTGAAAATTGATAATCCTAGATAAATTATAAAATGGCTTGTTCCTCCTAGTGGATGGATCAAAGGAAATTTTGACGAAGCAGCTAAGGGTAACTCAGGAAGAGCAGAATGTGGAGGTGTTCTTAGAGATCATATGGGAAATGTTATTGATGCTATTGTTGTCCCTATTGGTCACTCAAATAGTCATATTGCTGAAGCTACTGCTACCCTTTATACTACTATTTTAGCTGTCGATCTGGGGTACTCCAAATTATGGTTGGAAGGGGATTCTCTGAACATTATAAATATTCTTAATAATAAAAAATTCTATCTCTTGGTCTATAGAGGCAACGGTTATGAAAATCAAAACCTTATTTCAAAATTTTGAAAAGGTGGTCATCTCCCATACTCATAGAGAAGCCAAGGGGGTTGCTGATTGGATAGCTAATCACGCAGTTCAAATGGGGAAAAAATGAGGTGGCTCGATGACTTAAACAAACATGTGGCTTAAAGAAATTATTAATTATGATGTTATTCATTCTAGAGTGAGGAAGATTTTCTTGGATTAGAAATTTAATGATTTGCGTGAGTGGCCTTATGGCTATCAGACTACCATTCCCAAGGAGGTACATTCATGTGAAGGCTATGCGCTCTCTGCACATATCCTCAAAAAGTTATCCTCAATATCGTGTCACAAATATCTGGTCTCACTTCTACCTCTCTACTATCGATATCTAGGCATCTTTGGTTTTTTGTTTGCTATGCAATATGGGAGGTGAATCGAGGAAGCAGGAACCCAAAAAATGTGATGATTGGAAGGCTAGGTAGGATGTTTGGAAGATCCTCCAGAAAGGGAAGGTGGTTAGCTACCTGGACTGGTTGCATGGATTCAAACCCCATGTCACCACTACCTTCTTCAAAAACTGGGTGGACGACAAAGTTACTTTACATGGAGTATCTATAAATCTTATGGAAGAATTCATTGCCGAGGTCATAGGCCTCCCCATGAAAGGCATTAAGTTTTTGAAGCAAACCAACATTTCCAATGCAGCCTACAAAAAAATCTCGAAGATAGAAGAAGAGGAATTTCTTTTGGAAAAGAATGGCGACTTCTATGATGTGCAATAGATAAAAGGTATATGGCGTGATGTGCTTGGTTGTATTGATGAGTACTTCATCCTTGATGGAAGAAATAAAAGGGTGCACAAATTCCACTTTGTCTTTCTTAACCATTTCAGGTACAAGGATAGAATTTCCTTCCCTTTCTATTTGTAGTTTTCTTTGCTCCAAAGTTTGAATGCCCATAAAAAGAAACAATCTCAACATATATTGCATGAAGGTCCAATTTTACTCATTAAGGGTTTTTGTAAAAATAAGTCCATTGCTTCGTCTCCATCCACTGGTAAGCATAAGAGTTCTAATCCCATAAAAGGTAAAATGGATGAGAGTGGTAAAGAGAAAATTAAGGTTAAATTGAAACCCTCCAGCTCTCAAAGACAAATTAAGGAACAAGATACTGAGGTGGAGAGCACTGAAGGCTCAGATAAGGATGCCCCTAATGAAGAGGAGGGGACAGATGTTGGGGAGTTTAGCTCTAACCTAGATGGTTACCCGGATTTGAAAGAGAAAAATGAGGATGGGAGACAGGAGGATACTACTAAGGTGAATTTGGAACAAAGCAAGTCTAAAAATGAGGACACTCATATTGTGTCTGGGGGAGGTGATAAAGAGAAAGAAAATTTATTTAATAATCTAGCCATCTTGAGTGAGGAGGAAAACATGGGGAAAGCTTCCACTCCTGTAAAGGATACTGAGGGACATGATAAGGAGGGCCAGAGCCACCGTATTCAAGTGGTGTCTGGTAAGGAGGAGTCATTGGATGGAGAGATTCAGATTGATAAATTTGGCCGCTTACCACACACCACTGCTGACGATGAGGGTGATTCCTTGGTGAGGGAAACCAAAATCTCCTTCCTTCACTCTACTAAACAAAAAGTTGACTCTTTCCTTCAAGTCAATTTTTGGTTATATAATTAAATAATGGGGCTGAAGAAGAAAGTGGATACCTTGCAACATAACCAGGAGGCTGACTGGGCTATTATTCAACACATGGAGATGCAAATGGGAGATATCCCAAAAAACCTAAAGGATTATGAGTAGAATCTTAGAGTGCTCATCAGGGAAAGTGGAACAAAACTGGAGCAAGCAACCTCAAGCGTCTGTGCAACTGTGACAACACTGGGCAAAAGAGTTAATGAAGGAACCATATCTTCGGAGGGCCCAAGCAAGAGGACAAGACAGAGTTTGAGGAAGAAAGCTTTGATTGCTGCTACTTCTTTGGCTACTGACTCCACCCAAGACATGGCTAAGATTGGTAAGGAGGTTGTCAAGATGATAATAGAACTACAATAGTTTTCTGGGTCTTTTTTTCTGGTCAGGTTCCTATTCTGGTCTTGTTTGCTAACTGGCACTTCTGGTTCCTGTGTTTAGTCCTTTTTTTGGGCTTTTAGTTTTTATCTTGTACTGTAGGTTCCAAGTCCTTGTAAAACCTGGGTACTTTATCTAGACTTTTTTAGTGGTTTTAGGTCCCTATAAAACCTGATTTTGGTTCTACTTTGCAGTAGGTTTTTGGGCTCTTTCCTGTTGGATGGCTTGTTTTTTCCTTTTTTGAGGATGTGAAAGGGTTTTGGGGTCCCTTCAAAACCTGTTTTTACCATAATCTAAAACATCGATGAACATTGTCAATGTTATTAAATTCGTTGGATAGGGTCACAATCTAATATTGAGTGTTATCTCAAAATTTTGTGCCTCAACTAGATCCTATGATTCAGTCACTTTGGGTAGGATGGAAACACTCCTGAGCTAGTGGGTGTACCAAAGGTAGGAGTGAATCTTTGGGTTATAGGCCAGTTCCTTATGATGTTTCACATATTTTCTTCTTCAAACATGAAATTAAACTTGAGAGGGAAAGGGATAGAAGGTGTACTAGAATTAAAACCTAAGGCTAAGGTGATGCACCAAACATTAAGATGAAAATACTATTGATCAAACACGAAGAAGCTTTCCTGAATGGTTAAGGGTGGCACAATATTGATCTCACAAGACATTCACACATAAATATTTCACAAGAAGGATATAATTTAGACAAGATGTTAGAGTGAATGATAGCATTCATAATTTGATAACTTGAAAGAAAGCATAAGTGTCATGACTTGCAACCTATATGAAGATTCCAAACCTTGCAAATAAAGACTGAGACACAAACTTAGGGACTCCAAAATAAATCACAAGAGTATATCATATCAGTAGCTTATACTACAAAAATGAATGCAATAAGAGCTTTGAATTGTTCCTTTATTCAAGCTTCTAAGATCATTCAATAATATTCCACCAATGTTTACAAGCAATATGCAAAAAAGTGTGAAGGACTCCTAAAAGATCACAACAAGATCACTTTTTTCAAAAAATTGGAACCCCTACAATAGGTTTACAATTGCCTTTTATAGAGTTTAGGAATAACTCTCATATTACATTGATTTCAAACTCCAACCAAGTGAAGTCAAGATTGCAGAGGAGCAATAACTACTAATCAGAGAAAATCATGATTGGATGCACATTCCTATACTAGAAGATTTGATCTTTTTCATGCAACTTCAGTCTAGAATACACATGAATGATGGCCTTAACCATTTTGATTGTGTAGATGGATGAGCAAGCTAGCAATGGGATGTCCTTTTCATTTACCAGGTAATGAGAACATGAGAAAGGTGATCATAGACATGATCAAAATGATTAGATTTTCCATTAAAGAGATAATTCTCTTTGTTCTCAAAATTGCAAGTCAACCATATCATCAATTCCACCATCAACCTTGCCATGTGGCCCAATAAAATTTCCACATTCTACCACCCTACCTAGCATTAATCTTTATGTTTCTCTGTTGACTATGTCAAATCACAGCTTCATAGCTACCTTTTCAATTTAACTATTTGGCCTTACAAAATTATGATTATCTATTATTTCATACTTATCATTGTGTCATAGCCTACCTTCATGTTGGCTCTTTGACTACTAAAACCCTATGAACAATGTGAAGAAGACCATTCACACCATGGTTGTAGCTAAGGCTTTATCATTTATTCTACCTACAAAACTACAAAATTAGTCATCCTACCCTTGTCACCTTGTCGTAGCTTGGAATTGAGGTTGGCATCAAATTCCTATGAACCTATGACCATTAAGAGCTTATATGTTAGCATCTCCTATTCATGTCATCATGAATTCACTATTGATTGTGGTCTAGATCCCTATGACTATACAAAACCATAACCCTAACCCTTGATTGCCCAGTTGATGAAAACTTTAGTTTAGCCTGTTAACTATTTAGATTAGCATGTGACTTTATGATCTCCTTATTTTCATGCTCTATCATTGCTTTTCTATTCATCTTCACTAACATTTTTTTATATCACTACTGAGTGATCTCCTACATTCTCTTATCATTCTGACCTATCTACATAGTCATAGTTTAAAAACTCTTTCAATCCTTAACCACATGACCAAGTGAATAAATATCTTTTAATAGAGTTTGTCATATTGTGGCTTATTCTAACTGATTTCCACTTGACATCATGATTGTGCAATCACATATATTTCTTTTAGATGAGTGTTTCACTAGGTCACTAACTTCCTTGCTCTTATGCTTCTCAACTACTCGATTGAGAGAACAAAAGATTTCATGAATGCTTATGGCTTATTTGCAAAGTTTTGGCTTGAGGTCTAACCTCACCATAAAGCATTGCAAAACCATGAAGACCACAACCCTTAACCATGATCGCCTAGTTGAAAGTGCAAATAGCTATCTCCATTTAATTGTGTAAAGCCACGACCAAAGAGTTTTCTACTTTGTAGCATTAACCTAAGGTTAGACCTAACCTTCTATGACCAAGTGATCAAGAGGAGTTCACAATTTTTCTGCCTTGACCAAGGGTTGACATTAGCCATGAGTGATAATGCAAAAAAATTGACTTTGAATGAGTTTTTGACCTTTCACAACCTCACAACTTAAGATTTTGAACTCATTCAGTAGAGCGCATCGAATGAATTTTTCATTCTTCATATGATTAGAAATCATCAACACATGTGATGATGTGAATGAGGCTTATATGTCTCTACCCACCATGACATGTGTCAATGCCTACATCTTTCTTGATTTTGATCTAACGACTAGGAAAATGTATCATTTTATTGTTCAAAAGCTAGAGAGGGGCCCACAAGTCAGTTGTCCAACCTTTTTCACCTCATTGCTTACTTCTTCTATCTTCAATTTTCTCTTGTGATGTTGTGATCAACTACTAAGCTGACTACCTCCCCCATCATCCACTCATCATGACTTGAATGCTTAACTCAATAATTAGCTTCACAATCATTTGAAAGAAACTTTTTGCATTGTCGCAACCCAAATGTGAGGTTTATGCTAATCACTTGCGAGTATGTGCCTCCACTATTTTTCCCCTTCACACCATAAGCTATGTAGTTTTCCTTGATGGTTGTGAAGCCTTGCACACTGCTTGATGTATATTTTTGCACTTTCACATTCTCTGTAATGGTTAGTGATAGAAAAGGAGTGATTTTTCCAATGAAACATTTTCACAACATCACAACTTAAACGTTTCAAAAGGGATGACCTTATAACATGAAAAGTGGCCAAAACACTTAGGGATATAAATATATAAGCAATATTTTCATTATCCCTATAATATTGTCAACTTATGAATAGATCCATGTAAATTGACATGGTTGTCACCTTTGATTTTGTGAGACTGGTCAACAAGTTCTACCAATTTTCATGGGGAGATAAAAATTGGTAACATCTTTGGTGATTTCTATGATATGGTTGCCTACTAGACATTACACAAATATCCTTAACTATCCATTAGGTATAGAGTCAATGTAAGGATGGAAAAAATGAGGAACTATCTCACTTAGCATTCAAAATCTTGGGAAGCTTTATTTAAAGTAGGGAAACTAAAACTAAAAATACCTGTGTTGGGACAACACTTAGGGAAACTAAAAACTAACCTACCCTAGACTAACTAGCAGCAGGAACACTAAACAAAGCCATTCAGTGGTTGGCTGAAATATTCATATTTCCCTTTTAGCTTGCAATGGTAGACATACATATTGGAAAATATGGAAAGATGGAAAAATAACCAATATTTGACCATCTAGTGCAATACTTCATGAAGTACAAAATTTTTAGTACTTACTTCATCAAGCTGAAATAACAAAATGGCTATTTTGGAATGATTCAATGTGTTGTATTTGTTCTTTTTCATTAGCATCCTCACACATGGGCTTTGATATAACTAATGTTGTTTCACATGTCTCAAACTGAGACAAGTATCTAACTGGGCAATCTCTTGAAGGTGAAAAAAGAATTCTTTGAGTTGGCATATTATCTTTCTAGCTTTTTTCCATGGTTTTCCTACATAGTCAACTCTTCTTCCATGGTCAAAGAACCATCATTTTCTGTTAAAACAACCTCCAAATAATTACATCTCTTATCAATAAATAACTCAACTTAAATATTTCATCATTAGCATGCTCCATAGTATGACTTTTATCCTTAGTAGGAAAATGCTTGGGCCTTAAAATATCTTCTTCTGCTAAGCAAACATTTGACATATGGAAATCCATGTTCGCATGGAAATCCTCAATGATGATGTCAAAATGGGTCTCCATACTTTGATCACCCTTTGTGTCTCTTGAAGAAATCCCTTCAACTTTAGCTTCCTCACCTTGCTCAACAAAGGATGGTAGTTCATCCACCCAAGTCATGACATCCCCGTTTTGATCCTCTATTATTATAGCTAATGGGGAGTCATAACTTTCAAGAACTATCACCTTCTCACCCTCTTGCTCAAAATATGTATGGAGCATAGCCAAGGAATCAAATTAGAAACCTCACCATCATTTGTCCTTACTCATGAGCCTCCTAAATTGGTTCTATCAACATAGAATCAACCAAATTATCTTCTTCTTCAACCCTTTGATCCTAAACTGGCTTAGATGGGACAACCTTAAAAAGGTTTGGCATTTGAAAATTGGGATTGTTGGTCCAAGATGACTGCCATGATTGATCAATGCTTTGACTATTAGGTCCAGGCCCAAACTTAAGGATCAAGGAAACTTGACTTAGCTAACTTTGCTCATTTAAAGGCTCATGCAGAGGATGCTCTATCTCTTTTTCCACTCTATAAACTTTGAAACTTGGGATTTCTAAATTAGGAGGCCTACTTGGAAGTTCTATAGGCTTGACATGCTTAAATCTTGGAGTGGGAATCTAGGGAAAGTTAGTCTTCCTAAAGCTAGGAAACTTTCCCTTTGAATGCTCTGCCACTATAGTCACTTACAATGACTATTCTACTTCTTTAGGGGTCTTCATATCATGGGTTGATTAACAAACTCATGAGATTTAGGTTTGAAACTAGGGACACAAGGGGACTGAGTCTTTATCTTTTGAAGATAAGTAGATAACCATCCCATATGCTCCTTGTTTGTAGCTATCTCCATTTCAAAATATTCATCATGTTTCCTTTACTACCAATCTATCACCTACTAATTTTAGTCAACTTGGTAGGCCCACTTCTCTTTCTACATAATATGCTCTTGATTCCTATCAATAGTTCTCATCTCATTTTGAAAGTTAAATAGAATGTCATCTAGGCATGTGTTAGCAATATGTTGAGGTTTTTTCTAAAAATTATTATGATAACTAGGACTAAACTAACTCTCATAGGGTTGTTGAGACATATTGGAAGACTGCCATAAGGCTTGAGTAGGGATGGGTGGGTGCTAAACATATGGAGTTTGCTGGGCATTTGATGATATAGGATTTCCAATATTTTGTTGGGTATAACTAGCATAATAAGTCTCTTGACATGATTGGTAAGAGATGATATGAGGATCTTCATGGAAATGAGGAAGATAAGGAAAATATGCATGATAACAAGACATGCTGAAACATTTATATAATCTACAAAATTGCTAAAATCATTGAGAAACTAGAAAACTAGGTTTGATTTTCTACATACCATCACTTGATCTGCTAAAAACCAATTGATACACTTCTAGAGTCACCAGATGTGTTAAAACATTACCTCCAAAGGTAGAAAATATTTTTTTCCACACCAAACAAAAATCATATAAAGCTTGAAAAGAACTAAAAAATCAGCTCTTTCTCCCACCGGGCATTGCATAATTGTTCTCTCAAAAAGTTACACCTCAACTAGATCCTAAGATTTAATCACTCGAGTAACATGGAAACATTCTTGAGGTAGTGGGTGTACCAAAGGTAGGAGTGAATATTTCGGTTATAGGTCAATTCCTCATGATGCTTCACCTATTTTCTTCTTCAAACATGAAAAACTTGAGATAGAAAGGGATAAAAGGAGTACTAGAATTAAAACCTAATGCTAAGGTGATGCATCAAACTTTAAGATGAAAATACTATTGAGAAGATGTGAAGAAGCTTTCCTGAATAGTTAAGGGTGGCATGATATTGATCTAACAAGACATTCACACATAAATATTTCACAAGAAGGAAAAAATTTAGACAAGATGCTAAAGGGAAAGATAGCATTCACAATTTGACAACTTGAAAGAAAGCATAAGTGTCACGAGTTGCAACTTGTATGAAGATTCCTAACCTCACTTGCAAATAAAGACCAAGAAACAAATGTAGAGACTCAAACATAAATTACATCAATAGCTTACATTACAAAAATGAACACAATAAGTGCCTAGAACCGTTCCTTTATTCAATCTTCTAAGGTCGTTCAACAACATTCCACCTATAGTTACAAGTAATATACATAAAGGTGTGAGGGACTCCTAAAATTTCATGATGGTATGACCTTTAGATTTAAAATTTCCTTTTATAGAGTTGAGGCATAACTCTGATATTACATTGAGTTCGAACACCAACCAAGTGGAGTCAATGTTGTATCCACTACACTATCTTGCATCCATAATTTCCCATCATGTATTCTACTTAATATGATCTATGTCCACTCATCTATGTCTAATTCATGGTAGAAATGATATTTAAATAGGTCTAGTTTCTTCAAGTGTTCAAATCTAGGCTTCATATTCATATCGTGGTTAAAGACTAATTCCATATCCTTGTTCATATATTCACTCCCAATAGATTTAAACTTGTTGCTAAGATAAATTCCTATATCTTCCAAATAAAATAAATTGTTTGGAGTAATGGATAATGTTGAGTTAGGGTTTCCTTCTATGGGTTTCATAGAAACAATCTTCAATTTTGGTCTCTCCTCATTTTCAACATTATGAACTACAGAGATATCCATGCTTCTAACAAATGTGAACTTTTATCAAATAAATTATGTAGATAAATGATTAAATACCTTTTTTGAAAATAGGGTTTTCTTTGAAATCACCTTAACAAGTCACTTTTGAGTGCTCTTTGCTTTAGATATATTCACAATGAAGTGGAAATCAAGTTTGTACTCCATTTTATTCTTTCAACTTGAATTTGCATTAATTGCATACTTTGCAAACGTGAAAAAGTTGTCAATTATGTTTTGAAAAAAAATAACTACTCAAGATTTTCTATCTGATCTCCAAATGCTACCTGGGGTTAACCATAGCTTTCTTTTATCATGATAAAGCTCCGCTAAACTTTGCTTCATGAAATTCTTAGCAAAAACATAGTTTTCATCTTCTGCTACAGAATTGGCTTTCTCTTTAATAACAATAACTCTCAATTACTTCACAACTAGTTTACATAAGCTCCAAATTGAAAGCAAGCTTAGTTACTCTTTAAACATATCTCGGTACACCTTTTCCTATCTTTGCTACCTCTCATTCAATCTCTAACTAAAGTTTCAAATTCTAATGTTGTGAACAAGTTTAATTCAACTTAATTGAATAAAACTTAACAACTGACTTCATTGTTCTTGTCTCATAATCTTCTAGCTTTTCTTTTGAGATTTCTAATACTTTTACAAATGCCTAATTGAGTTCTTCTCAAAGTTCATTGACTACATTTCTTTGTTCCTCATTGTCTTTGTTAGTTTCAGAGTTCCTCTCATGGTCCCTTCTATCATTTTTGATCTTTCTTCCATCATTCCTTCTATTTCCAAAGTTTCCTCCACTGTTCCTTCTATCTCCAAAGTTTCTATCCATTCTTCAATACGTTGATGTATGTCCAAAGTTGTTTCATAACTGGCATACTAGAGTTCTGCTTCTAGGATTCTATTGATAATTAGGTGCATGACAATTCCAAGCTACGTGTCCAAGGTTATTACACTTATAACACATGACCTATCTTCTTTCTTCATAAAGTCTTCATTCTCTCAATGCCCTTTCATTATATCTTCTTCTCTCTACAAGGTTAGTATTCCTAGATATTCTACTATTCCTTCTATCATTATCATACTTAGATTTCCTACAATAAATTTCTCTATGACCCATTCCATGAAAATTATGACAATGAAAATACTTAACATGATTAAATGACTTATTTGTAGAATCTCTTTTCATATGACCTATTTCATTACATGAAAGAAACTTACCTCTGAATTCATACCTAGTTTCCTTAGGATATTCCACTTACTTGGGTTCATCCAAGATTTCAACTTCTTTTTCTTGACCAACTTCTTTAGGCTTATCAAAAGATTAACTAGATTCAATCTTATCATCATATTTATCTTTTTCTTTTAGATCTAATATAATCTTAGGTTTCTTAATAGACATGTTGAATAGATATTCAAGACCATTCTTATCATAAGTAGGTCTCTATATTGACATTGAATCATCAAGTTTTTCTCTGCTAGAATAAATCTTCTCATGTTGTTGCTTGCATTCAATTAATTCACCTTTCACAATAGTATAGTACTTATGAAGTTCTTCATGATCTTCTTCTAATGTTCCAAGCTCAGATGTCTTCATTTCCAGACTTGCTCTAAGATCTACAAATTCTCAATCTTCAAATTAGATTCAACTTTGCTAGGATCACTCCTCAAAGTCAACTTCAAATTTTTAATCTTTAGTTCATGCTTCAAGATCTTATACTTTTTTCTTCAGCTTTATATAATCATCATCACTACTTTTAGATTTAGTAGATTCAGGCTTGGATTTGAGATATTTAATCTTTTCCTTCAATTGTCCAATGTGTACTTTGGAGTCTTCATATCTATACTTTAGCTTATCTCTTTCTTTAGTAAGGAGATCAATTTGTTCAATTGCCTCTTCATGATTCTTCATCAACTGTACCATATACATAGGGATCTTACTCAAGTTGTTAAGCCTCTTCTGAATAATTGTTCTCTAATACCCATTATTAGAAATAAGACTTATTGGGGGTGGCAGGTGTAGACACCTAAAAACCTTTAGAAAATAAACTATTTTTATTTTCTGAAAAATTCCTGATGATATCATCATTTATTAATTAATTAATTATTTAATTTATTTATTTATTTTTATGCCATTAAATCCCTTTATCTTAATTAAAAATATTTAATTAAGGAATCCCTCCCAAAAATGTTTAAATCTTATTTAAATATTATTTCCTTATTTATTAATTATTTAATTAATAAATTGACCAAAAAACCCAAAATAAATTAAAAAATTATTTTTTGCCCAAAACTTGGCCAATTTCCTTAAGAACACTAACCTCTTCCAAAATCTTCTAATCCTTCTTTAATTTTGATTAAAGGCTAATCCCATCATTTCCTACCCCTAATCCCAACTCAAAATATTTAATTAAGATTAAATATTAATCCTCATGTTTATTAAAAAAGTTTTAATAAATATCTCCTCAACCCAAACTCTTGAAATAAATAAAACTTTATTTATTTCCTAGAAATCTAATTTATCCTCATCCTAAGAAGTTCTGGACTCTTCTAGAAAGTCTTCATCCTCATCCTAGGAAATTCTAGACTATTCTAGAAAGTCTTTATCCTCATCCAAAGTCTAGACTCTTCTAGAAGATGTCTTTAAACCTAATCCTAATCCCCTCCTAACCTTGTCACATTCCCTAAACATGGGTTAAAACTTACTAACCCAAGCCAAAGTTAACAAATATCTCCTCCTTCACCCACCCTCATTAAATGCCATCCACTTGCCTATCCCTAAGCTAATCCTAAACCATCCTAAACCATCCTCTAAACATTTGCAAAATCTTAAGCAAGCTTAAAACCCTCCTAATCAAGCCCAAGTCAAAATTTCTCTCATCTCCCTCAAAATATCTCAACCATAAAACTTTATGAAGCCCACTAGGCCATAAATGACTCTTCCAAGCCCTTTTATTGCTCTTACAAGCCATTATGAGGGTCTTTATGAAGATTTTATCCCTTGAGCCTCCTTTTTTGACTCATCCTTCCCCTTTCCTCCATCCTCTCACAATGTGACATGTGTCACTCCTTGATTGGCTATAAGGAAGCACAATCCATGTGCTCTCCTCTCATGCAATCTAAGCCCTCCATGAGCTTTTCCCCATCCTTGCATCCTAGCCCTTGATCCCTCAAGCCCTTTGCCTATTTAGGGAATCCTCTCCCAAGCCATTTTAACACAATCCATGAAGTAAAGTCATAATGCCATTTTAAGAAGCCATTTTACATCAAAACCATACACTCACACCCAAATTCCAACTCCATTTGAAGCCCTTTTTGAAGCATAAAGCTTGAGCATACATCCTATCTATTTAGACAAAGCTACTCAACAAGAGAGCTTCTCATTGAGAGAGCCCATTAATGGCTCATATTCTCAATTGAGAGCTCATCTTAGTCTATCTCGAAGTTTATGAATTTTGTTTAGTTTGTAGAAGCTTTATTTAAATTTGGTTTCTATTAGCATACTAACATTGCTCATATACATTTTGGCACGCCCGGTGGGACCTCGCATGGGTCATCTTCATTAGCTTTTTTAGTCAAATTTTGTATGTCATTTGCTAATTTTGGCTAATTTTGCTTGTTTTTGTGATTGGTAGGATTTTATAAATTGGTTTTGTAGGTCCACATGAGCATGAAGAAGACAAAGGAACTCATAGTCTATCTCATAGTATTTGCAGATTTTTCAAGCTTATAGGTGGACAAAGCACTTGGAATTCTTCTTCCTCTTCTTGTCTATATTCTTCTTATTCCATCTACTTCTTCTTCTTCTTTTTGTGGGAGATCTTGGCCATTTTTTTTTTAAGGAAGCAAAATTATACACACTTCTTTTTAGTGCTTAAAATGAACCCCCAAATCATACTTAAATCCATTAAAAGATTAAAAATTTGCAAAAAAGAAAAAATCTTTTAACAAGTGAAACTAAACCAATCCAATCATTTGCATCCTTGCAACATCAAGGTTTTAGATGCATTCATACAAAGTTAGGAACACTTCATTTTTGGGAATTTAAAAAGAACTTCAAGTTTCCATTTCAAAAGGTTCAAAATCAACACTAAGTGCACACTAAAATCTAAATCAAACTCAAAGCATCAATCAAGGATAAACTGAACCTCATTTGCAAATATTTTAAAGTTCTTTTAAAAATCTCATGAAAACTAAGAGTCCTAAATGGTTGCCAAAAATTGTCTTAAAAGCTTTGTTATTTGTTCCAAACAAATGTCTTGTTGCAAAATCTTGAATGTTTCTTAGGTTTTTCATGCATCAAAACAATCTAGGAATATATTTTTGGGCTTAAAATATGCAAACTAGAACACAAAATCTTGAATGAAAACCAAAGTCCAAAGAGTCATTTTCACTTTTGAGTCCAAAACAATCTTGAATGATCTAAGGTTAAAACAAAGCACTTCAAAGTTTTTAAAACAACACACAAAATCTCAATCTTGAATGCTCAAAGGAAAAAACTTGAATGTTTAATCACTTGTCTTTGATTGCATGTTTCTAAAATCACTCTTGAGTGCTATGGTTTAAAATCAAGTTTATTTTTTTTATGAATGCATGATTAAAACAAAAAATCCAATCTTGAATGCCATAGATCAAATAATCATCTTTTAGGGCATAAAAAGAATCCACATTTTTGAAATCTTCTAAGTTATAAAAACTAATAAAGACACTTTGAGTAAGTTTGTAGTTGGACTCACCCTCTTTAATCACCCATCAATTTAACCATTGGTTGCAATCTCAGCACCATCTATGGGGATGGGTCTACCTAAGAGGGTGTTAAGTGCTCCACGCAAATCAAACTCCACTCACTTGGGTTTTTAGTGATTTTTCTAATTTAGAAAATTTCTTGAATGCGCATTAGTCTCGCTAACACTTCATTTGGGCATAAAAATTGAACAACTCTTGACGTGGAGGGCCTCCAAGCGCGCGCTTGGCAATCGAGTTTCACACATCTTTGTTTTGGGCTTAAAACAAACTCACACTCAATCTTGAGTGCCTAACAATCAATGAACATTGCATGGTTTGGACGCATTTTCAATGACACTCACATTTCTTATGTTGACAATCTCTTGACTTTCATTATGCTGATGATGCTGTCAAATTGGAATGAACATTGTATGCCATAATCACAAGTGTCTTCAATCATAGCTTACAAAATCTAAATCATCAATTGGAATAAACGTGTCTTTTAAAGCCCAAGATCATGTATGTGGTCTTGTTTTACACTTTTTAGGAGGCCTGCTTGGGGATTTCATCACCCCTTGGGACGACCTCAACTCCAGCGTTTTGGCGGAGTATAAAAATTGAGAGGTGAATCCAAAGACACGTCTCTTGGAATCAAAATTTTGTCACTCAGGCTAAGCCTCAAGGAACTTTATACCCTTGAGAAGTGAAAGAGGAGAAGTGGGTTACCGCTCCTCTCGACTGTGTGACATCTTTTTGGTTTCATCTACGGATTTGGGCCTCACGTACCTTGTGTATATCGAGGGCTCCCTAGCTATAACAAATTTCATCCTTGTAGAAAGCTTCCTAGGATGTTGGTGTGTTTGATGTGCTTGCTCCAAAATTTTGTCTACTTGTTTTTTCATAGCTTTTGAATGAATGTTTGCCAACTTTGGTCAAAATCTCAAAAAAGCAAAAATCTCCCAGCTCAAGGCATACTTAGCATAGTCACCGCCTCATCAGAAAATCATCCAAGCTCCCCCGCTGCAACCGAGTCTATCTAGTTCCTTGCTTTAGAACAATCCCAAATCCAAAGTCTCTCCAAATAATCCCCCCCAACCAGCTAGCAACCCAATCCAAAATCACACCCAAGCCTTTAGAGAGTTGTTGTGATTCTGCTAGAATTTGCTATCCAATCAATCTGACCAATCCACCAGCCTCACCAAGGTTATCCCTTTGATAGAGCTTTGTCTAGGGTAATCTAGCTTTATCACTTGTTATCCCTCATCACCTTGAGCTAAAGGTTGGGATCCACAAGTGGTCAATCTCATGTCATGCTCATAGGATCATTAGTCTATCCTTAAGTTGACACAATCTCCACCAATTCAGCACATAGGAAAGCAAAACTCTCACTTTTTGATAGTACGCCCTTGAAGTCTTCCATCCACAGGAAAGCCAAAATCCTCCAGCCAATCCTCCTTAGGTCTGTTATACAACTTTGACTCTCCCTAGGAAATCCTTCATCAGCCAATCCAAAATCTTCACTTAATCCAAATCCAACCATGAGCTTTCGTGTTCATCCATATGCAAGAGCCCATCCCCATCCAACTCATCATCAAAACATGAAATCCCAAGCCTATCATGATGTGTTCGGTCATATTGTCCTTGCTCCCGCCACCTCCTATTCCAATGATGATGAAAATCTTGTTGACTATGACGGGTATATTGAAAGCCTTAGAGGCCTTCCACCAACCATCCCCCAAAATCCAAGAGTTATTCCAAACTATCTAGTCATGCCATCTGATATCCTAGCTTCTCCTCCATCACCGAATCAACCAAGCTTCCAATCTTCCACCCTCATCACACCAGCTATTCCTATTAATCCACCATCTCCACCTCCGACACATGAGTCTCCAAGGAATCTCCTAGAGGAAATACAAGAAAAGTTGCCTCCAACAGTCGATAAGCCATGTCATCTAACCCAACCATGTGAAGTAGTCACGGATGAAGCTTTCCCATCTATAATATCACCCCCATCTCCCATAGCTATCATCCCCATACCATCCATCAAATTGCTTAAAATCATTCCACTACCCGCAAGCATCAAATTCCCACCACCCATCGAATCACTCCAAATCCCATCCACATCTCCTCCTCCAAGCATTATCCAAATCCCATTTAATGAACCTCATGCATCCACTCCCATCCATTCCTGTCAAGATCTTGTCCAAAAGCATGTTGAAATATCCTCTGACAGAACAGTAGATCCAGCCATCCCACTTATTCCCCTACATGATCCACTTTTACCATCCCCTCCATATCTAAATCCTTCCATCTTACTTACCCCATCTCAAGATCCCTTTCCCTCAACCTACCCAACTCAAGATCCTATCCTCCCATCTCCTCTGCTTCATGATCATACATCTCCCATAATCCATGATGATAAATCCATCAAAGAAGAACTAATTATCATATCCGAAGCTCCAACTCCTTCAGCTAGTAATGGACTCACATCTTGTGTTCCAAATAATGAACATCATATTGAAAAAAGAAATGAAAATGTATTTCTAGATGTTGGTATCCCCGCTATTCCTGCATGGTCCCAAGTCCTTCCATCTCCACCCCAAAGTTCTCATCCATCTTATTCCGCATCTATTTTGGGCCCTCATCCTACTCCTTATCTCCAACCTTCCATTTTGGGTCCATATATCCCTTATCTAAATCCCACACCCTTTCCATCCATTTTGGGTCCTTACATACCTAATATGAATCCTTTATCCCCTCCATCTATTTTGGGACCTACACCTTCCCCGTTTTCATCTATTTTGGGCCCATACCCTTCCTTCCCTCCATCCATTTTGGGCAATTATATCCATCCATATCCTATGTTCCAATCTATCCTTCCATCCCCTCAAATCCACCAGCTAGATCATCAAAGGCACTCACCCTTGAATCCCTTCCAACCTTTAAACCCTATCACTCCATCAATTATCCCTCCATCTCCTCCATGCTCTTGTTCCCATCCCATGGCTAATAGAAGCATATTGGATGCCAAAATACAAAAGCATAAATCCAAAAATCCACAAAAATCCAAGTCTCAACATGTCCCTTCTAAAATACATGTTCAAAACAAGAAACATTTAATCCCAATCAAAGAAAAAGTCAAGAGGCCACAAAAGCCCAAGCTAAAAAAGTCAAAAATCATGTGGATACCCAAGATGCTCATAAAAGAAATGCATCTCAAACAAAAATCTCAATTGGCATCCATTCATGCTACTCAAAAAGCCTCATCCATCCATCCTTCATCCAAATCCCCATATAAGCATCCTTCATCCCCGCAATCCACTTTTAGTCCATATGCTTCTTATCCTAAATTTCCCATCCTCCATCTTCTAACTCTACTTTTAGTGCTTATCTTTCTCTTCCTCCATTTTCTCCTCAACCTCGCTCAAAACCATCTTTCCCACTATTTTATCACCTCTCAAGGTGTGTGCCAATGATGATCTTTCCATTTTCCTCATCCATTTACCCATAAGCCTTATGTCTTTGCATCCATTATCTGTCAAACTCCCACCCACCATTCCACTTGTTCAATCCAATCCTTTTTCATCCATCCTACCAACATCTATGAGCCAAAAATAGCTGAAGAAAGCCAAAATCATTCTAGCTAAGTCTAAAGTCAAAAAGTCAAAAAGTCAAAAAAAAGTAAAGAAAAATAAAGTGTCCACTGGTGAAAACTTGGCAATTCAAGCGCCTTGGAAAAGTACCATGATGAAAACTTGACAAACAAGCGTCATGCGTAATCTCGTCATCCCCAGCTTAGCCTATCACTCTCATGCTTTTGGTCATCTCTTGACATCCAACTCAATCTTCCAATCTATCCACCTATCTTCCACCCTCCATCCTCCATCTCACACCATCCACTTATCTCCTGCAGCTTCAGCCAACCATCCCAGCTATCATCCATCTCCCTAGCCCCTTCAGCTTTTTCCATCCTAGCTTCAATCCTATCACATCCATCATAAGACCTCCTTCTGCATGTTATCTTCTGATTGGGGGCACTATATTCCTTGGAGATCTTGTCTTGTCCATCCTCCCTTGTCATCGGTATCTAGCTCTAGGCTATCCTCATGCAAACCCAATGTCATCTCTTTATATCCATCATAATCCTAGCTATCTACCATCCTATCCAGCCATCTCATCCTGCTCCTCTAGCTATCCTTGGTTGTAGATCTATCATCATCATTGGATGCATCCTACCAAATCCATATCTTTCGCTATCACCCCACCCTTAGCTTTCGCATCTTGCACAACATCAAACCATCCTGCTATCCTATCATCCTGAGCTCTTGCCTGCTTGTAACTATCTTGGTCAGCTTCAGCTTGTAAATATCTTGGTCTGTCAGCTTGTACATCCTCTTTAGCTTAGTAACATTGTATCTATCCAATGTTCGTGTCAGTTTGTCCTTGATCAGTATCTTGCACCCATCGCACATCTTGGTTAGCTATTCCAACGCATCCTTTAGCTAGATTTCCTGTCACCAAAGTGTTATCTTTCTTAGTTCAGCTTGCCAGACACATCACTCATCCAAATCCACCAACTTCGATGCTCTCCGATAGGTCCTTGTAGGATATAGCTTTCCTCATGTCTGATCTTGGTCCGTTAGTACCTTGTCCTACCCATCTCATTGGCAAACGACTCTCTTTTGGATTTTCACTTTCTTTTGATTTGGGATCTTCCCTTTTGGGTCTTGAAGTATCTTTTTCGAGCGATCTCCTTGTTCCCTCTTCAAGGTTGCCACAATCTTCCATATCATGGTATGCTGCGAATGGGGCAATTAGAGCGTAAGGTATTGATCAGGTCTTTCATTTTTATTTTTATTTTGCTTGTGGGTTCTCCAATGTCGTTTCCACGCTGCTTCCTCTAAGATTCATGTGTGATGCTGGGGCAATCCTTGCGTGTTTGTTTTGAGTCAGTTCGTCAGTCCTTTGGACGGTTGGTGAAAAGGCCTTGATGTTCTTGGTAACCTTGGAAATTAACCAATAGTCCTATAGCAAATCTAGTGCTCAACTACATGGTGGTACTTCTCTTTGAAGTATCCCCCTGCTCAAAAAGCTTCAATGGTTTTCCTTCATCTCCATTATCCCCCATCCATATCCAACATCCGTCTCTCCTACCCTAGCTTATGCATCAGTATCTCTTTGAATCACTCCTCACTCTTAGCTTTAGGGATCCACAATCCTAGTCTTAGGGATCCACCAATCCAAATCAATCCACCAAGCCTCATCTTTCGAGATCCACAATCCTAGTCCTAGGGATCTCCGAAACCCATCTTCCGCCAATCTGACTTTTTGAAATCCTATTGCATCAGCTTTTTAATCCTCTCATCCATCTCCCCATCCTGGATTCGTTTTATAGCGCTTGGCTCCGTCATCCTTTGCAATCCTTGAGAACTTAAGCTTGCTTCCTCTTGTGCCTCTGATTCTCCCTTTATCATTCTCCCATAGTGAGAGTTTGAGCTAACTAAACCCCTTCTCTTTGCCAATCTAAGTCTTCTTTCTCATCTTGGATTCTTGTACTTTTCAAGAAGTCGTCGAGCCTCGCTTTCTCTCCCCGTCGCTTCTTGAGGGGGCATCTCGCAGCCCATTCTGTCCTCTTCTGCTCTAGCCTTGGGCATCTTATTTTTTTATCTTTGATGCCATGCCACTTGCGGCATCACATCAAAGAGGGGCAAAATTTAGACACCTAAAAACCTTTAGAAAATATAGTATTTTTATTTTCTAAAATTTTTTGATGACATCATCATTTATTAATTATTTAATTTATTTATTTATTTTTATGCCATTAAATCCCTTTATCTTAATTAAAAATATTTAATTAAGGAATCCCTCCCAAAAATGTTTAAATCTTATTTAAACATTATTTCCTTATTTATTAGTTATTTAATTAATAAGTTGACCAAAAAACCCAAAATAAATAAATAAAATTATTTTTTGCCCAAAACTTGGCCAATTTCCTTAAGAACACTAACCTCTTCTAAAATCTTCTAATCCTTCTTTAATTTTGATTAAAGGCTAATCCCATCATTTCCTACCCCTAATCCCAACTCAAAATATTTAATTAAGATTAAATATTAATCCTCATGTTCATTAAATTTTTTTTAATAAATATCTCCTCAACCCAAACCCTTGAAATAAATAAAACTTTATTTATTTCTTAAAAATTTAATTTATCCTCATCCTAAGAAGTTCTAGACTCTTTTAGAAAGTCTTCATCCTCATCCTAGGAAATTCTAGACTATTCTAGAAAGTCTTTATCCTCATCCAAAGTCTAGACTCTTCTAGAAGATGTCTTTAAACCTAATCCTAATCCCCTCCTAACCTTGTCACATTCCCTAAACATGGGTTAAAACTTACTAACCCAAGCCAAAGTTAACAAATATCTCCTCCTTCACCCACTCTCATTAAATGACATCCACTTGCCTATCCCTAAGCTAATCCTAAAACATCCTAATCCATCCTCTAATCATTTGCACAATCCTAAGCAAGCTTAAAACCCTCCTAATCAAGCCCAAGTTGAAATTTCTCTCATCTCCCTCAAAAATATCTCAACCATAAAACTTTATGAAGCCCACTAGGCCATAAATGACTCTTCCAAGCCCTTTTATTGCTCTTACAAGCCATTATGAGGTTCTTTATGAAGATTTTATCCCTTGAGCCTCCTTTGTTGACTCATCCTTCCCCTTTCCTCCATCCTCTCACCATGTGACATGTGTCACTCCTTGATTGGCTGTAAGGAAGCACAATCCATGTGCTCTCCTCTCATGCAATCTAAGCCCTCCATGAGCTTATCCCCATCCTTGCATCCTAGCCCTTGATCCCTCAAGCCCTTTGCCTATTTAGGGAATCCTCTCCCAAGCCATTTTAACACAATCCATGAAGTAAAGTCATAATGCCATTTTAAGAAGCCATTTTACATCAAAACCATACACTCACACCCAAATTCCAACTCCATTTGAAGCTCTTTTTGAAGCATAAAGCTTGAGCATACATCCTATCTATTTAGACAAAGCTACTCAACAAGAGAGCTTCTCATTGAGAGAGCCCATTAATGGCTCATATTCTCAATTGAGAGCTCATCTTAGTCTATCTTGAAGTTTATGAATTTTGTTTAGTTTGTAGAAGCTTTATTTAAATTTGGTTTCTATTAGCATACTAAAATTGCTCATATACAGTGGGGGGGGGGGGGGTTGGGGGTGAACTAGTAATCTACAAACTTTAGTCACCAATGGATAATATTTCTTACTTTAAACCATGCATAACAAAGTAATAAACTAATGTTGAATAGCAATAGTAACCATGCACAAAGATAATTGATAACACCATATTTTGTTAACTAGGGAAACCCTACCCAAGGAAAAACCCCAATGGGGATGATATCCACTAGATAACATATTGATATATAAGTTTCTTGTTAGAGGATGGACTTTGTTAGGAGTCAATGAGAAAATTCAGTATAAGGAGTCCCTATTAGGAGACTTTGAATCCCTATTAGGAGATTCCAACCCTATTAGGAGTTATGGTACAACAAATGCAAGATGAGCCCATTGCCCAAACATAAACTTCCAATTACAAGAAGAGCTCACTTCCCAAACAAGTAATCAAACTTCTAGAATATAGATTCTTTCTCAGTTCAATCTAGGATCACAAAAAAGTTTTAAAAAATTTGCATATATTGCTTTCATAGTAAGTTCATATATCACAATACTCGCACAACTTACATCACAATTACTCTTCTTATCACAAGATTTCCTTTGCATAAATATCATGCCTTTACACAAATCTCTTCTAGGTTAGCTAAGATCATAATACACTTTTCCAACTAAGAGTAAAAATCTAGGATGTCAGCCCTAGTTGGACAAGTAATCATTTTGTAAACAAAATAATTCCTTTCCTTTAATTTCGCTATCTTGTTTCACTGGTAGAACACAAATATCTCTTTTCCATATAATCTGTACTAACTTTTGAGGTTATACACATCATTATCAACATGTATACTATCTCCATCTAACTTCACTAGTCATAATATGATGTTAGAAACAAGTTACAAATAAAAAAATACACTATTGTAAACCAAGTTCATACTTAGACAATTTTTTGATGCCAAAAGCTAAGTATCTTTATTTTTGAGGTTTCCTATAAGCATGTAAATCACGTGTTGCCATAAATGACAATAATTACATATCCTCATTAGCTAATTTTCAACACTCCTTATTTTCACGCTCTATCACTACTTTTCCATTCATCTTCACTAACATTTTTTGATATCACAACTGAGTGATCCCCTACATTCTCTTATCATTCTAATCTACCTACACAATTATGGTTTAAAACCTCTCTTGATACTTAACCACATGACCGAGTGAATCAATATCCTTTAACTGAGTTTCCCATATCATGGCTTATTTTTCCTGACTACCACTTGACATTGCACATGTGTGATCACAAATATTTCTTTCATGCTGAGTGTTTTTCTAGGTCACTCACTTCCTTTCTCTTATGCTTCTCAACTACTCAACTAAGCAAACAAAGGATTTCATGGCTACTTGTAGCTTTTTTTTGAAGTCATGGCTTGAGATCTAATTGCACCATAAACCATTGTGAAACTACAATGACAACAATCCTTAATAGTGATTTCCTAGTCACAACCACAACAACTATCTCCATTTAACCCTACAAAGTTGTGACCATAGAGTTTTCTACTTTGCAACATTAACTCAGGGTTAGACATAACCTTCTATGACCAAGCGATCAAGATTAGTTCATAGCTTCACTACCTTGAACAAGGGTTGACATTAACCACAAGAAATCATGTGAAACATTTTATTTTGAATGACTCGTTGACCTTTCGCAACCTTGCAATATAAGATTTTGAACTTATTTGCCAGAGAAATCAATTGAGTTTGCCATGCTTCATACAATGAGAAATTATCAACCCTTGTGATTATGCAAATGATTCTTATATGTCTCTAGGCCACCATGACATGTGTCATGCCTATAGCTTTTTTGCTTTTGATCTGACAATTGGGAAAATGCATCATTTTATTATTCAAAAGCCAAAGAGGGGCCCACATGATAGTTGTCCAATATTTCACCACCTCACTGCTTCCTTCTTTAGCCTTAAATTTTCTCTTGTGATGTTGTGATCAACTACTAAGTTGACTGCCTCCTCCATCATTGCATCATCGTGGCTGGAATGCTTAACTCAACCATTAGCCTCATGATCACATGAAAGTAATCTTTTTACACCATCGTGAAAACAACATGAGGTTTATGCTAATTACCTATTATCTTGTGCCTTCACTATTTTTCCCCTTTGCACCATAAGCCACACAGTTTCCCTTGATAGCTATGAAGTTGTGCACATTGCTTGATTTCTTCTTTTACAATCTTGCATCCCCTACAATACTTAGTGATAGAAAAGGAGCTATGTTGCAAATGAAACATTTTTGCAACATTGCAACTTAAATTCTTGAAAAATAATGACATTATAATATAAAAAGTGCCCAAAATACTTAGGGATATAAATATATAAAAAAGATTTTCCTCTATCCCTACAATATTATAAACTTATGAATAGATCCATACACTTTGATGTGGCTATCACCTTTGACATCATGAGACTGGTCAACAAGTTCTACCAATTTGCATAGGGAGATAAAATTGGTAACAATAAGAATGAAAATTCAACTTAGCACTGAGGGACATGACAATACTGAGGTCATATTTGATAGGTTACCAAGGCACTAAGGGACAAAGTAATGCCTAGGACTGGATAAGTGCTGCTTTATTTGAGACATTTGAGATATTATAGGTTGATTGAGGATGATTTGGGATGATTTTGGGTTGATTGTAAGGGATTCCAATGATGTTAAAATGGTTTGGGGTTAATCAAATGAGATTTTTATGATGTTGAAATGATTTGGAGTCAATTCTGTAAATTTTGGATTAAATAGGAACCAGTTCTAAATTTATCTACAATTAATTTAAAAAGGGATACAAATGATTAAGGATATTTTTATAATATGATCTAATGATAATTAGATTGACCAAAAATTAGTGCAATGAGAAAATGGGACAAGTTAGTATGAAAATGTGATTAAATAGTAGACAAACCATTTTTGAGCATGTACATTTTTCCCCTCTTTGATACAATGTGATTTAGAGCCTTGTGTCAAAAACTATCAATGAAAAATTTCATAAAAGCATGCCCTAATAAGAATGGTATATATGGGTTCCCCCTCAAGAAATTGACCAAAAAATGCATTTGATAGGTCAATATGTTGACAACAAGAGGAAAAAACCATAGCAAATGCTAGATCACAAATTAGAGCTCAAATGCAAAAGTGAGGGGGTCTGATGTGCAAAATGCATCATGATCAACATACAAAATGCCTCTTGCACATCCATCTAGGTAGAAACAAGAATATAAAAGCACTTGGAGAGGGGTTTGGATGTTATTTTCACCCTATAATTTGGAAGAAAAGAGCTCTAGAGAAAGGAAGATGGATAAGCTACCCAAGGAGCAACATCATAGAGAAAAATTGCATACCTACTAATTATGGGAAGACATAAGATGACCAATGAGTACATTGAATTCCCTCTATGTATTGTATGCTTTTAATTCATTTCAAGATTGGTTAGGGGTCAAATTGGGCCCAATCGAGGTCCTACGACCCCAAGTGCACTCAAAATGCACTCAATTGTGCACTGAGTGAACTTGGGATGACCAAGTGTGCATAAAGTGCACTTGGCATGCCCAAGTCTATACTAAGTGTAGCTAAGGCCCCAACTACATGCCAAGATGCTTTAAGGGTCCAAAAATAGTGTAAATGAGCCCAGAATGACCTAAAACTTTTCATGCATGCCAAAAACCATAGGATAAGGTCAATACATAAATTGACCCAATCAAAACATAGTCAAATATGGTCAACTTTGTCAAACCTAGGTAAGATTTAGGTCAAACCTAGTAGAACATTAATAGTGAGTGATGTAGAGGGTCAAAAAGAGTGCAAATGAACTTAGAGAGACCCAAAATTTGGTATGTGTGTTCAAATCCCTAGAGAGAGTTCAAAACATAGATCTGAGCAACCAAAAATTAGGCACATGTTCACATCAGATTTGAAAGCTTATGTCAGGAGGCATGGAACTGATGAAGAGCATCTTCTGGTTATTAGCAGTAGGCTTGCTTGCAATAGGGATCCTATTGACCAACTTATTGAATTTAGAAATGAAGTCCCTCATAGTAACATTGGGTTCCTTCTTTATCTGGGTAAGTTGAGTCAAGAGGGTATGCTCATCCTCTATACTCTTATAGTGTGCTTCAAATGAGTTCCACATGTTGTCTGAGGTTGTGATACATCCTATTGGAAGGTATTGAAAGCACTCTGTTGCATTGTCAAAAAAGGTTTCCATAAACATCCTCACTGCTACATCTTCATGTTGAGGATAAATGATATTGCGCACATTGAATAAAGCCACAATGTTTTCATTAGTAAAGACCTTCACATCACAATTGAATATTGGGAAATTCTTTCTAGAAGCTCTAGACAAGTCGGTATTGGAAGTAGGTTGCAAAGGGGCAATAGCATTACCCCAAGAAAGAGCCATTGAGGCAAGGTGGATTACACAATGATGCAGTTTGAGTGCAGAAAATAGGAGGCAAAGATGAATGGCTGTGTATTTGGGCAATAGGGCGTAGAGGCAAAAAAGAAGCACCATGGATACCTTGATATACTAGATCCTAAGAGAATGTTCTCCCTCTTCCTATAGGATCTTCCAATATAGGGAACTTAACTTTCTACAATTCTTCAAACATGAGGTTAACCTTCCCTTTACCACGAGCATTGTGGTTATATGTAGAATCTAGAATGAACTATCTTAGCTCACAATGGGTGTACTTCTCTTAATCTCCTTTCCCATAAAACTCCCTCTCAGTATTCAACATTAGCTTCCTCTCTTTCAAGGGAAAAGCTTACTCTTCTATATTGGTCAAGGGACTTATTGCTTTTATAGGTGAGGGTATTCAATTGATTAATGTTATCCTCTTGTTTGTCCTGGAAACCAAGGTTGGTTGTTAGTGTAATTAAGTATTTACTAATTATATTTTACTTAGGTTAATGCATTAGAAAATTAGTTGTCATGTAGACAACACAGTAGTTTGCACTCCAATTGAGCACATGTTGTCTACTACATATCTTTATGTGATACACCTTTGCATTCTTATCCTCTCATTGTTGCACATACATTCATGCACAATGGAGGATAATCCACTCTTGGTGGACATGTGCTCATTATTATGCTTATCTCTTTGCTAACTCCTAGTCATATCAGTTTCCTTTATACAAGGCACTTCTATAATGTATTCATCCAAATATCTGTATCTAATTATCTAATATCCAATCATTTGATATCCATTCTCAAAATGATCATCATTTGTCTCTCTTGTGCTATTTACTAGGCTTCTTTATCTTGGCATTGAATCATTGTCATAGGAAAATTATTACATGGTATTATAGTTATACCAAATTCTTACATGGTATCAGAGCCATAGGAGTTTCATTGCATAGCCATTGGAGAGATTTTCTTTTTTTGCAGGTCAAGATTGGAGCTTGTTGGTACAAATTAGATATTGCTATCACATTCAAAAGGTCAAAAAACCCCCAAATAGACTTTCGATTCATCAAAATCAAACATCTAAGTTGAAATCTAGAGTCATTTGACTATTGGAGGTGCAAAAATGGTGATTCAAGAAAAATAATTACATAGATGATTTTTAAACAGTGATATCTTCCTCATATGGACTCCTTTTTTCGAGCAATTTTTGTTTTGTTTTTGGGTACTATTTTGTGATCTACACATTGGTGCAAGTTGTTTGTGATCTCTATTCCTAAATTGTTCTAAAAATTTCCAATTCCAATTTTTACAACCTCAAAAGCATCATTTGGGCTTATATGGACACATATTTAGGTGCCATTTTTTTGAAAGTGATTAATTTTTTGTTTACTGTCTAGATCTGATATCAGTTTGGAGAATTTTTGAGTGGACATAGTACTTTTAGAATTTAGTCATATTTGGCCTATTTTGGCACTTGTAATTAAGTAGATCCTTGAGAGGTCTTGTGTCTTATCTTGTTGAGTCATATATAGCTTCATATTTGTTGTTGTAACCATCAAATTAGAAGTCCACTTTGGTTCATTTTGACAAGTGGTAATTATACACACACTTAGTGTAAAGTGCCAAAAATCTATTTGGGAGGGTTGCATTGATTAGTACATCATGGATGAGGAAGATTTAATTACCTTGTCAACACAAAACTATAAGAAATGTAGTGAATTAGTTCACTTATCTTAGTGAGAATAATGCATTACCATATGTGAAAGGACTTTCATACAATGGTGACACGGTTACAATCATTTGTCATGCACTTTTTCTTCATATGGATATGGAGGTTATGGATTCACTTGATGACATGAAGTCAACTAATTTTTATGATATTTGGATCTATCTTTGGTATATGTATGGAGATCCACATGTTCCTCCATTCCCAATAGATGATTTACCTCCAGTTATAGCTACTAATTCTCCAATTGATATTGCATCTATTGTTTCTCTTGATGATTCTTGTATTCACACAGTCATGGATTCACATGATTTAGTGTAACAAGATATCCATTATCTTCTAGACTTAGTTCCTTGGGATGACTTCTTGACAAACATTATAGGTTTTTTAATCGAGTCCTAAATTGAGGATATGGGAGACACTATTGATGATATACATTTTCTCTTTATTGAGGATGATGCTTCTTCAGTTGTTGTGAGAGAACACTCTAATCCTCATGATTCTCCACTTGATCTTTCTTTAAAGTTTGACATGATTGTGGATACTTTCTTACAACATTTGTAGGAGGTCCCTTTCACTTTAGAGAATACATTTGAGTCTTTGGATTTTTCTTTACATGAATCTCAAACTTCACTTGAGATGTCAGATTGCATGGTTGATCATACTCATCTATTGCAGATTCTTATGTAGTTTCCTAAGATAGATTACATTCTAGGAGTTCTTCCTACTGATTGGGGATGATTATTTTTACACCCATCACACCATTTCTTCCTCAAGGGAGAAATTGTTGGAAATATTCAAGATATAACAAGTTACTAAGAGGGGAGGGGTGAATTAGTAACAATACAATTTTTAAGTTAATTCAGCATAAACTAAAAATCATTCATTCACCTAATCTGATGCATGCAAGAGATAAATAAATATTCATAACACATATGCACAGAGATTTTGGTGACCTAGAAACCTTCCAAAATAGAAAGTAAAATTGGGGTGGGGATGAAACCCACAAAGCTTCTTTTCTGCAGAAGGAAGTTAGCCGGTTAAGGCATACAATGATCACTTCTGGTGATATGCCCTGTTAGGAGCAAAGAGGATTGCTAGATCCACCTTGTTAAAGGATTTAAAACACACTTTACAAGTATGCACTCTATTAGGAGATTTATACAAAGACTGTTAAGTCTACCTTGTTAGAGGATTTTTAGATGATTCACTTGTTAGGATGAACCAATCAGATCTACATATACCTTGATTAGATCCTTTGCAATAATCACCTCTTGTGATTGATGAAATCTTTACTGCACCTTGTGAACCTTGCTAATATACTGCTCTGCTGCTGAATTCGCATCTATCTCTTGTATCATACATGTCTCTTATCCATTACCACAATTACAACTCTGTATTATACACATATATATACCATTTCAGTAATTATAGATGCAAGGTCGGCTGAACACAAGTAAACAAAATATAACTGAGTCGGCCAAATAGTAAAATAAACTCGGGTTCTTCAGACAGACTTGATGACCTTCTGATACACGGCATCGTCATGCACTCGGTAGAGGTAGGGGCTTAGTTCATACTAGTCATACAACGTTTTCCTGGAACTTGGTAACCATTGGTGACTCGGTAGATATAGTGTCACTCGGTAAAAACTAATTTCTTTGTTAACCGACTGAGCTCGGTTAACACTGAGTCCTTCTTCACTCGGTCAATACTGAGTCCATCTTTACTCAGTTAGCACTAAGTACATCTTCACTCGGTTAACACTGTGTCCATCTTTACTCGGTTAATATTGCTTCTATCTTTACTTGGTTTGAACTATGTCTTCGATGCTCAGTTTGAACTGTGTCTTCGATGCTCACTTTGAACTATATAATGAGTGTTGTCACTAATGGCAAATACCTTTATGCCAACAATCTCCCCCTTTGGCATTAGTGACAAAAACAATTATGAATCAAAGTTTATGTGCAAAAATAAAAATGACATACAGTTCAAAATTGATCTTTTTGCAAATCTTGCAATACATATCCTTTTATTTACATATATCTCCCCCATTCAATATGTACAGTATTTATAAGTCAATACATATATCTTTTGCACAGTTAGCTCTTGAAGTCTATCTCCCCCTTTTTGACAATAATGCCAAACAATATATATTTACACAGAGATTCCAAAATGAGAGATAAATTCTGAATGTACCTTGAGAATAAGAGCCAAAGTCTTATCCCAATTTTCTTGCAAAATTTTGCTAGTGGAGAGTGCAATTTGAACTTCTGCAGAGACTTCAATCATGTGATCTGCAATAGAGAAGTTGTTGTTATGGATCAATGTTTTAGAATGAGCAATATGCTTTTGCATTGTGTCCATGACAGGAACGATCATATTCTGGATGTCAATCAGAGTAGACCTGATCCTTGCTTCCTCTCTGAGCAATTTTGCCTATTTCTCTGACAAAAACCTTATCCTCAGATGATGGGATGAACTTACACTGTGGTCAAATTGCAGCATTTGGGCACTGACCTTCATATCCACATCAATTTTATTCAACTTTTCTCTTATTTCCTTAGTAAACTCGATAACATCATAGAGTTTGCCAAAAAGTGAAGTTACATTATTAAAAGAATGTTCAAAATTACTCAAAATTGTAGACAATTCTACCTGTTTTACTGTAATATGCTGAGCAATGTGCTCAAGCACATTATTGTCAAATTTCTTCTCTGCCTTTTCAATCAATTTCTCTTGGCCATAACTGTCCTCATTGAATTTATATACAACCTCTTCTAACTGAATCAAAATGTGTTGAGTAGAATCTACTTCAACACCTATAGCATCTGTTATGATATTCTTAGCATTCTCATAATGCTATATTCCTAGTCTTTCTCATGCCTCAGCTATTTTTGCCTAGCTTTCTGTTCTAATAGTTGACTGAGCATTCTCATTTCATCAACTGATGTAGTATCTAGGTCTATCTTAGGAATGACAATGTCCTTATCCAGATCTATTTCCTCATCCACTGCCTTACTCGAAAACATGTATCTGTTTGGTTTTTCTGCAGTGACTGCACCTTTGCCCTTTGAAATTGAAACAATAGTTGATGATGTTGGACTAGCTGACAAAACTGGAATAGGACTAACTAGAGAAAGACTGAGAGAAGTGCTAGTAGTATCAAAAATTGGTGTTGCTCCCAAAATTGTTGTACAGGATGGAGTGGGAGAACTAACAGTTGCCAAAATTGGAGCAGGAGAAGTCAAAATTGTAGTACTTGTAGGTACACTTATTGTACACTCTGCAGTAGAAGTTGATATACTTGAAAAACATACTGCTGTGACTGAGGATAACTTGGTCAAAGAAGGTGGTTGTAGCTCGATTAATGAAGTGGTAGAAACTTGCATAGATGGTACCCAGAGCTAAGAGGAGATAGGTGAGGATTGATCAATTGATGAGGCTATTGAGCTCACAATCTCACCGGTAGAAGCTATCTCCATAGTTGATGTACCTATTTTAGGTGGAGAGTGAGGAAGAGATGTAATGACTTCGGCTGCAATTATTAGTGGATCTTCTTCCTCCTTAGCTTGTTCTGCTTCTTCCTTCATTTCTCTTTCAGCTTCTTCCTCAATTTCTAACATTAATGATTGTAGGTTGTCTGGAATGTCTTCAATGTCATCACCATCATCATCATCATCATTATCATCACTGTTGTCATTGTCCTTGATTCAATAGTATCATCACTAGGTTTGTGTAGATGATAGATATTTTTCCACATGTTTGTTGCATCATTTACTACATGTTCAATGTCTTTGAGAAGTATCAAACAAGTGTGGAATCTAATCATCATGTTACCTTCGTGGTCTTTCAGTGATTTATTTACTTCAGCATCAATGAGACTCGGCAGGAGATTCCTCAGGGTCTACTCATAAATGTCTTTGACAGTCTTGGTTGCAACTTCCCATCTTAGTTGCAACCTCTCCAATAGCTCTTTGGAGATCTGGGAGGCATTCTGGTCCGGGGAGTATTTCCATTTACCCATTTTTTTCAATACCAGTTCCTCAATTTGCATTTTCTCCTATTTTGTTCTGGTTTCAAACTTCAATGCTTTGAAGTTTGTGAAGCTAGCTCCTGCATCTAATTGCTTCAGTCTTGCCTCAAGGGTGAGTGGAGGCTTAACAAGTACAGGTTCCTTCTTTCCCTGTCTTGTTCTCCTGGAGAACACTGTAGTAGTTTGCTTTGTAGGTTTGGTGATAGTCACCTTACCTTTCTTTCGTTGAGGCTCTTCTTCTTTTTTAGACTCGGTTTCCTCCTCTTCTTCATCTTCTCCTCTCCCTTCTGTTATCATGAGAGGGCCAACATCTGTTTTTAGTTTGGCTATATTCCTATTTCCTTTGCTAATGGCCTGAGGGATTTTAATTTGAAGCTCAATTCTGGCCTTAGCTTCATCATATGTTCCAAAAACTGGTTGCCTTGGGTCTACAAGTTCATTTACCAGTGCTTCTATGATGTCCCTGGTTTCATCAATATTTACCTCATAGGGAAGAGGTTTCACCCATACTAACCGAGGCCTGACTGCCTGTATGTATACCTTGTCATAGTCTACCATGAAACATACATCTTCCTTGTACTCTTCAACAAGTCTTGAAGGAATTCAGAACCTATTGTTCATTCTTTCCTTAAATTCTTCAAAATAACTAGCCAAAACACTGTCAAAATTTTCACCTAATTCGGCGATGAATTCATTAATTTGATAAAGAATTGGGATATCCTTTTTCCATACTATTGATCCTTTAGATGGAAAGGACTTTAGAACATAGAAAAAAAAACAAATCAAAAGTGAACCAAATTTGCAGGAGTTGTTCTTGGAAGTCCTTATGCTTTCCATATTTTTATTGAATTGGGATAAAAGCAATTTCGATAAATCAAACACTACATTCTTCTTTACTATTTTATATGCCAAATCCACTGCTTCACAGGATACACTGTTTGGACAGCTTGAACTGTAGATTTTATGAGCAATGATGTGAATGCCAAATCTCAATTCAACGTCAGTTACTATACTGAGCTTAAGTCCTCTGTCATCCCATTCTACTTGGGTTAGTCTCTGCAATTCTTCTCGACCTAGGGTTTTGGTAGTCTTGGCTTTGCTCAACATGGAGATTCTAGTAATTTTGCTAATCATTTTCTTAGTGATAGGTACTGGTTGCTCTAACCACATTTGGCCATTGTGAACCCGACTGAGTACATACCTAACCCATTTTACTTGAAATTTCCTTGGCAAATGCAAAATATGGGTTAACCCTTTTGTTTCAAGATGTTTATGTTCGGGTTTCAAGGTTCCATCTATGCTCATTTCACCTAGGGGATTGTCAATTTCTAGGTTTCCAAGTTCTTAAATGGAACACTTGAAATGAGAGCGAATGTCATTAATAAGAAGTACCTTTGGAGGGATTTGTGACTGAGCACCATTAGGGTCCAATGATTTTGCAATTGTCGGTGCCAATTTGAAGTTCTGGGTCTTCCATTCCTCTCCTCTAACCAGCATTTCTGAACCTTTCTTTGTCTTGGAGCTGCCACTTCTAGATGCCATTGCTACTCGGTAGGTGTAGAAAAATTCTATACAAATTCTTTTCCCTTTTGAAAAAATTCGCTCGAAAATGCTTTAAGCTTTCTCTGGAATCGCAGAAGATAACTTAGCTCTTTTGTTCGCAGTGAAAAATGAGATCAAATTTTTCCCCTTTTGAATACAAATTTGCCATAAATGTTTTGGTACGATGGTAGATGAAATGACAGGTTGTCATCCACTAGCTCGGTAGATATTATCAACTCAGCAATCAAATGAAAACATTGAAGTACCGACCTAACTCGGTAGCTGCTACTCGATTAATGAAGCTTTGTTACACCCGATCGAACTCGGTAAAGTCTAGAACCGTCCTAAAGTCAAAGTGTATTTGAAATACTGATTTGATCATCCTTCTTCCTTTGGAGCTGCTTAGGATAAATCTTGGAGGATGCAGTTCCAATCTTTCTTTTATGAATATTAATTGGAAATGGTGGAATCACCCATTTCTTGAGTTACATTTCCATTACTTGATTTATTTTGCTCGGTAGATTTTGGAATCCACTGTTGCTTCATTTGCTTTCGAATGTTGTCTGCTTTGATTTTCTTCTCATCTTCAATTCTTTTGATATTCATGCAATTTTTAGCTATATGAACAAGTTCTGTACATGTATAGCATCTTACTGTAGTGTCCTTTTTCCTTAGGTGATGTCTAGCACAATTTATGCCAGAATGTAAATATTCTCCACATTAGTGACATCTGCACTAGGTGTTGTAGTCCCATCCAAATATGGCTTTGACAATCTGTTTAGCTGGATTGAATGATTTGGTTTTGCATTGGAATGTTTTGTGACCATGCTTTTTGCATTTTTGACAATTGCCCTCAAATTTTGGTTTTTCTTTACACTCATTTGCTTATGACCATGCTGATTGCAATTAAAGCATTTGCCACTGAATTTTTCTTTCCCATTGCTCCAGCATTTGTTTGATGTATGTCCTAACCTTCCACAACGGTTACAAGTGGGTCTTTTATTCCTTTGTTCACCTTTTTTGGAGGATTCACCTTCTTCCTTGTATCCAAGACCAGCTTTACCCTTTTGTCTATGAAGGTTTTCCTCATTTTGTTGATTTAATTGATTTATATCTGTTTGGGATTTCATCATTCTTTCATTGACTTGCCTTTCAGAGATTAGGTCATTTTCCAAGCCTTCATTGATTTTTCTTTCAGTTCTTAAGTCACTCTGTAGACTTTCATTGATTTGCTTTTCAGTGTTTAAATCATTCCTTATTCTTTCATTTTGTGCTCTGAGAATCCTGATTTCTTCATTTGCATTAGAGAGTTGGTCTATAAGATCTTCATCCTGATGGGATTGATTATGAATTTCATGACTTCTATCTTCCAATTCTTCTTGTGCTTTGTTTCTTTGTTCCAAAACTTCACATAGCCTGATTGACTGTATTTCTTGCTCTCTTTTAAGCTTTCTTACCTCTTCTTGCAGAGATCCATTCTTTTCTAGAAGTTCTTTGATTGCTTTGTCAGCTTCTTCTGAATTACTTGATGGTAACAAATCTTCAATCCTTTCTTCAACATAAAGATGGTCATTCATTTGTTTTGCAAGTTCCTTTCTTCTTTTTAGGGATTGAGAAAGACGTTCTGTTTCTTCTTTGAGTTGAACCATGGCCATTTCTAGATCTAACTTTTCATTTTCTATAAAAATTCTCCATTGACTTTGATCTTTGCTCAAGATGTCAAGCTTTTTCCTGAGAACCAAATAGCTCTGATACCAATTGTTGGAAATATTCAAGATATAACAAGTTACTGAGAGGGAAGGGGTGAATCAGTAACAATACAATTTTTAAGTTAATTCAGCATAAACTGAAAAGAATTCATTCACCTAATTTGATGCATGCAAGAGATAAATAAATATTCATAACACATATGCACAGAGATTTTGGTGACCCAGAAACCTTCCAAAATAGAAAGTAAAACTGGGGTGGGGATGAAACCCACAAAGCTTCTTTTTTGCAGAAGGAAGTTAGCCGGTTAAGGCATACAATGATCACTTCTAGTGATCTGCCCTGTTAGGAGCAAAGAGGATTGCTAGATCCACCTTGTTAAAGGATTTAAAACACACTTTACAAGTATGCGCTCTGTTAGGAGATTTATACAAAGATTGTTAAGTCTACCTTGTTAGAGGATTTTTAGATGATTCACCTGTTAGGATGAACCAATCAGATGTACATATACCTTGATTAGATCCTTTGCAATAATCACCTCTTGTGATTGATGAAATCTTTACTGCACCTTGTGAACCTTGCTAATATACTGCTCTGCTGCTGAATTCATATCTGTCTCTTGTATCATACATGTCTCTTATCCATTACCATAATTATAAATCTGTATTATACACATATATATACCATTTCAGTAATTATAGATGCAAGGTCGGCTGAACACAAGTAAACAAAATATAACTGAGTCGGCCAAATAGTAAAATAAACTCGGGTTCTTCAGATAGACTTGATGACCTTCTAATACATGACATCCACTACGTTACATGGCATCATCATGCACTCAGTAGAGGTAGGGGCTTGGTTCATACTAGTCATACAACGTTTTCCTGGAACTTGGTAACCATTGGTGACTCGGTAGATATAGTGTCACTCGGTAAAAACTAATTTCTTTGTTAACCGAATGAGCTCGATTAACACTGAGTCCTTCTTCACTCGATCAATACTGAGTCCATCTTTACTCGGTTAACACTAAGTACATCTTCACTTGGTTAACACTGCGTCCATCTTTACTTGGTTAATACTGCTTCTATCTTTACTCAATTAACACTAAGTGCAACTTTACTCAGTTTGAACTGTGTCTTCGATGCTCGGTTTGAACTGTGTCTTCGACGCTCGGTTTGAACTGTATAATGAGTGTTGTCACTAATGGGAAATACCTTTATGCCAACAAAAATATCATTCAATTTTCATGGTGTAGCTTCTACATTGATCCGAGAGCATTTTTCATGGGTGTAGATTCTACATTCAAGGGGGGCTTATTTGTTTCTCTTCTTACTTCTTCTTTTGAGGGTGCATCTTGGTGTTTGGGGATTGATCCACATTCCTATACTGAATAGTTGTCATTGGTTCCTTGTCTACCACCATCTTATATTGGACTTGATCTTGATTGGTTTGTAACATCTTTAGTATTCAAGGACGTGCTAACACATCTTTAGACTTTAGAGACAACATACTTCATATGGATTCCCCTTCCATCTTCCTATCCACAATGTGAATCCTTCTTGCATTTGTATTTGGTGTATCTTCTTCCTAAAGGGAGAAATTGATGATGATATGCTCTGATACCACTAATGAACGTACGCTTTAATACCACTGATGTACGTACACACCACCCTTACCCACTCATAACCAAGAAAGCAACAATATGGAGACCAAGAGAAATAAAAAAAATGCTCCATAAGCAATTTTATTATACTTGAAAATCCTTATCAATTACAATATCATTTCTACAAGATCTCTCAAGATCTAATCCAAACCCAAGCTAGCCCAGATCCACACTCTAGTAGAAACCTCTAAGATCTCAACTTCTTCTCGCAAGCCACCAAGAAACCTCCTTGTTTCTAAACCGCAATCACTAGCTCTTCTCCAACTTTATCCAAGATCCAAGCGTAAACTGCCTCACATTCGGCACTCTGTCTACACACTTACAAGTCCATCACAATCTTGCTATAAACTGCCTCACATTCGGCGCTCTATCCACAGACTCGGGAAAACTCACTCTTCACTTTCTCCTTCTCTTTCACACTTTCTAGCTTCCTTCCAAAGCTTTCACTTCTCAAGATTCCACTTCTCAAGCTTCTACTCCTTGAACTTCTCTTTGAGCTTCTCCTTGAGCTTCTATTTGAGCTTTCACCTTCTTCTCAAGCTTGATTAGAAATGCTCATATGCATTGCTTAAATAGGCACTTACCACCCCATGCATGACTTATCCACAAGCTTCTAGAATTCCTCCACAACCTTCTACAATAACCACAACTTTCTACAATATTCATAACTTTCTAGAATTCTACCCACGCACGTTGATAAATGAAATGACAACCATTTATTTTTTTATTTTTTCTATTATGCCACCTATGCACCTCAAAAATAGAAATCCTCTTTTCCTTTCTTTTCTCCTTTTTCCCCTTTTTAAAATTTATTTATTTATTTCTCCTCTAATTTTCGTCACTTTCTCTCTCCTCCAAATTTTTTTTTTTTTTTTGCAATTTTTTTTTTTCCCAATAATTTTCCCATGCAAGATGCTCCTGCATCAGACTCCCCCGGTAGATAGAAAAGTGTGTCCCACACTTTGACGCCAAAAGAAAGATCTACCACCATCTTCATCTTCACCAAAGGCTTCCACCTCAATAGGGACAACAAAACCACCATGCAAATCCTCCACACCAGCATCACTCTATCAAACACCAAAATCTCAACCATCCAATCAGCATGCTCACTCCCAGGAACAAACTGAACATAATGCTTTAGCAAAAAACTCCCATCCACATTAGCAACTAGTGATTTCACACCCATAGCAACAAACCCCACATCAGCAACAACAAACTCCATATCAGCGCCAACTTGTAGATCACCATCAATACATGCCAAACTCTCAACACCAGAAACCTCACTACTCACAACAAGATGTTCTGCAATACATAACTCACCTCCAACAACTGGATCATCCATGATCAAGTGCTCTGCAACAAATAGGTCACCACCAACATTAACTAGATCATCCACAACCAAATGCTCTATAGTCTCCATGTCAGACTCAACCAACTGATTATGAAAACCAACCTCTGTCCCAACATCAACAACATTAGGAATATCTTCAGCAAAAACCTCTAGTTTCTCTACAGGTTTTGCATCAGACTCCACAAACTGATCAACAAAACCAACCTCTTCCACTTCAACATTGCGATGCCATCTTCTCTCACAAACCTCCTTAACTTGATCAGCCAATCTATCATCCAACTGAGAGATCATCTTAGAAAAATTCCTCTCCACTATATCATGGATTTTTGCAATCATCTTAGGGTCCAATCCTCTTGGAGCCATCTTCCAAGATCTTCGTAAACCCTCTGCAAAAAATCCTTCCCACACTCCTTGTGACAACAAAATTGTTTTCAAGTTAGATCGCAACCTACCACCTTGCACGAACAATCAGGAACCACATCACAAGTCTAGGACAATGGATTTGCAATCCACCAGCTCTCCACAATCATGCTTCAACAAGTTTAGTCTTCCATCTCCACATCAATCAATCAATCTGCATGTCCTCCCAAGGTCTTGGTGCAAATTGCCTCAACTTCGACGATCTGTTTACATGCTTAGCAACTCCCACTCTAATAAACTTCACCCAACCAAGGTCCTGGTACAAACTACCTCACACTTCGATGATCTATTTGTACACTTAGGAACTCCTGCTCTAATAAACTTCACCCAACTAAGGTCCTGGTACAAACTGCCTCACTCTTCGATGATCTGCTTGGACACTCAGGATCTCCTGCTCTGATACCATTGATGACGATACACTCTGATACCACTAATGAATGTATGCTCTGATACCACTGATGTACGTATGCACCACCCTTACCCACTCATAACCAAGAAAGCAACAATATGGAGACCAAGAGAAATAAAAAAAATGCTCCACAAGCAATTTTATTATACTTGAAAATCCTTAGCAATTACAATATCATTTCTACAAGATCTCTCAAGATCCAATCCAAACCCAAGCTAGCTCAGATCCACACTCTGGTAGAAACCTCTAAGATCTCAACTTGTGCTCGCAAGCCACCAAGCAACCTCCTTGTTTCTAAACCACAATCACTAGCTCTTCTCCAACTTTATCCAAGATCCAAGCGTAAACTGCCTCACATTCGGCGCTCTGTCTACACACTCACAAGTCCATCACAATCTTGTTGTAAACTGCCTCACATTCGACGCTCTTTCCACAGACTCGGAAAAACTCACTCTTCACTTTCTCCTTCTCTTTCACACTTTCTAGCTTCCTTCCAAAGCTTTCACTTCTCAAGCTTCCACTTCTCAAGCTTCTACTCCTCGAGCTTCTCTTTGAGCTTCTCCTTGAGCTTCTACTTGAGCTTTCACCTTCTTCTCGAGCTTGATTAGAAATGCTCATATGCATTGCTTAAATAGGCACTTACCACCCCATGCATGACTTATCCACAAGCTTCTAGAATTCCTCCACAACCTTCTACAATATCCACAACTTTCTACAATATTCATAACTTTCTAGAATTCTACCCACACACCTTGATAAATGAAATGACAACCATTTTATTTTTATTTTTTCTATTATGCCACCTATGCACCTCGAAAATAGAAATCCTATTTTCCTTTCTTTTCTCCTTTTTCCCCTTTTAAAATTTTTTTAATTTATTTCTCCTCTAATTTTTGTCACTTTCTCTCTCCTCCACAATTTTTTTTTTTTTTTGCAATATTTTTTCCCCAATAATTTTCCCATGCAAGATGCTCCTGCATCAGAAATGGTGTTTGTAAGCATTGGATACTCTTTTCTCTTCAAGTGCTCATCATTCTTGTAGGACATCATTCACTATGGGGGGAATTTCATTTCTCCTTACTTCCTTCTTATGGAGGGATTCTCTATTGTATATGCATGATGTATGTTGTAATGGGGGGGTCTTAATTACTCCATCCATCCATGAATCTTGTTTTTTCATCTCTCTTTTTTGGGGAGGGTTTTTCCCATGTGGTTTTCCATCTTTCTCCACTTTATGAGAGATTGCATTGCATATCATTTTCACTTGCATATTGAGCATGGGTGCCTAACATGGCCTAGTAGCTAGGATCTATATTGCATTATCATCTAGCTTTTGTGAGCTTAAGTGCATTCCCCTAAGTTGCACTTAAGGGGGGGTGTTGGTGTAATTAAGTATTTACTAATTACAATTTACTTAAGTTTACTTAGGTTAATGCATTAACATATTAGTTGTCATGTAGACACCTATGAGTTTGTAGATTCATATGAGTTGTCATGTAGACAACACAATAGTTTGCACTCCAATTGAGCACATGTTTTCTACTACATATATTTATGAGATACACCTTTGCACTATGATCCTCTCATTGCTGCACATACATTTATGCACAATGGAGGATAATCCACTCTTGGTGGATATGTGCTTAGTTGTTATGCTTATCTATTTACTGACTCCTAATCATATCAGTTGCCTTTATATAAAAGGCACTTCTACAATGTATTCATCCAAATATCCGATATCCATTCTCATTTGATTATCATTTTACTCTCTTGTGCTATCTACTTAGCTTCTTGATCTTGGCATTAAATTATTGCCTTAGGAAAATTATTACATGGTATCAGAGCTATATCAAATTCTTAAAGGGTTGCACTACTCAGATTTGTCCCTCATGAGGCAACACCATTTCTTCTTATAAGTTTTTATGCATGACTCAATAATTTGAGTGCCATAGAGATAATCTCTAAGTTTCCTAGTAAGGTCATAGACAAACTTACTTAAGAGAACTTAGGACATATGAGTATCTTCCCTAGTAGAGTCACCAAAGACTGTTGGTTAATAGTTTGTCTTCCTTGATATTTTGGTTTATACTTTGACTCTTAGACTTCCCAATGGCTTGTAGAGAACCAAGAAAATTAACAACATAATGGGTCAATGTAGTAATATATCAATACCCCTGAATTGAAAGGTTAAACTCCCTTTTTAATGCAAAATATGCAATGAATTTTGTCTTTCAAGTATTGGGGTTATCCTCTTAACCAAAGAGAAGAAGAAGCAAAAAATAAGTTGCTTAACACTTCAAACAACTTAAGCTATTGAAATAGGGACTAACTCACAATATACAATCTATTCTAACCTAGATGCAAGGAATGAAAACATGCATAACTAATTAAGATAGTAAGAAGAAATGAAGAGTTCACATAATAGGTAATTCTTGGATTACACAATTAGTTGATGTTGCAATAACACCCAAATCAATGTCTATCCCTTAGCTACTCCACACAGCAATTTCTAGCTTCTTATGCAACAAGCAACTCTAACCACACAAGCTAGGACATACAATAGAGAGAATAAATAGATTCTTATGCCGAAGAAAATAAGACATATAATTTGATGAATGGAGAAAAAAAAACAAAGTTCATTTACATTCATTCAATTCTCAAAATTAGCACATTCATTCCATACACTATAGATAGACTCCGAGTCTCACACAGTAGTCCCAACTACCGAGGTTTGCCCAAAATATTTTTATTTTATTTTATTAAATTCATAAAAAGTTACATTTATAGGCCTTCTCAAAAAATGGCCAGTTACATGGATGATTCCTTCACAGAGCATCTCTGAATAGGAAGACTAAAAATAGGACAAGCTTGAATCATTGTCCCTTATAGAGACTTAAAAAATGCCAAGAATAGCTAAAATTAGGAAAGGGAAGAAGGAGAATGGTAGATGTCTAGAAAAGAATCAAAATCTTCATGCCTTTCTAGAAGTAATTGATTTGGCTCTGTAAGCTTTCATGGCTTCGATTACTTTATCTAGCTCTTTAACATCTAGAATGATGATATTGTTGGCTTGGACCATCCAGTAGTCATCCATCTCTATTAGTTCATATATTCTAGCTACTCTTGACTAGAATTTCTCCATTTGTCTCCTTATGATTACATCTACTATTGAGAGTTCCTAGTGTTGGCTCCTAAATTAATAGTTTTTCAATAACCCAACGATAGGAATAAATACATCTACATGTAGCTAGTTCCAATCTGCAACATACCTATTTAGACACTGGGGCCAAATATAAGGCTATACTACTTTTACTTCAGGCTCTACAAGACCTAGCTAGTTGTGCCTCAGATTCTTTTATATGCTACTGGTTTCAAAATTATATAACTGAATCTAGACAAAGCAAATAAAACCCTTATTTCTCCTATACTTATGCAATGAAAAAGGCATGTAGTAGAAAATTGTAAATCCTTTGAAATCCACAAGCTTAGTGATGACATCCTTTTAACTGTTAAATAAAAAGGGAAATGGATAATTGATAATTAAAGTTTGATATCAAAAGAACCCAAATATACAACAAGAACATGTTGATCCTGTAGTTGATCAATGAGTTATCTATTGAATAGTTTCAAAAATCACAAACATACATCAATGATACCAATGACATATTCCATGCATCAAGATATGAGATCTATCCTATCACTTTGTGAATCAAACATCAGTGTTCATAGAAAACCGAAATATCCTTTTCATGTAAATTGAAACCCTATCAAATATATCAATCATTTACTTGGCTCTTTGTTCCAATAGAAAAACATATTTAGACATACAACCTAAGGAGTTGTAAATGAGTTTAAGTTCTTTGTTCCTAAACCACAAAACATTGCAGATAATAGAGATAGGAGACAAGAATCAAAATGAAACTAAGAAGTTTTTTGTTCCTTGTATTCATTTCTTTAAAACTATTCATTTAAGATCCATGTAAATAACCCACAAAACTATTGAAAAGAATAAAACTATATGTATAACTTCATTATTGTTGTTCATAAAAGAGAGAATGCTAAAGAATGGTGGAAAAAGCTAGCTGAGAGCTTGCTAAAAAAAAATGGGAACCAACCCTAGAGAAAGAAAAGAAGAAGAAAGATATAGGAGAGGAAAGAAATCCTAGATATGATCTAGAAGTAGCACATGTCCACTTGAATCTCTATCCCTTATAGTTTCAAGCCTCTCTCTTCTCTCTACAACCAAAATCTAAAAGGAATCTCGTCATTAAGCTTCAACAAACTCAAAATATCTTCTCCAAGTGATGAGAAACCCTCATTCTGATCAAACATTAGGTATGCATCTAAATTCTAATAAATCCCTCAACAAACTGACTTGGAGGTGAGAAAACATCACCAAATACATCCCTACTAACTTTGGCACACACCCAGTTTACCATTTTACCAAAAACCAAGTTTGAACTGCCCTACTAAAATATAGTTGAAAAATGGGTATCTCAGACAAAAATCTGAATATCTCACACATATTTCTTCCTATACAAAAAGAAATGGAAGATATGGAAATCTCATTTCAAGACCTTTATATAGATATATAATAGTCATATGTTTTCTAATCAGAGATACCTAGAGCATTCATTTAAAGTTTAGGTTCAGAAATGGCTCTCAGATCTACACTTCTTTGCAAATATTTAACTTATTTCTAAATTCCAAACTTTATGAAATAAACAAACATTTATTTCAAATCATGTTTGTACATGGAAAAAAAGAAAAACCTTTTAAAATTTGATTATATGACCTTTTATTTTTCCCTCTAGTTTTCTATCTGATTGACCTGACATGTGGTAGTACCTGATTGGCTCATCCCTACTCTAACACTACCACATGGGTTCCATATGGCACCCTCTAATTGGTCCATAATTTTCACCTATAACTTGACACATTGCCATGTGGAAGCCTCCTATTCGACCTCCACGCATAGTCATTTTTCCACATCATCAGTCTTTTAGGCAGCTTGCCACATCATTGCCACATGGAATCACCTTGTTAGTTGCTCCTGCTCACCACCATGTCATTAGCCACCTAGGGGAACTACCACATCGTTCCATGTTACTTACCCACTTTCATTAACTACCTTGCATCTTCAAACTATGGGAATGCATCTACTCTCTGCCATGCCACCATTGATTGCCACATTTCAACACATTGCTTTCCTACTTTTCTTAATGATCAAGTATTTTTGAAATGCAGTCAAGAAATGGTCATTGATTCTACCATGTGTTTCAATTTGGTGACTTTGACTTGGAAACTACCATGTCAACACCTCCTCGAAATCTATGCCATGTGTCATTCTATGATTTTTCCATCTAGGTGCCACATCATACTGCCATGTCACCAATCTTAGTTTGTATGTCCATTAAAAATTTCTTAGCCTTCCCTCTAGTTGGCTAGGGCCCACACATGAGGTTCACTTTCCAAAAACCACATGTCTTTAAGATAATTGTAAAACATATGTCCAAACATAAAACATAAAGAAAGTTCACTGTCCCACCAATGTGGGGTTAAAAGCTTGAATGCTTGTTGTTTGAGAACAATTCCTGAACTATGGACCTATCACAATCATTTAAAAAAGCATGGTGCAAACCTATACCAAATTGCATTGTATGTTTTGTTCAACTAGAATCTCAACTTCTTCTTTAGGGAAATTACAAAATTGTTTGGGGTTGTCATCTATGGCCACAAATTGATTCAAGCCAAGAGTTGCAAGGAGAGTTTGAAGGTGGGAGGAAACAAACATAACTACAAGTTTCAAAGGTGAGTGAGTTGCTATGTGACATGTGTAATTTTTTTCATGCTATCATCTAGTTTCAAATCTAGTGATTTGGTCATGTTACTCTATAGCTGATGGTGTATTTTATAGCCCCAATCTCATTGTGTACCCAAATCATTGCTCAAAATTGTGTAGAAGAGGCCACATGAAATATCCTCACACATCTGATCCATTCATGATTATATTTGCCAAATAATTCAGGTTATCACTATGGAAATGTGTTCTCCTCACATCTTCTAAAGCTTCTTGTAAATTCACTGAATAACCTTTTGATTTTGCATAGCTTGTTCAGTTGTTTATAGACATTAAGGTTTTAGGACATTTTATCTTTTTGATATTGTTTGATGTGGAGCTCTTACACTAAAAGTTTTAATAGAACCTTAAAAAATGAATAGTTTACCATTTTTGGTGATGAAAATAGGAGGCTTGTTGTAGATTTGTGTGTCATATTCCACCATATTCTACATTCCATGAGGCACAACATATAGGCTACCTAGTTTGCTTCTCTAACAACATTCATATCAAGCCACATGAATCTACATACATCTTAGATTATTTCATTGATTCATTCATGTCCAATTTCAAATTGGAAAGATGATGGACACATTAAAATGAGATATCAACACTAAACTTGGACCTGGCAATACTTTCCACCTCTGAATTTTTATCTGTTTGATGGAATTAGCAGGCCCCAAAGGGGGTCCTACTAAAAATAATTCAAACTGAAACATCTAAACTATTGAATCCACTAATTAGACTCTCTAAAATGATTGGATTTGAACTAGATCAAAATCCACCATCAATTGATCATTTAAAACTCAATTTACCTTTCTCTCAAACTATGATTTTCTACTAGGGGCCTATGAGTCAGCTTTAAAAACTGATTGAAACACGTAACTAAGCCCTAAAATTTGACATACTAATTCTTTGCTCCACATTCTTCTACCCTGTCAAATTTCATCTCACACAACATCTGGGTCAAAATATATTGATCATTGAAGTCACCTTCTTTGAATTGCCTACAAACAAACATGTTAGCAAATCATAAAAATGCATTTTTTTTTGGCTTTGGAAACAAGTCAAACAGACACTTGGGGTCATGAAAACCGGGGCATTAGTTTGCTATCATGAGGAGAGTATAAATCTTTGATTTGGACTCATGAAAAATAACTAGAAAAATTTTGTAATCAATCAAAGTGGGGTACTTGGATTTGTAGAACTGGGAAGATACGCAGAAAAGTAATTTTCACAAATGGAATGGACTTGAGAAAGTGTTCAAATGGATCCCGAGATTTAAAAATTGGCACACCTAAAGTATTTTTTTAGAGTAGAACATAATGGTATAATCCATTTGGTCTCGCCTATCATGGATTCAGAGTTATAACATCCCGAACAGGGGTACCGATCAATCTCCACTTTTTGACACTAGTAAAACTTTACCAATTGCATTTGAAAATTAGTCAAATGGATTCAACATAGGCTCAAATCTAAAAAATAACAAGTGTCTGACCTCTAGAATATAATGCAAAAGGAATTCTTTCATTTTGGTCAATTGGGTCAAAGTTATAACTAGTCAAATAAGGCTTCTTAGAATTCTGAAAAATATGCATCAGCATGACAATAGTAAAAAACAAACTTTGAGGGATTCAAAACCTAGTAAAAAAAATTGAAATGACTTGAAAACTGAAATATAGGTTCTTTGATATGAATATTATACACTCTGGAAGTAGTGAGTCATGAAACCTTACTAGGCACATGATATTCAATTTGCAAACTAGGCTTGCAAATTTTAAAAATACTCAAAATGAAGCTTCATGGAATGACTTGGAATCACAATTTATCAATGAAAAATGCATTCATATATTGAATGAAAAGTGTTAGAAACATTAAACACTTCATAGGCCTCAAAATGACAATCGTGTACAAATGCATTAAAAGCTCTTATAGGGCTCAATTGTTAGGATGATACTTAGAATCAAGCCTTCACTTTTGAGTCCCAACAATGGATCTGTCTGGGGATGCATGTCCCCTATGTCCATGGTAAGGATTTAGATCTCTATAGTAATATGACCACTCCAAAACTTTCTCTCAAATAGTTTTATTGAAAGAAAGAAAAACTACTCCAAAGCTATATAAACGATGGCATCGGGCCAACGAACTCCAATAGAACTTCTTATCTTTTTCATAGATCTGATTTTCATTTCCATTTTCATGAGGTAATATGAGAATATTACTTCCATCAGTTTCACCATTTAGATTAGCATTATGAACCAACTCACTTGGAAAAACCAATTCTACATCTTCACTTTAATAATGCAAATCAAAACTAGAATCATTGTCTATAATGGATCAGCATGCTCTTGGATTTCATAATTAGATTGAAATTCATTTGTACTAAATAACTCATGCATGCTATCCAATAGAAACACAAAGGACTCATACTCTTCTTGATTCAAGAAGTCACATATGTCATGGATTTGAAACTCACCTTGTGTAACAGGATATAAAGGGGACATGGAATCTTATATCTCCTTGTTTGAAATATTATTGGCATCTTATCACATTCAACATGTTCTAAAAATCCTTCACATTCTTCAAATAATGGATTAGTTACTATGCTAGGAAACTTGTCATGAAAGTTCACACAAACAACTTGTTGATTACTTTCATTGTTTTTTTCCAAAAACTCATTCAAATAAACTTCAAATCTTTCAAACTTATCATCACTAGACTCATTAGCATAAAAGGGAAACTTGGGATCAAATTCACCACTTCTATCATTTTCATTTTCATCATATGAAACATCAAAACTCATTGCAACCTTACTAACTTAAGAATAATTTGGATCGGCATTAAATCTTCGCTTAATAGTACTCTCTACATCAAACAAGTCATCATGTGTATTGAAATTTGAACCACTATCATATACACCCCCAAAACTTGACACATGGTATTTTGAATTTGTATTAGATTTAGCATCAAACTTTAGGGAAACTACTTCATCTTGAGAAGAAACATAACATGGGAAAACTAGAGTATCCTTATAAACATTTGCATAGCTTCACAATCATGAGCCAACAATTCTAAAATTTCATCAATGTTCAACATGGCTTAATCACAAGTATATTCTTCTTGACTTTGATCATAATCTGGCTATTCCAATATACTTACAACAATAGTAACATTAGTAAAATAATTTAAAAAATTAGAATCCTCATCACAACTTGTTTCACCTTTGTTGCATGATATCTCATCACTAGGTACATCATTATAATCATTTTCATTGCAATAAGATCCATCACTACTATTGCTAGAGTGTTCTTCACTCTCATACATGTCGTCACATGATTCATTTTTAGTTATGTATCCATTTTCCTCATGCTCACTGCAATCATCCAATTCACTAAAATTTGAATCCTCCTCTTTACATTCAAAAGAGAAATTATCTTTATTTACAGAGTCATTACATTCATTCTAACTTTCAACACATTCTCCTTCATCATTAGAAGACTCAAAATGAATTCTATTGTTATACAAAATACATTCCATCTTCTTGATGTATTCTTCAACTTGCAAAAGCTTTTGTAATCATTAATATGTTGGCTAGTTAACCGAATTAGGCATAAAGACATCTAGGAAAATAATAGGTACCAAAGATTCCCTAGGTCTTGAAGGAAAATGCAACTTCATGAGTGCTGATTTGAACTTTATCAAAACTTGATAATCTCCTAAACCTTGAATACTTCCTACCATATTCCTTATGAAACTAAAGATTTTATTGTGGATTTCCTTTTTCAACATAGCAATATTTTCAATAACACTTTCATAACTTGATAGACTAACTCAGATCTGAGATTTGACTCCATTTTGAAACAAAACTTCAACCTCTTTCTCCTAGTGTTGAAAGTCACTAAATAGAGGCACTAATTTCTAACACTTGACTTCCATGAAAAGATACACATGAAAATCAAAATACCTTAACTCTTGATATGAACTTTGATCTGTTGATCTTGGTACAGGTGTAAACATGAAACTCCTTCACACCATTCATAAAACTATGTAGATCCACCACCTCATTAAAAGAGGATAAAGAAACCACTATTGTGATTTATATTCTAACACTCAAATTCTTATAACAATAGATGCATGTACAATACTTAAACTTAAATCAAGAACTGATATCTTCTCTTTCCTTGCCAAGATATTCTTACAAAATTTCCAGATCTACCCAACATAGTTAAAAATCCTTGTAATAAATTTACATAGAACCAATCTTCATAGGTATAAATATCTTTAGAGAGTTGCTGCACACACTTGTGAGAGAAATTTAAAACATGATTTATCACTTGACAAATTTGAATTGAAATTTCAACATCTAAAACTTGCAAATCAGCGAACACTTAGGAAATAGAAAAATCTTTTGATCAATTATGACTTTGAATTAATACCAGCCCTTTGAAAAAAATACCTAGCTGAACTAATTTAAGATGAATTCACTATTAACCATAAAATTTACATTCAACTTTCAAAGCTACTATTGTACATGAATAAAGCATTATTGGGAGAAATGAATGTTCAACAAGGAAATGGAAAATACTTCACAACCTTGTTGGTATATCAAATTCTTCACATGCCTTTCTTCCAACCATATTGAATCTCTTTTCAAATTCTCAACGTTTGTCTACTATATAGTTTCAGTACGTCCCTAATAGAGTTGCCATTTTTTTGGCTCTAGAATTAATAGTTTTTCAATAAGCCAATGATTGAACAAATACATCTAGGGGTAGCTAATTCCCATCTACAACATACCTCTTTAGACACCAAGGCCACCTATAAAGCTATACTCCTTCTTTAGACTCTTCAAGACCTAGGCAGGTGTACCTTAGATTATTTTATATGGTACCAATACCAAAATCATACAATTGAATCTAGACAAAGCAAATAAACCCCTTATTTCTCCTATACTTATGCAATGACAAAGGCATGTAGTTGAAAATTCCAAATCTTATGAAATACACAAGTTCGGTGAGGGAATCCTTTCAACTCTTAAATCAAAAGGGAAATGGATAATTGATTTAATTTTGATATCAAACAAATCCAAAGATGCAACAACAAGAACATGTTGATCCTATAGCTGATTAGTGCCTTATCTATTGGGAAGTTCCATAAATCACAAACATACATCCAAGATACTAATGGCATATTCCATATATCAAGATATCATATCTATCGTATTACTTTGTGAATTAGACATTAGCATTTATAAAAACCCTCATACTTATGAAATATCATTCTCATATAACCAAAAACCCTATCAAATATATCAACCATTTACTTGGATCTTTGTTCCAACAACAAAACATATTTAGACATACAACCTTAAGGAGCTATAAATGGATTTAAGTTCTTTTTTCCTAAATGAAAAAAAAAATGTAGATAATAGAGATAGGAGAAGAGAATCATAATGAAACTAAGAAGTTTTTTGTTCCTTGTATTTATTTCTTTGAAACTATACATTCAAGATGCATGTAAATAACCCATAGTACTATTGAATAAACTAGAACTATATATAACTCCATTACTATTGTTCATACAATAGATATTGTTGAAGAATGGTGGAAAACCCAGCTGAGAGTTTGCTCAAAAAACTTGGGAAACAACCCTATAGAAAGAAAAGAAGAAGAAATATATAGGAGAGGAAAGAAATCTCATATTTGATCTAGAAGTGACACATATCCACTTGATTCTCTATCTCCTACTGCTACAAAGCATCTCTATTCTCTCTACAACTGAAATCTAAAAGGAATCTCATCATTAAGCTTCAACAAACTCAAAATATCTTCTCCAAGTGATGAGAAACCTGGAGGTCATTCTGATAAAACATCAGGCATGCATTTGAAATGCTAATAAATCCTTTAGTAAACTAACTTGGAGGTGAAAAAACATCACCAAATATATCCCTACTAACTTTAGTGCACACATAGTTTACCGTTTTACCAAAAACCAAGTCTAAATTGCCTTACTAGAATATAGTTGTAAAACAAGTACCTTGGACAAAACACTAAATATCTCACACATATTTCTTATTGTGCAAAAATAAATGGGAAATGTCAAAATTTTCTTTTGAGACCTTTCCATTGATATATGATAGTCTTATGTTTTTCTATCAAAGATGCCTAGACCATCTATTTAAAGTTCATTTTTAGACATGGTTCTCAAGTCTGCACTTCTTTGCAAATATTTAACTTATTTATAAAGTAAAAAATTTATAAAATAAACCAAAGTTTATTTCAAATAATGTCTCCACATGGAAAAAGAGAAAAATATTTTAAAATTTGATTTGATGACCTTTTATTTTTTCCTCTATTTTTCAATCTGACTAACCTAACACATGGAAACACTTGATTGGCTCATCTCTACTCTATCCCTACCACTTGGGTGCCATCTGGCACCCTCTCATTGGTCCATTGATAGCCACCTATCACCTAACACATTTCCATGTGGCAACCTCCTATCAAACTTCTACATACAATCATGTTATCATGTCATCAGACTATTGGGTGTCCTACCATGTGGCATCGCTTGATTGGTTGCTCCTACTCACTACCATGTCATTAGCCATCTAGGTCCACTGCCACAGGGCTCCTTGTCACCTACAGGCTTTCCTTAACTACCTCACATCTTCAAATTGCAAAAATGTGTCATCCCTTCATCTCACCATGTGTTAGCATCCTGTCCCTTGCATCTTCTCTCTGCCACATCACCATTGATTGCCACATGTTAGCATGTCACTTTCATGTTTTTCTTAATGATTGTCCATATTTGAAATGTGGTAAAGTGATGGCCATTGATTCTTCCATGTGTCACAATCTGATGAGTCTAATCTAGAAACTACCATATCAACACCTCCTCAAAATCTATGTCATGTGTCATTATGTGATTTATCCATCTAGGTACCATATCATACTACCATGTCACCAATATTAGTTTGCATATCTATTCAAAATTCCTTAGCCTTCCCTCCAGTTGATTGTGGCTCATGCATGAGGTTCACTTTCCAAAAACCACATGTCTTTAAGACAAATATAAAGGAGATGTCCACATATAAAAACTTAAAGAAAGTGTACTGCTTCACGAATATGGGATTAAAAGCCTGAATGATTATTGTTTGAGGATAATTCCTTAACCAGAGACCTATCACAATCATTTAAAATAGCATGGTGCATACTTATGCCAAATCATACTATATGTTTTTTTCAACTAACATCTCAACTTGTTCTTTAGGAATAATATGAAATTGTTTGGGCTTGTCATCTACAGCTACAAACTAAATTAGGCCAAGAGCTACAAGGAGAGTTTGAAGGTGGGAGGAAACAAACATAAGTACAAGTCTCAAACACAAGTGAGTTTCTATGTGACAAATGCAGGTTTTTTCATGCTATCATCTAATTTTAAATCTAGTGATTTGGTCACCGCACTCTGTAGCAGATGGTGTATTTTATAGCCCAAATCCCATTTTGTTCCCAAATCACTACTCAAAGCTATATAGAAGAGACCACATGAAATATCCTCACACATCGGATCCATTCCTAATTTCCTTTACCAATAAATTCAAGTTATCACTATGGAAATGTATTCTCCTCACACCTTCCAAAGCTTCCTGTAAAGTCACTGATAAGATAAGATAAGATAATTTATTAATGTCCAACAAGAAACCACAAATGGGTTTAAGGGACTAAGAATACAAACAAGAGCTAGAGGGTAGTCAGACCACCAAACAATGTCAAAGTACAACAAAACAAAATAAAAACAAGAAGACCAAGAAGTAAAGAAAGAGGAATAAAAAGAAAAAGGGGGGTTACAAAACCACAAAACTAGTGGTTCATAAATGTGGAAAAGTACCTCAAAATAGAAAAATAGCTAGTTGTATGTAGAGAAATATGATCTTAATGTTGGGTAGAGGAGGTACGCTACTGCTGGTGATGTAAGTGTTCTCTACGTGGTTTCTTTGATCTAGTAAGAGTATCCATGGACGAGCAATGAGGCCACTTAGTTCCCTTAGGAGAGGTAACCAAAGTGAAAAAGGAAGTGATAAGTAGATGAAGAGATGCAAACCTAGGGGCAGATAGTTCTTGAAGGGTGAAATGCTAAAGATGGAAAGCCTCTTGTAGAAAAAGAGAAAGGCACTGCTAGTTATCATATATGAAAAGGAGGACAAGGACCTGCACTCTCTAAATAAGAAATAGAAATCCCTCTAATCTCATAGTATATAGGACAATAGAATATAAAGTGTATCTAGTTGTCAACCACATCCATGTCATAGCACTAAAAAATCCTCTCAACTATATTGGTCTGATGATCTGTCTAAATACAAATCCAATGAGAACTTGCTCTGAAAGAGCCCAATTGGATTTGTATGACATGTGGCCATCATCACGAAGAGTAGTAGGGAAAAATAATGATATTGTTATGAATTTTAACAATGTTCTCTACAGAGAAGGCCTTACGAGGATAGAGACCCCCTGACAAGTTGACCTAAGTCACTTGAATATACCTCCTATAGATGTCCATCCTAGTAATATTGTTCAACTCTAACTAAGAGGGAAGGAGATAAGTAGGAGTTTTCAATGAATACTTAAAAAGGGGGAAGCTATCAATATCAATACCAACAATGTTGAGGAGCCTATAAACTTAAGCATACCAGCAATGAGTACGACCAGTTGGATCCAAGGTAGCAATCGAAGCTAAAGAATAGTATGCTAGGTAAGAATAATTGTATCTACCATCAACCAAGTTTGTAAAACCCCTAAGTCCATGAAATAATAAAACTAGATCAAATATTGTGTAGAGTTTGAAGGGATGGGCACCAAACTTAGCTGGCTAGTTGGAGAGTTGGTTGACAATAGATGAGGCATCATAGAAGGAGAGTTTGAACTCTCTCTAGTGAGCCTAGTCAGTGGTTAAGAGGCAAGGCTCCCAGATAGTTGAACCATAAAGGATAGTACGTCTAACCACAGAGTCTAAGATAGACATCTTAGACGTAGTATCCTTGAAATGGTGTTTGAAGCACTATCTCTCAAGCAAGGCAAGTGAACCCATAACCTTGTATACCCACTGCATCATGGCTAGTCTCAAACCAATCCATGGTTGTAAAAACAATATGACCAAATAAGTGTAGGTAGAGGTCCTCTTTACCTCAATCTCACTGAAAAGGAATTGAAGATCAGAGAAACCATAACTCATGTCTTACCCAAGTTGATCACTATTTCCCAAGTTTTAGTTCATATATTCTTTCTTTTAGGTTTTGATTCAAGCCAAGTGTCAATGTCTTGAGTCCAAGTCTAAGATTACCCATAAGATACACTTCTTCTCATAATTTATTTGAGCTAACCTTATGCGAGAAATCATATTTACAATGAAGTTATCCACTGGCTAGGTGATTAGGTTTCAAATGGTTTGTTATGTGTTTCCCTGATGAGAAGAAGGTCTGTATATTCTACTCATTCATATTTCTTTGTTGCTAATCATGTTGAAGACAATAATTCATGCTATGTAATAGTTTTTCATGGAAGATAATATAGATAATCAAGATGGTATAGAAGAGAAACAAATAAATCATCATAAATGGTGAAAGAACTTGGTCAAAGGTGGTATGACTCTTTTTGAAATGAAATTGATGGTTAATATTTAACCTACACATACACATTGCAAATTTGACAAGTCAAATGGTTTAGAAGATTAAATCTAGATCATCAATGAAGACTAGATAAATGGGTGATGTTTTAATTATGGAAATATAAGTATTCAATGATGTAACTCATTGACCATCAAATCAAAAATAACTCTATGGTTGTTGCTTTATCATCATAAAAACTTTCTTTATGAATAATCTTAGTGAGATAGTGACAAGATGACAACCATCCATAGGACCCAATAGGTGAAATCTCCTTTCAGTCATGTGTAGTAATTATGAAACATCAATGAGGATCATTGATCTCAAGACACATCCACATTTATTGCTTTCTCATTATGAAAAGATGGGGATGTTTTAACTATGGCAATGTAGCAAAAAAATGACACATGTCCTACTAGGCCCACCACATTCCATGAGACATAGTCAGAATCAAGTCACGAAGTGCCATGAAGTAAGGAAGGTCAATGTTGGATTCTCCAAGAAATGAAATTGTGCCACCTATTTTCCATGGTGTGTATAGCTAGAAAGTGGACCCATATCAGAAAGTAAAAGGGTTAACACCATATTCTCACCACTATCAAATCAAAAGAATATATATGTTTGTCGCTATGTCTCTACAAAAAGTTGATTGATTTTTATTCATAGCAATGTAATGACAATTCAACACTCGTACATAGAGGGACCCATAGAGAAAGTTATAAAGGAAGGGCTATAATGTTTTAATTGTGAACATTGGTTTAAGATCGATGGCCCAAATTCAAAACTGCAGTGACTGTTGGAATATGAATAATATAGACTTGGCACAAAACAACAAAATATAAATAAAACAACATTTTTCTATAGGATTTTTGAGATTAAATAAAGATGAACAGTCATTGGGTGTTTCTAGAAGTACCATGGATACATAATCATCAATAGAATCGATGCCACATGTTTATATCATTAGATAATTTCATATTTTATTCTCTTTTCTATTTTTTGGTTGTTGCTCTATTGAATTGAGAGTGGATAGAAAACTATAAATATAACCTCATTTAACAATTCAAAGGCCGAAAAACTTGATGGTGAATTGGTCTATAATTCCATTTACCCTATTTTTTTCATTTTTTTGGCCCATGCACATAGTATTTTTTCATTAAGAGTTGAAAGATAATCATGTATGATTCTATGAATAATCAGATGAATTCCATTTCACTTTGATGTTTGCAGTATAGTGATTCCATTTACTTTCTTCTTATATGGTTATGTTTCTTCTCTTGTTGGTTTCATAACATGCTAGATAGTTTCATTGGGAAATGAAAGATAAATTTGTATGAATCTATTAGTTATTGGTTGGATTCCATTTCATTCAAGATTGATAGTGAAAGCAATTTCATTTGCTCTCATATGCATATCTCCTTCATTCCTCTTTTGTATTTAGATGGTTAATCTACATTTAGAATAGAAGTAAGGGTTAGAAATATCAAGATAATCTACTACAATCATTTCATTGAGTATAAAAGTTTATTCAAATCCATCTTGACTAATTTTTTTGTGCCTACAAATAATTTGGTTATCCTTTACTGCTCTCAAGTTAAGAGCTTATAATATCAAAGCTTCTAATCTCATGAAAAATATTCATTGCATATCATTGCAAATCATAGGGAGTTGCACCTAATAATTTAGAGGGCACTGATAGAATACATACACTAACCCATTTGTTGGTAAACATCCTTTTCTCTCTCCAAAACATTGGGTATCAAAGAGTTAGGTTATAAAATCTAATAGGAGGATAAACTTTTAAACAACAATTTTTGGCAACTCTGTTGGGGAGATTCAGATGAAAGTTCTGAAAAATTTTCCTTCACATTAATTTGCAATCTAATTCCATATATTTGAGTTGCAAGAAAGGACTTGTGGTGGTTAAGTTTTTGCCATAAGAACTTGATACCAATTTTATAGCCTCAACCTTTTGAAGAAAAGAAGAAATTTTTAAGTTGAAGACTGGAAAAATAAATTGAAAATGCTATTTTTTTAAAATATTTGATACACTCTAGATTCCAAATGTACCAGGAGTGCTAAGAAGAAGGGAAAGGTTGACCCAATATATGAAGAGCTCAAAAAGGCTAACTTATCTATCGTAGAAGATTTTTACAAAAGAGGGAGAACACATGCAAGAGAATCTGTGACACAAAAACTCCAATATACTTAATTGGCTGTAATTGTTCATCCTAATAGAACACAGAGAATTCAATATTCTTCTCCTCGTATTGCTAGGATTTCCATTCCTATGCTTTTGGTGATTTGTTGTTGATTGGTGCAATACTTCCACTTTCTATTGCTTTTTGAAAAAACCAAATCATTTTACTAGCAACTATGGCACAACCATGGGGAAATGCTATTGGTTCTCTTGCCCTTGTAGCTAATAATGATTTTCCAATAGCATCAAGGAAGAAATACCCAAGATTTAATGGTGATGGTACCACTTTTGCAAAACAACACTTAAGTGCTTTCTATAAGGCTTGTGGCATATCAGTGCCTCTCCCATTTGACTTCTATAAGTCATTCTGATGGATGCAACCTTGTTGATCTTTTGTTGTGATGGATCATGATTGTGACCATGAGTGGTCTACACCGTCAAGGTGTTTGGATTTATGTTTATGTATTAGTTGCTTTGATTATGCTTTTGACTCATCTATGATATTATGATATGATTTATGGTTCACTGAGGTTTGTGCCAGTGCTTACTAGGATCAATGTGATATCATGAGGTTGTTCTATGATTACCTTGAGATGTGTGTAGAGATTGCACTATGTACTTTTACCAGGCTACATTGGATTAGGTTCTTGTAGCTGTGGGTAGTCATGTTTATCAATGTGTTCGCTTATATCTTTTAAGTTCCTTTAAGTGTTGTTTAAACAATCATTATTAAATGCTTAAGTAACTAGAAATGGATTGTTCATGTTGGATTATTTGGTTATGTGCTGCAAACATTTACCTTGTTATATTTTGATCTGAGAGATATCTATTACTTATGTGATGTTTTATATTTGAGAGGACCTTAGGGTCAGATGTTATACTTTGATTTCAGTATCATAGATTTTAGGCTACTATGTTGTTTAGTTGATCATATTGCATGACAATGAAATTTTGAGATGACAGTATGTTTTATGATGATATCTAGTTATCTAGTATTTGGACATTCCTCTGATTATGTTACGTGATGGATTTAATGCTATGGTTATTTACTTCATTCTTGTGTTGTTATGCTTTATGCGAACGTGAGTGATGTAAATAGATAAATTAAATATAATTAAATAAATTTTTTAATTAGGTGATTTAATGCATTTATTGCTTTGGCTATGTTATTATATGCAATTGCACTTGATCATGTTGCTTAGTGTGCAGGATCTTCGAGCGGGGCATTACAGGCATAGTAAATCTTCAACATGAGTATGTGGCTATTAGAATGTTTGTAGATACATTAGTAGACAATGTTGCTGATTGGTTTGAAGACCTACCTAGAGGATGAATCATAGATTTTGATACTAATGAATAAAGGTTTGAAGAACATTACAAAATTATAGAGGATGCACAAGTATTGTTGTTGCAATTGGCATAGATAAAGAAAGAACAATCAGTTTCCATGACAAATTTTAATGCAAAGTTCAATAAACTCATCAAAAGAATACCTTATGCAAGTGCACCTACAACTAGTAATAAGAAGACATTATAAATTAGTTCTATGCCTCCTAACTTGGGATATCAAATTAGAAGAGAAAATGTAGCAAACTTGCAAGCTGCCTAGACACTAACTATGGAGATGGAGGATGATATGATAGCTTCTAGTAAGTGGAAGAGGGAATTTCAATCTAGAACCATGAGTAATATAGCTAGTACTTCAAACAATATAGAAGATATGCTTCAAAAATTATTTAATGAGCTCATTTCATTGAAAAAACAAGCCAATAGGCCTACTCATTATTTTCATCAACCTCATCAAGAAGGTTATAGAAACCCAAACAAAGGTAAAACATTGTAAATAGAACCTATTCAACATAGATTAGCAATTGAAGGTGCCCCCAAAAGACAAAATATGTGTATGTTTCACTTAAGGGAGATGCATGTGCTGATATGATCAGATATAGGTAGATGGTGGATTAAAAAATAATAATAATTGAATATCCTAAAAGTGAGAATGATCATGCTTCTTGTGCTGACTCTAAAAATAATTTCTTGGAGTATAAATCAGATTTAGAAGTAGGAGGTGACTACTTTTCTACTTTAGAAGGACCTTAGTTAACAATAATGAACAGAGGTCAGAAGAATAGAAATCGGACTAACAATTCAGTTCCTGAAAAAGATAATGCACCATCAAATAAGGTTGATAAAGATAGTGGCATAGTAACTTCATCTTTAGAAATGGAGCACAAAGGTAAATCAAGTAATTCCTTTGACATCATAGAATATTGTGAAGAGGTAAGAATCCAAATATCTCAATTGGATTACTTAAATTCTAATCTTGATCAATTGAAAAGATTAGTTGAGCATTGTAATAGTAAAGATACAAGTCTTTTCAATATCAATGCTAATGTTGATCATCACAATGAAGCTAGCACTAGTGGAACTTCTTTAACTAATAAAGATTTTGCACTCCCTAATTTTTTTAAAGAAGAAGAACCTCTTGTCTCAACCACATGCCCAAATGAAAAATTAGATCCATTCTACATTTCTTTTTTCATCAATGGAAACAGATTGAGTAACTGCATCATAGATTCAAGAGCCTCTGATAATATATTGCCTACTTCTGTAGCAAAAGCTTTAGGAATTCTACTCACTAAAAATTTTGGTAGATGTTATTCAATGGATGCAAAACAACTATCTTTGCTTGGATAGATAAAAGATGCTCAGTTTTGTTAGATTATGGTGACTGATCAGGAAAGTACTGTACATACTTCATAAATAGTGGGTTTTGGTCTGTGGCCGACATGGTAGCCAACATATTATGGCCGACATATGGCCGAAATGTTATAACCCTAAAGCGGTTTAATACTTGTATAAAAGGGTTTAGGGTTGGGTATTTTTTATTATGATGTGATGAAAAATTGGTTCTTGCAACGGTATTGAGTTGTAAGGGGTTACGGGTTGTAATCACTGGATTGTAATAAGATCAAACTTGCTATTTGGTGAATATAGCCCAGGGATTAGGTGAACCACATTAAATCTTGGTGCCTTGTGTTCATTTCTGTGTGATCTATTATTTTCTGTTATTGGTTATAGTTGCATGTAGTTTTTATTCCTGGCCGTAGTTTATCCTAACAAGTGGCATTAGAGTGAGGTTGTCTTTCAGTTATCCTCTGCAGGAAAGTCTCACGGTTAAGTGGGAGTCTCACAGTTGAGTGGGAGTGATGGCAGATGAGGGTAAGCTGAGGGTTGACAGGTTTAATAGGCAAAACTTCCAGTTATGGAAGATGCAAATGGAAGATTATCTATATCAGAAGGATTTATGGAAGCCGTTGGAAGGCAAAGCCAAGAATCAGGGAACTATGTCAGAGGCTGAATGGGATCTTTTGGACAGAAAGGCACTCGAAAGCATTCGGTTATGCTTGGCACCATCGGTGGCATTTAATATTACAAAAGCAAAGACGATAGAAGATTTGATGAAAACTCTAGCGACACTACTGTATGAAAAGTCCTCCGCTTCAAACAAGTAATTTCTCATGAAGCGTTTATTTAATATGAAAATGGCAGAAGGTGAATCTGTTGCAGATCATTTAAATGAGTTTAATACTATTACTAGTCATTTATCTTCTATGGGTATCAATTTTGATGAAGAAATTAGGGCTCTCTTGATTTTGTGTTCTTTGCCTGAAAGCTAGAATGGCTTGGTAATGGTGGTGAGTAATTTTGTTTCTGGATCTAGTACCCTAAAATATGATGATGTGATCGGTGTTGTTTTGAGCTAGGAAACTCATAGGAAATCCTCAGGTGGATCTACATCAGGAAGTACCTTGAATGCACAAAGCAGGGGCAGAACAATTGAAAGAGGAAGTAACTCTAGAAATCGTGGAAAATCAAGAGAAAAGTCAAAGGGGAGGAGGTCTCAATCGAGAGGACCAAATGATTGCTGGTACTGTGGAAAACCAAGGCACAAAAAAAAAGATTGCTGGAATCAAAAGAAAAATGAAGGAGATAAATCAGATGGAGACAAGGAGGCAAATGTGGTAAGTAACAAATCTGAAGAGGATGCTTTGCTTTTGTCTTTAGAAAGTGTTGATGATTCATGAGTTTTAGATTCTGGTGCTTCATTTCATGCTACACCTCATAGAGGTTATTTCATTGATTATGTCGAAGGGGATTTTGGCCTTGTTTATTTGGGGGATAATGAACCTTGTCAGATTGTTGGAAAGGGAAAAATTAAGATTAAGTTGCAGAATGGGAATCATTGGCTACTACATGAGGTAAGACATGTTCCAAGGCTAAGTAGAAATTTAATTTCAGCCAAGAAACTTGGTGATGAGGGTTGTGTAGTTACTTTTAATGATAAAAATTGGAAGGTTTCAAAAGGTTCCCTTGTAGTAGCAAAAGGTGTGAAAGTAGGCACCTTATATCTTTCTACAGGTCATATTGTTCCTACTACTTTGATTGTTTCAGAGAAAAATGAATGTTTAGGAACAATTGTTGCAGTTGAGCAGGGAGAAAAAATAGCTATTATAGATTCTGATACAGTGTTGTGGTACAACAGACTTGGGCACATGAGTGAGAAAGGTATGAAAGTACTTCATTCAAAGAAAGTTTTACCAGGTCTGAAATTTGTTAATATGGATTTCTGTGAAAGTTGTGTGTATGGAAAACAAAAGAGAGTGAGTTTTGTAAAGACTGGGAAGGAAAACAAAAAGGAGAAATTAGAGCTTGTGCATACAAATGTACGGGGACCAGCTCAGGTATCTTCCCTTGGTGCCTCTCATTATTATGTTACATTTATTGATGATACAACTAGAAAAGTATGGTTTATTTCCTTAGACAGAAATCTAATGTATTTCAAACTTTTAAGAAATAGAAATGCTTGGTTGAAAATGAGATTGGTAAGAAATTAAAATGTCTCAGATCTGATAATGGTGGTGAGTATTGTAGTCATGAATTTGAAGATTATTGCTCCACTAATGGTATTCGTAGACAGAAAACTGTTCCAAGGACTCCACAAGAAAATGGAGTGGCTGAACGCATGAACAAGACTATAATGGAGTACGCAAGGAGCATGAGGTTGCGTGCTAGGTTTCCCTTACACATGTGGGCAGAGGCTATCAATATTGCAGTATATTTGATTAATAGAGGTCCCTCTACTCCTTTTGGTTGTGATATTCTAGAGGAAGCATGAACTGGTAAGAAGGTGAGTTATTCTTTTCTCAAGACCTTTGGTTGTAAAGCTTTTGCTCATATAGACTCTGAAAATAGAACCAAGCTAGAAGCTAAATCAAAGAAATGTGTCTTTTTTGGATATGGCATTAATGAATTTGGTTATAGGCTTTGGGATTTTGAAAATCTTAAAATTGTTAGAAGCCAGGATGTCATATTCAATGAGAAAGTGTTGTACAAAGATCTGTTGCAGCAACATGAGAAGAAAGACAATGATTATGTAGTGCTGGATGATACTCCAAAAGCTGATGTTCCAGCCATTCCTCATGATGTGCAACAATTGCAACAACAAATACCACACACACCAGTGAATGTTAGATGGTCAACAAGGCAAATTAGACCTCCACAAAGATTTTCTTGCTCTTTGTATTCTATTTTACATACTGATGCTGGTGAACCTGAAAGTTATGATGAAGCTGTGCAGGTGGATACTAAGATTCAGTGGGAGTCTGCAATGAAAGATGAAATGGACTCTTTGCTACAGAATAAGACATGGGATCTATGCAAGTTGCCTGTAGGTAAAAAGGCTTTACAGAATAAGTGGGTTTACAGGTTGAAAGAAGAGGAAGGAGGTAAGAAAAGGTTTAAGGCCAGGTTAGTTGTAAAAGGATTTGCACAGAAAAGGGAATTGATTTTGATGAGATATTTTTTCCTGTTGTTAAAATGACTTCTATATGTATTGTTTTAAGTCTTGTGGCTACTGAAGATTTGCATTTAGAGCAGCTAGATGTTAAAATAGCCTTTCTTCATGGTGATTTGGATGAAGAAATATATATGGCCCAGCCATGGGGATTTGAGGTCAAAGGTAAGGAGAACTTAGTGTGCAAATTGAAGAAAAGTTTATATGGCTTGAAGCAAGCACATCGGCAATGGTATCTGAAATTTGACAGGTTTATGCATAAGCGTGGCTATAACAGGTGTCATTCAGATTATTGTGTTTATTTTAAGAGGTTGGATGATGATAGCTACATTATTTTATGTTTATATGTTGATGATATGCTTGTAGCTGGGTCTAACATGGATCATATTAAGGGGCTAAAATGCCAGTTATCACATGCATTTGCTATGAAGGATTTGGGGGCAGAAAAAAAAATCTTTGGGATGAAGATTTGTAGAGATAAGAAGAACAGAACGTTGATTCTATCTCAAGCTAATTATGTTGAGAAGGTGTTGCAATGTTTCTCTATGGAGAATACTAAAGTTGTCAGCACACCTTTACCTGGTCATTTGAAATTGACTAAGGAGATGTGTCCCAAGACACAGGAAGAGGAGGATAAGATGTCCAAGGTACCCTATGCTTCATCTATAGGAAGCTTGATGTATGCTATGGTATGCACTAGGCCAAATATTGCACATGCAGTGGGAGTTGTTAGTAGGCATATGAGTCATCCAGGATTTGAGCATTGGAATGCTGTCAAGTGGATTCTTAGATATTTGAGAGGAACATCCATTAAGTGTTGTAAGGCCCACACTAGTACTCGTGTCTAGATCTTGATGAAATAAAACTGGTTAGGAGATAATTGAGTTATGCTTTATACTTTGTTTTATTGCAAATCATGATTTAAGGGTTCCTATAGGAGAGTAATGTGGATTTTGATATTCTCTCTAGTAACATTAGGTCTATAAAATAAGACCACATGGACATGAGATTTAAAATGTTTAAGACAAGAACCTAACCATGAGACACTATGGACGATTTACTAGGTAGTTAGGAAGGATAAAATAACATTCAACCTACTAGGAACAACTATGAGTATAGGTTATGATGATAATCACATACATGGCTATGTTTGAAACTTGGTTCTAAATTATTATGACATAATTACTGAAACATTCTAACAGTCTAAGGAGTTAAACTTAATCAAGTTACGAGTTAACCAGTCGGCACAAATCCATTTTATATTGTTTCTATGATTTACTAAAGATGATTCAGAGTTTCATTGTTATGTAAGAAAGAGTTGTGATGATACTCTAATTGAAAATAATTTATATTTAGAAAGATTACTGTTGATCCACATATTCGATATTTCAATGTTTTAAATCTTTTATGGGAATGATAATGAAATGTTTTGAATATGCACTTAGATGAAAGTTAAATGGAATATGTTGTTGTAATTACTTAGAATAGAAATGATTAGATGATACTTACTTGTATATGTTAATGAGTAGTACGAGATATTGGATTTATGTTGTATGTGTTTGTATGGATCCTGTATTATCTTATTGGGTTACTAATGTTTAAGTTGAGTGTGCAGGAAAGTGGAACCATGGTGATTAATGGGGGAAACAAGGTTCAATCTTATGTGAACACGGTTAAGCCAAGGTGAATCTTTGGAAGATTCAAAACCTCGTTGTATTGTGTTTATTTCGTACTGTGACTGTGTATGAGTGTTATAGTCAGAGAGCATGGTTTATTAGTGACATGTCATCGTAATGTGTGAAGTGTTTTTATGTGCATGTGTGTGTCATTTGACACTTGTTTTGTCTATGTGCAAATGACATGTCAAATAGGATTCTTTGGCATGAAGTCACTCAACCTAAGCCTAATCCTCATTGCGAAATCAATTAAACCACCTTGGAGAGTGTTAGGAAGAATCACCTTCTTGACGGAATGCAAGTTACAAGTGATAGGAATTTTTAGAGAGCCTAAGTGATTCTTAAGTGCTAATTTTGTGAAAACAAGTCACCCACATGGTAATAGTATGGGTTAGGGGGTTAAATATGATCATAAGTAAGTCTAGGGGACCTAGGGGACCCTCAAAAAGAGTCATTTCCAAGCCAATTCAAAAATCATATTGTAACCTAACTTCTTTCCTCATGACACCACTTGGTTAAGTCCTCATTGGTGGAAAAACACAAGAGTAAAAGAGGTAGGTGAGGATGAAAGTGAAGGTCTTTATAGGGAAGTTATGCCAATCTTGGGGATTCACTCACCCACTCTCTAATTTTAGAGACAACCAAGGAATGGAAAGGAGAAGTTGTAAATCCAAGCAGGAAGAGGTCTTCATTCCATTGCCATAGCTTGTAAGCAGGTTAGTCCTTCATGCCATGCTTTCTTTATATCTCTTAGCTAAAATGGAAAATTGTATGAGTGCCTTTGGTAGGAGTGTTCTTGGTATTCTTGTGTTGTGATAATGTGATGTACTCTTGAAAATTTCTGGTTTTATTTCTACTTGGTTTTGTTTTCTTCTTTGTGCTTGAGTATTGTTATGGGTGTGGGACTTGCACTCACCCTTGTGGGAAGGGAAGAAGAGTCCAGGGTGAATGGGTAGCAGTTGGATTGCATAGTTGAGGACCTTGGAGTATGGGCTCCATTGTATGCCATTGTCATATTCATATTTTGCCTTGGGAGAGAAAAAAAGAAAAGGAGAAATGGTGAGGAAGGAAGTAACTGAAGTATGGGTTTGTAGGAAGCTAAAGTTGTTGGTTGTGTGTGGTGGAGGATGTTGTGTTGGTAGTGTGTGTGGTGGAAGATGTTTATGAAGCCCCAAAAGGGCATTATATTATGAAGCCCCGAAAGGGCCTGTTATTTTGTGTATTTAGCCCCGAAAGGGCATGATTTTTATGGAAGATATGATATGAAATGGTAAACCTCCTTGTGTTTCCACCTTCACCCAATGTTTATGGTTCCATTTGTGAATCATTGTGCAAGCCTTGGTTGGGAATTGTAAATGTGTTGTTAAACTGTGATTTTCATGTTGGATTCTTATTATTATGATGATGTTTGAATGTATCCCCATTGAGCCTTACTTCCCCTAGTGCGGGGGTGGTCTCTTTGAGGCCTAGGTTGGCAGGTGAGCCTCCATGGTTCCCTAGTTGTTTCTCTTTTGTGCAGGTATTCTTTGGAGAGTTTTGGAAACCTGATGTATGGAGTCCATTTCTTGCTTAGGAGCAGATGTATTATTATTGTCTCAAGGGGAGAGAAATCCTCCTTGGTTATGTGAAAGAAATTGTATTGTAAAGTGTAATGTTGTTCTAATTCTTATGTTCTTAGGAAGAGAAGTTGATGTATCATTATTCTATATGATCTTTCTATTGTACTCAAGTTGATAGAAAACATGCTTGATATTGTCTTGAAGAAAATTTGAAAGGATCATGTCAGAGGAGTTATATGGTACTGCTGTTGATTCTTTTCTATTTACCTTGCAATGTGAGGAAAGAAGAATGTGATTATCTTGAGATAACAATAGGAATGAAACTAAACTTTGCCACCTTGATATCTTATTTCTCTATTGCATAAGGAATGATTAAAAGTTGATGTTAGCATTGAAATTGTTAATGAAGTAAGGTATGCAATTGATAGAAGGAATGGTAGATAGTTTAAAACTTATTCTTAAGTGATATCAAAGAAAATGAAAACATTTGATGTATTAAAAGTTAGTTCAACACTTCCTGAGTTCTATCCTTTTCAATTTAAATTCACCAGCATGTTTTTCTATATGTTGATTTAAATGAAATCCTTTGTACAAATGATATAATAAAATGATTAATTTAATTAGTAAGAACAAACTTAATAATTCCTAGGATGTCATTATAATCACTCATGAAGGATGACCTCTATTAAGGGAGAAGAAAATCAGAATAATACACATAAGTGTAAGGAACATAAAAAAACTATCTAGCTGAAAGTGCTCATTTATCTCTGGAATTTATATGGAAAGGTAACTAATTCCTTTCTTCTATTACAGAGTAATATTTTATTGGCTAGGAGTTTACCTAGGACTCTAGAGGATTAAGACATTCCTAGCTAAAAATACTATCAAATAAACTATGAGCTATAAAACCCAAGTGTCAAATTACTCTCTATAAGGCAACAAATTAAAAAAATAAAAAAAATCTACATATAATAGTGCTAACATAAATGCTATCCCTTATATTCTAAAGCGTCACCTTTTTGATGATGGCCAAAGTCAACAACAAAACCTATCAATAAAATGGAAACAAAATAAAGAAAGGCAAAATATTATGACAAATTTACAATGTCCTAGTCCTAGGCGCTACCACTTAGGGAGCAAGGAAAAAGGTATGTGAGACGACTTTAATGGTGCAAACCTTGTCATGATTAGCTTTACCACCTTGGGCAGCGCTATCCATCATGTATTTAAGGAAGAGTAGACTTGGGAAACCCTTGGGGAAACGCACACCCTTCTCCATTTGCTTTCCACCTACCAACATCTACACCTAGGCGCCCATGTGGCCATTTAACAAGTTGGAAATTGAATGTGTTATATTTTAAAACAAAACAACAAACCCTAATTCAAACTGACCTCAAAGCATGCGCTTGGAAAAAGGAGGTGGCTTAATTTGCATGATGTTGAGTGATGTGACAGCCTAGGACATCCTAATGATGTAAGACAAGACCCCTAGTTTAGGGGAAATAGGAATAAAAATATGTTTTTTTTTAGATTTTATAGAATCATAGGTGGGTTAAGTCTTAGTTTAAAATTATTTGAATTAAATGTGACATATTAACAAACAAAGTTATATTTATAGTGGAAATTAATATATATATGGGTTATAGATGTTTAATCATCCAAATGATTATATTAATATGTTATTTAATTTAAGAAAATTGATATAAGAGATTAAAAGTATGTAGGGATGTAATCGGTAGCTAAAGAAATATATTATAGTATTTATATATATGTTCTAGTATTGATATTACATATATATTCATTTAAGTTAAGATAGATGTCATATTATTTAATGGTTAATTAGGTCGAGTGTAGTATAGATAAGATGAACAAGTTGGGCACTTAATTTTGACTATAAATTAATGATGGGTTGATCTCAGCACAAGGAGATATGAGAATTGAGCAGTAATCTGATAACTCCAAGCATAGTAGTTTGATCTAATAATTGATACAAGAAATGTTAGCATGTTCATGGAAAAATGCAAACTAAGGAGGTATAGGCGCTTGTAAGTTATAACTATAAGACCAGCACACTCATAATAAAACATATAATAATAATGGTAACCCAAATATTTATGGAGACACACTGAGTAATACTTCATTCCTCGAATAGAGCCTTTTGATCCACTAACAAACCTTATCAACTCCAAGTTTAAATACGGATAGTGTATCCTTTTATCTGATCAACAAATTTAGCTAGGTAATTACCGAAGTTTCATCGTAAACTCTAGACTTAGAATGCAACTCACATTTTTAATCATCCAAAGTAACAATCAAATATAACTGCCACCGAATAGAAGTAAAATCCCTCTTTACAATGCACACTAAACCATTCATCTAGTCAAGACAACGTTAATGTATTCTAAAAAAAAAAAAATTTGTTGTGTTCTCGCGTTAAAATTTTCGGTTAAAAATTTATGGCATGACAAGTATTTACACTTTGGGGGCTCTACTACTGATTTACAGGGCTATGTTGACTCAGATTTGGTTGGGGATATTGATACCAGGCAAAGTACTATAGGTTATGTCTTTACTGTTGGTGGGGCAGCTGTGAGCTAGGTTTCTAGGTTACAAAAGATTAATGCTCTATCCACTACAGAGGCAGAGTATGTTACTGCTATAGAGGCAGCTAAGGAGATGATATGGCTTCAGTTCTTCTTGGAAGAATTGGGACATCCTCAGAAGGATAATTATTTGTTCACCGATAGTCAGAGTGCCATTCATCTTGCAAAGAATTCAGCTCTGCATTCTAAGACCAAACACATATAGTTGTGGTACCATTTCATTCAGTCAATTTTGGAGGATGGACAGTTAAAGCTGGAGAAGATACATACCAATGACAATCCAACAGATATGTTGACAAAGGTTGTAACTCGAGAGAAGTTGAACTCCTCTTTAGCTTCGGTTGGTCTTTTAGACTAAACATGAATAAAAGAATAGTAGAGTCCAAGGTGGTTTGATCCAGTGGGAGCCCCATGTGGTAGAGGTATTGGTACAGGATTAGTCTCCAAGTGGGAGATTTTTGTTTAGTGTGGAGCCTGATCAGTCCCCAAGTGGGAGATTGTTAGATTATGGTGATTGATCAGAAAAGTATTGTACATACTTCATAAATAGTGGGTTTTGGGCCATGGTCGACATGGCAGTTGACATATTATGGCCGACATATGGTCGACATGTTATAACCCTAAAGTGGTTTAATACTTGTATAAAAGGGTTTAGGGTTGGGTATTTTTTATTATGATGTGATGCGAAATTGATTCTTGCGACGGTATTGAGTTGTAAGGGATTACAGATTGTAATTAGGTTGTAATCACTGGATTGTAATAAGATCAGACTTGCTATTTGGTGGATGTAGCTCAGGGATTGGGTGAACCATGTTAAATCTTGGTGCCTTGTGTTCATTTTTGTGTGATCTATTATTTTCTATTATTGGTTATATTTGCATGTAATTTTTATTTCTATCTGTGGTTTATCCTAACAAGTTTCCCTTTCTACCCATCCTTCCAAAAGGCTAAAACTTACTATTCTAGTGGCATACATGCCTACAAGCAATGACATGATTCTAAGTACAAATTTCTACAAAGACATAGGGGGAGAGATAAAACTAGACCGGTCTTATGCTACTATCCAAGTTGGAGATAAAAAGGTAAAGCTATAACCAAAACAAAAGGAGAAATTCACTATCCTATAATCAGATGATCCTACATCTCAAATCTTGTATCATGAAATGAAATTTGGTAATTATATGTTGTTTTCTAAAAAACTTGATATTTTAATAGAATCAAAAGAAACTAATACGATTAGTTGTGGACTTTGGAATTTGATGGCAGTTGTGCTAATGTTGGTTTAGGTGCAAGATTAATATTGACATCACCTAGTGGGGAAATGACTTGCTTAGATTATAAGTTAGATTTTAAAAATACTAACAATACTGCATAATATGAAGCTCTTCTACTTCAAATAATGGCAGCAAAAAAAAAGGAGTCAAGGTACTTAAAGCTCAAGGATATGTAGAGTTGGTGGTGAGATAAGTCAAAAATCAATATGCAGTAAAGAACTCAAGATTAAGAAGTTGTTGTAATAAGGTGTGGGATGAGATTGAGAGTTTGGATGCTTTCTCAATTACATCAGTACTCAGAGAATTCAACTTAAGAGCCAATTCTTTGGCATTTTTTGCATCATTTCTTCTATCATGCCCTGACTTCAAAGATCAAGTTTATAATGTAGAAGGTCTATTCAGACCTAATGTCTCTAATAATGAAGATTCATGGTAGGTGTTTGAAGATGATAAACACATACTAAATTTTATTGAAGGGGAAGATCCTTTTGGATTTTTTTATTTTGAAGGAAGCACTAATGCAAATGGTGATGATTTAGTGACAAGTGATAAAAATAAAACAATGTCTTCATTGGATATGATTCAATTAAAAGATAATTAAATTGCACCTCATCTAGTCTCTTTAGAATAACTTTTTAAAAGGAATGATGTATACATAAAGAGGGAATGAGATAAGAAAGGAAAAACCTATGGTGAATGTGATGGAATCAACATAGGGACAGAAGTCAGCCCAAAGACGATAAACATAGGAAAGTGTTGCACACTAGAGGAGAGGGTAGAAATCAATAAATTACTCATTGAATTTCAAGATGTATTTTCTTGGAGTTATAAAGACCTAAAGAATTTCATGAAGAAACACCATTTAGGCATAAACAATGAAACTATAATCCTATAGTTGAAGGAGCAATCTTCAAGGAGATTGAAAAAATGTTGCAGGCTAAAATTATATACCATACTCGTCATTCTACTTGGGTTTCTAATATTGTGCCAATAAGAAAGAAGAATGGAGAGATAACAACTTGTGTATACTTTAGAAATTTAAATCAAGCCTCACTCAAAGATAATTTTTCTCTCCCTAACATGTATCATCTATTACAAAGTGTTGCAAGATTAGAAATGGTGTCCATGTTAGATGGATTTTAAGAATATAACTAGATTCGGGTAAATGAAGCAGATTAGTTCAAAACTCCATGTACCATACCATGGGGTACTTTTGCCTATAATAGAATGTAGTTTGGCATAATTAATGTAGCTGCAACCTTTTAGCATGGTATGAATTTGGCCTTTGGTAATTTGAAATATAGAATCATTGTCATATATCTCGATGATTTGATAGTTCAAAAGACTAAATTCAAATCATCGATGAAGATCAACGGGTGATGTTTTAATGATGAAAATATAAGTATTCAATGATGCATCTCATTGACTGTTAGATCAAAAATAAATCTACAATTGTTTCTATATCATCATAAAATATTTCTCTAGGAATAATTCTTGCAAGATAGTGACAAGCTGACACCTATCCATAGGACCCAATAGGTGAAACCTCCTTTCAATTATGCATAATAATTAGGAAACATCAATGAGGATCATTAATCTCAAGACACATCCATGATTATCACTTTGTCATTATGAAAAGATGGGGATGCTTTAATTATGGCAATGTAGCAACAAAATGACACATGTCCTGTTGGGACCATCACATTCCATAAGACATAGTTAGAATCTAGTCATGAATTGCCACAAAGCAATGAAGACTAATGTCAGATTCTCCAAGAAAATAAATTGTGCCACCTGTTTGCCACAGTATGTATAGCTAGAAAGTGGACTCGCATCAAAAAGTAAAAGGGTTAACACCATATTATCGCTACCATTAGAGTAGAAGAAGATCTATGTTCATTATTATGTGACTATGAAAAGTTGCTCGACTACTAGTCATAGTGACTAATGATAGTTCAATATGTGTACATAGAGGGACCCATAGAGAAGTTATAAAGGAAGGGTTATAATTTTTTACTCACAATCATTGGTTTAAGATTGATAGCTAGAATTCAAAATTGTAGTGATCGTTGAAACATGAATAATATAGACTTGGTGTGAAATAATAGAATATGAAGAAAATAACATTTTTCTACAAGATTCTTGAGATTGCATAAAGTTGAATACTCATCAAGTGTTTCCAGAAGTACCATGGATTCATAATCATCAATGGAAATGATTCTACATGTTCATATCATTAGATAATTTCATGTTTTATTCTCTTTTCTATTTTGTCACTGTTTCTCTACTGAACTAAGAGAGGATAGAAAAATATAAATATAACCTCATTTGACAATACAAAGGTTAGAAAACTTAATGGTGAGTTGGTCTATAATTCTATTTACCCTATTTTCTTGCCATGTTTTGTGTCCCATGCATAGAGTAGTTTTTCATTAAGAGTTGAAAGACAATCATGTATTATTCTATGAATAATCATAAGAATTTCATTTCACTTTTATGTTTGCAGTATAGTGATTCCATTTACTTTCTTCATACATGGTTATGTTTCTTCTCTTGTTGGTTTCATAACATGTGAGATAGTTTCAATGGAAAATGAAAGATAAATGTGTATGAATCTATTAGTTATTGGTTGGATTACATTTCATTCAATACTAATAGTGAAAGCAATTCCATTTTCCCTCATATGCATATCTCCTTCATTCCTCTTCTATATGTAGATGGTTAATCTACATTTCGAATAGAAGTAAGGGTTAGAAGAATCAAGATAAACTACTATAGTCATTCCATTGAGTGTTATAGGTTATTCAAATCCATCTTCCTTGAATTATTTGTGCCTACAAACAATCTAGCTATCCTTTATTGCTCTTAGGTTAAGAGCTTATAATATCAAAACTTTTGATCTCATAAAAGCATATTCATTGCATATCATTGCAATCATAGTGAGTTGTACCTAATAATTCAAAGGGAAGTAATAGAATACATACACTAACCCATTTTATGGTAAACATCCTTTTTTCTCTCCAGAACATTGGGTATCAAATATTTAGGTGATAAAACCTAATAGGAGGACAAATTGTTAACAAACAACCACCAACTGTCGAGAATCACAAAAGGAGGCCAAACCATCCAAAATACATTCTGACCCCTCGAGAGAGGAGGATAGGAGTACCACATTGTCCGCAAAGAGAAAGGTGGACACCAAAACCACATGAAGATAACACCCATCCTTAGGATGTGAAGCACCTCACAGGAAAATCTCAAGATCATCAATGTAGATGTTATGAATTTATTAGTTATTGGTTGGATTCCATTTCATTCAAGACTAGTAGTGAAAGCAATTTCATTTTCCCTCATATGCATATCTCCTTCATTCCTCTTCTATATTTAGATGGTTAATCTACAATTAGAATAGAAGTAAGGGTTAGAAACACCAAGATAATCTACTATAGTTGTTCCATTGAGTGTGATAGGTTATTCAAATCCATCTTCCTTGAATTATTTGTGCCTACAAAAAATCTGGTTATCCTTTATTGCTCTTAGGTTAAGAGCTTATAATATCAAAAAATTTGATCTCATATACAATAACCCATTTGCTAGTAAACATCCTTTTTTCTCTCCAAAAAATTGGGTATAAAAGAGTTAGGATGTTTACCAGTAAATGGGTTAGTGTATATGAGATCAGAACATTTTGGAGAGAAGAAAGGTTGTTTACCAGCAAATGGATTTGGTATATGAGATCAAAAGTTTTGATATTATAAGCTCTTAACCTAAGAGTAGTAAAGGATAACTAGATTGTTTGTAGGCACAAATAATTCAGGGAAGATAGATTTGAATAACCTATCACCCTCAATGGATTGACTATAATAGATTATCTTGATGTTTCTAAACCTTACTTCTATTCTAAATGCAAATTAACCATCTAAATATAGAAGAAAAATGAAGGAGATATACATATGAGGGAAAATGAAATTTCTTTCACTATCAATCTTGAATGAAATGGAAGTTAGGTGATAAAATCTAATAGGAGGACAAATTGTTAACAAACAACCACCAACTACCAAGAATCACAAAAGGAGGCCAAACCATCCAAAAGACATTGTAATCTGTTGGGAGAGGAGGATACAAGTACCAAATTTTCCACAAAGAGAATGGTGGACACCCAAACCCTATGAAGATAACACCCATCCTTAGGGTACGAAGCACCTCTCAAGAAAATCTCAATCTCATCAATGCAGATGTTGAAAAGCATAGGAGAAAGAGGGCAGCCTTGCTTAATACTAATAAAACTTAAATGCAGTTAGATAAGCCTTGTAGAGTCCTAAGATGTCCAGCAACACTCTTTTAAAGTCTCATGATGGAAATGAGAAGAATCTCAGAAACCCCAATATCTTTGAGTTGTTGAAATAATGACACCCGAGGGACTAAATTAAAAGCTTTACAAAAGTCCACAAAGCAGTAGTAGAATTTTGTAGAGTGGTACCAAGCCTCCTTAATAATGGTCCTAAGGGTGGAATATTGTTAGAAGTCTAAAAATATTCTCTGAAACTAGCCTAACCTTTAGTCCTACAACCTAAATTGTCTAACTATCTCATGAGAGTGATATGCAGCGTTGTGTCATAGAGTTTGGCAAAGGTATGCCTGATCATAATAGTCCTATAGTTACCCAAATTAGATGTTGGACTAGCCTTATGGATTGGGTGGATAATATTGTGAGACCAAGAAGATGGAAAACTAGGGCAAATCATCTTTTGATTCTGCATTGCCTATTCAACTGTTTATAGACATTAAGGTTTTAGGACATTTTATCTTTTAGATGTCATTTTTTGTGGATATCTTACATTCAAAGTTTAAATAGAACCTTACAAATTGAATAGTTTACCATTTTTGGTGATGAAAATTTGAGGTTTGTTATAGATTTGTGTGACCTATTCCACCATATTTTTCATTCCATGAAACACAACATATAGGCGGCCCATTTTGCTTCTCTAACAAGATTCATGTCAAGCCACATGAATCTACATACATCTTAGATTAGTTCATTGATTCATTCACTTCCAATTTCAAATTGCAAAGATGATGGACACATTAAAATGAGAAATAAATATTAAACTTGGACCTAACAATACTTTCCACCTCCGCAGTTTAATCAATTTGATGGAATTAGCTGGCCTTGAATTAGGTCTAACTAAAAAAAATTAAATTGAAACACTTGAACTATTGAATCCATTAATTAGACTCTCTAAAATGATTGGATTCGAACTAAATCAAAAACCTCCATCAATTGATCATTTAAAACTCAATTTACCTCTTTGTCTCAACCTGTGATTTTCTGTCAGGGGGTCTATGAGCTGGCTTTAAAAACTGACTAAGCCCTACAATCTAACATATTGATTCTTTGTTCTACATTATTATACCCTATCAAATTTTGTCTCATGACAACATTTAGGTCAAAAGATATTGATCATCGAAGTTGCCTTATCTAAATTGCCTGCAAACAAACATGTTAGAAAACCATAAAATGCATTTAGTTTTGGCTTTGAAAATAGATCAAAAGGACACTTGGGGGCATGAAAACTAGGGCATTAGTTCACTATCACAAGTAGAGTACAAATATATGATTTGGTCTATGATGAATAACTAGATGCATTTGGAAAGTAGTCAAAATGGGGTACTTCTATTTGTAGAACTGGGAATATAGGTAGAAAAGAGATTTTCACATACAAAATGAACTTGGGAAAGTGTGTAGATGAATTCTTCGAGACTTAAAGATTGTCACACTTAAAGTATATTTAGAGTAGAACATAGTAGTACAATCTATTTGGTCTCACCTATTATAGATTTAGAGTTATGACATCATGAATAGGGTTACTAATCAATATGCACTTTTTGACACCAGTAAAACTTTACAAATTACATTTGGAATCACAATTGAAAATTAGTCAAATGGATTCTTCATAGGTTCAAATATGAAACATGAAAAGTGTATTACCTCTAGAATATGATGCAAAATTAATTTTCTCATTTTGGTCAACTAGGTCAAAGTTATAACTATTCAAATAGTGCTTCCTAGAATTTTGACAAATATGCATCAACATGACAATAGTAAATAACCAAATTTGAGGGATTCAAAACCTAGTCAAAACAAATTTAAATGACTTGAAAATTAAAATTAGGTTCTCTAATATGAATATTAAACACTCCCACGGTGATGAGTCATGAAACTTTACAAAGTGAAAGATAGTCAATTGCAAACTAGGCTTCCTGTCTTTGTTTAGCATGGGAAAAAATGCAGATTTCAACAATGCTCAAAATGAAACTTCACAGAATGACTTAGAATGAAAATTTATCAATACAAAATGCATGTATATAATGAATTTAAAGAGTTATAAATATTAAACACTTCATAGGCCTTCAAATGATGGTGAGGTACACATGCACTAAAAGCACCTATAGGTCTCAATTACTAGTTGGGATGATACTCAAAATTAGGGCTTCACTTTTTAGTCCGAACACCTTGATCTTGGACACTTGGAAGTTTATTAGGTCAATGGATTCATTGAAAAATGCTACAAACTTTGATTTTATTCTCTCAATTTCAATGATTTTTCCATTAATGGGCATAAGGGATTCTATGTGCAAGGTCTTCAAATATTGAAACAACTTTTTGTTGAAATTTTGCACTAGGTCATGCACATCCTTGAGCTCATTTATAGATCTCATGGAGCCTTCTATAACAAACTCCAAGAATTGGTTCCAATAAAATAATAACTCCTTGCTCATCTTCAGAATCCCCTGAGTAATGGTCACATTTGTCTTCATGTCAATTACCTCTTGTAGAAGGGCCAATTGCTTTGTCAACTTATATGTTGCCTTCTATATGGTTTTTTGATGGTTTGAAGATTCTTCTCTAAGCTTTTGAGCATCTAACACTAGGCTTCTAAAGTTTTCAACTAGTGGGGGACCTTGAGCCTTAATCTTATCTACCCATTCTAATTCAACCTACCTGAATTGCCTTTATTGTTGCAGCTTTAGAAGTAAGTTCTTGTTCTCCTCTACATTTGGGTTAAATTGACTCAAAGAAGAGCTCCTAAGTGTAGACTTAATGTATTCTACTAATTATTTGTTTGATGTCGAGATCCATTTTCCTAATATGGAAATCATCCTTAGAGAGCTCATGGAATCCACCTTTTTTCTGTGGCTCGACAATCTCAAATAGCATATGGCTAGTTGTTGAATCCATAGCTAGTGCACCAATTGTCTTCTACTTCTTCATCTTCTTGAATGGCTAAGAGGAAGTCACTTGTGTGATCAAGTCCTATGATGGGGTTGCATCCTCATATATCCTCTTCTTCCTCATTCTATTCCACTCCACCCATTTATTTGTTTTCTTGATTATCCCTTACATAACAACCTCCATACTGTCAATGACTAGATCTATAGGTGGGGTAGAAAAAATTGGGGTACCTTTGATCTTCATGTAAGATGTGGGGTGCATGTACACTCCATCATTATCAAGGCTAGAAACACTAATAGAATCATTATATAATTTGATCTCAATAATGGTTGGCCATGACCAAAATCTCCACAAGTTTGGTACTCAATAAAGACACCTGAACCAAAAGTCTTCAATATCTAGAACATGCCTATAAACATATACCAACTTCAAATGATCCCTTACAAATTTAACTAGATCATATTGAGGCCTAAGTACCTCATAGTCTAACAACTTAATTTTAGTCTCAAAGCTTTTCACTAAATTTTGAGCATCTGATCTAGAGGCACATGAATATGGGCCAATCACTACATGGACCGGAATCATGAAAATCTTCTTCACATTGGAACACAGGGTGTTCACTTAAAGGATCTATCGACACAATTTGACTATAACCAACTTGTTTTCTAGATATCTTGGCAAACTCTTAGGAAATTCATCATAAGATCTTATTCACAAATAGGAGAAACTCATAAACTGGATGAATGAGTATCCAAATTGGCTTATGGCCAAAATTGCATCCAAGTCATTGTGAAAGCATCAGTAATAGCTATGTACTCATCATAGCCTCTTCGGAGTTGTAGATGTGGGTAGAATTCATACACTTTAGTGCACTCATCATAGTTTGGGATGCTAGGGAGGTCGAGCCACAAGTGATTAGTTACCAATGCATAGATCAAATATAAGGACATATAGAACTACTTAAATCCTCTAGCCAAATTCAACCATGAGGTGATCTCATCACAGATGATCTATGCCCAGTCAATCTGCATGTCCACAACACATATTTCCCATGCTAGGAAGAAATGGTTCTCAATGAATTCCAAAATCTCCTTTTTTCCTTTGAGTCTAGGAAGGAGTGCGAGGATATCCATAATCTCTCTTTTCAAATTCATGGTGAACAGATTCTTCAACATTTTTCATCTTCTTTGAGTGAGTAGTCTAGAACCATGTGTTATGCATGTCTTCCTATCTGAGAGTCTTCTTCTCATTGAACATGGACACATAAGTCTTAAATTGTTTTGGGCCCTATTCTATTGGGATTTTGGGCTGACATGTAATTATTAATTATAACCCTAAAGCGGTAAAAATATTTGTATAAAAGGGCTTAAGGTTAGGGATTGTTTTAGTATAGTGACACAAAAATTGGTTCTTGTGGTGGTATTGAGCTATAAGGGATTATGGATTATAATTAGGTTATAATCACTAGATCATAATAATATCCAACTTGTTTTTTGGTAGATGTAGCCTAGGGATTGGGTGAACTACGTTCAATATTGGTGTCTTTTTTTCTTTTCTATGTGATCTATTATTTTTTGATATTGTTTATATTTGCATGTAATTATTATTTATGTCTGTGCTTTAATCCTAACAATTGGTATCAGAGAAAGATTGTTTTAAGTTATCCTCTGTAGGAAAGTCTCATGGTTGAGTGGGAGTCTCACAGTTGAGTGGGAGAAATGGTAGAGGGGGGTAAGTTAAGGGTTGATAAGTTTAATGGGAAAAACTTTTAGTTATGGAAGATGCAAATGCAAGACAATCTTTATCAGAAGGATTTATGTAAGCCATTGGAAGGCAAAACCAAGAATCATGGATCTATGTCAAATGACAACTAGGATATGTTGGATAGAAAGGCACTTGGAAGTATTTGATTATGTGTGGCACCATTGGTGCCATTTAATATTACAAAAGTGAAGACAATAGAAAAGTTAATGCAAACCCTAGCAAAACTGTATGAAAAGCTCTCCGCTTCAAATAAGGTATTTCTCATGAAGCATTTATTTATTATGAAAATGACAAAAGGTGCATCTATTGCAGATCATTTAAATGATTTTAATACTATTACTAGTTAGTTATCTTTTGTGGGTATAGATTTTGAAGAATAAATTAGGGCTCTCTTGATTTTGTGTTCTTTGCCTAAAAGATGGAATGGCTTGGTAATGGGTATGAGTAATTTTGTTACTGGATCTAGTACCCTAAAATATGATGATGTGATCGATGTTATCTTGAGTGAGAAAACTCATAGGAAATCTTCAAGTGGATCTACATTAGGAAGTGCTTTGAATGCACAAATTCAAGGCAGAATGACTGAGAGAGGAATTAATTCCAAAAATCATGGGAAATACAGAGGAAAGTCAAAGGGGAGGAGGTCTCAATTGAGAGGACCAAATGACTATTGGTACTATGGTAAAATATGGAATAAAAAGAAAGATTGTTGGACATGAAAGAAGAATGAAGGAGATAAACTAGATGGAGAGAAGGAAAATGTGGTAAGCAACAAATCTGAATAGGCCGCTTTGCTTCTGTCTTTAGAAAGTGTTGATGATGAATGGGTTTTAGATTCTAGTGCTTCATTTCATGCTACACCTCATAGAGGTTAGTTCATTGACTATGTCCAAGGGGATTTCAGACTTGTTTATTTGGGGGATAATGAACCTTGTCAGATTGTTGGAAAGGAAAAAGTTAAGATTAAGTTGTAGAATGGGAATCCTTGGCTACTACATGAGGTAAGACATGTTCCAAGGCTGAGTAGCAATTTAATTTCAATAGGTAAACTCATTGATGAGGGTTGTGTAGTTACTTTTAATGATAAAAATTGGAAGGTTTCAAAAGGTTCCCTTGTAGTAGAAAAAGGTGTGAAAGTAGGCACCTTATATCTTTGTACAAGTCATATTGTTCCTTCTACTTTAATTGTTTTAGGGAAAAATGAATGTTTAAGAATAGTTACTACAGTTGAGCAAGGAGAACAAATAGTTGTTGTAGATTCTGATATAGCGTTGTGGCACAATAGACTTGGGCACATGAGTGAGAAAGGTATGAAATTACTTCATTCAAAGAAAGTTTTACCAAGTCTGAAATTTGTTAATATGAATTTATGTGAAATTTGCATGTATGGAAAACAAAGGAGAGTGAGTTTTGTGAAGACTGGGAAGGAAAATAAAAAGGAGAAATTAGAGCTTGTGCATAAAGGTGTATGGAGAACAGATTAGATATCTTCCCTTGGTAGCTCTCATTATTATGTTACATTCATTGATGACGCAACTAGAAAAACATGGGTGTATTTCCTTAGACAGAAATTTGATGTATTTCAAACTTTTAAGAAATGAAAATGCTTGGTTGAAAATGAGACTAGTCAAAAATTAAAATGTCTCAGATCTTATAATGGTGGTGAGTATTGTAGTCATGAATTTGAAGATTATTGCTCCACTAATGGTATTCATAGATAGAAAACTATTCCAAGGACTCTATAGGAAAATGGAGTGGTTGAACACATGAACAAGACTATAATGGAGCATGCAAGGAGCACAAGGTTGCATGTTGGGTTGCCCTTGCACATGTGGGCGGAGGCTATCAATACCACTATATATTTGATTAATAGAGGTCCCTCTACTTCTTTGGGTTGTGGTATTCCAGAGAAAGCATGGATTGGTAAGAAGGTGAGTTATTCTTTTCTCAAAACCTTCAGCAGTGAAGCATTTGCTCATATAGATTCTAAAAATTAAACCAAGCTAGAAGCCAAGTCAAAGAAATGTGTATTTATTGGATATAGCATTAATGAATTTGGTTACAGGCTTTAAGATTTTGAAAATCATAAAATTGTAAGAAGCAGGGATGTCATATTCAATGAGAAAGTGTTGTACAAAGATCTATTGCAACAACATAAGAAGAAAGAAAATGATTATGTAGTGCTAGATGATACTCCAAAAGCTAATGTTCTAGTAATTCCTCATGATGTGCAACAACCGCAACAACGAATACCACACACACCAATGAATGTTAGATAGTCAACAAGGTAAATTAGATCTCTAGAAAGATTTTCTCCCTCTTTGTATTCTATTTTACTAACCGATGCTAGTGAACCTAAATGTTATGATGAAGCTATGGAGGTGGATACTAAGATTCAGTGGGAGTCTACAATGAAAGACGAAATGGACTCTTTGCTAAAAAATAAGACATGGAATTTATACAAGTTGCCTATAGGTAAAAGAGATTTATAGAATAAGTGAGTTTATAGGTTAAAAGAAGAGGATGGCGGTAAGAAAATATTTAAAGCTAGGTTAGTTGTAAAAGGATTTGCACAAAAAAAGTTTTTTGATTTTGATGAGATAATTTCTCTTGTTGTTAAGATGACTCCTATCCATATTGTTTTAAGTATTGTGGCTACTAAAGATTTACATTTAGAGTAGCTTGATGTTAAAACAACCTTTCTTCATGGTGATTTGAATGAAGAGATATATATGGCTCAGCCATAAGGATTTGTGGTCAAAGGTAAGGAGAAATTGGTGTGCAAATTGAAGAAAATTTTATATGGCTTCAAGCAAGCACCTCGGCAATGGTATCTGAAATTTGATAATTTTATGCATGAGCATGGATATATTAGATGGCATTTAGATCATTTTGTTTACTTTAAGATGTTGGATGTTGGTAGCTACATTATTTTATGTTTATATGTTGATGATATGTCTGTAGTTGGGTCTAACATTGATCACATTAAGGGCTTGAAATGCTAGTTAGCACATGCATTTGCTATGAAGGATTTGGGGGTAGAAAAAAAAATCCTCGGTATGAAGATTTGTAGAGATAGGAAGAATAGCTATCTGAGGTTGATTATGTTGAGAAGGTGTTGCAACATTTCTCTATGGAGAATGCTAAAGCTATCAGTACACCTTTACCTAGTCATTTGAAGTTGACTAAGGAGATGTGTCCCAAGACATAAGAAGGGGAGGATAAGATGTCATAGGTACCCTATGCTTCAACTGTAGGAAGCTTAATGTATACTATGGTATGTACAAGGCCAGATATTGCACATGTAGTGGAAGTTGTTAGTAGGTATATGAGTTATCTAGGAATTCAGCATTGGAAGGTAATTAAATGGATTCTCACATATCTAAGAGGAACATCCAGTAAGTGTTTACACTTTGGGGGCTCTACTACTAATTTAAAAGGCTATGTTGACCTAGATTTGGTAGGGGATATTGATACTAGGGGCAGTACTTTAGGTTTTTTTTTATTGTCGGTGGGGTAGCTGTGAGCTAGGTTTCTAGCTTACAAAAAGTTAATGCTTTATCCACTATAGAGGCAAAGTATGTTGCTGCTATAGAGGCAACCAAGGAGATGATAACGTGCCATTAATCTTGCAAAGAATTCAGCTCTACATTCAAAGACCAAACACATATAGTTGTGGTACAATTTCATTTGGTTAGTTTTGGATGATGGACAATTAAAGTTGGACAAGATACCTATAGATGAAAATCCAATAGATATGTTTACCAAGGTAGAAACAAGGGAGAAGTTGAACTCCTCTTCAGATTCGGTTGGTCTTCTATATTGAAGATGCATAAATGAACAACAAAGTCCAATGTGGTATGATCTAGTGGGAGCCTAATGGTGTAGTGGCATAGCTACATGATCAGTCTCCAAGTGTGAGATTGTTGTTTAAGTGTGGAGCCTAATTAGTCGCCAAGTGGGAGATTGTTAGATTGTTGTGACTAATTAGGGAAGTACTATACATACTTCATAATTCCTTGGTGGGGTTTGATGCCAAGCCAAGCCCCAAGCTAGGGCTTGGGGGTGGCAGCCCCCAATATAGCAATGGCCATTAGGTCATAGCTATCTGGGGGTTCGAGGGTGGAGCCCCTGGGAAAAATTATTTTGGGCCCTATTTTATCAAAATTTTGGGTCGACATGTAATTATTAATTATAACCCTAAAGTGGTAAAAATACTTGTATAAAAGGGCTTAGGTTTAGGGATTGTTTCAGTGTGGTGATTCAAAAAATGGTTCTTGCGACGGTATTGAGTTGTAAGGGATTATGGATTGTAATTAAGTTGTAATCACTAGATCATAATAATATCAAACTTGCTATTTGGTGGACATAGCCCAGGGATTGGGTGAACCATGTTAAATCTTGGTGTCTTGTGGTCTTTTCTATGTGATTTATTATTTTCTAATATTTTTTATATTTGCATGTAATTTTTGTTTTTGTCCATGGTTTAATCCTAACAATAAGACCCAAAATTGACATCACAATACTGCTTCTTCACATATATGAAAAATGTGGACTACATCAATGTTTTGTTGATTGATGTGAGAATAGACTGATTAGGAAACAAAATCTACTTTGTTTCAAGGTTGTACCTTTCGATGCATTCCCTTATGAGATCAGGTTCATGCACTACCATAGGAAAACTAGTTGCTTTAACTAGTCGACTCTCTTTAAGTTTCTGAGTGATTGGTTGAATGGGTTGAGAATTAAGTCTTCTCTGAAGAACACCAAAATCATATAATTTGAAGGATGTGCCTATAAGAACTTTTAACTCATTTTATAGGCCAATTAACTTTTCATAACCAACAACTTTGATTTTCATTTGCTATGCATAGGATGTTCTCAATAAACACTCATTTGAATATACTTGAAATAAGCATATGAATTATAATGTTGGTACCACATGAACAAAATTAAGTTCGGCCAACAATTATAACAACAAGATTTGTATTTAATTCCATGAGTAATGATTATTTAAAATTTCTATTCATTTGCATGTAGAATATTAAATTCTTGAAAGCTTTATTACTCTACTTAAAGTAGACTAATATGACTAAGAATCACTTAAAAATACAAATTCTTTAGCTTTTCAAGAAATGCCTTACTTTTCTTTAGAATCTAGAATGTAGATATACTTGATAATGTCAACATTTACGAGGGAGGGAGGGAGGGAGGGAGGGAGGGAGGGAGACTTATCTTTTCTACAAACCCAGCTTCCTTCTATCTAGGATCATAGCACAAGGAGTAATCCTTTTGCTAGCTTGTGCACTCCATTTTTTCACTTTTCACCTAAGGCTTTTAACACTACATCTCCTTTATAATGGGTTCACATTTCCATCACTAACTTTTCCAAAAGTATCTTTTGAGCATCTTCGAGGAATATTCACACTTTAGAGTAACTTGACTTTCTATTTTCAAGGCCTCTAGAGAAGAGGAATTTTTCCTTGCTTTAGCATGGAAAACCCATTTCTCAGTAGCATTTCTCATATTGAGACACAACTAACAACACCTCATTCCTTCACCTCAATCTTATGGCCACAAAGCTAGATTCTAAGAATTCCTTATTGGTTATGAGCCCATAAATGGTTCGTTCAACATCGTGCTCACATAATTTGATCATTGGGACTAAGATTTGGCTCAAGTTTATACAACATTAGAAGCAAAAAAAAACAAATTTGCCTCCATGAGTATGCAGTAGAATACCCATAGACTCATGTTCCCTCGTAGCACTTGATCTTATCTTTACAAATTTTAATGAGATTCATTCTAGCTTCTATCCATGGCTTCGTAGGCCTTTGGGAATAACTTAATCATATTTACAACCTATTAATCATTGTCATGGCTTCATCCTTTGGATACACACTTGATAGAGTTTTCTCAAGGGGAAAAGCGGCTTAAAAGCTCAAAATCTATGGGATATGGAATATTAGGGCATGTTAGAAAAGAATTAAATGTGGAAACACTTACTTCTCATCAGGAAGACACCAGAACACACCCCAACCATTCCTAGATGACCTAGACTCTACACATACCAAAAAAAAAAAGGAAATTCACATAGATAGATTAGGTAAAGGTAATGCAAAGGGAGACCTAGAAAAAAAAGGTAATGCAAAGGACACTTGGACACACTCACTTTCATACCAATGACTTCAAGCTTTAAATGGGTAAGACTAAAACCTAGAAACAATATTGCAGGAAAGAGTGCTATCTAATTGTTTGTATAGTGATTGGACACCTAGTGATAGAGATGTACTTGCTAGAGTGAGAAAATTGGCATTTTGGTGAGAGGAGGGATGTGCATATAGATCTTGTTCTATTTTCTCAATCTAGAGTAGAGATTAGAGAATTGGGGGTGTCACTCATGATACAAGTGGTCTATGTGCAATTAGAGGAGCTACAACCTAGGTTATGGGGAGTAGCAACAGAAGTGATAGATCTAAGCATGATAGCAACATATGATAGATGGTTTTCTCATCATTGACCAAGGCCAATGACACATATTCCAATTCAAGTACCATGGTCGAGACCATAGGTAGAGCAGGGTAAAGAGGAGGATAATGATGGGGATGAGGAGGGTGATGGTGAGTAGGAGGCAGAAAAGGAGGTAGGGGATGATGAGGAGAGAGGAGGGGATCAGGGGAGGGGAGGTGATGTGATGAGGAGTGGGAGGATAATGAGTGCGACAAGGAGGATGATGATGGGGGAGATAATGATGTAAAGGGTGGAGAAAATGGGGATGGGGATGGTGATGGGGGAGAGGATGACAAGGGCGATAGAGGGGAGTCAAATAGAGAGGAGGACAAAGGTGTGGTTGTAGTGGAAGTGGATATAGATGAGGATCTAGTTTATGGAACAGAAGGTATGCTAGTACCATTACCAACAAGGCCTAGCCAATCAGAGTTAGAGATGATGGAGGTGATTAGAGGGCCCTGGAGTCAACTAGAGTAGCACCAGGAAGTTATTGATCAGGTTATGATAGAGACATGTAGTGGTAGCAACATGGGAGTGGGTTACCATAGAGAGGGATGTAGTTTTATGGAGGATAGAGAGAGCAATCTAGGATTCTCAAGAAATTGCTACAAGCATCAAGGATGTATCCTTTTGAGAGTTAGTTGGGATGATGGCTATAGTACATGTAGAGATATAGTATTGGAGGGATCATTACAAGGTGGTAGTGCCACTAGAGAAGAGGGTAGAGAGCTATCGAGTGTTAATATCACATTCTTGGTTGACATAGAGGACATAAAGTAGTGGAGGTGTGATTGGACTAATGAGGCCAGCATAGATAGGTAAGGGATCATCATCAAGTTTAGGTAGGGGCCGTGAGGCTAGGGATATTACATGTTGACTTAGACATGCTCATGTGTAGAGGGGCTTCCTTTTTTTTTTTAATGCTCTTTCGTGGTTCGTTCCTATGAGAAATTCATTGTTCACACCTACAAGAAATTGGTATTGATGTAAACCATGATCATGTACTCTAATACTTTTTTTGAGACATTTATGAGATGTACCTATGTTATGATGAGTATATGAGATGGATTATGAATATGTTTTATATGCTTTATATTGATGCATTTATGAATTTCTATGTGGGCTTTATCGGATGACATCATGTGTCAGTTTATCACATGTTATGCTTAAGAAATGATATCTTTATTTTTTCCACATATTTTTCTCATGAAATGAATGTAAATTAAATGTAAAATGATATGGAATGAATGCAAATGAAATGTAAAATGATGTGAATGTCATGTTTTTATATATATATATATATATATATATATATATATATATATATATATATATATATATATATATATATAGATATATATATATATATATATATATATATATATATATATATGTTTGTTTGGGTTTTTTAGAGTTTTGACATATGCAAGAATGTAGGATGATAATGTTTTTGGTGTATCAAAATACATGAACATGGTAATGGTGGATGAGATGGATGTTAGAAGATAAAGGATATGCGATGAGCACCAACTAGTATGACATGAGGACTTTTTCTTTCATAAAGTGCACTATATGTCAAAGGAGCTTTATTTTGATATGGAAAAATGGGATGCAACACGTCATGGCATAAAGGGCCAAAGCACAAATGCAAAACTTTTGTATAAACAAGCTTGATGTAGGCAAAAAATGACCCTGTCCTTCCTAAGGCATATATGCATGCCCCAGACTCTCAAAGGTACATTTAACAAATAGAAAACAAAAGACAACCATGAACCATCCTGACCACTCTCATAGATTAGTTTATATCATCAAGTGGCATAGGAACATGATCCAAGAAAAAAAAAAGGAAAAAATAAATCACTCACTAAATAGCATGAAGTCAACAACTATTCTCATCTATTATTACTTGTCTTTTAGTATTTTTTGGTTTTTGTTTGATTTATGATGTGATAGGTTTGATTGTTGGTTCAACTGATAGTGACAAGTTGGATTGATTGTTGGTTCACATTGCTCATATAGTAGGTTAAGGTGTGATTTCCATTGAAGTGTGGTACTTTGAGTTTCAATTTATGAAAGTGCAAGTGTTTAAACAAAAGGGATGATTATCCATAGTAATTGTTTACAAGGTTTATTACAATTTTTTGGTGAGTTTTGTAATTTTTAGGATTATTGGAAGATATTTGATGTTTTTGTGTTACTCATTTCTTCAAGACATTTTATAATTTGTAGCGTTTATTTCACAATATTTTATGAGTTTTATCAGATTTGTTCATGACATTTTAGATTTTTATAGATATGTTTAGGATGTTTTATGATTTTTATAGATTTGTTCAAGATAATTGATAATTTTTAGGCCTTTGTTAGGATCATATCAAAATTTTAGGGTTTTTTCAGGATCATATCTAAATTTTAAGGAATTTTTTAGGATCGTATCTGAATATTTAGGGTTTTTTTTTGGATTGCATCTAAATTTTTTAGGACTTTTTTAGGATCATATCTAAATGTTAGGGTTTTTTCAGCATCATAAAGGATTCAAAAGTGTTAGCTCCAAACCAATATATGATAATTCCACTAGATAACATGTGCTTAGGGACATGTCCCTAGTTCAATTTTAAACTCACAGACTATATAGTTAATATGCCCCTAGACAAGATGTAAACTATGTACAAAGGTCAAAGATAGAGTATGTACAGAATGGTGACACTTGGGTAAGATATCAATGGATATTAACCAATTCATGGGCCATGATCAAGGACCAAGGATATCATACAATATGAAGGATGTGGTCAAGGAATGAGAAGGGGGGAAAACCAAATGGAGGAGAAACAACCGATTACACACGGCACCTATTTGCCAAGTTTTCATCAAGGTATCCATCTTTTCATGATGCTTTCTAATTATTTTTTGTGTTTCTTTTTTTCAAAAATTTTTGTTATTTTTAAAATATTTTCTTAGGACTTTTTGTCAGTTTTAAAATATTTTTCCAGGACTTTTAGATGGAATCAAGTATAGTACTTGCGGAGATGCATGTTGTTGTTTGACATAGGTAGTGGTTCACCTTCTAGAGTTGTACGTTGATATACTCCAGACCCAAATGTTGCAGTAAATACATAGGGTCCTTCCCAATTTGGTTCAAATTTTTCTAGTTTCTCTTAATGTTGTTGAGTCTTGTAGTTTATTTTTAGGACTAGATCACCAACCTCAAAATGATGACCACATACTTTCTTTTTATAGCTCATTTTAAGTCAATTTTGGTAAGCTTTTAGATGTGTCAAGGTGGCTCACCTCCACTCATCTAGCATTTCAAGTTCATGCAGACTAGATACTCTATAGTTTTCATCATCAACAAAATTAGGTAAGGATACTCTCAATGATGGAATTTCAACTGCAATATAAAGTTTGGCCTCAGTATCATAGACTAGAGAGTATGGTGTTGCACCAGTGGGGGCACACACACTTGTTCTATAGGCCCAAAGAGATGGATTTAGTTGTAAGTGACATTCTCAACTAGAATCATTGATATCTTTTGGACAATATTACCAATAGTCTTATGAGATGCTTTTTTTTTTTTTTCCATTGCACTATCTATGGTAAATACAAGAATATCCATACTAGATGTTGTTAGAAATATGGCTAGGTAGATATATGAGTGTTTTCATTTATGGAAACATATCCATTTTGGTATTTCATGATGTAATTAGAGTTAAAAAATTGTCTAAGTGTTAGAAAATTTGCAATAGTACAGAGATAGATATGGTATGTATTGATGATAGACTTTGAGTTGGCTCGTATGTAGTTGAGGATTGATATACAATAGTGTCATGATGGTGTATGATAGTACGCAGATCTATACAGATAGTAGGACATAAGTTACAAAAGGATTACCAGCACACGTAATTAATAGAGCATATCAAAAGCACATCAGTAAATTGGAGTGTAGGGCTTCAAGTATTATTTTGGAAATAAAATAATTACTTAGTCATGTTGGAATGACACCCTAGATGTTTACCCAAAGTGATTTTATATTTGGTCAAGTCTATGAAAGCATCAAGGCTAACTAAGCAAAGTTTTGTTAATTTGTGAGATATAAGTAAGGATCATATCTTGCACAAATAATGTGAAGTAAGGATGTAGTGTGAACTATAGAGAAGAAATCTTAAGTGATATGCAAGCCATATGTGACGCAAAATATCATCCACACTAGGTTTTCCCTTGGCTAGGATTTCCCTAGTTAACAAATAATGGTGTTATGATTTATTTGTGTCTATGGTTATATTTATTGTTCAATATTATTGGTTTACTTTCATATGCAAGTTATAAAGTGATTCACAATATCCAATTGTGGGAGAAAGTTTGTAGAATACTGATTCACCCCCCTCCCCTCAGTATTATCTATTTCTAATAGATGTTGTACTTCTCACAAATCTTATCAACATCTTTTTTTTAAAATGAACTACCATGATAAAAAATAAAAGCCAAGGGGACTCCATAACAACATATGATATAGTTCAAGATGAACCTTGAAATCTACTTTCTAATGGTGAAAGTCAAAAGGATGGCTTCAACCCACTTGGTAAAGTATTCAGTTGTTGTGATGATGAACTTATGTTTGTTAGAGGAAGAAGGAGAAATAGCTCTAATGAGATCAAATGCCCATTATGAAAAGGGCCATGGAAAGATAACTGGTTGAAATTCTTGCACTGGTGCATGGATTAGATTACTATGTATTTGGCACTTATGACAAGTTTTGGCAAAATTATAAGCATCTTGTTCCATGGTGGGCCAATAATATCCAGCTCTTACTAGTTTTTTTTGGAATTTACAAGTGGGAAGATTTACTTCTAAGAGGTGAGGGGGCGGCGGGGGTGCAGGTGAATCAGAAGTAAAAGTATTTAACCTCTAAAACTTTTAACTAAGATTATTCACATGCATCTAACATCTTCTAATAAACATGAAAGTAAAGACATACATGAAAATAGATAACACAATATTTGGTCACCCAGAAACCCTCTGAAATGAGAAGGTAAAATCGGGGTGGGGATGACACCAACAAATTATCACTGCAACAATATGTAACTGGTTAAGGTTACAAAGTTTGGCCACTTCCAATCATCTGCCCTATTAAAGGTGACCTTTCTAAAGGATTTACAAACACTCACTTGGAATGTTACCCTATTAAAGCATTTGCAACCCTATTAAGGATATATAATATAGTTGTTAAGCCAACCTATCTTCATAGGATTTCCATTCTCCTAATACAATGGTTAGAAAGTATAGTAGAATGACTTGATCTGATGACTTACAATCTTCAATTGCTGATTCTAGATCCTTGTTCTACTCAATCTTATATGATACTTCTTGATCTGATAATTCTCTATTTGTTGTGCTGATGCTCTATTCTAATCAACTTGATTTTGCAGTGTTGCTCTTCCCTCTAAATCCTTACACCCCTTTGAACTTTGCTAGCATTCTTCTCCTTCATTCCATATATTTCCACATGACTCTCTCACTCTTCCTCTATATTTAAATTATGGGGTATCAACCTCCTTTTAAAGGCTTTGAAGAATTAGGGTTAGGTATGAATCTATGATTGATATTTATCCATCTTTTCCTACTCAAATATTTACACTTTTCTTATTGCTTACACGCTTTCTCCATTTTTCTAATTGGTTGTATGCTAGTTGCATAGGGAACATAAAATATTCAATCTTATCTTTTAGATCCTTTGAGATTCATCTAGAGTCAGCTCAAAAATGGTTTACATCTGAGTTTGTGAAGGTACAAACTCATATGTTGATTCTATGTTACTCGACACTTATTGTTTACTGATGCTTGACACATAGAGGATTTCTATCTTGCTTGGTTCCTATAGTAACTCTACCTTAGTCAGCATCTATAGTGACTTGCGCCTATAGTGACTCGACATCACTTATCACTCGACACTTGAAACTTGCTTGGCACCTGAATTTTACTTAGCACCTATTGAATTTCTGGCTCAGCACATATTGTAGCTTGGCATCTATATCATAGTCGACATCATCTTAGAAATTGGTTAAGTGTGTTGACACTCAATTGTCAAAACCAATCTAAGACCAACAATCTCCCCCTTTGACATGAGTGTCAAAAACACTTAACTAAAAATTATGAATTTGATCTCCATAAGTATAATAGTCATCCTATTTGACATATGTACAAAACTTCATAAACTTGTTCAAAATTTTGTCAAAGACTATATACCTTAAACACTTGTAACTCCCTGTGAGCTGATGTGCCATTTCTATATCCAAAATTCATTTTTTTAAATTTTCTCATGCTATTTAATTTGATACTCTTTATCTCTACCTTGTCATGTCTTTTCCTATCTGATCTATGTCTGCTTTGTGTCTACTCCCCCTTTCACACATCTCCTTGTAGTTTTTGTATCTTTTTGGCTTTATCTTCTTATTTCTCCTCAAAACTCAAAATTTTATTATCTCCCCCTTTTTGAAACTTATGTCAAAGGGTCCTATGAATGAATTGAATATTTAGGCAAAAAAGATTTATTTACCTCCATAATAATCTTCAAAGTAGCATCCCAATTGTCTAATGCAATTTTTATTGATTTATACTGGATGGTTGTCTCTACTGCAAGATGTATGATGCCTTCCAATGTAGAAAGATTGGGATCTTTCTTCAAAAACTTTTTTGCATAGGCCATTTCTTTATGCAAAACTTCCATGTGCGAGGTTATTGCAAATTGCATCTATATTAAATTGGCCTTGGTATTAGCCTCATTTGCTATGAGTACAACTAATTCCTTTTGAGTCTGAAGCATTGTAGAAAAATGCTTCTCACTTTGAGCTGGATCCTTTGGCAGTTGTGTGCTAGATACCTTGAGGTTCCTTTCCAATCTCAATATTCTTTGGCTTGTTTCTTGTGTGAAATATGAAGAATCACACAATTTGGAGTACAATGAGAATATATTCTCAAGTATGGCTTACACCTTCTCTACCTTTTTAGTGAGTTCCACTTGAGATAGTGCTATCTCACTAGATATTTTCTCATTTACCTTTATTTTAAATTTCTTCTCAAACCATTCAAGCAAATTGGCATTGGTATCTAGGTATTCACTTTGTGCCTAGTCCACTATGTTGGATAGTTTCTCCATGATGTACTTTGTTTCATCAGGTACTGGAAGGCTAAAAGCATCAAGAAAGATGCCTTCAATTTCTATCAATGCTTGCATTTTCCTATATTCATTCTTGAGTATTTCTTGCTTCTTCTTCTTCTATCAGTGCCTCTTGCACTTCATTGATCTATGCTATGTTCATTATTTTATAGTCATAGCTTGGTATGACTATCTCCTCATCAAGTGTAGGGTCTCCATAGTGAATTACGCTTGCTACCTTGGTAGAGCTTGAGCCCGGTGCTGATATTTGTAGTGGCACTACATTAGTGCTTAGCTACTTAGTAGGAGTCCCTATAGTAAGAAAATTGACTAATGTTTGTATTCCTCTTGTTCTTTTTCCTTAAGGGTTTTCTTATCTTCCTTGTCTTCCTCAATTTTGCCTTGATCAATTATTGTAATCAGAGGAGGTGCACCTTGACTTTGTGTTGTAGGAGCAGAGATACCCTTCTATCATGTTTACTCATTTTCTTTCTCCTTGGTAGTTGAAGTTTTTGTACTTGTGGAATCAACCTTAGCAGATGCATCTTGTGTTGGTTGCACTTGTGGTTGTTCACTTGTAGCTATTGGAGTTTGTGAAGGTGGTTCTTGTGGATTCACCTTCTCCTTAGTTTTCTCTACTACTGGTTTCTAAAGTTCCTCTACACTCACTAGAGATTAGTGTACAATTGTGCTTGCAAAGTAGTTAGATGAAGGATCTTTTTGAGATCCTCTATAGTTAGTGGGTTGATGTTCTGACCAAAGGTGTTAGGAACATCCTTCACAATTATTGTTTTTGTAGATGTAGGTGTAGCATGTGGAGGACTAGGTGGTGGAAATTGTGTGTCTTGGACACTCTGTTCATGTTGCTACTTCTCAGCTATTGCCTCATCACCTTTTTGTGTTTCCTTCTCCACTGTTACTTCTTCTTTTTATTTCTCTCCTTCTTCCTCTTATTAATTTTACTCTTCTTCTTCATCATTATTTCTTCCCTCAAAGGGATCTTCTTGTCTTACCTTGAGTGTAGTTAGCCCATAAATCAATTTTCACATTTGTGTGGACTTCTTTTCAACATCTTCAATCTTATTTTGCAGAACGTTGAAGGCTCTATATTTGGGTGCAAACTTGCTCCCATGCTTTTTGCTTGCCTTGCTTATTTGACCTTTTGTGAGGTCAAGCATTACACAAGCCAATGTTGACTATCTTATTTATTTCTCCTTTCTAGGCAATAATGCCATTTATTCTCTACAATTATATATAGCTCATTGGGCATGGCATTATCCAGTTCAAGTGGAGTATTCTTGAACTTGGGCATCATGGTGTAGATTGGTTCTTCCACTATGTTTTTCTCCTCTCTACTTAAGTTATTGAAATCAATAGTTTTCAATCTACTCAAATCTACATTATCCCTAATATTGTAAAAAACATTTTGTAAGTTAGATTTAGCGGTGTGACTTACCACTCTGAATTGTTCATTGTCATCTGACTTTGTCCTCTTCTCATCTAACTCTGGAGGTGCCACATATTTTCTTCTCTTTTTTTGTGTTGGCACTTCCTACTTAGTAGCTTTCTTCTTTTCCTGTTCCTTTTTCACCTTAGTTGTTGTCCTTGTATCTGCCCTAGTGGTAGGTTTGATTGGGCTTGGGTTAGCCTTCTTTTTGTCTTTTGGCTATGTAGCAAGCTATTTTTGTGCCTTCCTCTCCTTAGGTTCTACTTTAGGTGCTTCCTAGTCGACACCTTCTTCTTTTTCAGCATCCTCACCCATGCCTTGGCTTAATGCTAGTGGACCTTGCCCATGTTCCTCTTCATCATCATCTGCCTCTTCATCTTCTTCTGCCTCCTCTACCTCTATTGTGCCTTCTCCAAATTTGGCCTTCAACTTCTTTACTAATTTATCCTTTTTATTTAGTGTAGAAGCTATCTTCAGCTCCATATCTACTTTAGATCTGCCACATCACATGTACCAAAATGTGGTGCACTCTTATCCACTTCCTCTGCTAGTAGAGCTATTATGGCTACAGATGCCTCATCAATGTTTATTTCATAACCTAGAGGTCTAAGCCATCTAACCCTTGGTATGGCTGCTTGAATGTAAGTAAAATCAATATCCACAAGAAAGAAAATGTCATTTCATGCTGCTCTACTAATGAAATAGGCATCCTCAGTCTTTGTTTCATTGAATTTTTGAAATCTTCAAAATAACTTGTCATGAATGTCTCAAAATTTGCCCCCATTTTTTCAATATATTCATTCACCTGGGCTACAATGGACCTATTTGTCTTCCAAATAATCTTTCCAAAGGATGGAAATTCATTCTGTACATAAAAGAATATACAAATCAAAATTGCACCAAATTTACATTTGGCTCCCTTTGTTCTCCTTATAGCTCCTAAATTCTCATTGATTTGCTACAATTGCAATTTCGCTAGGTCATAGGTGTGATCCTTTTTAACTAGTCTATAGCCAACATCTGTTGTATTGCATGGAACATTGTTGAGTCTACTAGATTGGTAAAACTTGTGAGAAATGACTCTAATAGAAAAATCAACAAGAGGATCCTTAATAGTATCTATGGTCATTCCTCTCTTGTTCCATTTGGCTCTTGTATTCTTCTCAATAGCTTCCTTTGAGTCACTCCTCAGGGTTTTGGGCCGATCTAGGGTTGGATACCCTGTTACCCTATGAACAATCCTCTTTGATATCTTAACTGGACCATCTTCTAACCACAAACTTCCATCATGAATCCTACTCAACACAATTCTGATCCATTTAGTTTTGAACATAGTAGGGAATTCTAGGGCACGGGTTAAGCCCTTCCTCTCAACAATTTGAAACTCTTCCTTCAAGACTCCATTTTCACACAATCTATCATATGCTTCCCTAATCTCCATATCTCCAATGGCTCCTATCTTATAGTTATAACATCTCCTAACATCTTATACCATTACTACCTTAGGAGGAATTATGGATAGGGCTCCAGCTGGATCATTTTTGTAGGAAACTTCAGGGATAGGTTGAAAATCAGGTTGCTTAACTTCATTTGACACTAATTGAACTTCAAATAGCTCTTTCTCCTAAGGTTTCCTAGAACTAGAGGCCATTTCTTCAAACTAGGGTTTAAACACGAAGAAAATTTGAAATTGTGTAGCTCAACACTAGTATATATACTTGGAATTAAAGAATTTGTACTAAATCTTTATAGAAATCTGCTAAAATGCTCAAAATTCTGCTTGAAAATCATTTTGCACTCTTCTTCGTCTAAGCTCTTTGTTCGCAATAGTGAAAAATGATTCAAAATATGAGCATATACCCCTATTTCATAGCATTTAATGCTTAGTGCATTTACAACTATCCACTCAGCTCCTTAAGTAATTTTGCTTTACTCAGCTTGTCTTTTCAACACTCAGCATACACTAAAGTTTCCCTTACTTGGCTTCAACTGAAATTTTCCTTCGCTCGGCATCCATTACTAACTCAGTTGTAACCAATCACTTGGCCTCTACTGACATTGGTAAACAACTCAGCATGTACTAGATCTTTTACTCGATATTTGAAGGCAACTCAGAAACACTTTTAAAAACTTGAAATTTTAACTTTGCATCTCTATTCATGTTGATCTTTTCTTTTCAGTACTTACTTGTCTTAGAACTAATGTATGATAAAATTTTGTATATCAGCTCCACATGCCTTCTTTTACTTAGTTAGATGAAGTTTGACCACTTGACCTTTTGGGTGAAGTGATCCCTTCATTAGATGTGTTACTTCCATCTTTCTTCCTCCATGTCTTATTCATTTCTCCTCTAACATGTTCAACATCTACCTTTCCTTTTCCTTAGTTGAACTCTAAGTTGGGTGGCTTTGACCTTGTTGGGCAACTTCTACTAGTATGACCAGTCTTCAAACAATTGAAGCATGTAGTTTGGCTCAACCATCTACTATAGTTTCCACTAAAATGTGTTCTTATACAATTTTTATGAATGTGTCCATATTTGTGACAGTAGTGACAACTATGTCTAGTGTTGTAGTCCCAATTGTAGTGATGCCCATGATTATTTGACCTTGCTAGTTGATTAGGTGTCCACATAGGCTTTGATATGCACTCAAAAGCTCTATATCCATACCTCTCACAATTGTAGCAATGACCTTCAAATCTTGATGTTCTAATGGTTTTAGTCTTGCAGTCATGTGCTTGATGTCCTTGTTCATTGCACTTGTGATAGTGACCCATGTTCTTAGGTTTGTCATGCTGATGGGCATTCTTGCTTCTACACACATTAGAGGTATGTCCTTTTTTACCACAAAAATGACAAGTGGGTTTAGTGTTCTTACCTTTGTCACTTCTTTCTTCTGTAGTCTTGGACGATTCTCTTTTTCTAGTGCTAGTGTATCCTAGTCCTGAAGTATCATTGCTAGCCCTTGGTGATTTCAGTAGCTATTCAAAGTACTTGATGGCCTCATTGGGTTTCTTGAAGATCTCTACAATCTCCTTCTCTCTTTTCAGGTCATTTTGCAGTTGTTCATTTTGCATCTTTAGTTCATGATGTGCATTCATCATCTAACTTAGAATGTCTAGCTACATGTTGGAAATTCTTGCACATTCAATTGAATTTTCCTCCAATCTATTAGCAAGGTTTCTCTTGTCTCCTTCTAGCATAACCTTATCTTCAATGGCTCTTTTCTTTTGTTCAGTCACTTCACAAAGCATCATGGCTTGAGATTCTTGTTTAAGCTTGGGAGTTCTAATTTCTTCTCTTTGGGATCTATTCTTCTCCATCAAGTCTTCTATTGCTGCATCAAACTCTTTGGAATCTCAATTTGCAAATAATTTTGAGGTGTCAATCTCCTCGTATTGTGTATCATTCTCAGCTATGGAAATCTCTCTTCTTCTCTTTAAGGATTTTCTCAATTCTTCCCTGGCTTCTTCTAAAGTATGTAGAGTGAGTTGTATATCAATCACCTAGTTTTCTATGATCTTCTCAAGTTTGTAGACTTCCATTTCCAGATCTTTTCTCCAAGTTATAAGGCTTCTCCTTGTGAGAATGTGGCTCTAATACCAATTGTTGGAATTTACAAGTGGGATGATTTACTTCTAAGAGGGGGGAGGTGAATTAGAAGTAAAAGTATTTAACCTCTAAAACTTTTAACTAAGATTATTCACATGCATCTAACATCTTCTAATAAACATGAAAGTAAAGACATACATAAAAATAGATAACACAAGATTTGGTCACCTAGAAACCCTTCAAAATGAGAAGGTAAAACTGGGGTGGGGATGACACCCACAAATTATCACTGCAACAATAAGTAACTAGTTAAGGTTATAAAGTTTGACCACTTCCAATGGTCTGCCCTATGAAAGGCATGCCCTATTAAAGGCTTTACACCCTATTAAAGGTGACCTATCTAAAGGATTTACAAACACTCACTTGGAATACTACCTTGTTAAAGGATTTACAACCGTGCTAAGGATCTACAATATAGCTATTAAGACAACCTATCATCATAGGATTTCCATTCTCCTAATACAATGGTGAGAAATTATAGTAGAATGACTTGATCTGATGACTTACAATATTCAATTGTTGATTCCAGATCCTTGTTCTACTCAATCTTATTTGATCCTTCCTAATCTAATAATTCTTTGTTCATTGTGTTGATGCTCCGTTTTGATCAACTTGATTCTATAGTGCTACTTTTCCCTCTAAATCTTTACACCTCTTTGAACTTCAGTAGCATTTTTCTCATGCATTCCATACACTTCCACACGACTCTCTTACTCTTCCTCTCTATTTCAATTATGGGGTATCGACCTCCTTTTAAAGGCTTTGAAGACTTAGGGTTAGGTATGAATCTATGATCGATATTCATCTATCTTTTGCTGCTCAAATGTTTAACTTTTCTTATTGGTTGCATGTTGATTGAATATGGAATGTAAAAGATTTGATCTTATCTTTTAGATCATTTGAGATTCATCCAGATTCATCTCAAAAATAGTTTACATCTAATTTTGTGAAGGCACAAACTCATATGTTGATTCTATGTTACTTGATATTTATTGTTTACTGATGCTCGACACATATAGGATTTCTATCTTGCTCGACTCCTATAGTAACTCTACCTTGCTTGGCATGTATAGTGACTCAACACCTATAGTGACTCAACGTCACTTACACTAGTTAATTTAGCCCTAAATTTAGATGAGAAAAGATCAAAATTTTGACCATAGTTGGTCAAGTAGATGAATAAAACTATTGTTGATATTTTTTAGTCAATTTTTCATCATAGTAATTATTTGTCAAAATTTTGACTTTAAAAAGGTTGACTTATTGACAAGAGGTTCATTGATTTTCTTAGTCTGGCCTAAACTCTTATTTCCTCATTTGTGTCCATTGTTGGTTGAAATTTTGACCAACACCCTTTGACTTTTTTTACAGTGAAGCCAAACCTTCAACGGCAAAAATGACCAATCGTTGTCAAAATTTGTGACCTTTGTTGGTTGAAATTGAGACCAAGTCCCCTTCAATCTTCTATGGTGGTGCCATACCATGGACAATAGAAACAACCAACCATCATCGAAATGTGTGACCTTTTTCGGTCAGAATTTTGACCAACACCCCTTAATTTTCTACAGTGGTACCATACATTTGATGGAAAAGGGAAGACATGTTCATCTAAATTGAGACCAATGCTTGGTGGAAATGAGTGTGCCAATTATTGCAAAATCTTTGTTCTCATAGGAGCCTTCTTAATTGCAAAAAAATTGATTCTAAAGCATAATTACTCGATGCAAGACTCAGGGTATTGTGCACATTTCTACCTCCATGCCATTTTTTGTACATCACATGATTTATTTCATACAAAACAATGAGAAGGAGGAAGAAATGTGCACAATATCCTGAGTCTCCACCAAGAAATTATGATTTACAATCAAATTTTGTGCAGTTTAAAAGGCTCCTATAAGAACAAAGCTTTTACAATAATTGATAATGTTTTGTATAATTTTTGTTCTTTCATTTTTATGGATATTATTTATTTTTAGTTGTCAGTCAAAGAAGTATCAATATAGATTCTTATTCTATAGCAGATAGTAAGAAAAATAATGAATTATATAAATACCACATTAAAGAAACATTAGCAAAAGAAAAAGAGTGTTGATTCATCAGTTCTCACTGCTACAAAGACAACATCCCTATTAATGAGTGCTAAAATTTTAGCACAAGAGACCACCCCAGGGCAATGCTACTCTAGTAGAGCCTTGGCCTCATCTATTAGACCAAATCCTCTCAAAGATTGATTTGTAATTGTGATAGAGCAAGTTGAGTTTAGACACATCAAACACATTTCAAATCTTTTCCTTGGGAAGATAATTGATTGCTACTATCAGTGATCAATTATCTTCCCAAGAAAAATATTTGAAATGAACTCACACGTGTCTAAACTCAACTTCCTGTATGTTTATGCTTCATATGCGATTGTTTGAATTAGTTTGGTGAGAGTTTCCTTCAGTAAACAAAAACATTCCAAGGAAACTCTCACCAAACTAGTCCATACAATTGCATATGAACCATAAACATACAAGAAGTTGAGTTAAGATGCATGCAAGCTCATTCCAAATCTTTTTATTGGGAAGATAATTGATCACTAAGACATAAAGTCTTGTCTTAGTGATCAATTATCTTCCCAATAAAAATATTTGGAATGAGCAACCGTCATCTAAACTCAACCTCCCTTGCGCAAATGTAAAACCTTAGCTGCTTTTTCCTGAAACTTTGGTTCTTGAGACACCATTGCTTGTGAAGACTATAGGGAAAAATAAAATTAGGAAAGAATTATTTATCAGGAATGAAAGCCAATAACACTAACTAATCTCTATTTTTCAAATAGATAAATGTGACAAAAAAAACTTACAGTCCCAATCACATCAACAGAAGAGCGCATAAGTTGCATCCTCTTCGTTATACTTGTAGGGTCCTTCATATATGTTGATACTTGCTAAGTAAAAAACACCAAATGGCCATGAAAATATTAGAAGGAAAAATGAAGGAAGTTAAACATATTAATAATAGACAAATTTTATGAATCTAGAACATAAACAACATATAGTTATACATGTTTCTTAGCAATACTTCTAATGTCATCCAGTTTTACATGGTCGATCAACCAAGAAAAATTTCGTAGGTAATCATAATAAATTTAAATTGAAAAAAAAAGGAAATAAATATTTAATGAATTAATGTTATCCCTCATTTAACTCGTCATCATCCTATTCATCTTTCACTGGCAATGGTTGCCTTAGGCAAGAAGCCATGGGCTTTCCAATTGTCATATGGCATTTCCATAAATTGCATATATAAGTATAACCCCTTATTTGGCTGCTTGTTGATCAATTCCTTAGCAAGAGCATCTAGGACATAATATTAAAATACAATCAATCACTAAGCCTATTAGCTCTTTCTTAGCACCAAGTTTGGAACATAATAACTTTGTGGATAGAATCAAAGAAAAATAATGCCATACATATGGATAACAAAGACTGATTCAATTGCCTCCCCATGTATATTTTTGTCTACATACAAGGACCAGAATACATCAGTGGCCTCACCAAACCTCCACTATAAATCTAAAGGCAAAGATAAAACCTTTTTCCTAAGAGAGAATTAACTGAGACAAATAAGAACACTAAAAATTCAGAGCTTATATTAATAGAGAACACTACATTTTCTTTGTTCCATACATAAGCAAAGAGGCTAGGTATATAGAGCCTCACAAAGTATTTGGAGCAAGTAATATGATAAAAATGCTGGAAGGAATTCTAATGGAGATGAGAGAGATGAAATGAACAACATGGTCTATGAAGTGAATGTGAGGCATAGAGATCCAATCTATGCCTCTTCTAGAATTGTGCGGAACATCCACCAATAGATTACCAAGTTGCAAGCAGAAAAGGCTTGTCTACAAGTACAGAGATCCAATTATCATTGAGTATTTGGAAAATAGATTGGACATTTTTATCAATAATTATCTAATATAGTTACAAGGTTGGTTTGAATTGACTAGCCATTTGGGGAAGAGATTTTGAATGTTTAACAACTTTTTAAAAAGTTGCTCAAAAGTTCTCAAGCAACTTTTTGATCAACTTTGCATTTTTGTGCATTATAATGCCCCTAGTGACCAAACTTTGTCCAAGACTTTATTTTGTGATCCCTATTGGATCTAAGCATGAAAAACATGAAAAATAAGCATGCTAACACTTATTCCTAAGATATTGGATCATTTATGGCCAATAGCTAGCTAGGGGCTTATAAATTGCCAATCCTGGAACTGTGGTCTTACAATGTGATCCAAAGACAAAACTAATGTTCCTAAGCATGGTTAGAGGTCATGATTACCTTAGTGAACTCCTCAATTACATGATGGTGGAGTGGGTGCTCTTGCACCAAGGAGTTTTGGTTGTCACGATATCATAGCCAAATATCTACTTCAAATTGGCATCAATTTAGAGTATAGCTCATCTAAATCCTTCTTCAAATTTTGCATGTCTACTCACACAAGGTCCACATGGAGAAAGTAAGCTCTAGAAGTCCATGAACCTTGATCTTACTTATCTCCATACTCTTAATACTATATATCTAAACAGGATTCCTATAATCAGTTTGATGTAGGTACAAGGAGAAAATCCCAAGTGATGATGGTTTCTCCATAATGATGGTTTGTGCACAATATGTTTTTGGTTTGTGGTAATCCAAAACCACTTGAGTGCTTGAAGTTTATGGTGATTTTAAAAGTGAATGTGAGTGAGTTTTGTGATGAGCCAAAACTACTTTAATGTGAAGTTCATGGTGATCTTGAAATCACTTGTGTGATGTTTGTGGTGAGCTTGAAACCATTCAAAGCATTGATTATGGGTAATTCAAAAAAACCTCAAGCGATTATGATTTGGGGGAAACAATATAAATGATGATATTTGATAAGTGATTATAAATGGGTATCTAACAAGTCTTTGGGTTAGGACTTATCTTTTCTAGATTATGGGGGGATTTCTAAAAGAATATGATAATTAATTTATCAAGGAGTGTGAATAAAATAAGTTATTTATCATAACCAACTGTCCACTGGAAGATGAAATACATGTAGCCATCCAACAGACCAATGTCAATCACCATGCATCTCAACTACTCATCATAAATAGAACTAACTCAATGCTATAGTCAACATAACATTTAATGTATATTTATGTATAAATTAATCGATTGGAATTGTGTTTAGTACAACCCATTTTTGGATTTATCTTGTATTGTTTCTCCTCTATGTTGATTCTCAACTTGTATCATTTCTTATTTTTAAAGTGACTTCAAGTGACTTCTTATTGTCTTGGTGGAATTGTTCTAATGAGATTGTATCAATGTAGGTTGGTTGTTTAGAGTTATATCTTATCTATTTGTATTAGGTCATTGGTTTCTTCTCAGTCTAAGTTCTAAGGGATATATATTTGTGTTTCACAAATGACAACTACTAATGCAGTACCTATACTTAGGTATTGTGGCATGGAATATATTGGAACTATACATCCCTCAACTAGAGAGACAATGAGGATGAGTGTTATGTGATAATTTAATCTTGTATGTTTCAAAAGTAAAATTGAACTGCTTAAAAATGGGATAGTTTATAAAGCTTCTTAAAAGAGAGATGGAAAAAAGAGTTAGGATTAATAAATATATTATCTTTGAATTTTTTTATTTAATTCAATTGACACTTTCAATAAAGATGTTTTCTTTAACGACAATCTTTGATGAAATTTCAATGGCAAACCAGTCAAAAGGTTTAGGGAAAGAAGTTGGTAATTCATCAAACTCATTTAGAAACTATGAAATATGTAATTCTCTACCCCTTCTTATGAACATACATGAATAAAAATTGGCAAATTAGTCAAAGGATTGGGTTTTAGTTTGTTGTTCATCTCAGTTGCATTTTTTCTTCAAACCTACCTCCTTATGCTAGTTAATAGAGCAAGTCAAACTCACAATTGAAGGCTATGTATCAATTGGAAATGGGTACAAAGGAACTCTAAGACCAGTAAACAAAATCATTTTTATAAAACATTTGTTCTTAACAATTTTTTAATACCTATGTACTAATACACAATCTATGTTGTGCTGTCAACCATCTCAATAAGGAAAAATAGAGAAAATTTGTATTTGAAATTAGATGGAGAAAGATGTAGCACATGACTTTTGAAACCAAGGCTTGGGATCTATAGTATAAAAAGTTGGATTTTCAAGTGTAAAGAACTAAGTTTAAATGGATGCATTTTTTTCAATCTATGATTTATGTCAAATGCCATGCTATGCAATCAAGGGTTAGAATTGAAAACAACTCAAAATGCATAAATAAACATTCTTGCATTATCACACACAAAATGAAAAAACAAGTTTGATTCTAAAGAAACCCTCAAATAGGAAGAAAATTCTTGAAGAGTAATTACAATTCTTAATGCCACTAGATTATGGTCTAACAAGAGTAGAGGTGGAGTCTCTTATACCATAGAGGCATGGCATTATTGCCTAAGAAGTTGCTAGTACAAAGGTGGAGTGTCTTATACCACAAAGGCCTAGTGTGAATGCCTAAGAAGTTGGTTGTGCAACTGATGTCATCATGGTAGCCATAAAAGATGTTTCTACTTCTTGGGAAGCTCATGATGATGACAAGGATTATCACCATGAAGACCAATCTAGAGCTAGAAAAGTTAAACAGGTATTTTTCACAATCAATCATGTCTATTGTTAAACTTTTGAACATTGTAAAATTTTATTCATCATAAATGTTTTAGATAATATATCATGATCTAAAATTTAAGCTCTTCGATATTGATAACAATCATGATCTAAAATTTAAGTGTGAAGAGAAATTGACTAAAAAAGATCGATGAGAAGTTGTCAACGTTGGCATGTTATTGCAATAGTTTCTTAGGTTTGTCACAATGGATCAAATTTTGTGTTTGACTAAAAAATTAGTAGGAGGGGTCTCAAAATAGTTAGATATGTTATTGAAAACAAACTCAACCCTTTAGGAGTGATCATGACTTTCCAAGTCATCAAAGTGAAAAAATTACAAAAATTGTCAATGACAACTTTGATAGCAATATTAGAAAGTCACCAAGAAATGGTTGGGGATCAATGAAGAAAGATGGTACTTGAAAAATAGAGTTATATAAGCTCAGTTGAAATCATTTTGAGGGGTTGGAGTTCCCAGTGTATGAAATATTGACTAATAAAGTAAATTGTTACATTAAAAAACTATCACAATGATCTTGCAACTCAAAACTCTATATTCTGATGGATAAAAATGAGTTCTTTGATTACATGGTTTGATGAATCATTCCAAGTAATTTCTTAGTGCATTAATTAAGTTCCCATTTTATGTTTTGGTTATTGTAAATTAAAAAATTTCTTCTTGGCTAGTTCACTAGCCTAAGTAGAGTAGTTATCATAGAAATTGCTCTAATTTGATTTCTAATTGTTGGAACACAACAACCTTTAGGAATATATTAGGGAACTATAAATAACTTGGGGTCAATATTAAATGGTCTTCTATTTTTGGAATCAATCCCTAGGTGGATTTAGGCATACCTAAAAAGGTGATTTGATGGTTATAGGGTTTGGATAGAGGAGTAGTTTGATTGGTTTGTGCCAATCAAGGATTGGAGTATGTATAGAAATATCTAAAAGATATAGTTTCCAAGAACTAAGAAGGATTTGAATCCTTTTGTGTTCCTTTTGAATCTTTGTAAGGCCTATCAACAAGTAAAGTCTTAAAACCCTTGTAAGTAGGCTATTTTATAGGAATGAGTTGTACGGAGGGGTTGAAGAACTAAAACCTTGAAAATATTCAAGCTCTCTAAAACCATAACTTAATTGGTATCTTCTTGAGTTTTTTTTTGAAATATTTTTAAAATGGAAAATTTGAAGGCCTAATTAGGGCAAAAGGTTGCTAGCCCTAAAATAAGGGTTTAAGGAGATCGATAAGAAACCATTAAATTTTGTGAGAAAGAACACTTTGAACCTAATCAAATAGACTTGTATGGGATCCCTCCATCCTACTACAACACTAGTGAATTCCTTGCTAAGTTGAATGAATCTCAATGCTTTGAGTCTTGCATCTTTTAAAGTAGAATATTGAAGTAGGAAACTGGTAAAGATATCCTTGGAAAGAATAGGAGGATTAAGTAAAGAATTATACTAGTGTGGGGTCTTGGAGTAAACCCTGAGAAGACTTATTAGTGAGCCTTGTGAGGTCCTAGTAGAGGTTAATTAGTATCTACTTACCATTACAACAAGTTGACAACTATAAAAACTTCTGACAACATTCCATACATTTTTTTGGCCCTAATTCATAGTTCTCATATTATTTTTGTAAAAAGAGAAGCAGTTAGTCTATTTAGCAAGAGAAGAGAGTTAACTGATTTACTTCATTTCTTTACATTATTTATAAAGACTGTAACTTCCAGATATATATGTGATTGTTAATTTCTTAAGCTTAAATTTTGTTGCTTTATGTGAACTTTACTTTGCAGATTCTCAAATATGATAATAAAAGCATTCAAATTTGATATGTGTAACTAGTTTTTCTCCCAAACCATGGATTTTGGTATTATTTTGGTCAGCCACTCTCAATTTATGTCTCAACTTACAAACCTTCCTATTTAGGCCCTCATAACTAGGTCTTCCTCAAACTACACCCTCCCAACACTTCTAGAATCAAACATGAGTTATTTCATCTTGTACTCACCAAATGCAAACACATTCTAACACAACCTTTCCCTTATCAAGAAAAATCTCCAAGTTTGTTACCTTAGCCTCTATGGGCATGTATCTCCAACATGTAATATTTCCTCCAAACTTGGTCATCACCAACTCCAACTTCATCCCTAAATTCTTGTCAATATTTTAGGTTATAATATAATGTTAGAGACTCATTCCTCAAGAAACAATGACAACATAAAGAGGAATGAGCCCTAAACCCTCATTTTGACTACCAAACTATTATAGAATAATCATCTACAACACTGTATATGAACAATCAGAATATAAGAACCAAAACCATATGTTTATGCTTCCAAAATGGATTCAAATGATTTTTTAAACAAGAAGGTATCATCAGAGAAGTCTTCCCCCAATCAAAGATGAAAAGAACAATGCAAACAGTCAAATTATTTTTCAAATTTTTTTGCTTAGAAAACTACCCATTCTCATCCTTACAAAATAGAAAAAGTTTTGCTATTTTTCAACTCACCTATTTACCTTCATGTGAAATAGTGGAAGAAAGTTTTCACTATTTCACAAAAAGGTAAATAGACGAGTTGCAAAATAGTGAAACTTTTGCTATTTTGTAGGGATGGGAATGGATAGTTTGCAAGATAGTGAAGGTCAATTGAATGTACCTAATTGGTTTTTAATACATATTTAAACATATATATAGTTCTTGTCAGAAATGTGATGTATTTTTTGTCACACTTCCAATGAACACTCATTAAAGCATCCAATAAGGATGCTAGAGCGGCAATAATCTCTTTCATTGCAAGTTAGCATCCTTGTCTGATGCTTTGGTAGATACCTTTTTCAGAATTCCAACACATGTTTAAACTCATTGTCACTTTTAGTGTCAAGCAATTTTGACATGGCTTTAATCAAAATTGTAACATCTATCTCTTTGTCAAAACTTTAATGAAAAAATTGTGACAAGCAACACTGCCATTGTTCGTCGAGACTATGATGAAATTTTCTCACAATTTCGACAACCAACCATCAAAAATAGACCTCAAACCTACTAGTACAACTTTAGAACATGACCAAATCACACTTAATACAATTTACAAGATACTCTAGAAGGTCACAAATGGCCCCTAAATTTTCCAAACATGACATATTTTTCGAATAGAAGATAGGAAAATAATGTGATAGATTTCAAACACCACCTCAGAAGTCTCTAACATGATCTAAATTCATTTTAACCCTAAATTAAGGCTCCTACATGCATTTACCTTAAGCAACCAAAAGCAACTTGATCAAATAGTAACAATTGTGTTGGACTCCAATGCCCAAGACCAAAAATCTATCCATCTACTATGTATAAAGGTCAAATATACATGATTACAATGCCTAGCATAGGACTCAAATGTCTTTGAATTATAAATTTTCATCAATCATAAGAAAGCATGAAGCACAAGTGAAAGAAGAAACAAATTTGCACATTCAATATACTATCCATTGAACCCAAGAAATAGTTGACACACCACCCAATCACATAGAACCAAATAGTTCGCTCCCTCCATGCTAGGAGATAATCATAAACTGTTATTAAGAGATGCTACTCTTGAGGACTGATATGTTGTAATTGATGGCAACTATATGCATTCCATATGTTAGCTATATATATCTTGATCATACTAAAGGATTGAATAAAAAAATGGAAATAAGTATGTCAAAGACAAAGCTGTTGACTATGTTATGGAAATATATTAGTGTGGACACCTAGTGTTGAATCTTATGGTGTGAACATAGGTGGACCATGATAGAGTATAATCTATCTTATTCCAACATTGTAGCACCCAATGTTTTCATTAGAGCAAGTTATGAGGTTCATGTTATGTTTTTCTAAGGGATTTGGTTAATTCATCACACACTACTTAATATGCTCTTAAGGCCAACCCAGTGGTTATCTTAATTTTTATTATTAGTATATAAGATCGAATTGTTTAGGTATTTGGAAAAAATGACCAATGTTATGATTGCTATGTATCTGAAAGTTATGTGGTTAGAGGTTCAATTGACTAAAAAGGAGGGATAAGGTTTGAAGTGCGAGAAATCAATTTGAGCACCCAACTAGAAATACTAGTACATTCATAGATGTAGCACTCCAATTCATCACTTGTGGTTTGTAGTCCATATATTTTGTAAAGGAAGTAAGTCTCCCTTTTATATTTGAGTAGTGAGATTTAGGTGGTGTGCTTGAATGCATGACATTACCCCTTTTGTACTTAAATCTTTGACAAAGTTAATAATTTTGAGAGTATTCATTTGCAAATTCCATGCCCATCATGGCTTTTCCCCTAACAGGGTTTCCATGATAAAAACCATTGTACTATAGTGTTGTGGATTCTTGTATTTTGTTTCAATACTTTACATTTCATTGATTTGAGCACTAATTCACCCCTCCCCCCTCAATGTTCCTCAATATCGACATAAAAGTCATAGACCTACATGTGCACGAAAATGATGAGAGATATAACACTCATTCAAATATGTAGAATACAAAACAATAGAACATGGAAATACATGACATCTAATTACAATATATCACACAAGATACAAGGCCTACAATACTTGGAAATCACATAAACATTATTATCCCAACACCAAAAAAGAAGGCATGAACATCTTCTAGGTGCTACTCAGCTACAAGCCTAGATGTTGAATAATGAGAGAGGGTAATTTTATTGTACATGTATATCCTTGGGTTATAGCATCATAGCATATCATGATAGACAACATATTGAAATCACAAAGGAATTTAGATTGTGCACAATCATACACCACAATCACTAGTATCACATAACTAAACATTCTTAAGTAGTAATCCTAGACTATTTTAAAATTTACATGTAATAGTGAAATAACCATTACAAATCTCATAACAAATTAGAATATTACAAAATTCATCAAGTATTTATTACATTTATATGAATGTGTGGCAACAGGAAACCCTAAGCTAGAGTTCTCAAAAATATTCAAAAATAAAACCATGTACTCATTTAGCTAGAGGTGCCATTTGCAATATGATAATATATTGTATTTAAAAAATATGTTGTTATAATAGCAACTAGATTTGTAATAGTTGAAACCCATGAAGCATTTTGGCATTTGGAATGATAGAATGAAAATAGCTTGCCCTTGACTAGAAACAAATTGGCATTATATATATAAATAATGCTTTGTTTGTTGCCCCATCACTTCAAGAATCCAAGAACTACAATTTATGAATGTGACATGTAAGGTGAGCTTAGATGCCATGAAATACTGAAATCGTAACTTTGAAGTGATTGAGATTTTCTACATTAAGATTGTAACCATCTTGTCAATAATGGAATAGTATTATATTCTATTATTCAAATATTCTAATATATCCATAAATAACTCACTCACTCCTGCAAAATGAGGGTTTAAACGAGGGTCATAAACATTCAATCAAAACTCTTTATCAAATCTTCAAATGAGGGTTTAAATTTTTCTTAAATAAAGGTAAATATGTTTTGTTCAGGTCCAAATTTTGTTTATACATTAGCAAGTATCAAATTAGGGCTTCCCCAATGATTAAATACCTTTAATAGTGGGAGTAGCTAGGTGAGTTCGTGTTGTAGGTGCAATGAAATGATGCAATGTATGCTTGAATGACAGCAGACAGTTCAAGTTTAGGGCTGTAGTAGATGCTCACAAGGTTTCCAAATGCTCTAATGAAATTCTTGAAGGATGCAATAGATGCAACAAAATGTTGGAAATCCTCAAATGAAATCCATGAATGATGCAATAGACACAAATAAATGCTCAAAATGCTCAAATCAAATGCTCAAGTGTAAATTCTCAACTGACGTTTGCGACCTTTTTTTTAATCTTTGTGTTCCCATGTTGGTCGCAATTGAGACCAACATGGGCATGTATTAAAATAAAATAAAAAGTTTGCTTTATAATGAAAACCAACCAAGCAATTTATATTTGATGGTTGAAATTTAAGGTCAAAATTTTGGGTTAAATGTACTAGTGTTATCACTCAACACTTGAAACTTGCTCGACCCCTGAAGTTTACTTGGCACCTGTTGAATTTCTAGCTTGGCATATATTGTAGCTTGGCATCTATAACATACTCGACATCATCTTGGAAATTGGTTAAGTGTGTTGACACTCAATTGTCAAAACCAATCTAAAACCAACAATTTCTTTGCTAGGCTCAAACCATTGGAATGGCCTCCACATATACTTTTGTGTACCTTGTGTAAGGTAGTTTCAGCTTCTTGTGAGTCAAGGAATTTAAGAAGGGTTTGGTAGAAGGATCTCTTGTAAAGGGTTTCAATGATGATGATGTATCTAGTGGATTGGCAGATAGTCAAGAGTTGCTCGACAAGAAATTCACAACACTCCACACTTTGAGGCATATCAATCATAGAATTGGTAGTTTCCATAGCGTCAGCTTACTTGTGTATTCTTGGGAGCTGATGAAAAGAGACAGTGATGAATTTCGATTTGAGGAAATCTGTCATCTATTTGTAAGGCATTAACTTATCATCTCTGGTTCCATAGTCATCAATGATAATTGGGAATCACCAAATACTTGCAAATATTGTATGTTCTATTAGATGGATAGCTTTAGTCCTATGATCATTGCCTCATATTCTGCTATGTTTTTTGTAAAACTAAATGCTATCTAGTATGACTTAGGGATTATATCTCCTTGAGGTGTGATAAACATAACGCCAGCTCTTGAACCATTTTGTGTATGCGATCCATCAAAGTAAAGCTTCCATTCATTAGCTATATCTATGTTAAATATGGCTTTATTAGGAAAAACTATCAACATGGGATGATCATCTATCATGGGTGCTTCTACTAACTGATCAGCTCACTTGTTCTTTGATTTCCTTTCTATCCACATATTCTATGTTGAATTCACAAAGGGTCATAACCCATTTGGCTAAGCACCCTATGAGAGAAGCTTTACTTAGGATATACTTTAATGGTTCAATCTTAGAGACAAGCACTATTTTCTCATATAGCATGTAATGTCTTAGCTTTTGGGCTGCAAAGACAATAGCAAGGCAAGCTCATTCAATGAGAGAATAGTTCAGTTTATTTCAAGTATTGACTTCACTTTTTCAAGATCAATCTTGATGCCTCATTGAGGAACAATATACCCTAGGAGCTTTCTAGAAACAACTATGAATACATACTTTTTCGGATTCAAATAGAGCTTATAGGTTTCCATTGTGTTGAATATTTTGTCTAAGATGCCCAAACGATCACTTCTTCTAGGAGATTTACAAAGTAAGTCATTTACATAGTCTTTCATTACAATATACATGAAATCATGAAAAATGGTAGTCACTTCTCTTGAATGTGTTGCCCCAACATTTTTAAGGCCAAAAGGCATGGCATTCTAGCAATATTTTCCCCAAGGACATGTGAAAGTTGTTTTGTGTTGATCCTCAAGAGATATTCTGATCTAGTTGTATCTAGAGAAGCCACCCATATGTGATAACATCTCATATCTAGTTGTAATATCTATGATGATATCTATATTTGGTAATGGGAAGTCATCTTTGGGAGATGCTTTATTGAGATAATGTAATTATATGCATATTCAAATGCCCCTAGAGTGTTTTCTACAAGTACCAAGTTGGATATTCACTTTGCATAGTCAATGGGTCTTATGAAGCCTGCATCCAATAGTTTCCTTAATTCTTCTTTGATAATAAATCTACTTGGGGATGCATCTTTTACATCTTTTTCTTTACTGGTTTCACTCCTAGCTTTAATGGAAAGTGATGAAGGACTAATTCAGGATCTAATCCAACCATGCTTACATAAGACTAGAAAAAGTTGATTTGCCTTTCTAAAAAGAATCTAACAAACTCATCTCTTTCTTCTTGTGATGATGAGGCTACAAAATGTATGATCTTACGATTCTTAGGTGTTCCCAGATTTATCTATTCTATCATTTCTACAAGCAATGTTGATATTTTCTTCAATAGGGGTATGTCCAATCTTCCATCCTTGGGCCCCTCAAAGATTTTTTCAGCCTTGGAGATTTTTTTTTGTTTGAAGTGGTGCTACTAAGAGTAATACCTATGCAATATTGTTAGGAAATGAAAACACATCTAACATTCTCGATGTGCATTCAAGGATCCATATGCATAAAACCAAACATTTATTTTCATATTGCATAGCAAATGCTTTTGATGATCATGGCCATTATGTCTTATTAAGACATTTTTACTTTGCGAGTGTGACCTTGTAATCTAGTGAAAATAGTCGGACTGCAAAGCAGGTCTAGTTGAAAACATTCAAACCAAAACACCTGCACTATCAAATGGATCCATTAATCACCTAGCTATTTGAACTAATTGGATTTGAACTAGATCAAAATCACCATCCATTAATCATTTAAAACTCATTTAAACACTTTTCTGTAAATTGCCAATTTTGTGCCAAGGGGTCCTTTGACTAGTCTTAAAAACTGACTGAAATAGATAATTGGGCTATGGAAACTAGCATGTTGATTATTTGTTCCACATTCTTGTACACTATCAAATTTTGTCTCATGAAGACATCTGGGTCAAAAGATATTGACCATCAAAGTTGGCTTAGAACTGCCTGCAACCAAACATGTTAGAAAACCATTAATCACATTTGATTTTAGCTTTGAAAATAGGTCAAACTAATACTTGAGGGCTTACAATTTGGGGCATTGGTTCACAATCATGAGGAGAGTATAAATATGTAATTTTGTCTCATGAAAAATAACTGGGTACATTTAGAAAGCGTTCGAAGTGGGATACTTAGATTTACAGAACTAGAAACATTGGCAGAACTATGATTTTTGCAAACAGAATGGACCTGGGAAAGTGTGCAAATGGAATGGTCAAGACTCAAAAACTTACACACTTAAAGAATTTTTAGAGTAGAACACAGTGGTATAATATATTTGGTCTCATCTATCATAGATTTAAAGTTATGACATCCCAAACAGGGCTACCGATCAATCTCCAATTTTTGACATCAATAAATCTTTACTAATTACATTTGGAATCGCATTTGAAAACTGATCAGATGAATTTTTCATAGGCTCAAATCTGGAATATAACAAGCATCTGACCTCTAGAATGCAATGAAAAATGAATTTTCTCATTTTGGTCAACTAGGTCAAAGTCATAACTGGTCAAATAGGGCCTCCCAGAATTTTGAATAATTAACAAGTTTATGACAGAGATAAGTAACCAAATTCAAGGGATTGAAAACCTAGTCAAAACATATTGAAAAAACTTTAAATATGAAACATAGGTTCTTTGATATGCGTACTAAACACTCCCAAAGTGGTGAGTCATGAAACATTACTAGATGCAAGATATTCAATTGAAAACTAGGCCTCTTGTTGTTGTTTGAAACTAAGGCAAAAATGCATATTTAAGAAATGCTTAAAATGAAACTTCATGGAATGCCTCAAAATGGAAATTTATCATCATGGGATGAATGTACATATTTAATGCAAAGTGTTAGAAGCATTAAACACTTCATAGGCCTCAAAAGGATAGCCAAGTGCACATGCATTAAATACACTTACAGGAGCTCAAAATGACTCAAAAGCTTGGAAAGTTACTCAAATTGGGTAAGCAATTTTGAGTCCCAATAGTGGCTCTATTTGGGGATGCATGTCCCTTGTGGGCATGGCAAGGACTTATATCTCTAGAGGAAGAAGACCACTCCAACAAATCTCTCAAATAGCTTATTGAAAGTAAGAAAAACTACTCATAAATTGTACAAACGATGGCCCTTGGCCATCGAAACTCAACAAAACTCCTTACCTCTATCACATACCTAATTTTCATCTCCATTTTCATGAGGTAAATTATAAATATCTCTTCCATCTATTTCATCAATCATATTAGCATTCTAAATCAATCCACTTGGCAAAACAAATTCTACATCTTCACTCTCATAATGCATGTAAAAACTAGAAACATTGTCTATTAGAGTAAATAATTAATTATTAATTATTTATTCTATTTACTTAAGCTTACGTAGGTTAATATGCATTTATTTAATATTTAGTGTTTAATGCATGTAGTGATGAGTTGTTGACAACACGGGAGTTTGTTCCCATCTAGCATGTTCCACCTTTTTGTGGATGCTTGGTTATCAACCTTATCTTCTACTGCCTTCCAGCTTGTTCTACAAGCTTCCATGAGGCCTTTATATTTGGGCTCTCTCATTGTATTTTCTCAATTCATAATATATTTTCATTATTTTGCAATATGTTCTCTCTCATGTCTGTTTAGGGTTTTTCTAAGCTCCACCTCTTTCTTCTTGGTTTCCCTTCAACAAGTTATTTGCATGCAAGTGATCTTGGTGAGCTGTGGAGTTGGATTTCATCAACTCCTACATGGTATCAAAGCCTCCCTACTGCTACTTCATTGAAGGTTTTTTGAAGCCGTGATTTAGAGACAAACCCTAGTTTGTTTGTGCATTTTTATTCAATCCAAAGGAAGAGTATTTTTTCAGAGCACTTTGGGCCAAAATATAGGTTGCCAATAGATTCAAAAGGTACTTTTTAGTCAAGATCCATATAAAATTTGTCAATTTTGACTACAAGGCTCCAAGAGGCAAAAATAAATTGGTTCCAAGGGTTTCCATATGGACTGTACGGATGTGCAGGGCCAAAAAAATAAAAATTTGAGCACTGCTAGCATGCCACCAGGCTGCCACCTGTGCTCCATTGACCACCAGCTGAGACACCATAGGGAGGCCCTAGCCCGGCCACCGTTGGTGGGCAACCCTGTCGCCGCTTGCACTAGTAGCTCTACCAAGAGTTGCCACCTAGTTCCCTCCCCTCTGCCCAGATACATGGACAGATCAAAGAACACTCAGCAATGACATGTGTTTTTTCTACATAATCACCTCTGCTTCTAAAAAGTTAGTAGTAGCTCTGTAGTTCATTGACAGGGCAACACATTTGCATATGACACGTGGCAGGGTTGCCATGTGGCCCCTACCACGTCAAATGTACCTACCACATGGCCTTTTTTGTTGCAACAGCTGACAAGCCGTCAAATTTTTCCCGTGAAATGTTGACATCAACATGACATCAGCACTACATCAGCATGCCTCTTGCACCTCTCTAGGGTCATTTTGGACCTACTTGCAATTTTTTGGCCATAACTTGAGCATACAAAGGTTTTTTTTTAATCTAAAAGAAGTGTCAGAAAGCTAGTTCTAAGATGGAGACATTGGCATAGGTATTTTTAGGTTTTGATGTAGTTTTATTGCCTATTTTTTAGTTGAAGTCCAAAGTTCTATTTTTGACTCCGACAAGCTTTTCTTTTGCATCCCATGTCAGTTTTTTAAAAACATTATATTTTTGGAAAGCTGGTTTTGTCACCTTTTCAGAAATGTAGTCTTTTTCCTTAGATTCTGGTCCATGCTCTTTCTATCATGTTTTTCGCATTTTTTCTCTATGGTGGATATCTTGGGTGTTTCAAGTCCGAGGATCATTTTTCTGGCATGGTTTCTTTTGTTTTGGGTTGTCCTATCTTTTGTGTCAACTTTTTTCCTTTTCTAATCATTGTAGACATCATTTGTAAGCACTTTTATGTATACACACTAAGATAAAGTGCCACTTTTTTATTTCGGGTTCATGACCGTTGTTTTTTGAGATAGTTGTACTTGCACTATTTTTTTATAAAGCACCATGGGGGGATAGTTGTTTGCTATTTTTGGCCCTCCCTTTATAAAGTGAGTGTCCCTTCCATGACATTAGCCCCATGCAGCATCAGTGTGACCATATCTTTATAGGTGTTTGTACCTCTTCCTCTCTCATCATTCTTGATTCTATCTATAGAGGATTTTGGTCCACCTTCTCAGTTGCCTGTCATCTCACCCCATCTGTATTAAGGGGGGGTTATGTTATTGTTCTAATGCATCCTTGGTTTAATGGTTCAATAGTGTGAGCTATGTATTCAATGGTTGATCCTATATATGAGGTGATTGTAGTGGTTGGCTACCTATGCATTTCGGTGAGATGGATCATCTACCATATAGACATGCTTGGTTCGTGCCTTCTTCTTCCATGGAGGTTCTTCAGATCAACAATTTCTTTCTGATGCCAAATTTTGCGGCTTCTTCATGCTTCGTTGATGCTCTTCATGATCACTTTTTGTTCCTATTTTATAGGAACATTCCCTTAGTTGAAGGCTTCTTTAGTTCTTCACTAGGTTCTTACCTCTTTTTGGGGGAGGGTTTTTCCCATGTGGTTTTCTCTCTTTTCCCATTTTCAGAGATTGTATCTCTTTGTATTGTACATGGGTACCTAACATGGCCTCATTGTTGGGATCCATTCTGCATTTAATCTTAATTTTGTGAGCTTAAGGCGTTCCCCTAAGTTGCACTTAAGGAGGGGTGTTAGAGTAAATTATTTATTATTTATTATTTATTCTATTTACTTAAGCTTAGGTTAATGTATTTATTTAATATTTAGTATTTAATGCATGTAGTGATGAGTTGTTGACAACACGAGAGTTTGTTCCCTTCTAGCATGTTCCACCTTTTTGTGGATGCTTGGTTGTCAACCTTATCTTCTACCACCTTTCAGCTTGTTCTACAAGCTTCCATGAGGCCTTTATATTCAGGCTCTCTCATTGTATTTTCTCAACCCATAATTCCATTCTCATTGTAAATACATTTTAATTGTTTTGCAATATGTTCTCTCTCATGTCTGTTTAGGGTTTTTCCAAGCTCCACCTCTTCCTTCTTGGTTTCCCTTCGATAGGTTATTTGGATGCAGGTGATCTTGGCGAGCTGTGGAGTTGCATTTCATCAACTCCTACATTGTCTACCACTTACTCTTTATGAAAGTACAGATCAGCATGCCCTTGGATTTCATAATTAGACTGAAATGTATTTGTACTAAATGACTCGTGCATGCTATCCAACATAAATATAAAAGACTTGTATTCTTCTTGATTTAATGAATTATATATGCCATGAATTTAAAACTCGTCTTGTGTAACCGGATATGAAGGGGACATGAAATCTAATTTCTCGTCATTTGTAATCTTGTTTGACATCCAATCAGATTTAACATGTTCTAAAAATCCTTCACATTCTTCAAACAATGAATTAGTTACCAAGCTATGAAACTTGTCATGAAAGTGCTCACAAACAACTTGTTGATTGTTGTCCTTCTTTCTTTCCAAAAAATTATTGGAATAAACTTCAAATCTATCAAACTCATCATCATTTGACTCATTAGCATAAAAGGGAAACTCAAGATCAGATTCACAACTTCTATCCTTTTCCTTTTCATCACATGAAACATCAAAACTCATTGCAGCATTGTCAGCATAAAAAGAATTCAGATATAGATTAAATCCCCCCTTAATAATACTTTATACATCAGATAAGTCATCATGTGTATTGACATTTAAACTATTTTCATATACATCTCTATAACATGACACATGATATTTTGAATTTGTATCACTTTTATCATCAAACTTTGGAGAACACACTTCATCTTGAGATGAAACATAACAAGGGAAAACCAGAACATTCTTAGGAACATTTGCATACCTTTCACAATCACGAGCCAATAATTTTGAAATTTTATTAATGTTCAACAAGACTTTATCACAAGTATGTTCCTCTTGGCTTTGATCATAAGTCAGATGATCCAAAATATCTACAACAATAGTGACATTAGTGGAACAATATGAAAAATCAGGATCCTTATCACAACTTGTTTCCTCTTTAGTGCAAGATACCTCATCACTAGGTGCATCATTATAATCACTTTCATTACAAGAAGAGCCATTACTATTATTGCTAGAGTGTTCTTCACTCTCATACATGACATCACATGATTAATTTTTAGTTATGTATCCATCTTCCTCATGCTGACTGCAATCATCTGATTCACTAAAATTTGAATCCTTCTCTTCACACTCGGAAGACAATTTACCTTTATCTATGGATTAATTACATTCATTCTGACTTTCAACACATTCACTCACTTTCATCTTTAGAAGATTCAACATAAACTCTATTGTTATATGGATCACTTTCTATCTTCTTGGTGTATTCTTTGATTTGCAAAAACTTTTGTAATCTTAAATGTGTTGGCCGGTTAACTGAATTGGGCATAGAGACATCTAGGAAAGCCATAGATAACAAAGATTCCTTAGGTCTTAAAGAAAAATGTAACTCCATGAGTGTTGATTTGAACTTCATATAAACTTGATCATTTCTTAGACCTTGAATACTTTCTACAGTAATTCTTATAAATATGATAATCTAACTGTGGAGTTCCTTTGTTATCTCTATAATATCTTCAAGCACATCTTCATGACTTGGTAAACTAACTTTAGATTTGAGATCTGATTCCATCTTTCAAAAAAAAATTCTACCTCTTTCTCGTAGTGCTGAAAATTACTAAATAAAGGCAACCATTTCTAATATTTGACTTCCATGAAAGAGAACGCATGAAAATCAAAATACCTTAAGTGTTCATGTTGAACTTTGATCTATTGATTTGGCATAGGTTCAAGCTTCACTTCTTCACATCATTGATCAAAACTATGTAGAACCCCCACCTCCTTAAAGAGGAAAAATGAAATCATTATTCTGATCCACTTTTAACATTTAAAATTATTACAACAATAGATTGCATACAACACTAGAAACTATAGATCAAGAACTAATATCTTCTCTTTTCTTGCCAAGTTATTCTTACAAAAAATTTAGATCAGGACAACTAAGTTGAAAACCCATGAAAAATATTTATATAGAACCAATTTGTACTGATACAAAGATATTTAGGCAGTCATCACTCACGATCATGAGAAATATTTTAAAGCATGATTTTTCACTTGATGAATCTAAACTGAACTTTCAACTTGTAAAACTTTTAAATCATCAAACACTTAGAAAAGAGAAAAACTTTTGATTGATTCTGACTTTGATTTTACAACAGCACTTTGAAAACAAAACCTGGCTGAATTGATTGAAGATGAACACTCTTAGTAACAACACAATTTACACTCAACCCTTAAAGCTACTACTACTACTACTAAAGGAATAAAGACATTACAGAGAAGGAAAACACTTCATGACCTTGTTGCTATAGAAAACTTTTTACATTTCTTTATTCCAATCATATTGAATCTCTTTTTTGATTCACTACTTTCCTAGTAGAGTCACCATTTTGTTGGTGTTTCAAAATGTCATGTTGTGATAGGAATAGAATACATCTAGAGGTGGCTAATTCCCACATTCAACACAATTATTCAGACATCAGGGCCAACTATAAGGCTAAAGCCTTCTTCTAATTTAGGCTATGTAAAACCTAGGAGGGTGTCCCTCAAATTCATTCATATGGTACCTATGATAAAGAATACACTTGAATCTAACAAAGCAGATAATACCCTCAATTTTCTAACACTTATGCAAAGAATATAGACATGAAATAGCTAGAATCATGACATATGAACTAGATAAGCTAAGTGAGGGAAACTCTTTTTAGCTCCTAAATAGAAAGGGAAAAGAATTTGATTATAATATTGATTTTAGCAAAACCAAGACATGAACGATGGAACACTTTGATCTTCTAACTGATCAATGTTTTATCTATTGGGAAATCCTACAAATCACTTACATACATCTTTGGAAATCATTGAGACATTTCATGTATCAAGACTTCCTAATCTATCCATTCACCTTGTGAATTAGACATCTGCATCATTTTTTACTCTGATAATTGAATTATCCCTTCATGAAATATGAAACCCTATGATGATAAACTAAGCATTTACATGACTCCTTGAATCATAAGAAAAACATATCAACATATACAACCTAGAGAAGATCACAACTGAGTTTCATGCTCTTTGTTCACAAACCACAAAAGATTACACACATCATGAATGAGAGACGAGATTTAGACTAAAGATAAAACTTGTTGCTACACTTTTATTCATTTCCTTGAAACAAATACATAAAGGATGCATGAAAAAAAAAATTGAAACTACTTAATAAACTATAATTATATGTATTCTTAGTACTTGTTGTTCATTACATGACAAAAATGTTGAAGAATAGTGGAAACCTAGTTGAGCTTGATCAGAGAACTTGGGAACTAACCCTAGTGAAAGAAAGAAAAGAGAAAGATATAGGAGAGGAAAGAAATCTCAGATCTAATCTAGAAGTAACACATGTCTACTTTAATCTCCATCCCCTCGTACTACAAATTATCTCTCTCCTCTTTACAACCAAAATCGGAAAGGAATCTCATCATTAAGCTTCAACAAACTCAAAATATCTTCTCTAATTAATGAGAGACCTCATTTTGATAAAACATTAGATATGCATCTAAAATGTTGATAAATCCCTCACTAAACTAATCTGGAGGTGAAAAAACATCACCAATTGCATCCTTACCAATTTTGGCACACACCTAGTTCACCACTTTACCAAAAACCATGTCTAAACTATCCTAACTAAATGTGGTTGAAAAATAGGCACCTAGTACATAACCCTAAATAATTCAAACAAACTACTTCATGTGCAAAAATAAACTACAAATTTGGAAAGTTCGTCCTGAGAGCTTTCTGTTGGTATATGATAGTCCTATGTTGGTATATTGGAGATGTCCATAATATCAATTTGAAAATGAGGTTCAAATATGGCTCTTAGGCCTACATCTTATGCAAATATTTCATTTTACTTATAGTTAAAAACTTTATGTTATAACCCCCTTTGATTTAAAAGACCTATGCACATACTTTGGAGGAGAAACAACTAAAAATAAAATTTCATGTCTTTGCAGTTTCCCTCCAACTTTCCAATCTAGGTCAAACTACTTTCACTACCTATGCCACATCTCAGCACGTGATTGGTTTGACCTTTTCTCTATCACTACCACCTAGGTGCCACATGGCACCCTTTGATTGGTCAACCAATTTATCACCTATTGCCTGACACACTACCACAAGGAAGCTTCTCATTGGATCTCCTCTTACATGGTCACCACCACATCATCTACTTGATGGGCCCTGCCATGTGGTGTCACCTGATTAGCTGGTTGAATTACTCACAAGCTTATAACACACTTCCATGTGTCAAATTTTTATTGGTTTTTGCATTTTCGCTTTGGTTATCTCATGAGCAACTTTTTCTTATGAGTATATGACAATCGTCAATCTCACCACATGTCACAATTCTATGAATCACATCTGCTTGGCACCATGTCACTATCCTCTCCCACATGTCAACACATCACATTTTCGTATATCCAATTAACAATCTTCCATGTCACTTGTGAGAATGTGAGATTTTCCATATGTCTTGTCTGTTGACATGACCACCTCGAGAAGCATGTCACAACTGGAACTATCCACCACATGTCATTTAATGATTCATTGTCAAGTTGCTACATGTTTTATTTTGGTTTGTCTAATAGTCCACATCAGTGGTGTACATAGTTCAAATTTTCCTTAGTCATGCCTCCAAATGTCTATTGATCCACGCACAAACTACTTGTGGCTTACAAAAGTTGAGTGTCTTAAAGACACTTAGGAGTAGAGTGCTTGGATATTTAAACACTGTAACAAGCCTATGCCCACTCAATGTAGGACTAAAATTTTAAAAGAAAAGACTCACAATGTCTGCTACTGCCTTTGAGATCTAAAGTGTCTCAATGAGTTTGACATTGCCTTGGAATCCTCTGAATATATGGTACTCCTTCCTATGTGTGCTTAAAACTCACCCTTTTTCACTCATTTATTGGATCATATTGTAGGATATTCATTTCATCGTCGGACACCTCCCTCAAAGTAAATGGCCAGATCATTAGTGGTGATGGGTGATTATTTTCTCTTATCATACAATCAATTTGGTAGTGTATCAACTGGAAACCTAAATGGGAATTGGGCTATAACCCGACTATCATAGCTTTTAAACTGCCTTCCTAGCGATTTTACAATGGTTATTTAGTATGATTAGTAGACATTGCTGATATTTTTCTTAATAACTTGACTAGAGAAATTGCATTTTCATTGTGCACGGATACAAATTAGGGTCTCACTGTTGACTTGGCATGAAACCTATATTCCCTTTTCTCTTCATTTCACTTGTCCAATGCTACCACTAAAGATTAAAAATAACTTCTTGACCATATGAGATCAAGGGCTTCTTCTAATTCCCTAGTACACATATTGGGTGGAGAAGCTTCAACATTGCAATGACATTTACAGCGGCTATTAACTAAAAGGTTAGAAATTTCAATCGTAAGCCTTAAAACATCTCCTTGCAATCAAATCTCTCCATCTTATGTATAAGTATCAATACATCTCCACGTCACCATCATACATCCATTATATTCTAGCTCCCATGACTATATCATATCTAAATCTAAGTTGACTCCCTCCATACGAGCTCTATAATATTCTCCTTGAAATTTTCCGTTATTTCTGATTATAAAAAAAAATCTCAAAAACCAGTGTCAAATATTTTTCATCTACAATCTTGAGACTTGACAGTGCTATTATGATCACTTGTTCAAACAATTCATCCTCCAAGTTGATATTTAAAAAGGCATTGAGGATTAGAACAATAAGATCCACATCCTCTTGCAACATTTTTTCAAGAGAATAGACAACTATGCCATTACCTTGATGGGCAATTATGTCTAGAAGAAAGATGATTATTTCCTTCTTTAGTGGCAATTGACAAATCAACAATACATCCAACAACTTTCTTGTTGATAACCTATCATCAACTAGAAAATCTAGCCACCAAAATTGATTTAATATTAACCTTGATCAATCTTGTTTCAGAGAGCTTGAATCTTCATCTAAGTGTTCAGGTAATTTCTCTAGGAGGATATCATAGAACTGAGTTTGAAGTGGTGCTACTAGGAGTAATACCTATGCAATACTATCAGAAAATGACAACACATTTGACATTCCTAATGTGCATTCAAGGATCCATATGCATAAAACCAAACATTTATTTGCATATTGCATAGAAAATTCTTTTGATTATCATGGCCATTATGTCTTATCAAGACATTTTTACTCTACGAGTGTGACCTTGCAATTTGGTGAAAATAGTCGAGCCCCAAAGTTGGTCTGACTAAAAAAAACTTCAAACTGAAACACCTAAACTATCAAATGGATTGATTAATCGCCTCGCTCTTTGAACTAACTAGATTCAAACTAGATCAAAATTGACCATCAATTAATCATTTAAAACTCATTTAAACAATTTTTTGCAAACTTCCAATTTCGTGCCAAGGAATCCTTTTACTAGCCTTAAAAACTGACAAAAAAATAATTGGGCTCTGAAAATTGGCATGTTAATTCTTTGTTCTACATTCTTGTACACTATCAAATTTCATCTCAGGATGACATTTGGGTCAAAATATATTGACTGTCAAAGTTGACTTCTTAGAACTGCCTACAACCAAATATGTCAGAAAACCATAAATTACAGTTGGTTTTGGCTTCGAAAACAAGTCAAACTGACACTTGAGGGCTTGAAAACTGGGAAATTAGTTCACTAACATGTGAAGAGTATAAATCTATGATTTGGGCTCATGACAAATAACTAGGCACATTTGAAAAGAATTCAAAGTGGGATACTTAGATTTACAAAACTAGGACCATTGGCAGAACTATGATTTTTGCAAACGGAATGGACCTTTGAAAGTCTACAAATGGATTGGTCAAGACTTGAAAACTGGCACACTTAAATAATTTTCATAGTAAAACACAATGGTACAATTTTTTTGGTCTCATTTACCATGAATTTAAAGTTATGATGTCCTGAACAAGGCTACTGATCAATCTGCACTTTTTGACATCAGTAAAACTTTACAAATTGCATTTGTAATCACATTTGAAAACTAATCAAAAAAAAATTTCATGGGCTCAAATTTGGAAAATAAAAAGTGTCTGACCTCTATAATGTAATGCAAAAGGAATTTTCTCATTTTGGTTAACTAGGTCACAGTTATAACTAGTCAAATTAGGCCTCCTAAAATTCTAAACAATTAGCAAGTTTATGATAGATAAGTAACCAACTTTAAGGGATTCAAAACCTAGTCAAAACATATCAAAACAAATTAGAATATGAAATATAGGTTCTTTGACATGTATACTAAACACTCCCAAAGCAGCGAGTCACGAAACATTACTAGGTGCAAGATATTCAATTGCAAATTAGGCCTCTTGTTGATGTTTGACACTAAGGCCAAAATGCAGATTTGAGCAATGCTCAAAATGAAACTTTATGGCATGACTCATAATGAATATTTAGATCATCATAGGATGAATGCATATATTGAATACAAAGTGTTAGAAGCATTAAACACTTCATAGGCCTTAAAAGGACAGCCGAGTACGCATACATTAAATGTGCTTATAAGGGCTCAAAATGACTCAAAAGCTTGGAAAGGTACTTAAATTCGGAAAGAAATTTTGAGTCCTAAAAGATCATAAAGGATTGTGATAATGTTGAAATGGTTTTGGGTTGACTAGATTAGATTTTAATGATTTTGAAATGATTTGTATTCAATTCCATAAAGTTTGGATAAAATAGGAATTGATTCTAAAATGATCTACCATTGATTTGAAAGGGGATACAAATGATGAAAGATATTGTTGAAATATGCTCAAATGATAATTAGATTGGCCAAAAGATCAAAATTAGTGAAATGATAAAATAGGACGAGTTAGTATGAAAATGTGATTAAATAGTAGATGTGAATCATTTTCGAGCATCTACATCAAGAAATATTAAACATTAGAACTTGAGCACTTAGGACAAGGATCTAGGATGGGTCCTTGACATGATATCAACTATGTACAAAAAGAAACCAAAATCAACAATGACTACTTTGCGAACAACAGACTGGTACAAAAAATAATAAATATTTTTGGTTTATACAAGATTGCTCAATGACCCAATATGGTCCTACATTAGACACCTAGGGTTAATAAAGAACTGATATCCACATCAGACATTCTTGATACTATGACATGAATCATAATGATCCAACTTAGCTAGTGTAGTCCATGAACTGTCTTCAACTAGCTTATCTTTCCACTGAACTAGGCACTTCATGTAGTATTTTCCTCTGGTGCTTATACTTATTTTGTGATTCGATATCCTCTCAATGCTATATGTTTTCTTCTTAGGATAATCTAAGTTATTTTTTATCTTGTCATCTAATTCAAAATACTCAGAGACATATGTAATGTTGAATATAGGTGAAATGTCCATATCCTCTGGTAATTCAACTTCAAAATCATTTCCACCATCAAAGTTCTTTAGAATCTCACAAGAACCAAATTTATTCATCTTCATCTCGGTATAGGTAACAACTGGATTTTTTTTTTTAAATGAATCATAACCTCACCTCCCACCTCAAAAGATTCATGTCTCTTTTTTTATCATCTCTTTGTTTGTACACCAAATTATTGTCCTCCAAGTTCATTTCCATTTCCTCATGTAAAGTCTTCATGAGATCTACAAATTCCCCAACTTCAATATTTATTTTTGTCTCAAAGTTTAAATCTCTCAATTCAATTGTTCCTTTAGGATTCATTCTAGTAACAATCTTAAAATGTGTCTTCTTAGTTCTCCTTACAAAATTACTCTATCTGAACTCTAGTTGTGCTAAAATCAAATCTCAATTTGTAGGCTTATCTCCAACCAAACATCTCAACAAGTTACCCAAACTTTTGATTCACAAATTTAGTTTGTCTATTTTGTTTGCAGATGAAATGTAGAACTAAACATTAACTCTGTATTCAGCTTCTCCCAAAGTGTCCTCCATAAATAACCAATAAATTTAGTATCTCTATCTTTAAAAATAGTGTTAGGAAAACCATGCGATATTACCACTTCCTTAAAGAATAATTCAGCCACATCTACTACATCATATGTCTTCTTACAAGGTATGAAATGAACCATTTAAAAAAAAAAAATCAATTACTACCAAAATAGAATTATTAACTCTCTGAGTTCTAGGCAATCCAAGAACAAAATCCATACTGATATCTTCCCAAGGCTTATTAGGTACCGGCAATGGTGAATATGATCCCACATTCTAACTAGTTCCTTTTACTTCTCAAGATAAATTATGCAACTTCTAATTATCTTTTTCAAATCCTTATAAATTTTCTACCAAAAGTATCTATCTGAAATCAATTTTATTGTCTTATCAGTTCCAAAATGTCCAACAAGTCTGCCACTATGCTTCTCCTTCATGATGTTATCTCACATCCCCTAGGTATGAACAATTGAATTCCCTTAAATAACATGTCTTCCTAAATGAAATAATTAGTCCACTTATCTCTCACCATCTAATCTTCACAAGCTTTCCACGGTTTTACGAAATCAAGATTAGTTCCATACAAATACTTCAGATCATTAAAACCAAGTACCTTAATTCTATTTTTTGTTACCAAATTCCTTCTCAAAGTATCATCAACCATGTTTTATTTTCCACTTCATGTGTCTCTAATTCAATTTATTGTGACTTTCCAAATACAACAAATCTTTATGGTTAGTATACAAAAAAAATCTATAGGCATGAAATATTATCTTCATTTCTTCAAAGCTTGAATAATAGCATAGACTTATTGATCACAAAATATATTTTTTCTTTTAGCATCATTCAATTTCTTCCTAAAGAAAGCTACAGGTCTTCCTTCTTGACTCAAAATAGCCCCTATAACACTTCCACTAGCATCACATTCATATTGAAAAGCTTTACTGAAATCAGGCAAACCAAGTGTTCACAGTTCTGCAATCTTTTGTTTCAATGTTTCAAAACACTTTTGTGCTCCATGCGTCCACTTGAAAACCCCTTTATCTCCTCTCATAGTCTCAATCAGAGTGTTACAAATAGAACTAAAATTTTTGATGAACTTTCTTGCCAATCCATGAAATTATCTTACCTCTCCAACAATCTCATTTGTAGGCCAATCAAGAACAGTGTTTACCTTCTCAAGATTCATCTTCAAACCATTAGCTAAAATGAGAAAACTAAGATACACAATCTCTTCCATCATGAATGAACATTCTTTTAGGTTAATCAATAAATTGTCCTCCAATTTCTGCAATACTTGTCTGATATGCTCAAGATGTTCATTCTTAGTTTTATTGAATATCAAAATATCATCAAGATATACAATCACAAATTTACCCAAGAATCTCTCCAAAACCTAATTCATTATCCTTGTAAAAGTACTAGGTCCATTATTTTGACCAAAATTCATAACTAACCACTCATACAAACCTTCATTATTCTTAAAAGTAATTTTCCATTCATCTCCTTCTCTAATTTTGATCTAATGATATCCGCTTTTCATGTAGTGCCTCTCCCATTTGACTTTTGTTAGTCATCCTGATGGATGCAACCTTGCTGATCTTTTGTTGTGATGGGATCATGATTGTGACCCTGAGTGGTCTACACCGTCGAGGTGTTTGGATTTATGTTGTTGCATCAGTTGCTTTGTTTATGCTTTTGACTGATCTATGAGATTATGATGTGATTCTTGGTTCATTGAGGTTTGTTCCAGTGGTTACCAAGATCGATGTGGTATCATGAGGTTGTTCTTTGATTACCTTGAGATGTGTGCAGAGATTGCACTATGTACTTTTTACCATGCTACACTGGACTAGGTTCCTGTAGCAGTGGTTAGTCATGTTCATGACTATGTTTGCTTATGTGTTTTAAGTGCCTTTTTAATGCAGAGTAATTAATCATTATTAAATGCGTAAGTAATTAAATGGATTGTTCATGTTGGATTCTTTGGTTAGGTATTGCAGACATTTACCTTGTTATATTTCTAATTAGAGAGATAATTGTTACTCATGTTATGTTTACATTTGAGAGGACCTGAAGGTCAGATGTTACACCTTGATTTTAGTATCATAGATTTTAGACTACTATGTTGTTCAGTTAATCATATTGCATGATGATGCCATTTTGAGATGACAGTGTGTTTTTATGATGATATCTAGTTATCTGGTTTTTGGACATACCTCTGAGTATGTTATGTGATGGATTTAATGCTATGATTATTTACTTCATTCTTGCGTTGTTATGCTTTATGCGAATGTGAGTGATGTAGATAGATTATTTTAATATAATTAAATAAATGGTTAAATTAGGTGATTTAATGCATTATTTCTTCAGCTATGTTATTATATGCAATTGCACTTGATCGTGTTGTTTAGTGTGCAGGATTTATATTCCTCATAGTGGCACATGGAGTTAGTGATCATCCTTTCATATTTTACCAATGTCGTCCTGGTATGGTCGACGTATCCTTAATTAAAGTGTTTAAATTAAACCTTTCGGTGATTATTAAATCCGAACTCATTTGCATTATGTGATTAGACTAGTAAGCATGTTTGTGCATTTAGAGGTTCGCATTGTCGCGAAAGTTATTAAGGAGATTTATGTGTTTTTGGGTTTTCGGGATTTTTACTTAGATTTATTTTAATTTCTAGTAGTTTTCCCATAGATGAATTCCTATTTATAGGAATAGCTTGTTTTCGTTTGGGTTGATTCGGGGTTTAACTAGGTTGGCTAGTTATTTTCCCTAATCGATTATTCACTCGAAAAGTGAATAAGTATCCAAAGAGGAATTTAATTCCTGACTTCTCACTTTCAAATTGGAAAGTTGGAGAGTAAAACCCAAAATCCTCTTCATGAGGATTTACTGTTTTGTTCGTTGTGGGAGCTACGAGTGTGGGATCATCATGAGGTTGAGCTCGTTGGATCCAGCTCGGGGAAACCTTGGATTGCCGCAATTTTCAGCCACTTCTGCGAGCATTTTATTTTCTGGTTCAGTTTTTCATTTTGCCCTTTTGGCTATGAGGTAGGGCTTTCCCATTTTATTGTTTCGACTCTGTTTCTGCTTCTGTTTTTGGTAGCCATTTTTTTTGGAGGCTGAAAACTAGTGTTCCACTCCGTCTTTGTATGTTAGTTCTACCCGGTTGGGCAGGTACGAACATTTCCCTATTTTTCAGGATGAGGGTTTGGGATTTTACGTCGTTATGCTAGCCGTTTTTGCAGATGGTGTCCAATTCCATTTATTTTTGGATTTTGGGGGTTTTTGAACCCAAAGGTCAAATGGGTTTTAATTTTGGAATTTTCTAAAATTTGGAGTTTCTACCTCGTTTTGCATGCTGCCTTGTTTTCTCGAGTTTTCTTGGCATAATGTGGGTCTTGGACTTGGATGATCCATTTGGATATCAATCAGACCACTCCTGCACTTTTATGTTGCATTGGGATGCGTGTTACATCCGTACTCCCGACGTGTTCGTTTGAGTGATTTTATACCTGGTGTTATTGTTTCTTTTAGACCTTTGCTTTTGTTTCATGAGCGCTAGGATTTGTGTAGAATCCATACTCTCAGATTGAGGCCAGTTGAGTGAGTTCATCATGTTTGGTCTTGTTGCATCATTGGGATTCATGTAGAATCCATACTCTCGGATTGAGGCCGGTTGAGTGATTTTATGATGTATGGTTTATTGGCTTTGGGATTCGTGTAGAATTCATCCTTCCCGTGTTGCTTTCAATTGGGTGTTTTCTTTGCATTGTGTTCTCATTCCTATCCTTGTGTTGTGATCTTCGTGATGGTGGTGCGCCACACACGAGTATGTGCGCGTACATTTGTCGGGTGACTTGCGAGGCCCGATCTCCTGTGGTATTGCTAGAATTTAATGTTCATTGGGGTTGGGATGGGAGTATGCATCCCCACGGGCACTTGTCGTAGGATGAGCATGGGTAGGGTAGGGTAGCATATGGAGGGGGCTTCTATCTCACAGCTCGGCTATCATGATGCCATGGGTATGGCTGAGAGGAGCTTGATTAAGTGATAACTAAAGAAAATGTGTGACTGGTAATAAAACTTAAGATAAATAAACTTTGTTTGAGGCTTCCAAGGGAGTACCTCGAGAGGGAAGTACCTTGCGAGAGTTTCCACACGTGATCCAAGCTTGGGCTTTTCGATGCCAAGTGACTCTCCATGATGTTACTCCCTACATAGTAGCCTATTGAGTGTCTGACAAAGACCTGTACTCCTTGCATTGTCTTAGGTTCTTGGTTGCAGCCATCATACTGTCTGGCGTGAGTGTTAGCCTTGGATGTTGTGCTTTATGTGTGTTTGTGGTTGGATCATTATCTCCATTAGCACGGTGGGTGTGGACCTACGGGTGCCATGTGGTTGGGAGGCGTAACTACCTTCACCACTGCTAGGGATCAGTGTACAGAGATGATCTTTGTCCTAGTGTGACCGTTGTTGGATGTCTTCACTTGATACTTCGGGTTTCGGAGTATGCTTTCTTGTGATTTGTGCTTTCATTGGGATGCTTGTATATCATGTTTAGATCATGTTATTTTATTTGATGCATTCCCTTACCATGATGTTTATCATATTATTAGATGATGTTATTTGATTTAGTAGTATATCTGTTGCTTACTGCTATTTAGCATGTGATAGGTGATGTTATCTACTATAGGATTATCTTATGCTTTTCTACTAGCATGTTAGATTTCCTTATGCTTATAGTGTTGTATGTTTTTAGTATTGACGTCCCTATTACAACAGTACCGACGATCTAGTCGGTGGCTTGGGATGTTACGCGCATGGGATGGCTAGGACCCACAATGGTCTTATGATGCTATTGATGGATAGGAGGAACCATGCACTTAATTTGGTTGTTTAGTTTCTTCTGGTATTTCTGTTTACTGTGATGTTTATTTCAGTATGTTCCTTGATGTTATGGTTTAGATGGATAGATGTTCCTCTTTCCTTGTTGTTAATGCTCTCGAGTGTTCATTCCTTGATTTACGTGGATTTGATACTCCCCGGTGTGGAGGTTTCCTTGTTTTTTAGCTTTTTGTTTGTGTTTTGTTGTTGTGCTAATTTGTTTTCTCACGTGGAAAGGTAGTTCCTCGTGCGAGAATGTATTTTCTCGTGTGAGAGAATACACTTCTTTGTGCGAGAATGTAAATCTTCACGCGGTGCGTAGGGAATCCTCGCGCAAAGAGCGAAAGCCCTCGCACGATGCTCAGTAGTCCTCATGCAAAGCTGCGCACTTTCTCGCGCATAGCGGTGAAAGATCTCACGTGAGAGTCGAGACCAATTTTCTTTCTCGCGCGAGAAATAGGGGCTATCAAGGTTTGCCAGATGAAAGTTTGGAAGTTGGTTTTGGACACCCTTTTGGTTTTTACACCTTCCTAGTTCAAAACAGATTTCCTAGGGGTTTAAAATATATCGTATAAGTATAAGTTGACGTATATTTAATTCCTTATACTTAAGATATATTTTAATATATGCGACGAATCTTTTGAGATAGGTTTCAAACCTCTCGGAGACAAATTAAGGATTCTAAGAAATTTCAGGGCTTTAGAAATCCAAACTTAGCCAATTTCTAGGGCTTTAGGATTTCAGGCTTAGTCGAATTTCAATATTCTGCATTTACCCTAACTTGGCGTTTTGTTGATGAGTGGTCATTTCTTGAGCCCTCATCATGTGTGTTGTCGTTGTTGGCTTTGTTTTTGTGTGTCAGTTTGGTAGTGGCATTTGGAGATTCGTTGGTTGCCAGGATTGTGGTGAAGTCTTCCATTGCGATCGTTGTGATCCCTGTATGATGTTGTCATGTGCATTCATACTTATAAAAAAAAAATTATTGGTTTGTATTTCATCCTTGTTTCCAAGGATCTCCAGGCGGGGCATTACATTTCAAATCAACATTTCTAAAATACTTTTGTCCAATCAAACTATTAATGGTGTCATTTATCCAAGGAAAAGGGAATACATACTTCACTATTATTTTGATTGAACCTCTACAATCAATGCACATTCTTCATTCTCCATTCTTTTTAGGTGCTAACATAATAGGTACTACAAAAGGACTCAAATTTTCTCTAATCAAACCTTTCTCAAGAAAGTATTGCACTTGTTTATTTAATTTAGCCTTTTCATTAGGTTCCAATCTAAGTGGTGCTTTATTAGGAAAACTATCAAGTCCATACAATGACTTTTGCTTCTTACAAGAGGCAAAACATCAAGTCCATTATCAGAAATAATGTCTTGAAACTTTGCTAACAAGGATTCAATCTCAGGTGCATGTTCTAACTCATCTTGTTTCTCAGTATTTCTAGGAATCAAAGAAAAACAAATAGTTTGTTCCTTCATTTCTTTAACAAATTGATTACCTTCAACTAAGCATGCTACGAATGTGGTACAATGATTCTCATAAATTTTTTCTACCAAATGAAATAAAATTTGTTTCTTTCCATCAATCCAAATAGTATATTGATTCAATCTACTATCATGCAAATCTTGTCTATCATACTACCAAGGTCTACCCAAAAGAATATGAAATAATCCATAGGCATAATATCACATAAGACTTCATCATGATAATTCCCATATTTGAATTTAACAAGGCATTTCTCACTTACAAAAAAATTATGTTCTTTCTAGTTTAAGCAACATGATAAGGCTATGGTTGTCTCAACCTCTACAACTACAATTTGTTAACTAGTTCCTCAAATGCCAAATTATTAGAACTTCCACTATCAATGATTACTTTGCAACATTTTCCAATGATATTACATCTTGTTTTGAACAAACTTCTTCTTAAAACAAGTTCTCCATCAACTTCTTCATTCTACAATATCCTTCTTAGCATTAGGTTGTCACCCTTTTCAAGTTGATTAAGTGTTTCAAAAACTTTCCTTACAAGACAAAGTGCTTCTTCTATTTCCTCCAATCTTCTTTTCAAAGTTAGTACATTCAAAAACTCTATTTCCTTATTCTTCGCATTTATAACAAGTACCTTTAAACCAAGGTCTTCCTTCTCTTTTCCTACCATTATTATTCCTAGAATAACTAGTATAGCTACCTCTAGTGTAATTACCTCTTTTACCAATAGGTTCTTTCTTCCATTCTGACTTTCTTTTATCTTGCATTGCACTTTTTGATCTGCTACTTTCTCCATGTGTTCTTCATCTACTTCTTTGAAATCTTCCACCTCTTCCTCTCTCTCTTTGATCATGTCTCTTTGCCATTCTTTCTTCACCTTTTAGAGCATACTAATATGCTTCTTCTGCACTATCCATTTTAACATATTTGATCTCATCTTGAATCAATTTCGTCAAACCATTCAAGTATCTACTTGCTTTCTCAACTTCATCATCCACATGTCTAGATCTAATATCCAATTTGTAGAATTCTTTAATATATTCTTTCACACTCATGTCTTTTTGTCTCAAATTTTGCATTTTCTTCAACAAATTAACTTGGTAATCAACATAATGAAATTTCTTCTTTAGCTTTCCAATCAACTTCACCCGTGTCTTGATATTTTCTTTCCCCTTTTCCATCTCTCAGTTTGCAAATGATCTCACCAAAGTTAAGCATACCCTTCAACTTGGTGACTGCTATCTTAACCTTCTTGTGGTCAGGAGTACCTTCATCCTCAAAGTATTTATCCTTCTTATTGATCCAATCCAATGGTGCATTAGTCACAAGTCTTCCATCATAGCAAGCAACTTCAATAGCAGGTCTAACATTCACCCTAGACAAAACCCTCAAAGTCATTTCTTCATCTTGTTCAACATCAAGTTCAAGATTAGGATTCATGTTGCTTCTTCATCATCACTAACATCCTCAAGATGTACACTTCTTCTCTATGTTATCTCAATAGCCTCAAGTCTCACTGCAATCTGCATCCATATGTCCATAATAACATTATCATCATTTCCTCTACCTCGAACCATTTTGACAATAGTTCCTACAAGATTGTAACCTTATGTAAGTTATAGGTTAGGTTTTAGATCTTCCACCCTACAATCAAATTCAACAAGGCTCTCTGTGATCTAAGCCACAAGAAAGAACTTTCCTCTAATACCACCTGATGTAGGGAGAAAGCAAGGAGAAGGATAAGGGAGGAATAGACTCAACCTAAAACCTGCAAACACTTCCCTACCTAGAGTTACACATGGAAGCTATACATAAAAATCAAATAACCACAGAGAATACAAGGGTAGATGTGGCACATTCATAGGTGTAATTATTTAACTTCACATACAAAAAAACAACATACCTAGTTGTGAGGCCTTCAAGTTTGTGGCCTTATATAGAATTAAGAAATATAATTTAGAGTCCAAGCTCATATATTGGTGTAGGAGCACCCACATAAAATATTTTGGATGTGATTTCTACATGAGCCGACTTGAGGAATTTATCTTGATTTCATCATTAGGATAAGATCTTTTCTTGGGATTCGTTTAGACTGTTGTCGGGTCATTCTTCTCCCTATTCTATATTGATCTAGAGTATTCTATAATCCTATTTTGTAATAATCTAGAATGTTCAGTAGATTGTCCTAGAAAGTATAAATAGAGTTTTTAGGTTTAGGTTTAGGTCAAGTTTTTGGATATGAAGTTACAGGCAGAAGAAATATTTAGGAGAGCAAAGTGTAAATACTATTCATTTCATGAATCAATTAGAAGAATATTATGATCTATCTCTTTTTGGTGATGGTTCCTTTTGTTTTTGCTTCCGTTGAATTTATCTCTACATCATTTTTGGTATCAGAGCTTGGGGAAAGCTCCTGAGGCAATTAGATTTTATGTCTAGATCAGATTCAGAAGCTGAAACATCAAACATGGTCACCAATGTTGAACTAGCATAGAAGATGCAAGAACATGAGAAAATCAATAAGTGGTTATTAGATGAATTTGAGAAGCTGAGGATTGGATGGAAATGAGAGCAAAGGTTTTCGCAGAGCAAGAGGAAGAAGGGGAAGAAGAGGATGCCCTTAAGTAGGAGATGGTTAACTTACCTGCAAACCAGAGATACTTCATAGAAGCCCTTGAAAGAGTTGGCAAGAAGCATGTCAAAGGTGACCTACCCATCTTCTCAGGAAACATGGGTGTTGATGCTATTGTGGATTGGATAGAAGCCTTGAACAACCATTTTTAATGAGAAAATATAGCAGAAAAGGACAAGGTAAAAATTTCCAAGTCAAAGTTGAAGGGACCAGCCCTCACTTGGTGGAATTTCACTCAAGGAGAAAGGGTCAAAGAAGGTAAGAACATGATAACTTCATGGGAAAGGATGTGTGCCAAGGTGAGAGAAACATACTTACCTGAGGATTATGAAATCCAACTTCATCGAAGGAGACAAAGTTTAAGACAAAAGGAGCTAGATGTCACAGCCTATACTAAAGAATTCCAAAAAATTAAGCCTAAGGGAAAGAGTGAATGTGAAAGTGTAAAAGTTGCTAGATATCTCAATGGATTGAGGTTGAACACTCAAGAAGAACTTAATTTCTTGTGTCCTAATACAATACATAAATGTTATCAACTAGAATTGAAGGTGGAAGCCAAATTGAAAAGAAGGAAATAACAAAATAGCAAAGGAAGAGGAAGAAATCAAAGGAGAAGAGGAAATTTCCAAGGAAGAGGACAAAACCATGAAGATCATAAGGAGATAAAGCAAGAAACAAGTCAAAGTGAAGGAAATTTTAGAGGTAACTTCAAAGGTAGAAGAGTCAATTCAAGAGGTGGATTTGGTGGTAGAAGGGCAAGTCTGATTATTTGTTTCAATTGCAATAAGGAGGGACATTATGCATCTAGGTGTCCAGATAGAACAAGTTCAATCTCACAAGGTGAAAGAAGAACACATTTGGTACAAGATGATGAATACCAAGAGAAGGAGATGGCTCACTCAGATAGTGCACCTGAAAGAGGAGAAATTTTAATGATGAAAAGAAGACTTTTGAAAGATCCTACTACCATGGAACCACCACAAAGGAAAACTATCTTTAGGATTGCTTGCAAATCTGAAGGTAAGGTATGTAAAGTCATTATTGACTCGAGATCTACTGAGAATTTAGTTTCTCTTCAAATGGTTTAGAAGTTAAAACTTAGGAGAATACCTCAGCCTTTTCCTTATAAGGTTTCATGGCTAACAAAGGGTCAACAAACTCTTGTAAATGAGCAAGCATGGGTTGATTTTCAGATTGGGAAGTATAAGGATAGAATTTTGTGTGATATAGTTGACATGGATGCATGCCATCTATTATTTTCTAGGTCTTGGCAATATGATTTGCAGGCACAACATAATGGAAAACTCAATATATACACCATCAAGAAGGATGGAAAGGTGATTAGATTGATTCCATTTGCTGATCATGAAGAAGTGGAAGAAAATAAAGAGAGGGAAGTCAAAATTATGATGTTTGGTAAAAAGGAATTCTTATGGGACATGAAGGATGAACCTAAGCCTTGTTTTCTTTTGATGCCTAACCCACAACCACAAGAACCCATTGGAAATGACAGAAAGGAGGCTGAAACAAAGAAGGCAATTCCTAATGAAGTGAAAGAACTTTTGGATAAGTATGAAGGTTTGATTTCAAAAGGTATGCCAAAGTCTTTACCACCTATACAAGACATTAGTCATTGTATTGATTTCATTCCTGGAGCTACCTTACCCAATAAGGCTACATATAAGATGATACCTCAACAAAATAAGGAGATTGCTAGACAAGTAAAGGAGTTACTCAATTCTGGCTTGATTACTAAAAGTTTAAGCCCATGTGTTGTACCTATTGTTTTGGCACCCAAGAAGGAAGGAACTTGGAGGTTGTGCGTTGATTCTAGAGACAATAGTAAGATTACAATTAGTTACAGATTTCCAATGCCAAGAATTGAAGATTTGCTTGATTGTTTGGGAGGTGCAAAGTATTTCTTCAAGATTGACTTAAAATGTGGATACCATCAAATAAGGATAAGAGTTGGAGATGAGTGGAAGTCAACATTCAAAACCAATGACGGATTATATGAATGGAAGGTATTTCCATTTGGACTCTCTAATGCTCCTAGTACCTTCATGAGACTTGTGAATGAAATACTCAAAGACTTCAATGGTAAGTTCATCATAGTATATTTAGATGACATATTAATTTTTAGCAAGACAAAGGAAGAACACCTAGAGCACATTGACATGGTTTTGAGAAGACTTCATCAGGAGAAATTGGTAATAAACTTGGAAAAGTGTTTGTTCATGCAAGAGGGGCTCACATATCTTGGTTTTGTGATCTCCCAAGGTAGCTTGAAGATGGATAAAGATAAGGTAAGTGCTATACTATCCTGGCTACCCCCAAAATAGTTGGAGATGTTAGAATCTTTCATGGTCTTGCTACATTTTATAGGAAATTCATAAGAAATTTCAGTCACATATGTGTGCTCCTATGTTAGAAACTATTAAAGGAGGAAGGAAGTGTAAGTTTGTATGGAGTCAATCAGAAAATGAAGCTTTTGAATTGCTTAAGAAAAAGGTTAGTGAGCATCCAATTCTTTCTTTACCTGATTTTAACAAAGTTTTCCAAGTAGAATGTGATGTTAGCAAGGTTGCTATAGAGGCAGTTCTTAGTCAAGAAGGAAAACCAGTGACTTTCTGAAGTGAAAAACTAAATGAAGCCAAGTAGAAATACTCTTCATATGACCTAGAAATGTATGCATTGGTTCAAGCTCTCAGAAGGTGGAGACATTACTTTTTGCTAAAGGAGTTTGTTGTGTATACCAATAACCAAGCACTTAGTTTTCTAAATAGCCAAGACAAATTAAGTCATAGGCACGTGAAAAGGGTGGAGTATTTATAGGCCTATACCTTCACCATCAAGCATAAGAAGGGCATATCGAACAAGGTTGTTGATGCTCTTAGTAGAAGGAATCTTACTATCTCCTAGATACAGCTAGAAAGTGTGGGAATTGAAGCACTCAAGGACATGTATGTAGCAGATCCAGATTTTGGTGACATCTACAAGTTATGTATGGAGTTTGGTGAAAGATACCATGCTGATTTTCCTATTTTTTGATACAAGATAGACTTCTTTTCAAAGGAGGACAACTATGTGTACCCAGGTGCTTTGTGAGGACAAACATTATCAAAGAGAAGCATAGTGGAACAATGGGTGGACATTTTGGTTTGGATAAAACCTTAGAATTGGTTAGGATGCACTACTGTTGACCTAAACTTCATACTGATTTTAGAAAATTTGTGGAAACATGTGTGATTTGTCAAAGGGCCAAAGGAAGGACTACAAATGTAGGGCTTTATCAACTGTTGCCAATACCATCTAGACCTTGGGAAAGCATAACGGTGGATTTTGTAATGGGTCTGCCACAAACACAAAAGGGGCATGATAGTGTATTTTTTGTAGTAGATAGGTTCAGCAAAATGGCTCACTTCTTACCATGTAAGTCGACCAATGATTCTTCTCATATAGCAGGTCTCTTTTTCAAGGAAGTCATAAGGATTCACAAGCTACCTCTCAACATAGTTTCAAACAGGGATGTGAAGTTTGGAGGACACTTTTGGAGAACTTTATGGAAGAATCTTGGAACCAATTTATTCTTCTCATTAGTCTACCACTCTCAAACTGATTTCCAAATAGAGGTAGTTAATAGAACATTGGGCAATTTGTTAAGAACACTCACAAGACAACATGCAACAAAATGGGATGAAATGCTACCCCAAGCTGAATTTGCATATAATGACTGCATCAATAGAAGTATAGGAAAGTCACCATTTCAAGTGGTGTATGGAATTCATCCTAGAGGGATCTGCAAGTTAAGAGATATGAATTCACAGCAACAAGTTAGTGCCCAAGGAGAAGAATTTGCTACATCCATAAAAGAAATCCATGATGAAGTCAAAACACAACTCCAACAAACCTCTGACAAGTATAAGAAGTATGTAGATAAAAAATGGAGACACTTAGAATTTGAAGTGGGAGATTTAGTATGGGAAAATCTCAAGAAAGAGAGGCTAGAAAAAAGAAAAACTACCAAGCTTATGTTGAGAAAACTAGGTCCTTGTCAAATATTGAAGAAGCTTGGAACCAATGCTTATGAGATTCGATTGCCACTTGAGATTGGCATTTCTCCCATCTTCAACATAGCAAACCCCACACCATTTAAAGCACCCAATGAAGAAACTGATACAGGATAGATTGTTGATACAAAAGACATTCAACACCTACCATTTAAGAAGACACCACAACTAGAAAGGATACTTGACACCAAAGTCATAAAGCGGATAAGAGGAAGGGAGTCCAAACAGAATTTGGTAAAACTCAAAGGTTATTCAGATGTAGATGATGTGTGGATGACCGAACAAGATATCACGAAGCAAGGTACCACTCTCCAAGAGCTCATCTCAAGTGGGCTTGAGATAAAATTTCCTGGGGAGTATGGTGCAGGAGCACCCACATAAAATATTTTGTATGTGATTTCTACACGAGCCAACTTCAGGAATTTATCCCAATTTTGTCATTAGGATAAGATCTTTTCTTGGGATTTGTTTAGACCATTGTGGGGTCATTCTTCTCCCTATTCTATACTGATCTATAGTATTTTGTAAGTCGTTCTTCCTATTTTGAAATAATCTAGAATGTTTCGTAGACCATCCTAGCAAGTATAAAATAGAGTTTTTAGGTTTAGGTTTAGGTCAAGTTTTTGGATACGAAGTTATGGGGAGAAGAAATTTCTAGGAGAGAAAATGTAAATACTATTCATTTGATGAATCAATTAGAAGAATATTGTTATCTATCTCTTTTTAGTGCTAGTTCCTTTTATTTTTGCTTCCATTGAATTTATCTCTACATCATATATTTTATCTTCTATTCCTTTGATAATGCCACTTTCCTACATCTAACCAAGCTTCTTTTATAGCTAGATAAGCCACAAGTCGAGTAGTCAAGCATTTAATTACAATAGAGGTCCAATCTTGAATGAGTAAACCAAAACCAAAAAAAAAGGACAATATAAAATCATTCCCACTTAAAGGTAAGTTCACACTTGTGTTAGGAGTTGGCTCCCAACTGCATAAGATGCCACGTAAGTATAGGAAACTACGCCAACCAAAACAACAAGATTTGCTAGTTGAAAAAAGAAGAAAAATAGTGACCACAAATAATGACACATAACTCAATAAATATCAAACATTAAAACTTGTGCACTTAGGACAATGATACAGGATAGATCCTCAACATGATATTAATTGTGCACAATAAGAAGCCAAAAGTGGCAATGACTACTTCATGAACAAGTGATTGGTACAAAAAACAAGAACTATTTTTCGCTGATGCAAGATTGCTCAATGATCCAAGATGTTGCATTTATCTCTGATAAAATGAACTATAATTCCTCCAATACTCAAATGAATGTAAGCAGGCATAGATGTAGCATCTACGCTCATATGTGAACATAGTCATAAGCTCACATAGCTTAACCTATTATATGTTGTGCTCATTGACTCAATAAACATCTGCAATGTGCAAAGTCCTTGTTTATCATGAACTCAAACATACATATTGTCATCAATGACAAACTTATCACCAATACAACACATCATCAGTACATCCAAGTGTCAAACAAACTTTTAAAGACAACCACTTTGTCATCAATACAACACATAAACAATACCTCCAAGTGCTAACAAGACATTTATTTCTAGGTGCACAATATATCTATTTTTGGACCTCTAACATAATAATAAATAGTCAAGATTTATAATGACAAATCATACATAAAATTTGGTTTCAAGGGCACTACCCATGAAGACCCTTGTTGGGGTATGTAGCCCTTGACCTCTAATTGGTCCATAGGACATGAACTGGCAAGGGGGACACCCCACCTAACAAACCCCAACACTCACATATTAATAAGAACCCTTTCATCAATAATACATTTTAATTAGTGTAAGGTTGAGACATCATTTTCACAAAAAAGTGTTTCTATCATAGTTTTTACATAGTTTTTTTTTTTTTTTTTTTTTTCCAAATTTTGGGTGCTCTTCCCCATAGCATAATATAAATGTTGGTGATAATTTCTTTGAATGCCATGATGTATAGTAATCTAGCCATAGTGAAACTTTTCCTGCCTTGATTTTAAATATGATAACTCTGAACAAGACATGGAGATTTTTTTTTTTAAAGAGTGAGATCTAACTAATTGGACTATATACTAGTTGGATGGTAATCATTATTACTAAATGGTAAGCTCTGACTAGTTGGAATCAATGCTTGTGGATGATGACTATTATTACTTTAGAATTTATATGTATGCATTTTTGTTTTGGAAAAAATATCTTTTCATTAAAGGCACTTTGTAAATAGTTTAATGACTTTTGACATTTTTTTCAAACTATATAGATTGTGGACATTACAATATAATTGCTTCTGCCAATATTTTGTTCTTTGTATTAAAGAAACAAAAAATGAGGGTGATGCCCCTTAAATAAAACTACCCTAAGGGCATACGATCAACAAATTAACATTAAAAATACATCAACAAACAAAACTAGCATCTAATATAAAAATTAACTACTCAAATCAAATATCCAAATCATCAAAAAACCTTTGAGTCTACTACCTCTAAACTTCTATTAGTATGATAAATAAGCCACCAAAGACTATCCCACTAAACATAAAAACATTTAATAAAACATTTAATACTAATGTTCTGAGTTAGAACAAAGAAAACATAACCATTGTTTATATTGCACCCGTGGTGACACCAAAACTTTGTTAACAAGCAATGCACTATATTTTTAATTATTTTCAAATTATACACTTCAATCAAAATATCAAGAATATATTTTATATCTAAAATAAATCCTATTTAGATCATGTATAATTTTCTTTCACCCCACAACTATTAATCTTAACTAATAAACATTTTATGCACAACTAGTAGTTTCTTATTGTATGTTGCTGCAATTTTTGCTCCTTCATGGGAGTTATTGTTGTTATATGTAATTTGTGCATGATTAGTTTGTTGGATGTAATCCAAGAACTATAAAGCTCTAAGTTTTTGCATCCTCAAATGCTCTCAATTACCTTTTTTTTTACCTTATATTATTATTTACATTTATTCAATTAAAAAAACTAATAAGCATTTTATAAATATCATATTATAAACTAGTATATATATTTATTGCTCTAAATTATTTTAAACCATATTTCAACTTAAATCTATAAATTTTTATTCTTAATCCAATATTTTTGAAAAGAAGAAAAACTTTAGTTTTAAAAGATGTACTTTTCTCAAGCGAATTCAAGATCATAGTTGGTCATATAAGAATAATAATAAACGTTAAATGCCCTTGTCTTCTCAATGGAATCCAATAGCATCGATGATCATTTAAGAAAATGACATGTTAACCCCCAATTAGCCATTCTTAGAATATCTTTAATTTAATGTGGGATGAAAGCTATGCCGTATGCCATTAGAGGACAAAATCAAAATGAGCCATAGCTAAAAACAAAGCGTAATTTTTTTTTATAAGTTTAATAATAATTTGTCCATATACAAAGTATACTTTAGTTGAGAACTTCAAGAGAACAAAAAAGTAAGAAAGAATCTATGCTTATTAAACATGGCAGGCATTAAAAGTAAATGCTCGACAAAAGCTGTTATAATTGGAATTGTTTTTGGGTCGAGATTCCATGTAACACAGACTTTGTAATATCGATGACAGCACTCTGTACTTTATTAATGAGAACGTGTAACATTGAGGAAATTTGTAAATATAAATTATTTGGATCGAATCCCTGCGATTAGATTTATTCATCTTGTCTTTTCACGATGACCACCGGGCATTTGGCATTGTGCGAACAGTAATCGCTCACGCTCCTTCCAAAAGCCCTGAAAACACCAGCAGCCCAATAGTGGCAAGGATTATTAACGTGTGGAAACCAAACATATATTTTTAAAATACGATGTGAAAGGGTTTGTATAATTTATTATAATATTTTTTATTGATCAAAGCAAAAGATGATTACAAATAAAATTTAAAAATAGATCGTACAGATTTGATGAACCAAAAGTTTGGATATGCATAAGATTTTCATTTAGATATAGAAAAATAGATATTTGTTTTTAATATTGTTCAACAGAAAAATAGGGTGGTGTCATTATCAAAATTAAAATTACAATCTAAGGGCATATTAACAACTCATAATACAATAATAGCAAACTATTAAAAAAATGCAGTAGATTGTAAGCAACATCTAACATCACATAGAATAATAATATATTCATTGCTAAAACTAACAACAAATTATAAGTAAAAGAAATGTTCACTTAGGAACTAAAGTCTAGTAAGCTATAATAAAGCATAAAAAAATAGAAACTGAAGAAATGTTCATATTGGAACCAAGGTCTAGTTTACCAATATATAAAAAAATAAAAGGAGATCTGACAAAAAGCCCCTAGAAGCAAAGAACGGTGTAAACAAAACATATCTAAAGAGAGATATGCATGGGCTATTGATTTTATGTCATATTGGTAGAGCACATGACTCTAGTCATCTATATATGTTGTCAAACTATACATCATAGACACGCTAAACATCAAGATGCACCCAATTTTCTTTTCCATGGCAGAGATTTTAGTTTTTAACCCTTCTAATTCAATCCTTGACATATCTAATTCAATGGTCACAATCTAACAGTTAGTGTAGTTTCCTTTTACATTAGTTGTGTTGGCATTCTCCCCCTTCAACATCATAACAGTTAAAATAACATGCTTCCTTTGTATACCATGTGAAATGTGAGTGGAGCTATTAGTTTTAAATTTCTTAAAATTGTCAATGGTATCAGTGTTGCCTCCTTCGCTATCCACAATTTTTTCTGTCTATTTTTTCCCACTCCTTCCTAATCATGGTCAACCAACTGGGCTTTTAATTATGTTCACAAAATTGGTCATCAACCTATGGGACCTTTGTGGGTTGACATGGTCTTCCTTAGCATTGTCTTCATCCATACTTATCACCTCTTGAATGAATAATTTGGTTCTCTTGGTGGGGGAGGGGGAAATTTTCCATTCGTTTTACTCACAATCAAGGATTTAGAGGCTTTGATTTTTGAACCACACAATTTTGTAGCAATCATAGAAAGAGTGGAAGCTTTAGGAGTGCTCAACCTAGAATCAAGCTTAGAGCCCACTAGGGTGGCTGATGCACTTCTTTTTACTTGGACCAAGAGCGTCAATAATATTGGTTGGTGGGGGTGAACTCAAATTGTGGCTTCTTGGACAACAATGGGTTTGGGTGGACAAAGAGCCTTGTAAAAAAATTATATCATACAAATTAAACCCTGGTGCAAAGCAGTGAGGTTTTTACCCTTAATTTTGGCATTCTCTATCACTTCCATAACAAAATCCTCAAGAGAGTTTAGCTTGAAAAATGAGAATGAAATAAGATTATGATTCCTAAAGCGGTCGGGAAGTGGCATGATGACCCTAGGTTATGTCCACCAAACAATAAGTCCATATTATTATCTAGTGATTTCATCCTGATTACAATCTGCAATCTCTTGCAACCCGATACCACTGCAAGAAGCTACTAAATCATCATACATCATAAAATCCCTAACTCTAAGCCAGTTTATAGAAAGACTTATGCCATTTACCAAAATTAGGGCTAGAATAAGTCATCTAATAAGAAAATTAACTCTCAACCCCACCTTAGGCACTACCCTAAGACCTCGCATGGGGCACTACCCCTTGACCCCTAACATGGGGGCACTGCCCCCAAATCTCCATAGAAAAATATTGGGAACTTGAATCAATTGAAGTGGGGAAAAAATAACCTCTTAGTTTGATTAGGCTCTACATAACAACACTCTCGTGACAATAAATGAAACAATTAGCACACATTGGATCTAGGTGATGCTCACGAAGGTGAAGCATCGAATATGACTCACAACAAAGTTCACATGGGTCCTACAATCCTTCACTTTCCATGTAGCCAAGTTTATATTACTATATGGTATTTAACCACCCCACCTCCTTTGCCTAAAAATGCCCTCAAGTCTTGTTTATAATTCATCCACTCCTTATTAGAATTTAAACTCAAGTTCATATTAGAGTTTTCTCACTTCAAGATTTTTAATTTGAAACTCCTACAATTCATGTCCAAAACATAGTTGTACAAAGCAAGATTTGCAGAGACCAAAGGTAGATGTCATCCATCAATATTGGTGATTGAACCCTCACCTCTCAGGAGACTTTTATCATTATTTAAAAGGAAATATTTCTTCCTCCAACATCTTGACTCTTCTATATACTAGTCCAATGTATTCATGGAACCAACCACCATATGTCATTTAAAGACATGATTGGTTTCAAAAAGATCTAGACCCAACAAGAGTTTGTGAATGTCTCTCACAATTCCTATAATTGAACAATTGATTTTCGACAAGTATTTAACAACACCAATAATGAGTTTTGAATCACCATTTATTGACAATACCCAAGTTCTAATTCAGAGATCAACTTTTAGACCCATAGGAGGGTCATTCCTTCATCTTGGTCATTTTTATTACCATGAAGAGTACCACTATAAGTTGCTACCATCTCCCAAACCCATTTGAATTACCCTCCTTGGTTGCAACCTTACTTTGGGATTGTCTTGCGATGTCATCAAAGTATAGCTTTAACCAATGAGATCTAGGGAGTTTGTTTATTGTTTCTCCTTAATCTTTTCAAATTATCAAATCTTAAAAAGAGTCAACTTGGCACCAATTCCTAACAATTTTTTATCTAATTGTTTTGCTATGAAAAAGAAGCGTGAGGCTAGGCAGTAACCAAATAATTATCCATAAGAATTTTGTGGAAGGACCTAAGAACTTTGATCAAACTCTGCATCCCATGAATCATACGGTTCATTTCCTTTCAAACACTTTATCCTAGATATGGGGGATGACTACTTCCATAAGTGGCTAATAAAGGTGTTATGGGAAGTACCAAACCATTCCAAAGAAAGATGTCGAGCATCTCTTTTATGAACCAAGTAGTTTGAAGGTTCTACAACACCATACCCCACACAACTTGTGTATAGTTGCAATGGATTAATAGGTGAGGAGATTTGTGTCCTATTTGTATAGAAAACACATGGTAATGCACGTGGAACTCATGCTTAATGATATTATCTTGTGTAATAATTTTAGTATGCATGTCTTTACATTGAAAGAAGTTAATTTTGGAAAAAATTTAGGGACTCAAAATTTCTATAGAGTATGATGTTACTACCCTAGTAGAAGTTTTGGCATAAGTTGGGGATTACAAAGTTTTCTCTAGAGTTTGGTGTTACTCCCCTCCCTTAAAAGTAGATAGTAAGAAGTTATAATAGTAATTATAGTTCCAAAAAAATTTCTTCAAATGAACTTTTCCTCCCCTTGAAATAGGAGGATTCCAATTTTATTCAAATCTTTTGTAGTTCTAGATAATGAGATTAGTTTTGGATTCAATTGTGTCTATTATTTTAGCATCAAGCACTTCTAGTTGGGGTTGGAAACCCAATAATACATTCTTCTAGGAGTTGGATTGGGATAGATATTTTGCCATGTAGTAGCCAAAGAACCTATTCGTAGTCCCATTAATATTCCTAAACATTTGGTGTAAAGTTGATGACCTAGCCCTTAGTTGAGCATCTTCCCAAAACCATTTTCTCAACTATTTTTGCTTTTCCATATTAGACTGACATGAATAATTCTTCTATATTTAGGGATGTTATTTGATATCTTTAAACTACTAAGGAATACTTAAGTAGTAAGAGCCCTTAGAATTTTTCATTTTTTTAATATTTGGGAACCATAATATTACACCAATCAACATTATTAACATCTAACTTCCAGCCAATTTTTTCCAAAAAAGGATTTGTTAAGTAACAAGATTTTTGTTATTCCCAACCCTCCAATATTCTTTAGTTGAAAAATCTTATCCAACTAACAATTGTCATTCATCTTTTCTCTTCCATGCATGTTAATAAAAAGGATTTATGCATTCTTTCCAACTTCTCTACCATTTAGACGTCTTGTTATTAGTGTTATAGTCTAGATTTTTTTAAAGATCTTTGATTGTTGTGGGTTAATTTTATGGCTTTGGATTAATCTCATAGATATAATATTTGACTTATATTCTTTATATTCTTTATTCATAATTAAGAACTATTGATATTCTAAAATACTTTTTAAAAATTACTAACTATTGAGATTCAAGTTCTCCTAGTTCAAGTTTCTTGATTAGACTAGCTTTATATTTATGGGAAAAAAATAGATATTGAATCTAATACTAAAGATGTTCCAAGATGAGTTCGGTGCTCAAATGAATATCTTTAAATTGAAGACATAATGAATCATCTAAAAAACTTATACTATCAAGGATTTGAAAAAACATGACAAAAAGTGAAACTTGAGAATTATAGTTTTACATTTTTTAATTGTGCAATGGATAAGGATTGAGGAAGGAGCCTAGTCAAGCACAAAAGTGTACCACATGTCATTATGTAATAACTCTAGCACAATCTCTCAAAATTGGCCTAGAACTAAATGGGAATTTTCTGTGGGTGTGTATATTTCACCAGTATAATAAGAATTAGTAGACATAAGATTACAACTTGTACAATAAGAAAAGGGGATTGGGATATGATGATAACCTCTTTCATTTTCTATTGTATAATCAAAAGGAAGATGGCCCAATAGGCTCAATTAGGAATCAAACACTAAGTGGGTGCAATGATATTTGTTGTATTTTATTAAAAATAAAGTGCGACTTTTAGGTATCAATCTAATTATGGTTGATAAAGACTATAATAAGACATATTAAGTAGTTTCGGGAAAAAAAAATGTCCAAAACAAACAAGAACCAATTATGATAAGAAATGAAAACATTAAAACTATAATAACATGAACGTCAAATATAAATTTATTCTCTCAAGAACAAAATTCCTTGGCCATTATGTTCTTGGGAACAAAAGGCCTAGGGTGCTTTGTTCCTAGGTGTTTTTTTCATGATTTCAATTGCAGACTTCCCAACAAAACCTATACTTGCTAGATCAAGTCCTAATGCTTGCACTACATGTACCTGCACATAGAAAACAAGGAATAAGCTTAGATAGAGAGGTTTGTCTCATTCCAACCCCTATATGGAAGCAACCTTGTAATTAAATGAAAATGTGTTGGCATTTAACAAAGGCTAGATTTGAAAAATAGGACATATCATACCTTGAAAATATAAGTTCTTCTTTCAATGTTATCAAATATGCTGATACAATAGCTTTGAGTTAACACAAGAAGAAAAATACTTTTGTGATGGATGAAGTAATTCACCACAATGTTTGATTAAGAAGAAGAAATAAGATGCATATTTCAGTTTATCTTGTTTCTTCATAAAACACATCATTTCTTGGCCTTCATTGAGGGAAATAAGCTTGATCCATAGAGAATAACACCTCGAATGTTTGCCTTGATTGGTTGAACACCAATGTTTTATCTTGATGATTGAAAACATTAGTTGATAATGTTGGATTTCTTGATAATGGATGCCAAAATGATTAGAGATATGATGTTTTTATACCTCTTCCAACATCTCAAGGGCTAAAACAAAAGCAAGCCGATAGTATATCTAAATAACCCACTAAACTACCAAGATGGGACCGCAAATCCAATTTGGGCCAAACCTTTCAGGAAAAAAATGCCCCAAGTATTATGTTTCCAAGAACAAAAAATCCCATGTGTTGTGCTCCCAAGATCACAACACCCTAGGTTTTATATTCCTAGGAGTACAATGTCAGAGGTGTTATGTTTTGACGAGTACAATGCCCTAGGAATTATATTCTAGCTAATTGGATCTCATATCAGAACCATAGGTCCTGGGAAATAAGGGGATGCCAAATTATAGACTATAGCTACTTTAGAGATACAACATAAGACAAAAGCTACAAATATTAATATAGGGCCTAGGTGGTGAAATTTATTATCTTATTGGAGGGAAAATAGAGTATACTTAGAAATAAGAGCCTATGCCTATTTTAAGCAAGATTAGAATGATAGAGGATCCATATTTGAATTTAGATGTTCATTAAGTGTAAGCCAGAGTCCACTTATGAAAATACACTAAGATGGGTGCTAAATAAATCCAAAAATTGTGCATTAATCAAGTGATTACAATTTAGGATGATACATTTATCCCCCACTTTAGTAGGAGTATGTGAAAAACTCATGCACACAATAAATAAATTATGTGGTTGTATATATGTGTGTGTTGGAAATTTGTTCAATACTCCCCTTGTGATTCATGACAAGGGCTTAACCACCTCCTGTGTACTATAAATTGTGTGGTTGTATTAGCATTGATAGATCAATCTTTTGGTGCAACAACAACCCCATTCTAACAAGTGGTATCAGAGTTTGGTCACAAGTTCGAGTCCTCAGACCCTCAGGTAATACTGAGGGTGAGACTATTGGAAATTTTTTCAACAATCCCCTCGAGATTTGTGACAAGGTCTTAACTACCTCCTATGTACTATAAGTTGAGTGGTTATATTAGGCATTGATAGATCAGTCTTTTGGTGGAATGACAAGCACATTTTAACCGTGTGTGTGTGTGTGCGCATGTGTGCATGCATGCATGCATGCATGTGTGTGTGTGTGTGTGTGTGTGTGTGTGTGTGTGAGAGAGAGAGAGAGAGAGAGAGAGAGAGATGCTAGTCAACTCTACCTTACAATATTTATGCATACAACATCTTTTAATTTTGCACTTAAGGTAGCTTACAAAATCTTTGGCCATGAGAACGATTACAAAAAATCTTGCATACATGAAAACTCACAAAACATTATGCACAAGGCATGTTATGAGATTAGTCTTACAAAAACCATAGTCTCTATGTAAATCCATCAAAGAAGTGATCAATAAAGGGATCAATAATAATTGCATAATATACAAAGAAGCTCATATGCATGCCTTCTCCTTATGATGATGAAATAGGAACATGCATGGAAACATCATAAGGAAAAGAGAACAAGGATACCCTTAAATTAACAATGTGTAGCTAACCTAGTGCAAGAGCTTCTTGGGATCTTTAGTAATCTTACATCAACCAAAAATATTTTCAATTTATTGTTCTAGTCTACTATTCTAGGAACAATCCTAGTTGTTCAAGTTCTTTCTTTCTGCGTAGATGGATTTTTAATGTGGACCTATTGGAGATTAACCTCCTATGTTCATTGAATTTCATTCCATCTCGCTAAAGAGTTATTCTTTCTCCTTGCTCGAGATGTGTTCATTTCCTAGCATATCAAGTAACGAGTGGTTATTTGCTTCTGTTAGGTTTTTGTGATTTCAAGGCTTTCTTTAGCCTCGGGAATATCTTATTGGATCACATGTGGAACTATCTTGGTGCCACAAAATTATTTGTCTTAATTGATCATTGTCTAATTTCCCCTTTGGGATGGGACCTATATTTTGTAATCAATGCACCTAACATGATGACATATGGTCTAACATGATGACATATGGTCTTGGCGGCTATATATTTGAGGTCTAGGATTAGAGTAAGTAGTGATCAAGTAAGTATAAGAAAGATAATATAATTTTGGCTCTATAGTCTTGAGCTTTTAAGCTCATTGATTATAATTCAATTTTATATGGTTGTAGCCAAGTAGGCTATATTCTTGGCACATTGTATTGGAATCATCTCAACATATATGAGATAGATTCAACATAAATTTGTGTTCTCCCTCATATGTGTTAGCATTCATGTGTATACTCTAGGAAGGTGGTTGGTGAAAGATCCCTTTGATTCATTTTACATGCCTCCCTCACATCAGGTGGTATCAGAGTGAAGATTTCTTTCCTTCCAAAGTTTTGGGATGGAGAACCTTGATTGGATTGGTTATAGGGAGGTAGATCTAATTTCTAACCTATAACTTGTAGATGGTTATGATTCTTGTAGGAACTATTGTCAAAATGGTTCAAGGTAGAGGAAATTTTGATGATGTTATAATGGACATGTCGAGGCAAACTGCAGCTAGACTTAAAGCTATTGAGACAACCCAAAGAAGAGTACATCTTAATGATGTTAGTGATGAAGAAGAAGCAGTTACACCTAACCCTGAACCTAAAGTATAACAAGATGAATAAAGACTCTTGAGAGATTTTTCTCACAAAAAATCTAGAGATTCTTTTAAACTTTCAAGTTACTATGGAAATCTTGATATAGATGCTTTGTTGGATTGGATCTCTAAGATAGAAAAGTACTTTGACTATGAAAACATTCTTGAAGATAGAAAAGTGAGAATAGAAGATACAAAATTGAGAGGACATGTTTATCTTTGGTGGGAACACTTGCAAACGGATAGACAAAGGAGAGGAAAAGAAAATATCAAGACTTGGGTGAAAATGGTTAGTAAAACTTGAGAAAGAAATTATTTCTTGTTGATTATTAAGTTAATTTGTTAAGAAGAATGCCTAATAATGCCTGATACAACCACTAGACTTATACAACATAGGAGGTCACTGAGTCATGTCACAAATCCTGAAGGAGAATGTTGGTGGTTAGTCCAACAATCCTTGCTCAACATTATCCAAGGAGATTTGAACCTATGATCAATCTTTGATACCACTTGTTACAAGCTAGGGTTGTCATTGTACCAAAAGATTAACCTATCAATGCCTAATACATCCACTAGAATTAACAACACAAGAGCCAATTAAGCCATGTCATGAATCCCAACTTGGGACACTAGCAATTAGCCTAATAGATATGTAGGGAAGAAATTGTCCTAAGTGTTATGTTCCCAAGAACATAATTCCCTAGGTATTTTATTCTAGTGAATTGGAGCTCAGATCTAGACCACAAGTCCCAAACAATCAAGGGATTCCATATTATAGAATACAAATGGTTCAAAGGTTGAAGAGGACACAAAGGCCACAAATGGTTATATAGTGATTAGGTGGTGAAATGAATTATGTGATTGGAGCGAAAATAGAGGAACATGCTAAGAAATAAGGGCCTACCTCAATTCAAGAAAGATTAAAATGATAGAGGATCCATATTTGAATTTAAGTGTCATATGATGTCCAATTATGACCAAAAAAAAGGTGTATGCTAAATAAATCTAAAAGGTGTACACTAATTGTATGATTACAATTGAGGATGGTATACAACTAAATTTTGAGATTCAATTTTATAAGAATCAACTAATAATATTACAAATAAAAAATATTACAAAACTAAATAGTAGTTAATAAATCAAGCAAGATATTATTAATCCACAAATATAGCTATTAACTAAAATCATTAACAATAGTAGTGTTAAAAAATATTTCTTTTCATTTATTAATTTTATTATTACATATTTTTATGAGCCTATGATTGGATTTGTTGATAAAAATTACGTAGATCCAAGTGACATTCCAATGTAAACTATCAACTTAGTCAATATTAATGTTGAAAAACTATAATTTTAAGTGTGTTGATAAAATTCTCCTCATTATAGGTTTTACCTTCTCATATATATTTTTAATTCTTTGTAATTAGAGAAATATCATGTCATCATATAGTGGTATTTATTTGACTCAGGCTTCTCTACTTATCCTTAATATACTATATATAAAATCCTAACTAAATATATACTCATCTAAGTCAAATCTATCATAAAACATTTAGTCTAACTAAATAGATAGCATCTTTAGCACTCAATTTGTAGTTGGTAACCTTGTTGTTGTTGGCAGCATAACAATGTCCCTCACGAGATTTGTGACATTATTTACTACCTCATGTGGATTATATAAGTCTAGTGGTTGAATTAGGCATTGACTGTTAGGATCAACCACAGACATAAATAACAATTACATACAAATATAACCAATATCAAAAAATAATAAATCGCATAGAAGAGAATAGAAGACACAAAGATTTAATGTGGTTCACCTAATCCCTGGGCTACGTCCACCAATTCAACAAGTCCAATATTATTATTATCCAATGATTACAATTTGCAATCCCTTACAGCTCAATACTACTGCAAGAAGCTATAATCTCATCATCCATTATGAAATTCCTAACCCTAAGCCATTTTATATAGGTTTTTTTCTGCTTACAAAATTAGGGCTAGAATAAGTCGCCAACAAAATTAATAGCAATTGATGTTTTTTAATATCATAAATTCCATTGAGCTTTAGGGGGTATTGTCCCCAAAAAACTCCACAAGGGCATTGCCCCTCGACCCCACCTTGGACTAGGATAGGAAACACACTTGGGGCTCTACTCAAGTACTCCGCAAGGGGTACTACCTCCAAACCCAGGTAGTAAAATCTAGGGGAAATTGTGTTGAAGAAAGTGGGGAAAAATTAACCTCTAGGTCTGATTAGGCTCCACATCAGAACATTGACATGTCAATCCTTTGGTGCAACAATTTTTGTTTTTTTTGCAGTGCTTGATCAAGCACGTACTTTACACTTTTCATAAGTTGTAGGGTTTAGGAAAAGGAGGATAGATTATCCAAGGTGTCCCATGCTTTAGCAGTAGGTAGCTTAATGTATGTCATGACATGCACTAGACCAGATACTACAAATGTTGTGGGAGTTGTTAGTACATATACGAGTCATCTTAGAATTGAGCACAAGAGTGTCGTCAAATGGATTCTCAAATACTTGAGAGGTACATACAACAAATACTTTCATTTTGGGGGCTCTACTATTGGTTTACATGGTTATGTTGACTCATATTTGGCAAGGGATCTAAATACCTGATGGAGTACTATAAGATATGTATTCACTCTTGGTGGGACAATAGTGAGTTCGATTTCTTGATTATAGAAGGTGAATGTTTTATCAACTACAGAGGCAAAGTATGTTGCTACTACAAAGGCAACAAAGGAGATGATATGGCTATAATCTTGCATGGAAGAGCTGGGATACTAACATAATAGACATTATTTTTATACAAATAGTCAGAGTGTCATCCATCTTTCCAAGAATTATGCTTTACATTCCAAGACAAAACAAAAACAATTGTGGCACCATTTCATTTGATCAATTTTGGATGATGGACAATTAAAGCTAGAAAAGATGCATATAGATGAAAATCCAACATATATGTTTACTAAGATGGTGCAATGGGAGAAGTTGGATTGCTCTTTAGCTTTGGTTGGTCTTCTAGACTAAAAATAATAAATGAACAACAAAGTTTAGGGAGAATCAATCCAGTGAGAACTTCAAGGGTAGTGGTGTGTTACAAGATCAGTCTCTAAGTGGGATGTGGTTTAGTATGGAGCCTGATTAGTCCCCAAGTAGGTGATTGTTAATTTGTGGTGTTTGTTCAGGTAAGTATTGTGCGAATTTCATAAGTTGTGGGGTTTGGGCTAGCTCATACATTTTTCATAAATGGTGTTTACTATTCATAAGTATTGTATATTATTTTGGTTAACTCATGAACATTTTTGAGTTGACTCATCAACCATTTCCCAAGGTTGAATTGTCAAGTATGTTTAGAGTTAACTTGTTAAGCTAACATAAGTCATGTAATATTGGCTTAGGGTTAAGGTTTTCAAAAGAGAATATATAGATTCTTGCAGCAGTCTTGAGATACAAGTAAGATTGAAGATTGTAACAGGTTGAAGTTACTAGATAACAATATTGGACTCTCTTTTTGGTGGACGTTGCATATGAGCAATGTTAGTATGCTAATAGAAACCAAATTTAAATAAAGCTTCTACAAACTAAACAAAATTCATAAACTTCAAGATAGACTAAGATGAGCTCTCAATTGAAAATATGAGCCATTAATGGGCTCTCTTAATGAGAAGCTCTCTTGTTGAGTGGCTTTATCTAAATGGATAGGATGTATGCTCAATATGCTTCCAAAGGCTTCAATGGATGATTGTGGATTTTTGGTGTGGATAGATGGCTTTAGTATGGATTTGGCTCTCAAAATAGCATTATAACTTTAATTCATGGATTGTGTTAAAATGACTTGGGAGAGGATTCCTTAAATAGGCAAGAGGCTTGAGGGATTGAGGGCTAAGATGCAAGGATGGGAAAAAGCTCATGGAAGGCTTAAATTGCATGAGAGGAGAGCACATGGATTGTGCTTCTTTACAACCAATCAAGGAGTGACACATGTCACATGGTGAGAGGATGGAGGAAAGGGGAAGGATGAGTCAACAAAGGAGGCTCAAGGGATAAAATCTTCAAAAAGACCCTTCATAAGTGCTTTGTAAGAACATTTATGACTTTGTGGGCTTTATAAAGTTTTGTGGTTGAAGATATTTGTGAGAGATACCATGAAATTCAAATTTGAGGGTTTAGGGAGGTTTTAAGCTTGCTTAGGGTTGTAAAAATAATTAGAGGAAGGGTTAGAGATGGCTTAGGACTAGGCAAGTGGATGGCAAGTGGATTGCAATTAATGAGGGTGGGTGAAGGAGGAGATATTTGTTAACTTTGGCTTGAGTTAGCAAGTTTTAACCCATGTTTAGGGAATGTGAGAAGGTTAGGAGGGGATTAGGATTAGGGTTAAAGACATCTTCTAGAAGAGTCTAGGCTTTGGATGAGGATAAAGACTTTCTAGAAGAGTCTAGAACTTCATAGGATAAGATTTTATGAAATAAATAAAGTTTTATTTATTTCAAGGGTTTGGGTTGAGGAGATATATATTAAAATATTTTTAATAAACATGAGGATTGATATTTAATCTTGATTAAATATTTTGAGTTGGGATTAGGGGTAGGAAATGATGGGATTAGCCTTTAATTAAAATTAAAGAAGGATTAGAAGATTTTGGAAGAGGTTAGTGGTCTTAAGAAAATTGGTCAAGTTTTGGGCAAAAAATAAATTTATTTATTTATTTTGGGTTTTTTGGTCAATTTATTAATTAAATAATTAATAAATAAGGAAATAATGTTTAAATAAGATTTAAACATTTTTGGGAGGGATTCCTTAATTAAATATTTTGAATTAAGATAAAGGGATTTAATGGCATAAAAATTAATTAATTAATTAATTAAATAATTAATTAATAAATGATGATGTCATCAGGACTTTTTCAGAAAATAAAAATACTTTATTTTCTAAAGGTTTTTAGGTGTCTACATTTTGCCCCTCTTTGATGTGATGCCGCAAGTGGCATGGCATCAAAGATAAGAAAATAAGATGCCCAAGGCTAGAGCAAAAGAGGAGAGAATGGGCTGTGAGATGCCCCCTCAAGAAGGCAGCGGGGAGAAAAAGCGAGGCTCGATGGCTTCTTGAAAAGTACAAGAATCTCGGATGAGCAAGGAAACTCAGATTGGCAAAGAGAAGGGGCTGAATTAGCTCAAACTCTCACTATGGGAGAATGATAAAGGAGAATCAGATGCAGAAGAGGAAGTAAGCTTAAGACTTTAGGGAAGGTGGAGGATGAAGGAGCAGAGCGCTATAAAAAAGAATCTAGGATAGGGAGATGGATGAGGGGATTATAAAGCTGATGCAACAGGATTTCAAAGAGTCAGATTGGTGGAAGATGGGTTTCGGAGATCCCTAGGACTAGGATTGTGGATCTCGAAAGATGAGGCTTGGTGGATTGATTTGGATTGGTGGATCCCTAAGACTAGGATTGTGGATCCCTAAAGCTAAGAGTGATGAGTGATTCAAAGAGACACTGATGTATAAGCTGGGGTAGGAGAGACGGATGCTGGATATGGATGGGGGATAATGGAGATGAAGGAAAACCATTGAAGCTTTTTGAGCAGGGGGATACTTCAAAGAGAAGTACCACCATGTAGTTGAGCACTAGATTTGCTATAGGACTGTTGGTTAAGTGCCAAGGTTACCAAGAACATCAAGGCCTTTTCACCAACTATCCAGAGGACTGACGGACTGACTCAAAACAAATACGCAAGGATTGCCCCAGCATCACACATGATTTCGAAAGGAAGCAGCGTGGAACCGACACTGGGTAACCCACAAGCAAAAAAGAAAAACAAATGAAAGACCTGATCAAGACCTTACGCTCAGATTGCCCCATTCGCAGTATACCATGATATGGAAGAGCATGGCAACCTTGAGGAGGGAACAAAAGGATTGCTTGGAAAAGATACTTCAAGACCCAAAAGGGAAGATTCCAAATCGAAAGAAAGTGAAAATCCAAAAGAGAACTATTTGCCAACGAGATGGGTAGGACAAGGTACTAACGGACCAAGATCAGACATGAGGAAAGCTATATCTTGCAAGGACCTATCGGAGAGCACCTAAGCTGGTGGATTTGGATGAGTGATGCGTCTGGAAAGCTGAACTAAGAAAGATAACACTTTGGTGATAGGAAATCTAGCTAAAGGATGCATTGGAATAGCTAACCAAGATGTGCGATGGGTGCAAGATGTTGATCAAGGACGAACTGACACGAACACTGGATAGATGCAATGGTACTAAGCTAAAGAGGATGTACAAGCTGACAGACCAAGATATTTACAAGTGAGCTAATCAAGATATGGTACAAGCTAACGGACCAAGATAGGTATGATACAGATGGATAAAAAGCTCAGGATGAGAGGATAGCGGGATGGCTCAAGTTGGTGCAAGAGGCAGAAGCTAAGGATGAGGTGATAATGAAAGATATGGATTTGACAAGATGCATCCAATGATGATGATGGGGACAATGCTAAGGTTGGTGGTAGCTGAACGGATAGATGGCGCTAGAGTGAATGGCTAATGAGAGGATGACATTGGATTTGCATGAGGATAGCCTAGAGCAGGATACTAATGACCAGGGAGGATGGACAAGACAAGATCTCCAAGGAATATAGTGCCCCCAATCAGAAGATAACATGCAGAAGGAGGTCTTATGATGGATGTGATAGGAGTGAAGCTAGGATGGAAAAAGCTGAAAGGGCTAGGGAGATGGATGATAGCTGGGATGATTGGCTGAAGTTGCAGGAGATTAGTGGACGGTGTGAGATGGAAGTTGGAGGATGGAGGATATGAGCAATGTTAGTATGCTAATAGAAACCAAATTTGAATAAAGCTTCTACAAACTAAACAAAATTCATAAACTTCAAGATAGACTAAGATGAGCTCTCAATTGAAAATATGAGCCATTAATGGGCTCTCTCAATGAGAAGCTCTCTTGTTGAGTGGCTTTATCTAAATAGATAGGATGTATACTCAAGCTTATGCTTCAAAAAGGGCTTCAAATGGAGTTGGAATTTGGGTGTGAGTGTATGGTTTTGATGTAAAATGGCTTCTCAAAATGGCATTATGACTTTACTTCATGGATTGTGTTATTTTGCAAAGGGGAAGGATCCAAGGCCATATTGGGTGAACCACGCTAAGTCTTTGGGTTTTATTCATTTATATGTGCTTTGTTTCTTTGTGTTATTGCTTATATTTTCATGTAACTCTTATTTTCTATCTGAGTAGTCCTACAAATGGTATCAGAGCCAAGTTTTTTCAACTACCCTTTACAAGAAGTTCTCACTGTAGACACCTAAAAATCCTTTAGAAAATAATATTTTTATTTTCTGAAAAAAAAAATCCCTGATGACATCATCATTTATTAATTAATTAATTAATTTTTATGCCATTAAATCCCTTTATCTTAATTAAAAATATTTAATTAAGGAATCCCTCCCAAAAATGTTTAAATCTTATTTAAACATTATTTCCTTATTTATTAATTATTTAATTAATAAATTGACCAAAAATCCTAAAATAAATAAAAAATTTATTTTTTGCCCAAAACTTGGCCAATTTCCTTAAGACCACTAACCTCTTCCAAAATCTTCTAATCCTTCTTTAATTTTGATTAAAGACTAATCCCATCATTTCCTACCCCTAATCCCAACTCAAAATATTTAATCAAGATTAAATATTAATCCTCATGTTTATTAAAAATATTTTAATAAATATCTCCTCAACCCAAACCCTTGAAATAAATAAAACTTTATTTATTTCATAAAATCTTATCCTAGGAAGTTCTAGACTCTTCTAGAAAGTCTTCATCCTCATCCAAAGCCTAGACTCTTCTAGAAGATGTCTTTAACCCTAATCCTAATCCCCTCCTAACCTTCTCACATTCCCTAAACATGGGTTAAGACTTGCTAACTCAAGCCAAAGTTAACAAATATCTCCTCCTTCACCCACCCTCATTAATTGCAATCCACTTGCCATCCACTTGCCTAGTCCTATGCCATCTCTAACCCTTTCTCTAATCATTTTTACAACCCTAAGCATGCTTAAAACCCCCCTAAACCCTCAAATTCGAATTTCATGGTATCTCTCACAAATATCTTCAACCACAAAACTTTATAAAGCCCACAAAGTCATAAATGTTCTTACAAAGCACTTATGAAGGGTCTTTATGAAGATTTTATCCCTTGAGCCTCCTTTGTTGACTCATCCTTCCCCTTTCCTCCATCCTCTCACCATGTGACATGTGTCACTCCTTGATTGGTTGTAAGGAAGCACAATCCATGTGCTCTCCTCTCATGCAATCTAAGCCCTCCACGAGCTTTTTCCCATCCCTGCATCTTAGCCCTCAATCCCTCAAGCCTCTTGCCTATAAATTGGATCATTCCCCTTTGCAAAATAACACAATCCATGAAGTAAAGTTATAATGCTATTTTGAGAGCCAAATCCATACTAAAGCCATCTATCCACACCAAAAATTCACAATCATCCATTGAAGCCTTTGGAAGCATATTGAGCATACATCCTATCTATTTAGACAAAGCTACTCAACAAGAGAGCTTCTCATTGAGAGAGCCCATTAATGGCTCATATTCTCAATTGAGAGCTCATCTTAGTCTATCTTGAAGTTTATGAATTTTGTTTAGTTTGTAGAAGCTTTATTTAAATTTGGTTTCTATTAGCATACTAACATTGCTCATATACATTTTGGCACACCCGGTGGGACCCCGCATGGGTCATCTTCATTAGCTTTTTTAGTCAAGTTTTGTATGTCATTTGCTAATTTTGACTAATTTTTCTTGTTTTTGTGATTGGTAGGATTGTATAAATTGGTTTTGTAGGTCCACATGAGCATGAAGAAGACAAAGGAACTCATAGTTTATCTCAAAGTATTTGCAAATTTTTCAAGCTTATAGGTGGACAAAGCATTTGGAATTCTTCTTCCTCTTCTTGTCTATATTCTTCTTATTCCATCTACTTCTTCTTCTTCTTCTTGTGGGAGATCTTGGCCATTTTTTTTAAAAAAAAAAAATTTAAGGAAGCAAAATCATACACACTTCTTTTTAGTGCTTCAAATGAACTCCCAAATCATACTTAAATCCATTAAAAAATTAAAAATTTGCAAAAAAGAAAAAATCTTTTAACAAGTGAAACTAAACCAATCCAATCATTTGCATCCTTGCAACATCAAGGTTTTAAATGCATTCATGCAAAGTTAGGAACACTTCATTTTTGGAAATTTAAAAAGAAATTCAAGTTTCCATTTCAAAAGGTTCAAAATCAACACCAAGTGCACACTAAAATCTAAATCAAACTCAAAGCATCAATCAAGGATAAAATGAACCTCATTTGCAATTATTTTAAAGTTCTTTTAAAAATTTCATGAAAACTAAGTGTCCTAAATGGTTGCCAAAAATTGTCCTAAAAGCTTTGTTATTTGTTCCAAACAAATGTCTTGTTGCAAAATCTTGAATGTTTCTTAGGTTTTTCATGCATCAAAACAATCTAGGAATATCATTTTTGGGCTTAAAATATGCAAACTAGAACACAAAATCTTGAATGACAACCAAAGTCCAAAGAGTCATTTTCATTTTTGAGTCCAAAACAATCTTGAATGATCTAAGGTTAAAACAAAGCATTTCAAAGTTCTTAAAACACACAAAATCTCAATCTTGAATGCTCAAAGGAAAAAACTTGAATGTTTAATCACTTGTCTTTGAATGCATGTTGCTAAAATCACTCTTGAGTGTCATGGATTAAAATCAAGTTTTTATTTTTATTTTTTATGAATGCATGAATAAAACAACAAATCCAATCTTGAATGCCATAGATCAAATAATCATCTTTTGGGGCATAAAAAGAATCCACATTTTTGAAATCTTCTAAGTTATAAAAACTAATAAAGACGCTTTGAGTAAGTTTGTAGTTGGACTCACCCTCTTTAATCACCCATCAATTTAACCATCGGTTGCAATCTCAGCGCCATCTATGGGGATGGGTCTACCTAAGAGGGTGTTAAGTGCTCCACAAAGATCAAACTCCACTCACTTGGGTCTTTAGTGGTTTTTCTAAGTTAGAAAATTCCTTGAATGCGCATTAATCTTGCTCACACTTCATTTGGGCATAAAAATTGGACAAATCTTGATGTGGAGGGCCTTCGGGCGTGCGCTTGAAATCGAATCTCACACACCTTTGTTTTGGGCTTAAAATAAACTCACACTCAATCTTGAATGCCTTAAAGAAAAATCAATCGATACTTGACGTGGAGGGCCTCCGAGCGCACGAGTTTACCGTCTTGTTGACCCTAACTCTTCTTGTTGTTCGCATTCTTCGATCAATTTTATTTTTGTCAACACTTCAAAGTTGGAATAAATATTGTATCTTAAACATGAGTGCTTGCAAAGTCTAGATTAGAAAACTTAAGTGTCAGTTGGTAAAAGAACAAGCGTGTTTTTTAGCCCAAGATCATCCAAGTCTTCTCTCCCCTTGTCGTCTTTCGAGGCCATCTTGGGTGCATAAGATTAGGATCCAAAATTTTGTCTTAGCTTTTTAGGAGGCCTGCTTGGGGATTTCATCACCCCTTGGGACGACCTCAACTCCAACGTTCCGGCAGAGTATAAAGATCGAGAGGTGAACCCAAAGACACCTCTCTTGGGATCAAAATTTTGTCACTCGGGCTAAGCCTCAAGGAACTTTATACCCTTGAGAAGTGAAAGAGGAGAAGTGGGTTACCGCTCCTCTCGGCTGTGTGACATCTTTTTGGTTTCATCTATAGATTTGGGCCTCACGTACCTTGTGTATATCGAGGACTCCCTAGCTAAACCAAATTTCATCCTTGTAGAAAGCTTCCTAAGATGTTGGTGTGTTTGATGTGCTTGCTCAAAACTTTTGTCTGCTTGTTTGTTCATAGCTTTTGAATGAATGTTTGCCAATTTTGGTCGAAATCCCAAAAAAGCAGAAATCTCCCAACTCAAGGCATACTTAGCGTAGTCACTGCCTTATCAGAAAATCATCCAAGCTCCCCCGGTGCAACCGAATCTATCTAGTTCTTTGCCTTAGAACAATCCCAAATCCAAAGTCCATCCAAATCATCCCCCCAGCCAGCTAGCAACCCAATCCAAAATCACCCAAGCCTTTAAGGAATTGTTGTTACTCTACCGGAGTTTGCTATCCAATCAATCCTACCAATCAACCAATCTCACCAAAGTTATCCCTCTGACAGAGCATTGTCTAGGGTAATCCAGCTTTGTCACTTGTATCCCTCATCACCTTGAGCTAAAGGTTGGGATCCACAAGTGGTCAATCTCATGCCATGCCCATAGGATTATTAGTCTATCCTCAAGTTGACATAGCCACCACCAAATCCAGCGCATAGGAAAGCAAAACTCTCACTTTTTGACAGCATACCCTTCAAGTCTTCCACCCACAAGAAAGCCAAAAATCTCCAGCCAATCCTCCTTAGGTCTGTCATGCAACTTTGACTCTCCCTAGGAAATTTTTCATCAGCCAATCCAAAATCTGTGCTTAACCCAAATCCAACCATGAGCTTCCGTGTTCATCCATACGCAAGACCCCATCCCCATCAAACTCATCATCAAAGCATGAAGTACCAATCCTATCATGATGTGATTGGTCGCATTGTCCTTGCTCCTGCCACCTCCTATTCCAATGATGATGAAAATCTTGTTGACTATGATGGGTATATTGAAAGCCTTAGAAACATTCCCCCAAGCATCCCCCAAAATCCAAGAGTTATTCCAAACTATCTAGTCATGCCATCTGATATTCCAGCTTCCCCTCCATCACCCCATCAACCAAGCTTCCAATCTTCCACCCCCATCACACTAGCTATTCCTGTCAATCCACCTCCACCTTTGACACACGAGTCTCCAAGGAATCTCCTAGAGGAAATACAAGAAAAGTCGCCTCCAACAGTCGATAAGCCATGTCATCTAATCCAACCATGTGAAGTAGTTAGTGATGAAGCTTCCCCATCTATAATATCACCCCCATCTCCCATAGCTATCATCCCCATACCATCCATCTTATTGCTTAAAATCCTTCCACTTCCCGCAAGCATCAAAATCCCACCACCTATCAAATCCCTCCAAATCCTATCCACATCGCCTCCAAGCATTTCCCAAATCTCTCGTAATGACCCTTATGCATCCATCTTCTACTCACCCATCTCCACTACTGAATCTCCCATCTATCCATCCGTTGCCTTTGAAGAATCCATCCCTTCACCTCCTATCGCACCATCCACTCCAAACCAATCCTATCAAGATCCTGCCCAAAAGCATGTTGACATCCCCCAAAGCATAAATGAAGATATCATCGTACCATGTCTTCCATCCATAGTGCAATCACCATCTCCTCCATCTCCAAAACCTCAAGCCATATCTCCTCCACTACAAGATATCTTGTCATCCCACCAGCTACATCAAGATCCTATCCTTCCATCTCCCCCGCTCCATGCTTCCATCTTACCACCTATCCAAGCTATTCCACCATCTATAATCTACCCTCTTGGTTCACTTACATTCATCCACGGTGGCCCTCTCTCAGCAGAAGAATTAAGAACAGTATCTCCCCATTGCAATACACCTAATAAATCACTTCTACCATTTTCTACAAGCAAAAAGTTTCCTCAGCTTGTTCAAATGCTCAATCGATGGCATTATCAAGGTCAAGGTTTAGGACCACAAGAGCAAGGAATCAGAGAGCCTATTATTGCACAAAAAAATCTAGGATTTCATGGTCTTGGATATGTATCCAAAGGCTCACCATCTAAAGGTGTTGGTACACCACACCCCCAAACCAAGCCTATCTCCAAGCCCACCATGCCAGCCTCCCATCACTCCTTCAAGAAATCTTATGTCATCCCCCCTCCACCATCTTTGCAACCCAAAACAACCTACCATATCCCCCCTTCATCTGCTAAATCCATTTTGGGTCCCTATGTCCCAAAATCTACCATCCTCCATCCTCCTATTAGCCATCATAAAAATCCTATTCCATCCATTCCTATGCAAGATCAACAAAGGCACATATCAGGGCACATCATCCATCATCATCCCCCTACATGCTCTTTCATATCCTCTCCATCTCACAAAGCTTCTCCTAACCATCTTCCCAAAGCTTACCACAACAATGTAAATGCCAACTTCAAAATGCATAAAGCTAAAAATCCACATCCTAAGCAATCATATGTCTATTCTAAAAGACATACTCCAAAAAAGAAAAATCCAATCAACGAATGCAAAACAATGCAAAAGCCTATGAAAAGAAAATCCAAAACCATGTGGATCCCCAAGAAAAAAGTTGAAACCCAATGCATAATGGCATTCACCATTGCTAATCCCCCATCTAGTGACTCATGTCCCCCATCTCCTAACTCCATCTTGGGTGCCTATATCCCCAAGCACACTTCCACAAATCCTCCATCACGCCTGCATCTACCATCTATCCCCCATATGCTCTTTTCACACCCGTTCCAACATGTGCCAATGTTGCTCTTGCAAGCATCCCCATCTCATGCTCCTTTCCAGCATTTTCATCCCTCCATCTCCTACCATCAATCCCATCTAATCCGATCTATTGCATAAATCACACATCCGGTGTACCAACAGCTAGCAAAAAAATTGAACATTTCAACAGCCAGTGAAAAATCCCAAAATAGCCAAAATAGCTGAAGAAAGCCAAAATCATTCTAGCTAAGTCCAAAGTCAAAAAGTCAAAAAAGAAAAGAAAAATAAAGCATCCACTGGTGAAAACTTGGCAATTCAAGCACCTTGGACAAGTACCATGATGAAAACTTGGCAAACAAGCATCATGCGTAATCTAGCCATCCCCAGCTTAGCCTATCATCCTCATGCTTTTGGTCACATCTTGCCATCCAGCTCCATCTTCCAATTTATCCACCTATCTTTCATCCTCCAGCTTTTATCTATCACTATCCACCTATCTTTCATCCTCCAGCTTTTATCTATCACTATCCACTTATCTTCTGCAACCTCACCCCATCATCCTAGTTATCATCCATCTCCCTAACGCCTTCAGCTTTTCCATCCTAGCTTCAATCCTATCACATCCATCGTAAGACCTTTCGCATGCCATCTTCTAACTGGGGGAACTGTATTCCTTGGAGATCTTGTCTTGTCCATCCTCCCTTGTCATTGGTACCTCGCTCTAGGCTATCCTCATGCAAATCCAATGTCATCCTCTCATTAGCCATTCACTCTAGCACTATCTATCAGCTCAGCTACCACCAACCTTAGCATTGTCCCCATCCTTGGTCGCACATTTATCATCATCATTGGATGCATCCTTCCAAATCCATATCTTACGCTATCACCTCATCCTTAGTTTCTGCATCTTACACAAAATCGAGCTATCCCGCTATCCTCTCATCCTGAGCTTTTATCCATCTGTATCATACATATCATTGGTGTGTTAGCTTGTACCATATCTTGTAAATATCTTGGTCTATCAGCTTGTACATCCTCTTTAGCTTAGTACCATTGTATCTATCCAGTGTTCGTGTCAGTTTGTCCTTGATCAGCATCTTGCACCCATCGCACATCTTGGTTAGCTATTCCAACGCATCCTTTAGCTAGATTTCCTGTCACCAAAGTGTTATCTTTCTTAGTTCAGCTTGCTAGATGCATCACTCATCCAAATCCACCAGCTTCGATGCTCTCCGATAGGTCCTTGCAGGATATAGCTTTCCTCATGTCTGATCTTGGTCCCTTAGTACCTTGTCCTACCCATCTCGTTGGCAAACGGCTCTCTTTTGGATTTTCACTTTCTTTTGATTTGGGATCTTCCCTTTTGGGTCTTGAAGTATCTTTTCCAAGCAATCTCCTTGTTCCCTCCTCAAGGTTGCCACGATCTTCCATATTATGGTATGCTGCGAATGGGGCAATTAGAGCGTAAGGTCTTGATTAGGTCTTTCATTTGTTTTTCTTTTCTGCTTGTGGGTTCTCCAGTGTCGTTTCCATGCTGCTTCCTCTAGGATTCATGTGTGATGCTGGGGCAATCCTTGCGTGTTTGTTTTGAGTCAGTTTGTCAGTCCTTTGGACGGTTGGTGAAAAGGCCTTGATGTTATTGGTAACCTTGGCAATTAACCAATAGTCCTATAGCAAATCTAGTGCTCAACTACATGGTGGTACTTCTCTTTGAAGTATCCCCCCCGCTCAAAAAGCTTCAATGGTTTTCTTTCATCTCCATTATCCCCCATCTATATCCAGCATCCATCTCTCCTACCCCAGCTTATGCATCAGTATCTCTTTGAATCACTCATCACTCTTAGCTTTAGGGATCCACAATCCTAGTCTTAGGGATCCACCAATCCAAATCAATCCACCAAGCCTCATCTTTCGAGATCCACAATCCTAGTCCTAGGGATCTCCGAAACCCATCTTCCACCAATCTGACTCTTTGAAATCCTTTTGCATCAGCTTTATAATCCCCTCATCCATCTCCCTATCCTGGATTCCTTTTTATAGCGCGCTGCTCCTTCATCCTCCACCTTCCCTAAAGTCTTAAGCTTGCTTCCTCTTGTGCATCTGATTCTCCTTTATCATTCTCCCATAGTGAGAGTTTGAGCTAATTCAGCCCCTTCTCTTTGCCAATCTGAGTCTCCTTGCTCATCCCAGATTCTTGTATTTTTCAAGAAGCCATCGAGCCTCGCTTTCTCTCCCCGCTGCCTTCTTGGGGGGGCATGTCACAGTCCATTCTTTCCTCTTTTGCTCTAGCCTTGGGCATCTTATTTTCTTATCATTGATGCCATGCCACTTGCGGCATCACATCAAAGAGGGGCAAAATGTAGACACCTAAAAATCCTTTAGAAAATAATATTTTTATTTACTGAAAAAAATCTCTAATGACATCATCATTTATTAATTAATTAATTAATTAATTAATTAATTAATTTTTATGCCATTAAATCCCTTTATCTTAATTAAAAATATTTAATTAAGGAATCCCTCCCAAAAATGTTTAAATCTTATTTAAACATTATTTCCTTATTTATTAATTATTTAATTAATAAATTGACCAAAAATCCTAAAATAAATAAAAAAATTATTTTTTGCCCAAAACTTGGTCAATTTCCTTAAGACCACTAACCTCTTCCAAAATCTTCTAATCCCTCTTTAATTTTGATTAAAGGCTAATCCCATCATTTCCTACCCCTAATCCCAACTCAAAATATTTAATCAAGATTAAATATTAATCCTCATGTTTATTAAAAATATTTTAATAAATATCTCCTCAACCCAAACCCTTGAAATAAATGAAACTTTATTTATTTCATAAAATCTTATCCTAAGTAGTTCTAGACTCTTCTAGAAAGTCTTCATCCTTATCCAAAGCCTAGACTCTTCTAGAAGATGTCTTTAACCCTAATCCTAATCCCCTCCTAACCTTGTCACATTCTCTAAACATGGGTTAAGACTTGCTAACTCAAGCCAAAGTTAACAAATATCTCCTCCTTCACCCACCCTCATTAATTGCAATCCACTTGCCATCCACTTGCTTAGTCCTAAGCCATCTCTAACCCTTCCTCTAATCATTTTTACAACCCTAAGCATGCTTAAAACCCCCCTAAACCCTCAAATTCGAATTTCATGGTATCTCTCACAAATATCTTCAACCACAAAATTTTATAAAGCCCACAAAGTCATAAATGTTCTTACAAAGCACTTATGAAGGGTCTTTATGAAGATTTTATCCCTTGAGCCTCCTTTGTTGACTCATCCTTCCCCTTTCCTCCATCCTCTCACCATGTGACATGTGTCACTCTTTGATTGGTTGTAAGGAAGCACAATCCATGTGCTCTCCTCTCATGCAATCTAAGCCCTCCATGAGCTTTTTCCCATCCTTGCATCTTAGCCCTCAATCCCTCAAGCCTCTTGCCTATAAATTGGACCCTTCCCCTTTGCAAAATAACACAATCCATGAAGTAAAGTTATAATGCTATTTTGAGAGCCAAATCCATACTAAAGCCATCTATCCACACCAAAAATCCACAATCATCCATTGAAGCCTTTGGAAGCATATTGAGCATACATCATATTTATTCAGACAAAGCTACTCAACAAGAGAGCTTCTCATTGAGAGAGCCCATTAATGGCTCATATTCTCAATTGAGAGCTCATCTTAGTCTATCTTGAAGTTTATGAATTTTGTTTAGTTTGTAGAAGCTTTATTTAAATTTGGTTTCTATTAGCATACTAACGTTGCTCATATACACTCACTATTGAGTAGGAGCCTCATAATTGAGTAGGAGTAATGGAATATGAGGGTAAGTTGAAGGTTGAGAAATTTAATAAGAAGAAATTTCAGTTACAAAAAATACAAATAGAGGGTTAAGTTTACTAGAAGGATTTATGGTGGCCACTCAGACAAAAATCAAAGAAAGACCCAAATATGTCTAATAAGGACTAGGGTATTTTGGACACAAAGGCACTTGGAAGTGTTCATTTATGTGTGGCACAATTGGCAACATTTAACATTACCAAAGAAAATACAATTGAATAGTTGATGGAAACCTTAGCAAACTTTTATGAAAACACTTTTGCTTCAAATAAGGTATTTCTAAAGAAGTGCTTATTTAATATGAAGGTGCTAGAAGGTGGGTTTTTTTTGTTGATCATTTAAATGACTTTAATATGGCTACCAATCAATTATCTTTTGTAAATGTAAATTTTGATGAAGGAATCATGGCTCTCTTAATTCCTTTTTTTTTCCTTAAAAGTTGTAATGGATTAGTAATGGCTATAAGTAATTGTCTCTGGTTCAAAAACCCTAAAATTTGATGATGTTGGTGTTATTATGAGTGAGGAAAATTGAAGAAGTTTAGGTAGATCTATATCAGGTAGTATTTTGAATGCATAAAGTAGGGGCACAAAGATAGTGAGAGGAAATAATTATGGAAATCATGGAAAATCAAGAGGAAAAAAAAAGAGGTCTCAATCCAAAGGACCAAAAGATTGTTGGTTGATGTAGAGCATCAGAGAATATCTCTAAATCTTTCATGTTACCATTTTCTTGTTTCAACTGATATACATGAGCAGACATGACTATCGATAACCAGAGGTAAACTTTTACTACATTCTTACTTTCCCTGTTGATGTGTTCTTGATCGATCTTAGCCCTATTTAAATATGGTTGGGGAGTTACAAATCTTTGAACTATTTGGTTGCAATGACTATTCAAATTTCATAATTCATAAATGTGCAAACTGGCACTATGATAATTCATTTAAGGGACTTTTACAACTATCGGGTTCATGTCAAATTTTAAAACATTAAAATGACTTTGATTATTTCATGATGTCGAGGTTCACTTGCACCACACTCTAAATCTTGAAAGGTGTCCATGTCCCATGGAAATGTGCTCGAATAACCAGCAATAAAACATGTTTCACTTTGTTTGTAGCTATGCTCTTTATCTTTTTCTTCACCTCTATTGCCTCTACTACTCTCAAAATTTCACCCAACCATCTTGTGACTCCTATTAATGGAACGTATGTTGGTTGCCTCCAAGATTTTGTACCAATCCTCAATTCAACTCTTCCAATGCTACATTTCACATGAAAAACTCTTCCCTAAACTTGGGAGTCCTCTTGTGCCTCTCTCCACAAGACTTTTGGCAACATATTGGATCATCTCTGACATGGAAGCATCCTTGGGCTGTTGATAGTTTTGCATTACCTAAAATTATATTTTTTGTTTTCTATTTTACAGCTACCTATCTAATAGTTTGTATTGGCAAACACTTGTTTTTTATATCTAGATTTTGTGAGCTTGGCTTTGTATTGTGGACTTATCATGGATCATTACCCTAAGTGCACATAATGATATGTGATATCTGGTAGAAGTTATGCTTCATCTTCTTGGGTGTTTTTCCCTATGTTGCTCTTCATGCGATGTGTGGTATAATGTAATATTGTGTATTATGGATTTGGACATTAATTATTTGAGGGTCATTCCTATAGTAATGCATGTTTCCTATTATTAGAGATTGTGAACTCTAGCTAACCTATGCATCCTAATGGCTATATATGTAATGTTCTTGTTGTTAATCCTACGACACATTCATGTTGTCATTAGTGTCAAATAATTAATAATGAAGGAAGAGCAATTAGTATTATGATGAGAAGAGTTTAATTTAGAAGGAAGAGCATAGATACAAGCATCATAAGGAAGGATTCACTTTATCAATCACTTGAGGTAATATATTAGTAAGAAGAATTGGGATATGATCAACAAAGTAAGTTGTAATAGTACATATCGAGTTATTGTTATTTTCTAATCTGCTAGAATATATAGTCTATTGATATAACTCAGAGAGAGGGGGGGGTGTGAATCAATTATCCAACTAATGTCACATTTAATAACTTTAAACAATCTTAACCATATGAGTAATATAAATTGAAACCATAGCAAGATACTCATACATAATAACACCAGATATGTTAACTAGGGAAACCCTTGATCAGAGGGAAAACCATAGTGGGGATGGTACCCACAAGATGGTACTAATATAAATATTGCTTATTAGAGGATATACCCTGTTAGAAGTCTGTTACAACATTTAGTACATATGAGTTCTTGTTAGGAGACTTTGAATCCCTATTAAGAGATTCCAACCCTATTAGGAGTTGTACCAACCCTGTTAGCAGTTGTGGAAGACAACTAGACTCACTACCCAAACAACTTCAAGGGTAAGACCAACGAACCCACTGTCTAAATGATCTCTGTATTATTCCTTATAGAATAATAGAACTAAGGACTTTGTTCCTCTATCTCTATCCTATCAATTAGACTTATGCTCCTTCAGATCTTGTAACCAAATCTTAAATCTTGCATCCAATAATCCCTTGGATTGCTTACACACATTCAATAAACACTACTCATTTTCACACTTCGTACTTCTTGCAACAATAGATACTCTACATCATGCTTTCCAATCAAGGAAAACATATTTCCTTTGTACCATATCTTCATAATATTTCCTTGAGTTGGCATTGAGGCTTTCCCAATTAATTAAAATAAGATAATTGATTAATTACAATTACAATAGCATTGTCAGCTCACAGTCTATACAAAACTTCACATGTGCAATACTAAGGCTTGCACACTCACTAACGTCATACTACTTGACTTCACATCTCTTCATTACATCTCAAATTTAAGATAGCCAACAATCATCAGGAACTACTTTCTCAATACTCTGTCTCTGAACTGCTCTATGTAAATCAGGTACAACTTGCGTACGTCTTTTACTTAGAATCTGTGCACTTAACCACGTCATGAAGACATTGTGTTGTACATGTACATAATTGTGCATGACCAAACAATCAAACCATTGTCTGTACCATCAAGATCTTTGTCTTTTACTCTGCCAGTTTTTACAGAAATAAATGCTATGTTGACATCAATGACAGACACAGTCATGAATGCAACATATCAATACTCTCCAATGCTCAGGATACTCCCCAAAGTAGTATCATTAGCATTCATGCTAACAATCTCCCCCTTTGGCATTGATGGCAACATAGATGAAAAACATCTAAGTTCCAAGAATACCTATTAGTACTTTGTTGTTGCTTTTGTCCTCGTGCCATGCATACTCTCCCCCATGCTTTAGGAGATGACTTTCATGCATATTCTCCCCCATTGACATCTATGTCAAAGGCCTCAAACTCAATTAGCCAATTGTTAATCAACTACTCTAAGTCATCAACCAACTTGAGTTGTCCAAAGACATTGTTTAATACCAAATACCAAATACCAAGAGTCCTCAATGACTCAGTACATACTAAATACTCCACCATATGGGAAGCAACATCATTCGGTCTAGTCAAATAATAGTACTCTATACCACTGAACTGATGCACTTGTTGCATCAACTACTCAAAAGTAGGCAAGGGCATAACCCCAAGCATACCTCTCAAATATCCAATTGTATCTTTAGGAAAAGGCTTCGTAAAGATAACTGCAATCTAATCCTTAGTACTTACATACTCCAATCTAATCTCCTTTTCTATTGCTTTCTCTCTCAACACATGATACTTAATAGATATATGCTTAGTCTTAGAAAGCAATATAAGATTCTTAGACATACTCACTGTACTTGTGTTATAATAGTAAATGATAACAAGTTCTTCAATCTCAATATTGATATCCTTTAGTATCTACTTCATCCACATGATTGGATTACAATTATTTGTTGTTGCAATATACTTTGCCTTAGTAGTGCTCTGCAAAATAAAATCTTGTTTCTTACTTAACCAAGAAACCAATCTTCCTCCAAGAAAGAATGCTCCACCACTGGTGCTCTTTCTATCATCCATATTGTCTGCCCAATCAGCATCAATATATAAAAAAAGTGTGAACTCACTCGATCTATCATACTAAATACCATAGTCATATGTCCCTTTCAGATATCTATATATCCTTTTCACTATTGGAAAATGATATTCCTTAGGATCAACTTGAAATCTAACTACAATCCCAACTGCATTTGCTATATCTAGTTTGGTGTGAATCAGATACTGCAAACCTCCAATTATGGATCTATACTTCTACTCCACTGTAGGTGTCTCATCTTTGTTGGATAACTTGTGACCAATTATCATAGGTGTGCCAACAGGTTTACAACTTTCCAAACCAAACCTTTTCAAAAAATCTTTTAGGTACTTAGCTTGTGAAGTGAATATACCATCATTATTTTGCACAATCTACAAAGCTAGGAAAAACTTCATTTCTCCTATCATGCTCATTTCAAATTCATTCTTTATCTCCTCAACAAATTTATCACTAGCTTCATCATTACCTCCAAAAATGATGTCATCAACAAATATTACAATAATTAGCAAGTCATCTTTAATTTCTTTCATATATAAGTTACTATATGTTGTACCTTTAGCAAATCCAAGCTTTGCCAAGTAACTGTCTAACCTCGCATACCAAGTTCTCAGTGCTTGCTTTAGACCATAAAGAGCTTTCCTTAATTTTCATACCATGTCATTGTCTTCTGATAAAGGAAAACCTTTAGGGTGCTCAATATAAAACTCTTCTTCTAGCTCTCCATTCAGAAAGACTGATTTAACATCCATCTGATAAACCTTGAATTTTTTGTTTGTTGCATAAACTAGGAACATCCTTACTACTTCCATTCTTACTAAAAGTGCACATGTTTCCTCATAGTCAATGCTTTCTTGCTATGAATAACCTTTACAAATAAATCTAACCTTGTTTCTCACAACTTCTCCTTGCTCATTCATCTGATTCCTGAAAACCCATTTTGTTCCAATCACATCCTTGTCTTTTGGTTTAGGAACTAACTCCCATGTATCATTCTTCACTATCTAATGCAATTGTTCCTTCATTGCTTGGATCCAATGATTATCTTTGACTGCTTCATCTGTGCACTTGGGTTCAACTTGAGATGTCAAACATATCTCCTTATTTACTCTAAACCTTGTCATTACACATTTGTCTTTACTTCCAATTATTTGCTCAAGAGGGTGATTCCTTATCAGATTTCTATTAGGGGTAGGAGTTGACATCTCAACTCTTATCACTTCTCTAGGTTCATAAATCTATTCTCCTCTATGCTCACAAGTTAGCACAACATTATGCAAGTCATTGTTAGTCTTAAACAAAACTTCAGTAGTCTGTCTAACAATTTCAAAGTTATTCTCTTCTTCATTTGAATTATAATCTACCATCTTTTCTTTGGTTCCAAACTTCTCATCAATCCTTACATTTGTGCATTCAACTATTGTCTTAGTTCTATAGTTGAAACATCTATAAGCCTTACTTTTCAATGAATAGCCAAGAAACATACCTTCATAGCTTCTTGGATCAAACTTACCAATGTCATCGTCTCTCTTAATATAACATTTGTTCCCATATATCCTTAAATATTTGACTGATGGTGAATGTCCAAAGCATAGTTCATAAGGTGTCTTGCCCATACCTTTTCTAATCTATACTTTGTTCAAAGTATATACTATTGTATTGACTGCTTCTCTCTAGATTGTCTTAGAAACATGATTCTCAAATAACATTGCTCTAGATGCCTCTTCTATAGACTTATTTCGTCTCTCAACAATCTCATTTTTCTCAGGTGTTTTAGGTGCAAATAGTTGTGTTTTGATTCCATTTTCTTCACAAAATATGTTAAATTCTCTAGAGGTGAATTCTCCTCCTCTATCAGATCTCAAACACTTAATCTTAACACTAGATTCATTCTCAACTCTATTTTTAAATATCTTAAACTTCTCAAAAGATTCAAATTTCTCTTTAAGAAATGCTACCCACATCATTCTAGTGATATCATCAACAAAGATCATAAAATATCTTTCACCATAGAATCCTCTTATTCTAGAAAGACCACTCAGATCTATGTAAACGATCTCTAGCTTCTCTGTGGTAGTGAACTTCTTGCTAGGGAATGATACTTTCTTCTACTTAGCCAAAGTACATTCCTTACACACAACATTAGTAGGCTTAACAATCTTAAGCAAGTCTCTAACTGCAAAAGTGCTACTAACCTTCACAATATTATCAAATTTTATATGACATAATTTTCTATGCCACAACCAACTATTATCCACTTTGGCTACCAAACATGCCATCTCAATAGGATCCAATTGAAATACATTACCTTTGGATCTAGTGCCAATTACAATCATCTTACCATCTCTGTCTTTGATAGTGCAGGTCTTCTCAATGAACTGCAACACATACCCCTTGTCCACCAACTGTCCAACAGTCAACAAGTTATGCTTCAATCCATCAACAAAATAGACATCATCACTGTTAGCTTTACCATCAAGAGTAATGGATCCAATTCCTGTTATATGACAAGTTGCATTTTTTCTAACTCTAACAATACCTCCATCATGATTCTTGAACTTAAAAAATTTATTCATATCACCAGTAATGTGATGTGAAGAACCACTGTCAGTTATCCAGTTAGACTTATTTTCCACTTGGGTAACTAGAGCTCTTTCTTGTCTAATTTCTCGATCAAGATCATCTTCCTTGATAGCCACACATCCTAACTCATCATCAATTTCATTTTGACCTTTCTCGTTAGATTCTTCATCTTCATTTGAATACAAACAATTTATATTTGTATCTCTTCTAGGGTTAAACTTTCCCTTATACTTTTTCTCTCTTTCAGGACATTTAGATGCATAATGACCAAATTCATTACAAGTCCAACATTAAAAAAATTTCTTACCATATTTTTCTCTTCTCAAGAGAATGGTTAATTCCTTCCTCAATCTTTTTGTCTTCATTAGCTCTATTGCTGCCAACAAAATCTCCACAAGCGCTTGCACTCTTTGTCAAATTAGGTCAAATGTTTAGGGCACTAATGGTTGTTTCAACTCTTGCAAGCTCTCCAAACTATCTCAGATCTGCTTCTGTTGATTCTAATCTTCAAGCAATGTTTTCTTTATGAAATCCTTAGTTCAAGGCATCACTAGTTGAATCATTTGAGCTATTGACTTGAATGGTGGTGTCAAACTTTTCAAGATCTTCCATATGACTTCATCACCTTCCTTGGTTCCACCATGAGACCAAATTCCTAGAACCATGTTTGATATTTTGCCAATATAACTTCTTACAGATTCATCTTCCATAATTCTAACATCTTGAAATGCACATATCTAATTTTGTAATCTCATTCTTTTTGCATGATCATCACCTTCAAAAGTAGATTTTAATGCTTTCCAAATTTCACGAGATGTTACAAGTGACTTTACCTGACTGTATTCATTCTTTGGAAGAGCTACCAGTAGAGCTTCTCTTGCTCTCATGTTACATGAATAGATCTCTCTCCTCTTCATTGCTTCAATGATTATCTTTTGACATTTTGTCAAGATCCAATATCTTGGACCCATGCACAAAAAATGAGTCTTCATCTTCTCCTTCCAACCATCATAGTTGGCCCCATCAAATATTTGACTATCCTTCCTAAACATATTCACCATTGATCTCCCAAAGTTGTTAAGCTTGTTCTTCAAGGACTTGACGCTTTGATGCCAATTGTTAGAATATATAGTTCACTTATATAACTGAGAGGGGGCAGGTGGGTTTGAATTCATTATCCAACTAATATCACAATTAACAACTTAAAAAAATCTCAACCATATGAGTAATATAAACTAAAACCACAACAAGATACTCGTGCACAATAACAACATATATGTTAACTAGGGAAACCCTTGATCAGCGGGAAAACCTCAATGGGGATGGTACCCAGAAGATGATGTACTAATATAAATATTCCTTGTTAGAGGATGAACCCTGTTAGGAGTTGCTACAACATTTAGTACATATGAGTTTCTATTAAGAGACTTTGAATATCTATTAGGAGATTCCAACCTTGTTAGGAGTTGTGCCAGCCTTGTTAGGAGTTGTGAAAGATAGTTGGAATCACTACCCAAACAACTTCAAGGGAAAGACCAATGGATACATTGTCCAAATGATCTCTTTATTTTTCCTTGCACAATAATAGAACTAAAATGTACTTTGTTCCTCTTTCGTTCTCCTATCAACCAGACTATTGCTCCTTTAGATCTTGTAACCAAATCTCAAATCTCCATCCAATAATCCCTTGGATCACTTACACACATTCAATAAGCACTCTACTCCTTTTTGCACTTTACACTTCGTGCAACAATAGATACTCTACATCACACTTTGCAATCAAGGAAACCATCTTTCATTTATACCATATCTTCATAATAATTCCTTGAGTCGGCCTTTAATTAATTAGAATTATAATAACACTGTCCACTCACAGTCTATACAAAAATTCACACTTGTGATACTAATGCTTGCACACTCGCTAATGTCATCATCTGACTATCCTCTATCACTACCTTACTACGCATCTCTCATTACATCTCAGATGTAAGATAGCCAACAATCATCAGGAATTGCTTTCTCAATAATTTGTCTCTAAACTGCTCTCTCTAAATCAGGTACAAATTCAACTTAGACTCTATGTAGTTAACCACATCATCAAGACACTGTGTTGTACACATCCATAACTGTACATGACAAGACAATCAAACCATTGTGTGTACCATCAAGATCTATGTCTACTACTCTACTAGTCTTTAAAGAAACAAATGCTATGTTGACATCAATGACAAACATAGTCATGAATGCAACATATCAATACTCTCAAATGCTTAGGATACTTCACTAAGTAGTATCATCAACATTCATGCTAACATAATCATTGTAGTAGATTAAATCCTTTCACAAGGTAGACTTAATAGTCTTTTTTAAAACCTCTTAATTGTGTACACATTGGTATAGTGTTGTAAAAGCATTGAAAAAGGGAGTCCTACTAGATCTTTTTGTATCACCCTTGGTAGAGTAAGTCACTAGAAGTGACCTAATAAGGCAACCTCTTATTGCACTAGTGATGGATTTGTGGGTGTCATCCTTACCACAACTTTCCCTTTAATCTAGGGTTTATGCATGACCAAATACTTGTATCGTGTGTGATGATTTTATGGTATGTGTTTATGATTCATTCAAATTAGATCAAACAAAGTTATTTTCACTTACAAGTATTGAAGTTAATATTGTATATTTATCGAGTTTAAAAAAAGGACAAGGGCATTACAAATTTAGTTTGAGATTAATTTTTTTGAGGATACTAGTTCACCCCACTCGCCCCTTGCCCCATGTCCAAGGGGATCTTGGGCTAGTCTATTTGGTAGATAATGAAACCTATTAGATTGTTGGAAAGAGAAGAATTGTGATTAAGTTGTAGAATGGGAATCACTAGCTACTACAAGAGGTAAAACATGTTCTAAGGTTTAGTATGAATTTAATCTTAGTAGGGCAACTAGGTGATGAGGTTTGCACAATTACTTTTAATGATAAAAATTGAAAGGTCTCAAAATGTTCCTTAGTAGTAGCAAAAGGTGTGAAAGTAGGTTACCTTATATTTTTGTACATGGCATATTATTCTTTCTACTTAAAATGGTTTAGAGAAAAATCAATGTTCAAGAATAGTTATTATAATTGAGTAAGAATAACATCAAATAGATGTTGTAGATTTTGAAAGAACACTATGACACAAAAGACTTGGGCACGTGAGTGAAAAATGTATGAAATTACTTCATTCAAAGAAAATTGTATCTAGTCTAAAATGTGTCGACATTGATTTTTGTGAAAGTTGTATGGAAAGCAAAAGAGAGTTTATTTTCTAAAGAGAGGGAAGGAAAAGAAAAATGTTTGTTTTCTAGAGAGTGAGAAGGAAACAAAGGGAAAATTTAAAATTAGAGCTTATCCATACAGATGTATGGGAACCAACTCAGATATCTTCTCTCAGTCAATCTCTATATTATGTCACATTAATTGATAATGCAACTAGAAAAGTATGGATTTACTTTCTTAAATAGATATCGTATGCATTTGAAGCATTTAGAAAATAAAAAAGCTTGGCTAAGAATAAGACTGGTACAAGACTAAAATGTCTCAGATCTAATAATGGTGGTTAGTATTGCAACAAATATTTTAAAGATTATTATTCTACTAATGATATTTGTAGGAAAAAAATTGTTTCAAGGACTTCACAAGAAAATGGAGTGGTTGAGCGCATAAACAAGACAATAATGAAGTGTGCAAGGAGTATGTGGTTTCATGATGAGATGCCCTTAAACATGTGGGAATAGGCTATAAATATTTTATTTATTTAATCAATAAAGGTGCCTCAACTCCTTTGGACTATGGTATTTTGGAGGAAGTATGGACATGCAAAAAGGTGAGTTATTCTTTTCTCAAAACCTTTGGTTGTGAAACTTTTTCACATGTAGATTTTGAAAGTGGGACCAAGTTAGAACCTAAGTCAAAGAAATGTATATTTTTGGATGTGGAATTGATGATTTTGGCTATAGACTTTGGGATTTTAAAAATCATAAAATTGTAAGAAGCATGGATATCATATTAAATGAGAACATGTTGTACAAATATTTGTTGCAGGGACATGAGAAGAAGGAAAATAATTATGCAGTGCTAGATGATACTCCAAAGGATGATGTTCCAATGGTCCCCCATGCTTCACACCAAAAAAAAAAAACCCACAAACTCCACTAAATGTTAGATAATCAACAAGGTTAAGTAGACCTCCTAAATGATTCTCTCCCTCTTTGTGCTCTATTTTATTAACAGATGTTGGTGAACCAAAAGGATACGATGAAGGTATGTAGGTGGATACAAAGATTTAGTGGGAGTTTGCAATGGTAGAAGAAATGTAATCATTTAGATAAATTAGAATTGAGAATTTTGTAAGTTACCTGCAGGTGAAAGGGTTTTACGATATAAATTGGTTATAAGCTAAAAGAGGAGGATGGATGAAAGAAAGAAAGAAAATCTAGGTTAGTTATAAAAGGATTTGCATAGAAAATGGGCATTGATTTTAATGAGATATTTTCTCTAGTTTTTAAAATTACATCAATTCATATTGTTTTAAGTATTGTAACTATTGAAGATTTGCATCTAGAACAACTTGATATTTAAACAACTTTTCTACATGGTAATTTGGAAGAAGAAATTTATATTGAACAACCATAAGGATTTGAGGTCAAAGTTAAGGAGAACTTAGTGTGTAGACTGAAGAAAAGTTTACATGACTAGAAGTAAGCACCTCAACCATGGTATATTAAATTTGATAGTTTTATGACTAGGCATGGATACAGTCAATGCTACTCAGACCATTGTGTTTATTTTAAGAAGACAGTTGATGCTAGTTACATTATTTTATGTTTATATATTGACGATATGTTTTTTGTGGGGTCAGCATGGATCACAATAAGGGGTTAAAACAACAATTAGAGAACTCTTTTGTAATGAAGGATTTGGGGGTAGCTAAAAAAATCCTCGGTATGAAAATTTGTAGAGATGGGAAGAACAAAAAATTGACTCTATCTCAAACTCATTATGTTGAAAAGGTTTTGCAAAGATTTTACATGACTAATGCAAAATTTGTTAGCACGTCTTTGCTTAGTCAATTGAAATTGACTGAAGAGATGTTTCTAAAGACACAGGAAGAGGAGGCTAAAATATCCAAGGTACTCCATGCTTGAACAATAGGTACCTTAATGTATGTCGTGGTATGCACTAGAACAGATATTGAAAATGTAGTGGAAGTCATTAGTAGGTATCCTAGTATTGAGAATTAGAATGTAGTCAAATGGATTTTTAGACTTGAGAGGTACATCTAGCAAATATTTGCATTTTGGGGGTTCTAATACTGATTTATAAGGTTAGGTTGACTCAAATTTGACAAGGAATCTAGATATCTGACAAAGTACTTAAGGATATGTATTTATTGTTGGCGGGACAACAGTGAGTTGGGTTTCTCGATTACAAAAGGTGATTTACTTATCTAGTATAGAGGAGTATGTTGCTAATATAGAGGTAGCCAACAAGATGCTATGGATATATGCTTTAATGGAAGAGTTGGGACACTCACATACTAGGCATTGTCTATATACAAATAGCTAGAGTACTATTTATCTTGCCAAGGATTTTACTTCATAATCTAAGACAAAACACATACAATAGTGGTACCTTTCATTTGGTCAATTTTGGATGATGGATAGTTAAAGATGGAAAAGATACAAATAGATAACAATCCAACAGATATGTTTACCAAGATAGTGCCAAGGAAGAAGTTGAATTCCTCTTTAGCTTTGATTGGTTATCTAGACTGAAGATAATAAATGAACAATAAAGTCTAAGGAACATTGATGGAACACAACCCAACAACAGAATAGACACAATAGAAAGAGGAATTTTATATTAACTGAGAAAATAAGCTAGTACAAACAGTGCAGGGAAAATAAACTTCAAAACATGCCCTACGGGCTTACAATAGCATAAATCTGGAGAATATTTCTCCTTTTAGCACCTCCTCTCAAGCTCCAATCCGAACTGCCTTTTACAATGCCAAAATCTCCTTAAATAGACCCCGGAGGGTTAAGGACTAGGAGTACATTCTAGAAAGTGCTAGTAGGCATCCACCGACAAAATAGAAGGTTCCAGAAGCCGCGTTAGAAGTCGGTGCAAATCTAGAAGAATCCAGAAACGGTAGCCGAACTTCTGGGAGGCATAACTTTTGAACCGTAGCTCCGATTGACGAACCGTTTACATTTTTGGAAAGTGCTCTATAGCCCTATAAACAAGCTTTGCTCGTCTCCCATTTTTCGACCCTTTTCGAGGTCATTTAATGCCCCAAACCTGACTTTGAAGCATTCTTAGGAGGTCTCCAAAACCCAAAAAATTGCAATAACTTTCAAACCGTGGGGCCTTTTGACCTGATTCTTTTCATGGAATGCTCTAAATCTCAATTATATTCATCTGGCCAAGTCGCACCTTCTAGGTCACCAAAATGATGGTCAAATTGCATGCTCCTATTTTTTCGGGATTTTCAAATGCACTGATAGTCGAACTATGAGAGTTGGAACCTTTATTTGAGCCAAATGGGTATCCAAAAATGTAAAGACATAAAACAGAAACTAAGTCTAAGTACATTTTTTTTTGGTGACACAGGATGGCCCTTATACCTCTGGATGCTCCTGCATCAAACATCAATCTAGTGGGAACTTCAAGGGTAGCAGTGTGGCTACAAGATTAGTATCCAAGTGGGAGCCACTTTAGTGTGGAGCCTAATAAATCTCCAAGTGAGAGATTGTTGATTTGTAGTGACTGATCAGGTAAGCACTATAAAATTTTCATAAGTTATGGGATTTGGGTTAACTTGTACATTTTTCATAAGTTTGTGCACTTTTTATGAGTACTATACAGTTTTTATTTAACTTGTCAAGCATTTATTAGTTGAATCTTAAACCATTTCTCAAGGTTGACTTGTCAAGTATGTTTAGGGTTAACTTGTTAAGTCAAACATAAGTCATGTAATATTGGCTTAAGGTCACTATTTTCAAAAGAGAATATATAGATTCTTGCATTGCGTTGAGATGCAAGTGAGATTGAAGATTGTAACATTTTGAAGTTAGTGGATAATAATATTGGATTCTTTGTTTGTTAATATTGGACACTTTGTTTGTTGGACGTAGCCTAGAATTGGATGAACCACATTAAATCTTTGTGCCTTCAATTCATCATGTGGTAAGTAACACCTAGGGGGATTGCTGGTAGTGGACCAATGTCCCTCACAAGATTCACGACATGGTTAAATTTCCTCCTAAATATTCTATAAGTTTGTTGGTTGTTTCAATTGTTGATCTTTTTGGGGCAACAAGAACCACACTTGTAATAGTTCTACTTGGGAGATAACTAGAAGTGATACATGAACTAATCTGCTTGAAAAAACCAAGGGACATTCTAGTTAGGAATTATAATTTTGTAAGGATATGTTCTTAAGGTCATCTCTTGCATCAAAGATATTTTACAAATGTTGATCTTCGCCTCATGGTTAATGTTTTCCACTTATTCTACTTTCACACTTCAAAAATCTATTTGAAAAGGTTTTCTTCTAGCATTGTTCCTTAATATTTTGTCAATTAATGCCCATGACTTTATTTTTCAATGGGCCAATTCACAACATCATATTCACTCTATCTCTCTTTCTAATTATTCATGGTTTGAATTCTCATTTTATTGGCAAAAATTATATTGTTGATATGTTGGAAATGAGATCCTAACCTAGAAAATGTAAACTAAGATCTCAAAACATCATATCCATTATATCTCTCTTTTTGATGATTCATAGTTTGAATTATCATTTTATTGGCATAAAAGGACACTGTTGATATGTTGGAAATGATATCCTAAACTAGAAAATATGAAATAAGATCTCAAATCATGATGATAAATCATTAGTATCATAAACTAGATTTAGCTACAATTCTAATATGAAAGTTGAGCATTTGTGCTATATGATTCATTTTTAACAATGGATTTGAGATTGTACATTATGAATAAATGGAATAGGTAAAATAATAGGGAAATGATAAATTTTAGCAATATTTAATGAAGCATGTAACAAGAACTCATCACAACAACACCAATCTAGAAAGAGAACAAATAGAAGAATACATGGATACATTATGGAGATAAAATACTATACAAGGTTGGAGGGTTCCCTAACTTGAAGGTGTTTATCTAGATTCTAAATCATGAGGTTCTATAATTTAAAGTCTTTTAAATATAGTAAAAATAACAACAAACACTACTAGACTAGCGCATCCTAGTCGAGTGTTTTTTAAATTTGAAATTTGAGGTGTTTTGTCACATGCTACTCTAAACACATGTATCTTCCTCTATGGTTGAATATGAATTTGCACATACAAAAGGGGGAAAATGGTTGTGTTGGATCTAGGGCATTGCCTAAGTCAAATGTAGTGTTATTCTTCCCACCTCCACAACAACAATAATTGATGAAAGAGAGATTGTATCCTTAAAGAGAACAAAGGATAAACCATAATTGAAATGAATTGACAAGATCATAACTTAGGAACGATAAAGGTGGTGACATGTTTTTCTTTAGATAAATTTCCAAGTGTTGATGCAATATATTTTAAATGTTTTAAAAAACATGTTACCCACTAAAAAGTTTCATATTTTTGTAGTCTTAAACATGGAAAACTTATTATGAAGACAATGTTTTGAATCAACATCCTTATTTGTATCATTTATGAATGTTTAGATATTTAAATTCATGAAGAGTAAATTAGTCTTGACATGTATGATCTTCAAAGTGAATCACATGCAATTTAAAGTGGGGACAAAATACAATGGTGAAAAATAAAAACCTTACTCTCTTTCATCATTATTTTGATTCACTTTGATTATGTCATTCCCAATGCAATGACTGATGTGGAAGTGATACATTTCAATTTCAAATTTGACAAGTAACATAAGCCTTCCTTGACTCCGTCTACACACATCCCCAAGCTAGTCAAGATCTAGAAGTTAGTTTATCAATTCCTTACCTCTCTAGTTTATCAATTCCTTGTCTCCAATAAAAATCTATAAACCCATAATTATTCAACATGATGCGATTGAATAGAACATTAAAGAGAAAATCAAATGTCACTAATGCTTATCTAATAATTTCTAGACCACTTCAATAAGAAGGCATAGCAATTTATCACATAATATTTTAATCAAGTTGAGACCTAAGAGTTAATATTTTTATTTATTAAAAAATAATATTTATTTTAACAAGATTATCAATCCAAACATAACAATTGTATGATTATTTATTCATTTCTCATAAGTATTTAAATGCTCTATTTTTTAATTATTTATTTTTCTTTTCAAATACTAATATCCATTTAGTTTATAGCAAGTTCTTATTGTATGTACATGACACTCAAAAGTAAAGTATTTAGACTTTATAATAAGGAACTACTACTGTTGCTACTTCAACCCAAATAAATGTAACAAGTAATATTTGCTACAACTCATCCCTCATGAATGGTCCACTTAATACTTTTACATTAATTGACACTTACAAAAGTGAAGGATTTAGACTTTTTGGTAGGTTTCCACTAATGCTTTGGCCCAAGCACATTTAGTCATGAAATTTCTCCAAACATCAAACTCACAACTCACAAAATATGAATGGTCAACTTAATATTTTTATTATCTACATGAAGCTTATAAAAGTGAAGCATTAAGATTTTTTTGGTAGGTTTCAAATAGTGGTTTGACTCAAACATGTTTGATCATAAAAAGTTTCAAACCACCAAACTCACTACTCATAAAATATAAATGATCAACTTTATACTTATACATCTAAATCACACTTACAAAAATGAAACATTGAGACTTTTAATTTAAATTAGAAAATTTCTCCCAACATCAAACTCATTACTATACACAAAAAATATTAATTAATAAAATTAACTCAATTAACCTGAACATTATATTTGTATCATTTATGAATGTTTAGATATTTAAATTCATGAAGAGTAAATTAGTCTTGACATGAATGATCTTCAGAGTGAACCATGCAATTTAAATTGGGGACAAAATACAAAGGTGAAAAATAGAAACCTTACACTCTTTCATCATTATTTTGATTCACTTTGATTATGGCATTCCTAATGCAATGACTAATGTGGAAGTGGCACATTTCAACTTCAACTTTGACAAGTAACCTAAGCCTTCCTTGACTCCATTTATAAACATCCCCAAGCTAGTCAAGGTCTCTAGTTTATCAATTCCTTATCTCCAATAAAAATCTATAAACCCTTACATTATTCAACATGATGCGACTGAATAGAACATTAAATAGAAAATCAAATGTCACTAATGCTTATCCAATAATTTCTTGACCACTTTAATAAGAAGACATACCAATTTATCACATAATATTTTAATCAAGTTGAGACCTAAGAGTTAATATTTTTATTTATTATTTAACAAGATTATCAATCCAAACATAGCAATTGTATGATTATTTATTCATTTTTCTTAAGTATTTATATACTCTATTTTTTAATTATTTATTTTTCTTTTCAAATACTAATATCAATTTAGTTTATAGCAAGTTCTTATTGTATATACATGACACTCAAAAGTAAAGTATTTAGACTTTATAGCAAGGTACTAGTTAGTATGCTAGTTCAACCCAAATAAATTTAACAAGTAATATTTGTTACAACTCATCCCTCATGAATGGTCCACTTAATACTTTTACATTAATTGACACTTACAAAAGTGAAGGATTTAGACTTTTTGGTAGGTTTCCACTAGTGCTTTGGCCCAAGCACATTTAATCATGAAATTTCTCCAAACATCAAACTCACAACTCACAACATATGAATGGTCAACTTAATATTTTTTTATATCTAAATGAAGCTTATAAAAGTGAAGCATTAAGAATTTTTTAGTAGGTTTCAAATAGTGGTTTGACTCAAACATGTTTGACCATAAAAAAATTCAAACCACCAAACTCACTACTCATAAAATGTAAATGATCAACTTTATACTTATACATGTAAATCACACTTACAAAAATGAAACATTGAGACTTATAATTTAAATTACAAAATTTCTCCCAAAATCAAACTCGTTACTATACATAAAAAAATTTAATTAATAAAATCGACTCAATTAAATTTAATTAATAAAATTAACTCAATTAACTCGAACATTATATAATTGAGCCGGAAAAATTCATAAATCATGTAACACATTGGAGGAAAGAAAAAAAAAACCACTTGCTATTATGATTGAGGCTAACAGGATTATGCAAAGAATTTGTGGCTTTGAATTTGTTTTCGTTATTGTAGTAGCTCTACGTCATATTAAAATATGCGAATATGCTTGGAAAAGAAAAAATGTCTACGGGACTTGCATCTTTGCCTACATCAATCCCGGACAAAAAAGACTTCTATCTTTCATCGACTCCGAAGACCAATTAACTGTAAAGATGAAAAGAAGAGCAGAAAATCCCTACCTCATAACGCCTCCATGACCACGGCTTCCTACCACGAGAAGATCCACCCGCATTTGTTTAACCGCCTCACATATCGCATATTTGGCTTCTCCTTCAACGACTTTACTCTCCGCTCCAACCTGAAACTCCAACAAAAATTTGGGGAAAATAAAAATAAAGGATGAAAATTTGCCAGCCAAGAACAACAGAAACGAAATCGATTTCTCCTACGTTTCTTTTCTCGCAAATGCCTATGGCACGCGTTAAAATTTGCCTGGAATTGGCAGCTTCTCTTCTCTCCAGAATGTCCAAAACATGGCCTGTAAATGCAACTGCAAACCCCAAATAAAACTGAAAATTCGTAGACAAATAAATACAGAGCACAAATACACATAACAGAGCAAAATCTTCTGCGGCGAGGCAACGGAAACAAATTCAGATCATTAATACACAGAAGAGAGCGAAAATATTATTCGGCAAAGGTTAAGGAAAACAAATTCAGAGCGTAAATAAACATAATAGAGCGGAAAATTCTTCGGTAAAGGCATCTCAAAAGAAGTTCAGAGCACAAGAGAGCAAAATGCAATCTTCGGCAAAGGCAATAGAAAACAAATTCAGAGCATAAATACACATAGGAGAGCTCAAAATTTACGGCAAAGGCAACGGAAAACAAAATTCAAATCGTAAATACACATAAAAGAGGTTAAGATTTGACATTACCGTGGCCTGTGAGGGGAGTATTTAATGCAGCAGGGAGCTGTGCGTGTATGAGAATAAGTTTGTCAGAGGCAGGAGAATCCCCTGGAATTATGAGGTGATCCAGAGTCCACTCCAATGCGTACATGCTCTCCTCTGTTTCGTCCACTGCTACCATAACTTTTCTTCCGATCTTTACTTCTTCCATTTTGATCAAAATTTCCAAGTTTTATTGCTGAAAAACCCTTGATTCATGATCAGAATTTTAACGACTTTTAAATGTCATTAGAAATGTTTTATAATTCCGCTCATAGATTTGGTCACCGCTGGAAGTTTGTACCTGCCTTACCTACCGTTTGGAAGCGAAGTTAACAAAGTCGGTAATGAAGTCATATTTGTTGAATATGGGGAATGGATTATCATACACCATATTAATTTAATGTTATTTGCTTTTTTAATGTGTGAGTTATCCCCGTTATCCACACAAGGGACCATTAAAGGCCCACATAGGGATTGACATGTCCCTCCCTAAGGCGGGACCTAATGTTTTTAGTGGGCCTTTTTAAATTTTAAATTTTAAATTTTTTTTGTCTAATCTAATGTCATATTCTAAAGTTAGGAAGGTTGTATTTGAAAATAGCATTTATTGAATGGAAATTTTTTATTTTTGATTGGGAAATAGAATTTCCTAGTGTTGAAATGTTTTTTTGTGAAAATTTAAAAAAAAGAAAAATTTCAAAATGATAGGTTGGATGAAGTATAGCCGCATGCATTCATTCCACCAAGATAGTGATGTGTCAGAAAACAAATCAATGTTAAAAGTCAGATAGAGTAGAACCATGATTTTTGGAAAGTTGAAAATGTAAAACAAACTTGATGAAGAAGCAAAGCATGAAGATTGGATGCATTATAGATGAGTTTGAGGGAGGAGTAAAAGTTAGGAAGGGTTTTTGCTTATTTCTACTCATCTTTCAATTTTTCCCTGAACATTTTCCATTTATTTCTATTTAGTTGTTATCTTCATGCACCTGAAACATTTTCTTCCTGTCTCCCCTTGTATAATTTTTTCATTTGTTTTTCCTTAGTTGTTAAGTGTTAAAGTTGTGTGTTATTGGGTGTATGTACACAGATATTCCTAGACGATAAAGGAAGAAGATTGTAATGACCCGTACCAGTAGGCCACTAAACAAAACCCTAAATTTAATGCACGACTAAAGTATATTGTTGAAACAAAGAAATAATAGTGCCAATGTATTCATTCAATGAAAACCAAATGTTTTTACAAATGATACGACAAATTTCAACACCAAAACATTATGACATAGCACATTACAAAGAAACCCTAATTGGCTATATACAATTGAGAACTTGTTGCAACTACAGATTGAAATGAAGAACCTGGATTGATCAAATGGTGGAGACTGAATGCTGTAGATGATATGGTGAAAGTGCAACTCCACTGGAAACTCCAAATCAGCAATCAAGCACAAATGAAAGGACTAAAATATCCTTCCCACAGCTGCAATAATTCAGGTGATCTCTCACACCCTCAAAATTGCATACCAGTTGAGAGTTTTCGTTTTCAATGGCCAATTGTGACTATTTGTAGAAACCCTAGGCTCCACAACGCACATAAGCAAAAATCAATAATAAATCTCGATGATAGGCAATGAGCCCTCAATGCCTATTTATTCTTTTTTCCTTGATAGGTCGGCCTCCCTTTTTAAAATTTTTCTCTGCTTCTTCCACCAACCTCTAGAAGCTTTATTTATTTATTTAATTTATAAAGTTACCTTATAATATATATATTTTAATTGATAACTTTATAATTAATTCCTCCAAAAAAAATGGGACATTACAGGTCCGCCCCTCCTAAAATTGCTTGGCCTCAAGCAATCTTAATGCTAGATGCTGCAAAATCACTTCTCCCTCCCAAGTAGCATCTTCAATAGGTAAATCTTTCCACTTAACTAGATACTCTCTAATTACTCTCCTGCGAAGCTGCTTCTCTCTACTATCTAGAATGAATTCTAGCACTAAGATCAATTTCTCCTCATCATCCAAGGGAGGTAATACTACAGAAGGCATCACATTTTGACCCAACGCCTTTTTGAGGCGTGATACATGAAACACATTGTGCACTCGACTATCTGTGGGAAGCTCCAACTCATAAGCCACCTCACCAACTCATTTGATGATCTTGAATGGTCCATAATAGCATGGCTTGAGTTTCTCTGTACCACTCTTCTTGAGAGTGGACCGCTTATATGGCTGCAACATGAGGTAAACCATATCATTTACCTCAAAACTATGCTCAGTCCTCTTCTTGTCTGCATACTATTTTTGCTGGTTTTGAGCTCTAGCAATGTTCTCTCTGAGAGTAGCAACTATATCCTTACTTTCCTGTAATAGTTCACCTGCACGAGGTACTCGACTGTCTCCCAACAACAAATCTAAGAAACTAGGTGCCTCATAACCGTAAAGTTCCATGAAGGGTGTCATTTGTATAGTCATATGATATGTAGTATTGTAACAATACTCACAGAGATATATCCATCTGACCCAAGCTCACTGTTGATCTGCCACATAATTCCTCAAATACCCTTCCACCCATTTGTTTACAATCTCTGTTTGACCATTAGTTTGTGGGTGATAACTGGTACTAGGTGTAAGCTCAATGCCACACAACCGAAATATCTCCTGCCAAAAGTGACTCATGAAGTGGCTGTCCCTGTCACTCATAATGGTCCGAGGCAAACCGTGTAATCTAAAAATCTCCCTGAAGAAGACCTCTACCACCTGAGTTGCTGAGTATGTAGTAGCAATAGGGAAGAAGTGAGCATATTTTGTCAGCCTATCCACCACCACATAGATACAATCATGCCCCTGGGCCCTAGGCAAGCACGTAATAAAATCCATAGAGATGCATTCCCACTTCCTGTCAGGAATAGGAAGTGGCTGTAGGAGCCCTGCTGGATAAGTGTGCTCTTGTTTGTTCTGTTGGCAAACATGACACTCACGCACGTACTGCAAAACATCAGCCTTAAGTCCCTTCCAAGTGAATCATTCCCGTACTAACCTATAAGTCTTGAAATACCCAGGATGGCCTGCTATAGGTGAATTATGGAATGCTCTAAAAATCAACTACTTCACTTTCGATCCTGGGACTAAGTAAATCCTGTTCTTGTAAATGATCAAATCATCTATGAGAGTGTATATGGTGTCGATTTTTGTCCCCTCCACTATAGAAGAGGTCCACGTGTCTTTGGCATATTTTGCTACAATCAAGTGTCGCCAATCCCCTGATATTTGAATCATAGAAGTGAGATGTGGCCTATGGGATAAAGCATCTGCAACAATATTTTGTGTCCCCTTAACATATGTGATATCAAAATCATATGCCTATAACTTACTCACCCACTTCTGCTGACGATCATTCAGGTCCTGCTGTCCGAAAAAGTGCCTCAAACTATTATGATCAGTTTTAATACAAAATTTGCTGCCGACAAGATAGTATCTGAATTTGGCCAAGGCATGCATGATGGCCAGCATCTCCTTATCATATATACTAAATGATCTCTCAGCCCCTCTGAGTTTCCTACTCTCATGAGCTATAGGATGCTTGTCCTGCATGAGTACATCACCAACTCCCTCTCCATAAGCATCACATTGAAGCTCAAATGGCTTCATGAAATCAGGCAATGCTAATACTGGGCATGTAGTCATTATTTCCTTGAACTGCATAAAACACTCTTGTGCCTCCCGAGTCCACACAGATGCCCCTTTCTTCAGCAAATCTTTCATGGGTGATGCATGTCGTGAGTAGCCACTAACAAACCTGCGATAGAATCCACATAGACCAAGGAACCCTCTTAACTGTGTAATGTTCTCTGGTGGTGGCCAATCAACAATAGCATAGATCTTTTCAGGATCCATTCGCACTCCTTCTACACTAATGATGTGTCCAAGATACAACAATTCTGTCATCCCCAAATCACATTTGGACTCCTTGGCATACAAGGACTCGCTCTGTAAAATGCTTAATACTGTCTCCAAGTGCTCTAAATGTTCTTGCCATGTCCTGCTATAGATCAAAATATCATCAAAGAACACTAGCACAAATTTTCTTAATTGATGGTAGAAGACCTTGTTCATAGTGGACTGAAAAGTGGCAGGGGCATTAGTCAAACCAAAAGGCATGACTACAAACTCGAAATGACCATAATGACATCTAAAAGCAATTTTTTCAATATCCTGCTCTTGAACTCTGATCTGGTGATAGCCTGATCTCAAATCATTTTTTATGAAATAACAAGCCCCATGCAATTCGTCTATCAGCTCATCGATGCGTGGGATGGGATACTTGTTCTTTATAGTTCTCTTATTCAACACCCTATAATCAATACACATTCATAGAGTTCCATCTTTCTTTTTTACCAAAACAACAAAAGATGCAAAAGGTGACTTACTTGGTCTGATGTGTCCCATTACTAGCAACTCGTTGATGGTCCTCTCGATCTCATCTTTGAGTCATTTTGGGTGCCGGTATGGTGTGATCATGATAGGCTTAGCACCTTCCTCCAACTCGATAATGTGCTCAATACCTCTATTTGGTGACCTGCTTGGTGGAATCTCACTGAATACCTTCCCATACTTGATTCTCAAATTTTGAATATCTGGATGATATTCAGTCTTATGTTGCTCCCCCTGGGTAGGCATCAAGGTACATATTGATGCCCACTCTATATTATTATGTCTGGCTAATCTCTCCAACCGCCTAAATGAGATAGTCCTAACATCATCATTATGGATAGCCTTCAGCACATGAGTCCTGTCATCCACCACGAATCGTATCTCCATATCCTCCAATATCAGGGTAACCTCCTTCAAAGAATGTAGCCATTGCATCCCCAGTACTATGTCCATGTCACCCATGCTGACCACATGATAGTCTGCCTTAAACTCATAGTTGTTTAGGTGCAAAGGTAGATCTCACACCATCCTATCACAACAAAGAGTATATCCATCAGCTACCTTAACTCTCAGTCCCTCCAACTTCTTAGTAATGAGTCCACGCCTCTCCACAAATTGTGCATCAATGAAATTATGTGTGGCACATGTATCCAACAAAGTAATAATCTTTTGTCCTGCCAAGATTCCTCGAAATCTAAAAGATCCCTCTCTTTGAATACTAGACAAACATGCCTCCTATAAATGTATCTCTGGAGCCTCTTTTTTCTCAGCACTATCTACCTCTTGTTCACCCTCTACCTCATAAGGATCCTCATCATGGTGCTCTGAGATGTCTGAATATGAACCTTCATAATAAGCCCACATCACCCGATTAGCCTTCCCCTTAGGCTTCATAGGACAATCATGACCAAACTCATAGGGACCTTTGCAAAAGAAGCATAGCTTCTTCCTATGCAAGTCATTAAGTGTTTCCTTATCCCAAGGTGCAGCTAGCTTGTCCTTTGAGTCACTAACCTTCTCTTTACCCTTGCTGAATTCCCCTTTGTTATCTCTAAATGATGAAGAACCCTTTGAACTAAACTGGTTTGCTAGAGCTACAAGTTCCATACTGTGCACTTTCTTCATGGCTTCCTATAATGTAGGAGGATCAAAGGCCTTTACCCACCCCTTGAGTGGTTCAGTTAATCCCTCTGTGAATAAAATGACTAGCCTCCTTTCTGAAATGTCAGGCACCATCACTACAAGCTTCTGGAAGTCATTGATAAATTGTTCTAAGCCTCCTGACTATCTCAACTGGGCTAACTCCCAGAAATAAACTCCAAGATTTTTTTTATCAAACCTTTCTATCAATCTATCCACAAACTCTTAATAAGTGGTTACCTGATTGTGTTGCAATGTGATCATGCCATGTGTCCACCAATCATGTGCTGCCCCATCTAAGTGTAAAGTGGCATACTTGAGTGCTTCAATTTATGTCATACTCTTCAGAGATAGGAAAGTATCCACCTTATGAATCCAAGCACGAGTAGTCATTTTTTCACTGCCATCAAATGTGGGTAATACCAACTTGTTGGTGACCTGTTGCAACTCACTATGTTTATCTACTTGCTTCAGCTCTATAGTTCAGGTACCTGTCAAATGTCCATCCATCCTGTACATATTCTGGTAATGAATCTCACTCATTCCTCGCTTATTGGAGTTCATCTACAATATCTATTACCATAGCATCAGGTGTGCATGCTGGAGTTTCTTCTCTAAATGTAGGAGGTGTGGGTCTATCAGTTGTTCTAGACCGTGTCCTATGTTGTGATCTTGCTATGCTTCTATCATCCTAATCATGATTATTTCTCCTATTTTCCCCAATCAAATGTTGTATCATAACCATCATTGCTTGTGTAGTTGCCTCTATTGACTGTAGAAGTCTCTCCTGTTGCTGTAAAGTCTCATCATCTCGCACACTTTTGGATGGACTTGGAGAATGTCTCTTAGCTATATTCTTAGTTATGCTAGTTCCTTTGTAAACTAAATTAAATTATGGCTGGGTAACCCAATTAGGCTAGCAGGAAACCACTCTGATACCACTATAATGACCTGTACCAGTAGGCCACTAAACAAAACCCTAAATTTAATGCACAACTAAAGTATATTGTTGAAACAAAGAAATAATAGTGCCAATGTATTCATTCAATGAAAATCAAATGTTTTTACAAATGATATGACAAATTTCAGCACCAAAACATTATGACATAGCACATTACAGAGAAACCCTAACTAGCTATATACAATTGAGAACTTGTTGCAACTACAGATTGAAATGAAGAACCTGGATTGATCAAATGGTGGAGACTGAATGCTGTAGATGATATGGTGAAAGTGCAACTCCACTGGAAACTCCAAATCAGCAATTAAGCACAAATGAAAGGATTGAAATATCCTTCCCATAGCTGCAATAATTTAGGTGATCTCTCACACCCTCAAAATTGCATACCAATTGAGAGTTTTTGTTTTCAATGGCCAATTGTGACTATTTGTAGAAACCCTAGGCTCCACAACGCACATAAGAAAAAATCAATAATAAATCTCGATGATAGGCAATGAGCCCTCAATGCCTATTTATTCTTTTTTCCTTGATAGGTTGGCCTCCCTTTTTTTAATTTTTCTCTGCTTCTTCCAACAACCTCTAGAAGCTTTATTTATTTATTTAATTTATAAAGTTACCTTGTAATATATATTTTTTTAATTGATAACTTTATAATTAATTCCTCCAAAAAAAATGGGACATTACAAAGACTGAAAGTTTTGAAGTCATTATGCCAGTGCTTGAGATCTAGGTATGGAAACTCTACGTTACATTTTCTAAAACCCTAAGTTCCAAAAGGCTCGTACCCTAGTCATGTTAATCATCACACACATCCCATAGAGTTTGACCAATGACAATAACATGATCTACAACTCCATGATAAATATTACTTTGTTAATCATGCGTCTTTACTTGCTTTTCACAAAACACTTGACTCCATGAAAGAAAGTTTTGAACTTTATGTTATTCCAAAGTATAGTGTGTTTAAGTTGCTTGATTCTAGTTTGTGTGATCTTATCCCAGCCATACCCTGACATTGCTTTGTTGCCCAAAGGAAGTTGTTAAAATCCTTCAGCAAGAATTTGGGGATTATGGTTTATTTTCAAGAAGGTAGGGCGAATGATTTCGTAATATGATTTCTAACAAAACTAATTCAATGAGGAATGCTATCTCGACAGAGTTATCCTTCAAAGCCTTAATAGTTTCTATTTTTTCTAGTGTTGATATTCAAGGAAAGCTTAGCATTTACCTAATTTGACATACTCCATATTAAAATTTATATACCCCAAGTGCATGTTTGCACTTATAATTAAAATAATGTTAGGCAAGGTGTGGAATCTATTTGTGAGGGTAAATAATAGTAAACATCCATCAAGGGTCCTAATTGCTTTTATTGGTTTTGGGACAACCATAGTTTCTAGATGTTTCGGTATAGAAACTTCAACAATTTATGCTGGACATTTTATAAACTATGAAGAAGATTTTCAAATTTTCTTTTCTCTTAGTTTTCTCACTTATAAAAATTTTTAGCCTACTAGGTGACATTGATTATGTAAGGAGGAAGGTTATACTTGAATATACTTTTTATTTGATAGGTGGATATGATTCTACTTGGAACAATATTGGATGTGAAAATTGTGACAACCCTACCAAGACTCACTCATGACTGGTAGATCAAGAGGAAGACTTGGTTGCTGCAAAAACAAGAAAACCCTATAAAAATCCATGGTTTTTTGCTCTCGTTTGTTATTTCGTCTTTCACAAAATAAAGTTGGACACATTTGTCATAATTTAGATGCTTTATGTTGAGGGGAGTTTGAATTTTAATTGAAGTTGGACAAATTAGAATTAGTCATGGCTTTTAATTTTCTACTATGTCGTTCTAGCCCTTTGGAAACATCACTAAATTGTATTAACTCATTATATCATTCATTTTGTAATCTAAAGTAAATGAGGCACACATCACAAAAGCACATGGTACAACTTGAACATGGTGAAAACTTGAGTGGTCTAAATGATAATATATTATAGACATATGTATACAAATTCTTTAAAACTTTTGGCTTGCACTAGCTTTAGGAATATCTTGTACTTTTGTAGTTCAGTTTAGTTATTTGTATTACATAATTAGTTTGCTAATTTTAAGATTCTTAAGTTACTGGATGTATGTGATACTTGATTAGTATTTTGCTTCTTTATCACCTAACATTTACATTGTTATCATTCTAAACTGCCAAGCATTCTCATTTACCTATAGGATAATATTATTTTAGTGCCCTTGATATTTGACTTCACATTTTCTCTGACATTAAAGACACACGCAATCTGTAAATCATTACACTTGATCAATATCTATTTTTTCTCTTAGTTAAATATTGTCATTATTTTACACTTTTTCTGGGTACAATTGATCACCTTTCATCACCAATAGAAGCATACAATGCTCAAATAACTAACCTCAAATCCAACTTCTACATAAAGAAAATAGACATTTTACTCATTTCTTTATCATGAAAACAATATTGCAATTTTCTCTCCACTCACTTTTGTATCAAAATTTTTGCTTGATCTTTAAGTTGTGTCTGGACTCAAAAAAGGCCTCTACAACTTGTACATGACTTTTGATATTTGCAAAAGTACAAGTTTCCTTTTGCTCGTGTTTGAAACTATGTCTAAATAAAAACATAGTATACATGTGCAATATTTGTTTTAAATTGCAGACTCCATTTGCATTATCATGGAATCTTTATTTTAATTTTATGCAATAGCATGACAAAGTATCTTTTAGCATGATTGTGTATCTAATCTTGTTATAAATTGATGGCTATTCAATATCAACTTTAGACTTGCAAACTTATTTGATAGTTACATTTCATGGCTAAATTGATATTTTAATTACAAAAAGAATAATATCTACAAATACATTATTCATGCATTTTCCATACAAAATAACAAGTCTATAATCAACTCCTCATAGAAAACCCCACTAATTCCTCACTCCTCCAAAAGGAAGAGACTTTGGATCGTCAAGAGCTCTTGTTATTATTATTTTCAACATGTATTGGGAGCCATGTTTAGTATATAAAGTATCATTTAAATTAAATATTGATATAAATATATACCTTAGTTAACTTAGAAGTAAACATCATTCTAATGTACATTTAATTGTATATATTAGTTTATGAAGTAAAATTGTGTTAAGTTTTAAATTGTAATTAATTAGTAACAGGCATATAATAAATTTAGATGGAAAAATTTTTGTATTTTGAAATCTTGTTTATTAATATATATATTAAGTGTTGGAAGGATCCTACAAACATTTAATTTATAACTTTTTATTGAAGAATTTAATATCTTATTTTTAAGATTAGAATTTTTCTTATATAGTTAATACTTTACTTAGGATTTGGTCATTAATTAATTTTTACTTTTCATATTTCTTCATTATCTTTATATATGACTCATTTTATAGAGTACATTAATTTCTTTTAAATGTACTAAGCATATTGAGTACTTCTATAGTTTTTAGATTATGGTACAAAAGAAAGTTTTGAAGGGACCTGAAACCCTTTACAAAAAACTAAAGATAAACATTATAGAGTACTTCTATAGTTATTCTAGAGTATGGTTAGAATTATAAATTCATATCCATCTATTATGATTGTTTATTAGGAAACACTAGATGAACATTTATGTCTTTTGTAACATATCTTAATTCAAATTGGTTCTTTGGGATGTTGTGTTGGGATGATGTTATTCCATTATAAAGTGGTTAGACATGGATTTGTAGCACAAAAGAAGCATAGAACCCTAATATAATAATAATAATAAATAAAGTAGAACAAGTTAGTTGTAAATAAATACTCAATAAAATGTAATAGGAAAACATGATATCATATAAGGTGCAAATGTGTGTGGTAAAACCTTGATAATACATTAAGGATCATCCATAAGACAAGGTATCAATATTATTATTGCTCAAAGAAAACCAATTACAATCTTCAAATTTGAGCTTCTCCAAACCTTGTTAGGATTAACCTCAAACATAAATAATAGTTACATGCAAATATAACCAATATCAGAAAATAATAGATCGCACATAAGAGAACACAAGACACCAAGATTTAACGTGGTTCACCCAATCTCTAGGCTACATCCACCAAACAACAAGTCCAATATTATTACGATTTAGTGATTACAACCTGATTACAACTTGTAATCCCTTACAGCTCAATACCACTACAAGAAGTAATTTTTGCATCACACATTATAAAAATCCCTAACCCTAAGCCTTTCTATACAATCATTTTGCCACTCACAAAATTAGGGCTAGAATAATAGAAAAACAATAGCTGACGCCTTTTACAATATAAGGTCATTTTTGGCTTTAGGGGTGCTACCCCTGACAATGCCCGCAGGGGAATTGCCCCTCGATGCCACCCTGTACTGGGACATGGAGCACACCTGGGGTGCTACCACAAGACCTTGTAGGGGCATTGCCTCTCAACCTCATCTTGGGGGCACTGTCCCCAAACCCCTCTAGAAATAATCTGGAGGGAAACCATGCTAAATAAACCTTTGAGTCTGATTAGGCTCCACATCACAACAATCTCCCACTTGGAGATTGATCACAACATGGCTAAACCTGTAGCTCCCATTGGAATATCAAACCACCCTAAAATTTGTTGTTCTTTTATTCTGTTCAGTCAAGAAGACCAACCAAAGCTGAGAGGAGTTCAACTTCTCCCTTGTCACTACCTTTGTAAACATAGCCGTTGGATTGTCATTTGTATGTATCTTCTCTAGCTTTAACTATCCATCATCCAAAACTGATCGAATGAAATGGTACCGCAATTGTATGTGTTTTTTCTTTGAATGTAGAGTTGAATTCTTTGCAAGATGAATGACACTTTGACTATCTATAAAAAAATAATTATCCTTTTGAGGGTGTCCCAATTCTTTTAGGAAGAAAAAAAGTCATATCATCTCCTTGGCTGCCTCTATAGTAGCAACATACTTTGCCTCTGTAGTGGATAAAGCATTAACCTTTTGTAACCTAGAAACCCAACTCATTGTTGCCCCACCAAAAGTAAATACATAACTAGTAGTACTTTTCCTGGTATCAATATCCCCTACTAAATATGAGTCAACATATCCTTGTAAATCAATAGTAGAGCCCACAAAGTGTAAACACTTACTAGATGTACCTCTTAAATATCTGAGAATCCATTTAACTACATTATAATGCTCAATTCCTAGATGACTCATATACCTGCTAACAACTCCCACTACATATGCAATATCTTGCCTTGTGCATACCATAGCATAAAGCAAGCTTCCTACTGCTAAAGGATAAGGTACCTTAGACATCTTATCCTCCTCTTCTTGTGTCTTGGGACACATCTCCTCAATCAACTTCAACTAACTAGGTAAAGGTGTGTTGATAGATTTAGCATTCTCCATAAAGAAATGTTGCAACACCTTCTCAATATAATTAGTTTGAGATAAAATCAATTTCCTATTCTTCCTATCTCTACAAATCTTCATACCAAGGATTTTTTTTTTGCCCCCAAATCCTTCATAGCAAATGCATGTGCTAACTGGTGTTTTAGCCCCTTAATGTGATCCATGATAGACCCAACTACAAGCATATCATCAACATATAAACATAAAATAATGTAGTCGCTATCATCTAACCTCTTAAAATAAACACAATGATTTTAGTGACACCTACTATATCCATGCTCATGCATACAACTATCAAATTTCAGATACCATTGCCGAGGTGCTTGTTTCAAGCCATATAAACTTTTCTTCAATTGGCACACTAAGTTCTCCTTACCTTTGACCTCAAATCCTTATGGCTATGCCATATATATCTCTTCATCCAAATTACCATGAAGGAAGGTTGTCTTAATAACAAGCTGCTCCAAATGCAAATCTTTAGTAGCCACATTATTTAAAACAATGCGAATAGAAGTTATCTTAACAACATGAGAGAATATTTCATCAAAATCAATGCCTTTTTTCTATGCAAATCCTTTTACAACTAACCTAGCTTTAAATATTTTCTTACCTCCATCCTCTTCTTTCAATGTGAAAACCCACTTATTTTGTAAAGACTTTTTACCTGCAGACAACTTGCATAAATCCCATGTCTTATTTTTTAGCAAAGAGTTCATTTCGTCTTTCATTGCAAACTCCCACCGAGTCTTTGTATCCACCTACATAGCTTCATCATAACATTCAAGTTCACAAGAATCAATAAGTAAAATAGAATACAAGGAGGGAGAAAATCCTTCTAGAGGTCTACTTAGCCTTGTTGACCATCTAACATTCACTAGGGTGTGTGGTATTTTTTGTTGCAGTTGTTGCACATCATGAGGAATTGCTAGAACATCAACTTTTCGAGTATCATCCAACACTACATAATCATCTTCTTTCTTCTCATGTTGTTACAATAGATATTTGTACAACACTTTCTTGTTGAATATGACATCCTTGCTTCTTACAATTTTATGATTTGTAAAATCCGAAATCCTATAACCAAACTTATTAATGCCATATCCAAAAAATACACATTTCTTTGACCTAGGTTCCAAATTGGTTCTATTTTCAAAATCTATATGAGCAAATGCATCACAACCAAAGATTTTGAGAAAAGAATAACTCACCTTCTTACTAGTCCACGCTTCCTCTACAATACCACAATCGAAGGGATTAGAGGGACTTCTATTAATAAAATATACAATAGTATTGATAACCTCTACCCACATGTTTAAGGCCAACCTTGCATGCAACCTCATGCTTCTAGCACGCTCCATCATAGTCCTATTCATTTGTTCAACCACTCCATTTTCCTATGGAGTCCTTGGAACAATTTTCTATCTATGAATACCATTAGTGGATAAATAATCTTCAAATTCATGACTACAATACTCACCACCGTTATCATATCTAAGACATTTAATTTCTTTCATTTTCAACTAAGCATTTCCATTTCTTAAAAGTTAGAAATACATCAGATTTCTAAGGAAATAAACTCATACTTTTTATCATTAGTAACTATAACATAATAATGAGAGCCACTAAGGGAAGATACCTGAGTCGGTCCCCATACATCTATATGCACAAGCTCTAATTTCTCACTTTTATTTTCCTTCCTAGTCTTCAAAAAACTCACTCTTTTTTGTTTTCCATACACAAAACTTTCACATAAATCCATATTAACACATTTCAGACCTGGTAAAACTTTCTTTGAATGAAGTACTTTCATACCTTTCTCGCTCATGTGCCCAAGTCTGTTCTATCACAACATTGTATTAGAATCTTCAACAGCTATTTGTTCGCCTTGCTCAACTGCAACAACTATTCCTAAACATTCATTTTTCTCTAAAACAATCAAAGTAGTTTAGAAACAATATGACTTGTACAAAGATATAATGTGCCTACTTTCACACTTTTTACTACTACAAGGGAACCTTTTGAAACCTTCCAATTTTTATCATTAAAAGTAACTACACAACCCTCATCACCGAGTTGCCCTGCTAAAAAATTATATTCCTACTCAACCTTGGAACATGTCTTACCTTGTGTACTAGCCAATGATTCTTATTCTGCAACTTAATCTTAACTTTTCCCTTTCCAATTATTTTATAGGGTTCATTATCCCCCAAATAAATAAGCCCAAAATCCCCTTGGATATAATCAATAAAATAACCTCTATGAGGTGTAGCATGAAATGAAGCACTAGAATCTAAAACCCATGAATCATCAACATTTTCTAAAGATAGAAGCAAAGCATCCTCTTTGGATTTGTTACTTACCACATCTGCCTCCTTGTTCCCTTCTAGTTTATCTCCTTCATTGTTCTTCCGAGTCGAGCAATCTTTCTTCTTATGCCCTAGTTTACCACAGTACCAGCAATCTCTCTATCCTTTGGATTGAGACCTCTTCCCCATTGACTTTTCTCTTAATTTCCCATAATTTTTGGAATTACTTCCTCTCTTAGTCATTCTACCTTTTCTTTGTGTGTTCAAAGCACTTCTTGATATAGATCCACCTAAGGTTTTCCTACGAGTTTCCTCACTTAAAATAACACCAATCACATCATCATATTTTAGGATATTAGATCCAGAAACAAAATTACTCATAGCCATTACTGAGCCATTTTAGCTTTTAGGAAAATAACACAAAATTAAGAGAGCCCTAATTTCTTCATCAAAATTAATACCCACAAAAGATAATTGACTAGTAATAGTATTAAAATCATTTAAATAATCTACAATAGATTCACCTTCTGCCATCTTCATATTAAATGAATGCTTCATTAGAAAAACCTTATTTAAAGTGAAGGGCTTTTTCATACAATTTTGCTAGGGTTTCCATTAACTCTTCCATTATCTTCACTTTTGTAATGTTAAATGTCATTGATGGTGCCAAGCATAACCAAATGCTTCCAGGTGCCTTTTTGTCTAAAATCTCCTATTCATCATTTGTCATAGTTCCCTGATTTTTAGTTTTTCCTGCCAAAAACTTCCATAAATCCTTCTAATAGAGATAGTTCTTCATTTTCATCTTCCATAACTAAAAGTTCTACCCATTAAACTTGTCAACCCTCAGCTTACCCCCGTCTGCCATCGCTCCCACTCAACTGTGAGACCTTCCTGTAGAGGATCACAAAAAAAAAATGACAATGGTCTAGCTAAAAAAACATGATGACCATCTAGCTCTAATACCACTTGTTAAGATTAACCTCCAATAAAAATAATAGTTACATGTAAATATAACCACTATCAAAAAATAATAGGTCGCATATAAGAGAACACAAGACACCAAGATTTAACATGGTTCACCCAATCCTTGGGCTACGTCCACCAAATAATAAGTCCAATATTATTATGATCGAGTGATTACAACCTAATTACAACCCGTAATTCCTTAAAACTCAATATCACTGCAAGAAACAATTTTTGCATCACACATTATGAAAATCCCTAACCGTAAGCCTTTTTATACAAGATTTTTGCTGCTTACAAAATTAGGGCTAGAATAATAGAAAAATAGTAGCTAATGCATTTTACAATATAAGCTCATTTTTGGCTCCCAAAAATCCCCTCGACCCCACCCTGTACTGCAACAAGAGGCACACTCGAGGCACTGCCCCTTGAGCTCATCTTGGGCCCAAACCCCCATAGAAATAATTTGGAGGGAAACTGTACTTAATAAACCTCTGAGTCTAATTAGGCTCCACATCACAAAAAACACACCTTAAAAAACCCTTCAACTAAATTCCCTCTTTACATGCATGTGAGAAAATTATAAACATATCATACATTATAATGATTTAGAGTAACTAAGAGGGAGGGGGGGAATGAATCAATTATCCTTGGGTCCAAATGTACCAATTCAACTTTTAAAAACTTCAAACAACTTAAAAAAACTCAAATATCCACTCGATCTCTATTGCATATCATCAACAATTTAACATTTTATGCAATATCTTAACTCTTTATCTCTATACGTGTCAACTACCTGTAAATAAACTATAGAGCTATAAAATTTAGCATGCAAAGAACATTTAACAAAGGTTACAATATTCACAAACCAAAAAAAAAACTCACATATAGATTAGACAAAAGAAGGTGCAAAAGAGAGTGCAAACCAAGGGAAGAGCACCTAACAAGCCTCCTTGATTATGCAGATGTGTCTAGTGATGGAGATGTATGATCAAACATGATTCAAGCCTTCAATGGATAGTAGCCTCTAAAGGTTAAAACATGGTGTATAGGGTGAGTGAGGATTTGATGCAGGAGCATCCTAGGGTAGTTGGCAACCTTGTAGGGTAAATTAATTTTTTCCTTGGAGTTGGAGAATTCACTTGTAGAAGGAGTTTTGCTTAGTCTTTATTGGGTCAGTGTTGGTGGAGGTGATTGTTCATTGAAGGCTTTCTCAACATCTACACTGTTTCTTGACATCTACTATGTTGCTCGATAATGCTTGTGCGAGCTCGATGATGCTTCTAGTTTTTCTGACACTTGACAATGTGGCTTGTGGGATGAAGTTCTTGTGTATTTGTGATGTAGGAGTATCCTAGGTGCAAGGGCAACCTTGCATCACCTAAAAATATTTTATCTTCAGTCTTTTCTATTTTAATAAGGACTAGTAGATAGGGTGGTTACTATTTATGGGAACTTACTATTTTTAGTAAGTTTTTCATACGAACTCAAAATGTTCTCATTTTCTACATGAAGGTTCATTTTAGAGTTGTAAGCTTACCATAAAAATCTCATTACACAAACATTAGTATCAGAAAAGTTATTGAGGATTTTTGATGGAAAAGTTTGCAGAAAAATATTTAGGCTCATCATTGGAGGCCTTAGATTGCTTGAATGAGATCCGAAAACTGGACAAAAGAGTGCTAGCATTATTTCAAGCCTATAGATCAGGAGCTAGCATTCTTATAAAGTGGTTATAATAGCCAATTGGAGCAACGGTTCATGAGTTATGGCCTTTCAAAGTTGGGCTACTTGAAATATCTAAAATAATTGTCAAAGATGTATTTGGCCAACTCTATATGTATTTTTAGGATCTATCAGCCCTAGGTATTAAGTTTCAATGTCTAGAACCTTTTCGAGCAGCATAAAATTGCCTATTTAAGAAAGGCCTGAACATTGTCTAGGACAACTCTGGGTGATAGTTCGTAGCTTGTCTTGCAAATTATTATACTAAAGGTACCCATGTGGGTTAGCATATTGCACTTATGAATTCTGTAATTCCACATTTGTGCACAAATAAGAAGTCCATATTTTGTTATTACATTTGTTGTTGTTTCTTTATTTCTGTTATGAGTTCATGGTATTAAGGGGAGCACCCTGCATTAAGTGGTATCAAAGCTAGATTTCTTGAGTGTGTGGACAGATCGTTAATTGTGAGGTAGTTCACACCAGGATCATGGTTTGGGTTGAGTGCATAGATAGATCGTCGATTGTGAGGCAGTTTGCACTAGGGTTACAGAAAAAGCATGAAAATGACTCCAAGAAGAGAGCATGGTGGAAGAGCTGTAGGTGTTACACCTAAGGGTTTTTGAGACCTCCAAAAGAAAATGCAAGCATTGGAAGAACAAATGCGAAGAGGAATAAATCTTCCTATGAGAGATGAAAGTGAGGATGAGGATGAAGTAGAAGAAAATGCCTAAGTAGAGGTAGTTCTAAATCCAGAGGTAGAGAGGCTTTTTAGGGCCATCTCCAAGATTGGAAAAAGACCTAAGTTTGAAATTTCCACATTTTTGGGAAATCTTAATCTAGAGGAGCTAATAAATTGGATCAATGAACTAAAGGAGTACTTTGAGTATGAAGATATTGAGGATCCAGATAGGGTCAAGTTTGTGAAGGCAAAACTGATGGGACATGCAACGATCTGGTGGAAAGAGGTTTAGTTGGAGTGAAATAGAAAGGGAAATGAAAAAATTACCAAATGGGATCAAATGATAGCTAAAATGAAGCAACAATTCATTCCTATGGATTATGAGCTTGATCTATTGAAGAAGATGCAAGGTATGAAGCAAGTGGGAAAATTAATTTAAGAGTATACTAAAGAGTTCCATCGAGTTCTCATTAGAATCGACCATGTAGAAGTTGATAAGGAGAAAGTTTCTCGTTATGGTAATGGGTTAAGGCCAAGTATTCAAGATGAGCTGAGTCTAGTTCAAATGAATAGTATTGAGGAGGCATACCAGTTTACCCTATGAGTTGATGAGAAACTAAGCAAGAATTTTGACAATAAGAATAGTGGAAGAGGTCGTGGTGGAAGATCTAGCAGACGATCTTATGGAGGTTGTAATGAAGATCAAAAGAAGAAGGATGAGGCTAGAAGTAACAATTAGAACCAAAGGGGAAACAATTCCAATTGCTTCCATGATCGGAACAATGGAGATCAGAGAGGAAGAGGTAGAGGACAAGGATTTGGAAGAGGAGGCTTTTGTGGGAAATGTTTTCACTACGAAGAACAAGGGCATATAAAAATTGAATGCACCCAGTGCCAAGGAAGGATAGATCAAAGAACTGAAAGCCCAGTTAGAGTTGCACATGTTGATGAAGATGCTAGATCCTCACATTCTGAAGATGTTGAAAGAGGAGAAGTCCTAGTTAACATAAGAGTCCTATTGAGTGGTGAGAATGAACCTGATTAAAAAAGGACTTTATTTTACACAAGGTGCAAATTTGAAGATAAGTGTTGTGATGCAATCATTGATAGTGGAAGTACTAACAATCTAGTGTCAGAAATAATGGTCACCAAGTTGAAGCTAAAAAGGTAAAAACACCCATGTCCATACCATACTGCTTGGGGTGCAAGATGACCATAAGGTCATGGTCAATGAGCAGTGCTCAATGAAGTTCAAGATTGGAAGCTACTAGGATGAGGCACTATGTGATAACATACCTATGGACATATGTCATATGTTGTTGGGTAGGCCATGGCAGTTTAATAGGCATGTCATACATGATGGGTGAGTAAATATATACACTATAACTAAGGATGGAGTGAAAAATAAGTTGAAGCCATTGAAGGATAAAGAAGAAAAGGTATGTAGTGCTGCCAGAATATGTTTTGTTGATGGAAAAGAGTTTCTTAAAGGTATGGAGGAAGAGTTTTCTAATATTGTACCAGATAATGTACCTAATGGATTGCCCCCAATGAGGAAGATTGGTCACCAAATGGATTTGGTTCTAGGAGCTAGTTTGCCAAACAAGTCAATGCACAAAATGACACCAGTAGAAAGTGAAGAGTTGAATAGGAAAGTTCATGAGTTTTTACAGAAGGGGTTGATTTAATAGAGTTTAAGTCCATGTGTTGTACCGGCAATATTAGCACCAAAGAAGAATGGAGAATGGAGGATGTGCATAGATTCTCACGCTATCAACAAGATCACAATAAAGTATAGATTTCCATTACCAAGGATGGATGATATAATGGACTATTTGAGTAGGGCTAAGTATTTCACAAAGATAGATCTAAAGAGTGGGTACCATCAGATTCATAACAGAGAAAGTGATGAGTGGAAGACTACTTTCAAGACAAGGGAAGGATTGTATGAGTGGTTAGTTATGCTTTTTGGGCTAACTAATGCACTGAGCACTTTCATGAGGCTTGTGAATGAGGTACTAAAGGATTTTCTAGGTAAGCTTGTAACTGTTTACTTAGATGATATATTAAACTTTATTAAGACATTAGAGGAGCATTTGATTCATATTCGCAAGGTGTTTGATAAGTTGAGGGAAGAAAAGTTGTTGATAAACCTAAAGAAGTGCAATTTTGTAAAGAAATAGTTGGTGTACATGGGATGTGTACTTGGGATTTGTATTCTTAGGAGAGGGTTTAGAAATGGACCCAGAGAAAGTGAAGGCTATCCTTGAATGGCCTACTCCAAGGAGTGTGATAGAGGTAAGATCTTTTCATGGACTGGTTACATTTTATAGAAAGTTCATAAGAAGTTTTAGTAGTATTTGTGGACCCTTGACTGAAACAATGAGAGGGGATAACAAAGAGTTTAAGTGGACTATAGGAGTGGATCAGAGTTTTAATCTGTTGAAACAGAAAGTTATTGAGCAACCTGCTTTAGCACTTTCTAATTTTAACAAGGTGTTTGAAGTAGACTGTGATGCTAGTGCTATTGCAATAGGAGCTATTTTGAGCTAGGATGGTACACCTATTGCTTATTTCATCAAGAAGTTGAATGATGCAAAAAGAAAATATTCTATTTATGATCAGGAATTTTATGCTATAGTTCAAGCATTGAAGACGTGGAGGCACTATCTTCTTCCTAAGGAGTTTGATTTGTATACTGACCATCAAGCTTTGCAATAGTTGAATAGTCAAGGAAAATTGAACCAAAGACATTCGAAGTGGGTTGTACAGAACCTCTTACACTTGATAGGACAAAGTGGTTGGATTTCATGATCCAGGATAATATGTTGTTCAAAGGAAGCCAGTTGTACATTCCTAGAAGTTCAATGAGAGAGAATATCATCAAGGAGAAGCATAGTGGATCATTGGTTGGACATTTTGACAGAGATAAAGCTATAGCTTTGGTTGCTGAAAATTATTACTAGCCATGGTTATAAAAAGATGTGACAAATTTTGTACAAATTTGTAGAGTATGTTAGATGGCAAAAGGATTGAAGCAAAATACAGGGTTGTATCAACCATTACCTATACTAGAGAAGCCATGGGAGGATGTTAGCATGGATTTTTTTCTTGGATTACTAAGGAGACATCATGGGCATGAATCTATTTTTGTGGTGGTTGATAGGTTTTCAAAGATAACACATTTTATTCCTTGCAAGAAGACTAGTGATGTTGTTCATGTAGCAAAGTTATTTTTTCAAAGAAGTGGTGAGATTACATGGTCTACCAAATAGTATAGTTTTAGATCGAGATACCAAATTTGTTGGGTATTTTTGGTATACATTATGGAAGAAGTTGAAGATAGATTTGAAGTTTGGTTCATCACATCATCCAAAAAATGATGGATAGTCAAAAGCTATGAATCACAGTTTGGGAAACTTGCTGAGATGCTTGGTTGAAGATAAACCAAAAGGATGGGATATGATTTTACCAAAGGATGAATTTACATATAATAATTCTATCAATAGGAGTATTGGTAAATCACCATTCCAGATTTTATATGGGAGTAGTCCCAAAAATGCTTCTGAACTAAGGCAGTTGGATAAAGGAGAGACAAGTAGTGCTGAAGCAGAAGATTTTGCTGAACATTTGAAGAACATCCATGAGGAGGTGAAAAATAACTTCATAAAGATGAATACATAGTATAAGGCTAAGATAGATGTAAAGAGGAAATATAAGGAATTTCAGGTTGACGATGAAGTCATGGTTCATTTGAGAGAGGAGCATTTTCCAGTGGGTAAATATAATAAGTTGAAGATGAAGAAGTTTGGACCATGCAAGATAGTGAAGAGGCATGATTTTGGCAATGTGTATGAAGTGGAGTCACCTACTGAATTGAATATTTCACCAATATTTAATATTTTAGATTTGACAGAGTATTATGAAGGAGGTGATGGAGATGAAGTTGCAGAAGCACAGTGGAGCATTCCAATAGCTAGTTCAGCTACAAAGGAGATTGAGGAGATATTAGACAGTTGTGTTAGAAAAAGTACTTGAACCAAAACTTATGAGGAATATCTAGTCAAATGGAAAGGGAGACTGGTTGAGGATTCATCATGGCTAGCAAAGGAGGAGGTTAACCATCTTGGTTTTCCTCTGAACACCTAAGACGTGACGGGGTCACTTCTCAAATTACCTCAAGTGTCTGATGCAGGAGCATCCTAGGTGCAAAGGCAATCTTGCATCACCCAAAAATATTTTATCTTTAGTCTTTTCTATTTTAATAAGGACTAGTAGATAGGGTGGTTACTATTTATGGGAACTTACTATTTTTAGTAAGTTTGTCATACGAGCTCAGTATGTTCTCATTTTTTATAGGAAGATTCATTTAAGAGTTGTAAGCCTACCATAAAAATCTCATTTCTCAAGCATTAGTATTAGAGAAGTTATTGTGGATTTTTGATGGAAACATTTGCAGAAAAATCTTCAAGCTCACTATTGGAGGTCTTAGAGTGCCCAGATGAGGTTTGAAAACTCGACAAAATGGCACTATCATGGTTTGAGCATGTAGTTTAGGAGCTAGCATTTCTGAAAAGTGGTTATAATAGCCAATCAGAGCAACAACTTGTGAGTTATGGCCTTTCAAAGTTGGGCTACCTGAAATATCTAAAATAATTGTCAAAGATGTGTTTGGGCAACTCTATATGTACTGTTAGGGTTTGTTGACCCTAGCTATTAAGTTTCAATGTCTAGAACCTTCCCGAGTGGTATAAAATTGCCTATTTAAGAAAGGCTTGAACATTTTCTAGGACAGCTCTTGGTGATAGTTCACATTTGCTATTGTTTCTTTGTTTCTGTTATGAGTTTATGGTATTAAGGGGAGTACCTTGCATTTATTTTTTTAGATGATTTGATACATTTATTGCATGAGGATTGAGATTGTCATGTGGATCAATCATTGGAGTTTTGGTGGACCTATTTTGGTCTTGGTTAATTTTTCTTGATGTATTTAATAAGTGTGGTGAGCCTTTTGAGGCATTTTGTATTTAATATCTGTTGGAGGCTAGCTTATGGCTCAACATATATTTAATGTAAGGGTTAATTTTATTTGTAGCTTACTAGGCCAACTTGTGGCTTAGTTGGGTATAAGTAGGGGGTCTTTTGGAGTCTTTAGTGATAATCATCTATCTTGGAGGAGGAGATGTAGCAGAGTAGTCAACTTTGAAGAGCTAATAGCTGAGGCTTGGGAAACAAAAAGATTTGCTTAGTGTGCTTGTGAGCACACGTTTAGATCTTCCTTGGAGGTTCTACTAAAGTTTAGATTTGGACTAGCTATGGTTTGGATTGGATCTTGAGGGATCTTGTAGAACTATTACTCTCTTTTTATTTGGTCATAACAAGGAAGGCCTTACAGCTTGACACATTGCATGTAATCAGTTATTTTATGAATAAAGAGTTGTGATTTTGTATTAGATCTTACATTGTTGTTGTGTTTTTATTATGTGGTTATTCACTAGGGGCTAGGACATCTTCTTTGGAAACACTACATTAGATAGTATCAGAGTAAAGGTTTTCTTGAGCATGTGGACAGATCACTGAAGCTGATGTAGTTTGCACCAAGATCTGGGGTGAAGATTATCTAATCAAAGGTTGGATATGGTTGATTTTCTATAGAGGGTTTGCAAAAATATTGGAAGATACCTTCGAGATAGTTGGACCCTAGCACAATTGAATATCTCTATGATATTGTGGAAGAGAGGATCTAAGAGAAGATTAAAGAAGAATTTAGATATGAGATGGCATTGATGAAGAGTGATATGATTGTTGAGATCATAAGTGCTATAGGTGGTGTAACTCGACACATGAGTACTAAAGATGGTTATAAGGAAGTTGCTAAAGACTTTGAGGTTGTTGGATCAAGTGGCAAGGATATAACTGATCGTGTGGAGAGACCTATGGAAAATAGGACTGGTCAATTTTCTAGACCTGGATCTCAGTTAAAGATGAAGCATAAGATGGAGGTATCTAATTTCTTAGGTACATTGAATCTTGAAGACCTTATCAATTGGATTGGTGAATTGGAAGACTATGTTGAGTTAGAGGATATTAGAGATACTCTCAGAGTGAGGTTGATATAAACTAAGCTAAAAGGACATGCCGCTCTTTGGTGAAAGGAATTGCAGAGAGACAGAGAAGAGGAAGGCGAAATGAAGATCACTAGATGGAGATTGATGGTGACTAAATTGAAGGCTAAGTTCATTCCTGCAAATTATGAACTTGAGTTGTTTAAGAAGTTGAATAATTTGAAACAAAAGCATATGATTGTGAAAGATTACATAGAGGAGTTTTACAAGTTGAGTATTCAGTCTGGGCATAGAGAATTATCTAAGGAGAAGGTGGTTAGATTTATTAATGGTTTGAGATTCAATATTTAGGTTGAGGCTAGTATGCTGAATATTGCTTCAATTGAGGATACTTATTAGTATGCTTTGTTAGTAGAAGAGAAGTTGAAGAGAAATAATCAAGTTAGTTCTCAAGGGAAGGAGAAGTGAGACTACTTGGCAAAGGCTAAACCAAGTGCAAAAGATGAACCAAAACCGATTGATCAGAAGAGAAGGATAGGTAGAGGTGAGTTTAAGGGTACTTTCTTTAGATGTCATGAAGAAGGAAATGGAGCTTATGAATGTCCTAAGGCTGGTGATACAAGAGTTATTATTGTGAATGAGGCTGAGAACCATATTAATGAACTTGAGCAAGTAGAGAATTTTCTAGCTCGATGAGTACTGGTCAGTTAGAGGACCCTAGAATCTTGTCAGAGGAGTATTTTTTCTAGACTCGTTGTAAGTATAGTGGTAAAGTTTGCAATGTGATTGTGGATAGTGGTAGTATTGACAACCTTGTTGCTGAGGAGATGGTTTATAAACATGGTTTGAGGAGAAGGAGACATCCTTGTCCTTATAGGACTAGCTAGTTGCAAGATGAACATGATTTGAAAGTGAGGGAGCAATGTCTTGTTGATTTTTAGATTGGGTAGTATAAGGATCAAGTGTTCTGTGATATTGCAGACATGAGTAGTTGTCACATATTGCTTGGTAGAACATGGTAGTATGATTGTTGGGCTATGCATGATTGTGTCAAGAATGTGATTACTGTTGAGAAAGGTGGTAGAAAGTATTCCATAATTCCCTTGCAAAATGAAAAAATCAGTAGGAGGTGTTGAGAGTCAAATTTGCATTCTTGATTTGAGTACCATTGTAAGCTTTCTGAGCCCTTTGAGCACTTTTAATGCATGTGTACTTGACTATCCTTTTGAGGCCTAAGAGGTGTTTAATGTTTCTAACACCTTGCATTCAACATATCCATGTGTCTGATGAAGATAAATTACCATTTTGAGTCATTCTATGAAGTTCCATTTTGAGCAATGTTCAAAACTGCATTTTTTCCAAAGTGTCAAACAATGACAGTAAGCTTGGTTTGCATTTGAATATCTCACACTTAGTAATGTTTCATGACTTTATAATTTGGGATTATTTAATATGCATATCTGAGAGCTTATCTTTCAATTTTCAAGTTGTTTCAATCTGTTTCAACTAGGTTTTTAATCCCTCAAAGTTAGTTATTTAATGTTGTCATGCTAATGCTAATTGTTCAGAATTCTACGAGGCCCTGCTTGACCTATTATAAATTTGACCTAGTTGACTAAAATGAGAAAATTCCTTTTGTATTGCATTCTAGAGGTCAAAGCTTGTTATATTTCATATTTGAGCTTATGAAAAATCCATTTGACTTATTTTTGAATGCAATTCCAAATGCAATTTGTGAAGTTCTACTAGTGGCAAGAAATGCAGGTTCATCAGTACCCCTGTTCAGGATGTGATAGCTCTGAATCCATGATAGGTGAGACTGAATAGATTGTACCACTATGTTTTTTTCTAAAAAATTCTTTAAGTGTGTCAGTTTTCAAATCTTGATGAATCTGTCTACACACTTTCCCAGGCCCATTCCATTTGCAAAAATCACAATTTTGCCAATGTTTCCAGATTTGCAAATTTGAGTACCTCATTTTGCATGCTTTCCAAATTTTCCCTGTTATTTGTCATGAGCCCAAATCAAAGAATTATATTCCCTTCATGATAGTGAACTAAAACCCTAGTTTTTGTACCCTCAAGCATCTGTTTTACGTATTTTCAAAGCCAAAACCAAATGCACTTTCCTGTTTTCTAACACATTTATTTGCAAATAGTTTTAACTGAGCAACTTTGGCAATCAATATCTTCTAACCCAAAAGTCATCATGACACAAGATATAATAGGGTGAAGGAATGTAGAATAAATAATTAGCATGTCAATTTTTAGAGCCCATTTATCTATTTGAGTTAGTCTTTACAGCTAGCTCATAGGCCTCTTAACACGAAATTAAATAGTTTGAAAAGAGGTTAAAAATATTTTCTAAAACATTGACTCAATGATACAAATTGAATTCAGTCAGTTTGAGAGGGTCAAATAGGAAATTTTAAGTAGGTCAATTATTTTAGTTTGATTTTTTTTTTTTAGCTAGACCTACTCTTGGGCCCAACTGATTTTGCTAGGTTACTAAGGATATTGTGGGATTCAACATTTTCTCAAAGGGGGTGAGATCACGAAGAAGTTTTTAAAGGTATTCAATGCAAATGAGTATTGGGAAATAATTGATGTAATAAGTATTTATAAAGGAGGTTATTACCTTGGGCACAATGGTGATGAACACAAACAAGAATACTAAATATGTTTCTTAGAGGGTTAAATAGAGCTGTATAATCAAGTAAGAGAGTGGACTACTCCTAGCCAAGCTTGTGAGTGTAAGTGGACACTATATAATCATGAGAAGACTAATATGTTTTCTTGCAGGTAAATCATCAACCCCAATCTAGTTGGTATGATAAATGATGTGGTTAAAAATGGCAAGGAGGACATTGAGAGAAAATGATGAGCTTTATTTTTTACTAAGACTGTGCTTGATGGTCATAGTTTTCCTCTATCCACTATCCATTGTTCTATTTCCATGCAATGTCTTGACAAAGCACTATATTTGAAGATAAAAGTACATACCCAGTTCCCTTATAGACACACAGATAGAAGATTTGTCAAAAATATAATATAGTAGAAGTGAAAATGGGAGCAATTTTTTTTCAAAGCAAGTTGAAGTACAAATGGAGAAGTTCAAAAGTTGTCAATGTAGGTATGAGATGGATGTCTATGCCACTGCTAAGTGATGTCTCACTAATTGCACACATAGAGGGACTTTTGATGAACAAATCACCCACGTTGAGGAAATGGAAGCACCTATAAGCATGAAAGAAGGGAGCTCCACCCACATCCATGTTAAAAGGAAGATGTAGGGCCTCCACTATCATGTGAAATCATGACATGTAGAGGATAGAAATAGCTAGAGTAGGGGCAAGAAGAATTAAGAGCACCCCATGGTATTGAAGCAAGATGTCAGAGCATCTACATGATTAGTTATCATTGTAGAGGGGCATTTATAGCTGCTAGTACGATGATATTTTACACCACATGGATCATAACTAATCCAATCCATGTCATTCACATCAATGCTACTTGATATCATAAGATGAATTAAAAGTGGTTGTTGCCAGTCTAATACATAAATATATGGTTTGACTCCATTGGACAACATGGTAAGGTGTCATAGTCATCTTTGAATGTCTTTGTATTACCAATTTCTTTTGATTGAAGGGCTAGATTTGGAAATGTCTACATTCCAATGTGTGATGCATGGGTACCAAGATGCTAAGGAAAAGAGGATGCATCCAACATCAAGGGGCATCTCGTGGATACTTATAAAAAGGGATCAACCCTAGACAAAGTGTCAGTAAGTAGCAGGATGAAGTGGACCTGACTATGAGTGTGCATGGTCCTTCCATGAAAATGGCATACCTATCAGGGTCATTCCCTTTGCATCACTCTCCAAATGCTTAAATCCCACATGCTTTGTGTGGAGGACATTTCAAATGCTTTTATATTTGACTGCAAATTAAGCCTAATTTCTTAAAGACACGCCTCTTTTGAGGTAGTATGCTTGTGCATGGGGCTCATTGTTGGCCAATGAAAGCTGGCAAAGCCAAACAATTTTTTGAGAAAAATCATAGGCGAGTGAAGTAGGATGGTGACATCATCAAAAGTGTCATGTGGGGATCAAGCATGATGTTACAATGGAAATTGCATAGTTAAGCCTTAAGCATGTGATGGCATGAAATCATCAATCATAGCGTCACAACAGAAGATGTTATGGTTGAATTTGAGGTCCCGACGGTGCGAAATCGTCAATCGTAATGTTGTAATAGAATATGTTAAGATTGAATCTGAGGTTGCAATGGTGTGAAAATGGGAGATATAGCCACGTCACCACTTTTCAAGTGATAAATGTTAGTCTAAAAAAGTGATGCAACCATGTGAAATGGTTTATTTTGCATGGTCACCAAGCTTAACCATGGTTAAGGTCAAAGAGCTCTGAAGATGTAAAATAACGAAAATCACTTAATTGTAGGAGTTAAGGAAGAACCTAGGGTTAAGCCTACAATAGAATAAGGATGTGACATGTGGTAGGGTGCTCTAGTAAGGAAATGATGAGGTGGTGATGATAGTGCAGTTCCAACAAATCACATGATGCCACATGGCGATCAAATAGGGGTTGACCTAGATTGAAAAAGGGCAAAAAGGGGGAAATAATAAAAAATCAATATTTAATTATTTTTCTCCAAGATTTTGAACATGTAGGCCTGTATATGAAGAATTTAAAGATTTTAGTGTTCTTCTATAGTTTTGACTATATAAATTTTTCAATTTTTAAATTTTAATCTTTGTTCATTAATGGAGCCTAGAATTTTCAAACAAGCACCAGAAGAGCAATTTTTATCATAAATGTGTAGATCAATATACTATCAAAATTGGGAGAAGATGAGCTTTCTAAGTATGGAATAAAAAATTGCACAGATATGCATTGGTACAAGCTATAAGCATTTTTGTGTTTTCTAGGGCATTCTCAGTCAAATGGAAAAAATTTCATCATTGAGCATCAAAATCAGTTAGAGGAGAAGACATGAAGTACATTGATTCTAGTTTTGGAGAAAAAGGATTCTAAGAGTTACATTTTTCCTCTAAAAGTTAATTAATGGGTATTTCTAGCCATAGTTTTATATCAGATTTCACATTCTTTTCAATTACATGTCTTATTCATTTTGAAGATATTTTCAAACTTTCTTTAGGAAGTAAAGAAAAGATCTGATTTGTAGTTACAGAAAGAGAGCAAAGAGATATTTTTCATCTATAGATGGAGGTTTTCCAAATGGATAAATGACAACATTTTATCTAATCTAGGACTGCCTCTTTTCTATTTAGACTCTTCTCTTCTCTTTCTCTAGGGTTGGTTCCCAATTTCTCTGAGCATGCTTAGCTGGGTTTCCACCATTTTTCTTCAGCATTTTATTTGTCATGAACAATAGTTATATTTCTTATGAGCAAATAGATTATATAGTCATTTGTTGTGTATTTTCTAAGTCTTGCATACATTTGATGTATTGGTTTCAAGGAGATAAATACAAAGCTTCATTTTCTTAGTTTCATTTTGATTCTCTTCTCCTTCCTCTATTGCCTACAACATTTTTTGTTTAAGAATAAAGAGCTAAAGCTCATTTGTAATCCCTTAAGGTTGTATGTTTGGATAGGTTTTCTATTGGAACAAAGACCCAAGTAAATGCTTATTTACCTTGACAAGGTTACAGGTTTCACTAGGAGGATATTATAATAAGTATGAGAGGTTTTATGAAGATAGTCTATTTACAAGGTGAACGAATAGATCAGATATATGAATATATGAGTATATCTTAGGTATCCATGTGTATCTTTTGACTTAGCTTATTCCTAATGGATAAGGGAGCAATTAACTAGGAGATTGCATTCATTTGTTGTTGCATACTTGGGTAGTGTTGATATTCAACATTATTAATCAAAATCTTTTCCCTTTCATGTTGAAGAGCTAAAAAGTGTTACCCTTGCTGAACTTGTGGATTTAATAGAATTTACAATTTTCTACTGCATATCTTTGTTATTGTATGAGTATAGGAGAAACAAGGGTTTTATGTGCTTTTTTTAGATTTAGTTATATGCTTTTGACACTAGTACCATATGAGGAATCTATAGGTCCACTCGCCTAGGTTTTGTAGAGCCTAAAGTAGAAGAAGGGTCTAGCCTTATAGTTGGCCTAGTGTCTGAAAGGGTATGTTGTAGATGGAAAATAGCTACCCCTAGATGTATTCTATTCTCATTGGATATTTGAAACATAACATTTTAAAACACCAATAGGAGGAACCTAAGTATTGGCAACTGAGTCAAGCTTAAGGATTCTAAATGTGTTAGAGATCAGAATGGACAGAAAAAATGTGGAACATCGAGGATGGATGTGAAGAAGCAAAAGTGGAACAAGGGAAATACTGTGCAAGTTGAAGACTTTGGGGATGTGTATGTGAAGAACAAGTTTGGGATTTCTATGTTGAATCCCATAAGATGTTCTTCTAGCTATTGAGAACATCTTTTCATACTTGGGGTGTCTGATGCAAGAGGATCCTAGGGTAGTTGGCAATCTTATAGGGTGAAGTGGTTTTTTCCTTGGAGTTGGAGAATTCACTTATAGAAGGAGTGGTGCTCAGTTGTGATTGGGTATAGTGTTGGTTGAGGTTCTTAGTCATTGAAGGGGCTTGGTTGATGAAGCCTTACTTGACATCTACACTATGTTTCTCAACATCTACTATGTTGCTCAAAAATGCTTGTGGGAGCTCAGTAATATTGTGGTTTTGTTGACACTTGAAAGTGTGTCTTGCAGGATGAAGTTCTTACGAATTTTTTTAGATGATTTGTTACATTTATTGCATGAAGATTATGGATGTGGATTGACTATTGGAGTTTGTGTGGCCTATTTTGGTCTTAATTAATTGTTCTTGATGTATTTAATAAGTTTTGAAGCCTTTTAAGGAATTTGGTATTTAATATATGTTGGAGGCTGACTTGTGCCTTAGTTGGGTATAAGTAGGGGGTCTTATGGTGTCTTTATTGATAAAAATCTAGCTTGGAGAAGGGGATGTAGTAGAGGAGAAAAATTTAAAGAGCTAGTAGCCAAGGCTTGGGAAATAAGGAGATTTTCTTGGTGGGCTTAGGAGCACAAGTTTAGATTTTTCTTCGAGGTTTCTACCAGAGTGTGGATTTGGACTAGCAAGGGTTTGGATTGGATCTTGAGGGATCTTGCAAAACTATTAGTTTCTTTGTATTCGATCATAACAAAGAAGGCCTTATAGCCCAACACATTACATGTAATTACTTATTTTATGAATAAAGAGTTATGATTTGGTATCAGATCTTGCATTGTTGTCATGTTTACACACTGTGGTTATTTTTCATGGGGCTAGGACAACTCCTTTGGGGATTCTCTTAGCTTGCACTACATCAAGATTCCTGCATGGTATGGGTGTGATTCAATTTTTTTTCCTCAAAGGGGCATTATGAGTTTGCATGAAAGTTGATTGGTCTCTAAAATGGTATTATGACTTTAGCTTCAAGGATGGATGATTTGTGAGAGGAAAGAAATTCAATCTATAGGCTAAGGATGTGAGGATGGATGTATAAGATGCAAGGATGAAGGAAGGATGAGGGAAGGTTAAGATGTAAGGAGAGGGGAGCACAAGGATTGTACTTCTTCAAGTCCATAGCCTTGTGACAAGTGTCACAGGGGGACTGGATGTGAGAGGATGGTCAAAGTGTAGGGTCAAAGGGAGTTATGAGAGAGAAGGAGTGTGGAAGAGGGATGTAAGAGGCCTTAAAGATCCATTAATGCATGTAAGAGCCTTATATTCCTCTGGAAAACAATTTAAGAAGGATAAGATAGGATTTTGACTTTGCTTTGGCTTAGGACTTCTTAATCCTTGGGTAAAGTTGTGCACATATTTAGGGGTGAGATTAGGGTTATCTTAGGATGAGAATTATAATGCAAGTGGCATGTTAGAGGGATGCAAGTGGGATAGCTTTAATGAGGTGGGTTAATTAGTTGGCTAATTGAGGTTAACATGGGTGAATGGGTTGGGTTTAGCTAATGATAGGGATTTAGGACTAGTTAGAGGTTGGGGATTGATTTAAAATGATTTATTAAACCAAAGGGGATTTTGGAATTAAATTATATATATTTATGTATTTATTTAATTTTATAGGAGAATATGGATTTAATTGATAATTTATACTTTTGGTTGTCATTTGATTTTATCAATTGGGCTATAGTCAATTAACCGAATTAATTAACTAGGGGATGGCATTGATTTAATTAAATATTAAATACTTAATCAATGATGCCTTAGGAGATGTCTAAATGGGATTACTTAAGTGATATAATAAGATTTAGGTGTGTACATTTTTCCCTTCTTTGAGATTGTGTTGGAACAATACTATTTCAAAGATGTTTGAAGATAGACAATACATAAAAGATTTTTGAAGAAACAAAGTTGCCCCAGTCTCAAATAGGAAGAGGAGAGACTAGATTGTTGGATACCCCCTTGAGAAGGCAATACAGAGAGAAGACAAGGCTTGATGACTTCTTGAAAAGTATGAGAATCTGGGGTAAGAGGGAGGACACAGATTGGATAAAGGAGGATTAACAAGGATTGAGACTCTCACTATGGGAGAATGGGACAAAAGAGAAACATATGCACAAGAAAAACCATGGGTGAAGAACTTGAGTTTGGCATGGGGGGTATTGGTTGTTTGAATTGGACCCAGGGATGGTGACAATGGTGGGATGAATGGGTTTTTGGAGGCTATGCATACCTTTGGATAGAGTTGTTGGATCATGATTGTAGGATAGATGGGATTTGATGCTTGGATAGGATGTTGGAAAATGGATTTTGATTTTATAGAATAGAGGGGTGAAGGAATACATTGAAGCTTGAGCATGGGGTGTTCAAATGGGATCACCACCATGTAGTTGAGATATATGAATATTGGAGATATGCCAAGGTTACAATGAACATCAAGGCCTTTTCACCTGTATTACATAGGACTGATTCAAAGCAAACATGCAAGGACTGCCCCAACATCACACATGAATCCTAAAGGAATCAGAGTGGAAATGATACTGGGTAACCCACAAGAAAATAATATTTCTGAAGTGCATCATACAAGCACAAGTGATCACATGTTTGGAATATGCAAGGGTCACATCTAACTCACTCACAAGTAGAAAAGAAGATGAAAAAGACCTGATAAAACCCTTGCTCTCAAATTGCCCCATTTGCAGAACACCATGATAGAAAAGATCATGGAAACCTTAAGGGGAGAACAACCAAATTGCTTATAAAATATAATCAAGAACCAAAATTGAAATCCAGTATCGAAAGAAAGAGTAAATCCATAGAAAATAACCTTTTTCTGAAGAGATTGTTATGACAAGAGATATACGAACCAAGATTAAATGAGAGGAAAGCTATATCCTACAAGGATCTATCAATGGTATCTAGAGTGGTGATGGAATTGAGGCAATCTAAAACTTTAAGGACAATGCTTGGATGACAAAGGATCTCAAATAAGGACTTTTTGAAATGTATAGGTATAGGAATTGCAGATTTGGATTAGACACAAATTTACGTGCAAAGTAGGGATATACACAATGGGACCAAGAGAAGGATAGAATCTAGGATATAATACTGATAGACCAAAGTTTCAAAGTGAGCCCTATCCCTCTATATCCTTCGGGAGACAATGTCACATTTCTCTACAGGCCCCGCCCCACCCCCCTTTATAATATATGGGCCTGGAAAGGGAGAGTATAGTACTACAAGGTGATATTTTGTCAATCAAAGGAAGTCTTAAATAGTTTCTCCTACTGGTTCGTAAGGATGTGTCACTATATAACTTGTGTTCCTACCATCAATCTCAATATTGACCCAACAGAGTGGGATGTAGCGATTACATTACAAAAGCATAGTATGATAGGATAGCAAAATTGATATGAAAAGATCAAGATGAGAATATAGCATAAAAGCTTGGGATGAGTAGATAATGGATAAAAACCTCAGAATGAGGAGATAGAAGAGGGGAAGCTTAAGATGAGGAGATAGTGGGATGGAAATATTAGGAGGAGGATATATTAGAAGGAAAGCTCAGGATGAGGAGACAGTGGATGAAAATATCAAGATGAGAAGATAACGGATAAAAAGCTCAAGATGAGGAGATATGCATATGAAAAGCTTAGGATGAGAAGATAGCAAATAAAAAGATCAGGATGAGGAGGTAGTGGATAAAAAGCTTAGGATGAGGAGATAGTAGATGAAAATATTAGGATGAGGAGAGAGCGGAGATGAAAAGATCAAGATAAGGAGATAGTAGATGAAAAGTTTAAGATGAGGAGATAGTGAAAGAAAAGCTCGAGATGAGAAGATAGTGAAAAATCTCAGGACGAGAAGAGAGCAGATGAAAAGATTAGAATGAAGAGATAGTGGATGAAGAGCTTAGGATGAAAATATATCTGATGAAAATCTTAGGATGAGAAGATATTGAATAAAAATATTAGGATGAAAAGATAGCGAAAAAGCTTAGGATGAGAAGAGAGTGGATGAAAAGAATAGGATGAGGAGATAGTGGATGAAGAGCTCATGATGAAGATATAGTGGGATGGAAAGCTTAGGATGAGGAGATAATGGGATGGAAAACTCAAGATAAGGAGATAGTGGATTGAGAGTGGATTGAGTGATGTGGATGTTAAAAATAGATAAAATTGAGAGGCGTGGGGTGAATCAGTATTCTACAACATTTTCCCCACAACTAGATTTTATTAATTACTTTGCAACATGGATATGAAAGTAAATCAATAATGTTGAATATTAAATAAAACCATACATAGAGATAACTCATAAAACCATTATTTGTTAACTAGGGAAACCTTGGCCAAGGGAAACCCTCCCTAGGGATGGTACCCATAGAATGATTGACTAAACAAAAGAATTTAGCTAAAGATAATGACTCTATTAGGAGTCTATCAAATATATATAGTGTCTTGAGTCCTTGTTGGAGGACTAGGCCTTGTTAAAATCCTCAACCTTGTTAGGAGTTTCTTCAATCCTATTAGGAGTTGGTAGAACAATTACAAATGTATGCAAGAAGAGCCCACTAACCTAACACACAATATACAAATAAGTTTCATCACAAGTATAGATATACATAAAATATTGTCTCACTGAAGCACTTTGCAAATCCTCTAATCATACACCAAATATCACATCATAAAAATCTCATATATCACATATAATTTCTTCATAATAGCTCACATCACATATTCTCTTCTTACTAGCTGCACAAGATATGATCTTTACTTATTGCAAATTATCAAAACTCTTGATCAACAAGTCTTGAAGATTTCACATGCTTGGATAATTATAAATATAACTTGGGGTAAACATATAGGATGTCAGCCCATCATAGTTAATTAATTAATTTGTCACCAAAATAATTCCTTAAGTATTTTTCCTTCCTTTGTTCTCCTTTAACTGATTCTAGAATATAATTAAGATCATAATGCCTTGATCACCATGAATGTCCTAGTTTGCACATGCAAAAATATGCTTAATCATTCATTCATTACCTTTCTCTCTCATCATAATAACTTTAGCATTTGTCCTCCTTAAGAAGACCTAGGTGATTAGGGTTAGGTGTGAATCAACAACTATGATTCATCCATATTGCAGCTTAAACCTTCCCTTTACCTAATTGGGTGCATGTAATACATAGGGATTCCAACTTAAGATTCATCCTTATCATCAAAATATCATAATTCAATCTTTAAGTTGGCTCAAAAATTCTTTACATGGTAGTTTGTGCCTATACAAACAACTATGAAAAAATTGTGTTACTTGGCATTTGAAGTCCCTAGTGCTTGGTACATACTAACTTCAATGCTATCGCTCGAAACATACTGCTTGCTCAAATCCTAAATCACTCAACACATAGTGTCTGCTTGGCACTTGAGTGACTCGGCATATGAGTAACTTGAAACTCACTATTTACCTGGCATGTACTAACTTATCTGTTGTGCTCAACATATGTTACTTGTTCTACATGAACTAAGTCAATGACTTAAGTGTATAGATACACTCACTAGTCAAAACCAATATGAATCTTCCCCTTTGACATGACTATCAAAAATACTTGGTCATACATTAATACTCTTATTCTTATGAGCATAACATAAACTCTTATTTGGCTTCTATACAAAATATCAAAATATCAAAATTTTACAACATGATTTATACCTCAAAATCTTATAACTCCCCCCTGAGCTATTTTGATCTATTCTATATTGTATTCTGTATCAAAATCTTTCTCTTGTTGAGTAGATTTTCTCAATTGCTAACACTCTTTTCTATTTTCTACTTTCTACTCATACTCTCCCTTTCTTTTTCTCCCATTTTTGCTCCCCCATATATCTTACTCCCCCTTTTTGATACTAATGTCAATGGGTTATACACTAATAGTGTATTTGTCCAAAAAGGATTTATGGATGTCAAGAATAATCTTAAGAGTTGCATCTCAATTATCACACACTACTTCCAAAGAATTAATTTGGATGACCACATCGGCAATAAGGTGTACTAAGCCATCTAATGTAAACAAAGTGGGGTCTTTCTTCATAATTATTTTTGCATATCCTAGCTCCTTGTGTAGAAGCTCCATGTGAGGAGTCAATGTTGACTAGATGCTGATCAATTTAGCCCTTTATGTTAGCTTCATCTACATGTAATGTTGCTAACTCACTTTGGGTTTGCAGTAGGTTCCTAAAGTGTTTCTCACTTTGAGTTGGAGTCATGGGCAATTTAACTTTAGATGACTGCATTTGATTTTCCAAGCTCAAGATGTGATTCCTTATCTCCTGTGTGAGTGTAGGATTACATAGTTTGGTATATATAAAGAAAATGTTCTCTAGTACCTTTTTCACACTATCTATCTTAGTTGTCAATGCAACTTGTGCGAGTGAAATCTCACTAGATATTTTCTCATTCACTTTAGTTTGAAATTTTTTCTTACACCATTCTAACAATCTGACATTAGTATCCAGGTCTGTATTACTTACCCTTTCCATTGTGTTGGCCAATTGTTCAATGATTGACTTTGTTTCATCTAGAGTAGGTAGACTGAATGCATCTAAGAAAATGTCTTTGATATCAGTCAAAGCTTTCTTTTGCCTATGCTCCCTTCTGAGTAGTTCTTGATGTTTCTTTCTTGCTAGGGCCTCTTGAAGTATACCCATCTACTCAATTGTTATTGATGAATAGTCAAACTTAAGAAAAAAAATTTCTTCATCTAGGCTAACATCTCCATAAGTTATTGTATCTTCTGCCTTAGATGAGCTAGGAGTCGAAACTGAGAATTGCAAGGGTGTTGGATCTTTGCTCAACCTTTGAATAGTTTTCTTGGAAGGAGTTTCATATTCTAGTTATGTTACTAGTGCTTGTATTGTGTCTAGCTCCTTTGGCTTGGATGTTAATTTTGTCTCTTCAGGCTTGTCCTTTTCTACCTTTTTGATTACAATTGTACCTTGAATTTGTGTTGGAGGTGTAGATACATCTACTTGGCCTATTTGACTTGGTGTCCCATCATTAACTTGTGTTTCAGCCTTATCTTCTCCAACTATCTTACCCTTGTCTTTTTTAGGTTCTTGAACATTTTGTGAGACTGGAGTGCTTTCAATGGGTGTACTGATAATGCATCCTATTGTCTCATTCCTTTGATATACAACTAAGTGTGGCAAAGGTTGTACACTTGTGACTTGAGGAGTGAATGTAGTTGTTTCTTGTGTTTCACTTCCTCCCCTGTAGTCATAGAATCCGAATTCTAAATTTCATCAATACTTACCTATAAGAAAGGATTGTCACATAATTTAGCATGTAGTGTGGATTGGTCAAGTATCCCTTTCAAATCTTCCTCTTTAGGGGATTGGTGTTCTTAGCAGTCAAATTACAAACATCCTTTACTGTAATAGTTTTAGAACTTACACTTATTACTTGTGGAGGATTAACACTCGACACTTGTGTACCTTGTACACTTTGATCTAGTTGCTGATCTTCCTCAGCTATTGCCTAATCATCAATATTCATATAAGAGCCTCCCTCAACTATGCCTTCTTCATTTTTATCCTATTCATTATATTCTACCTCAATAGGTTCTTTTTCACCTTCTTTGACTATGGCTAGCCCATATGTGAGTTTCCACATCTGTGTGGTCTTCTTTACAACATCCTCTATGTTGTTATGTAATATGCTAAATGCCCTATATTTAGGTACAAATATCATAGCATATTTCTTTATGGCTTTAGAAATTTGTGCCTTGCTAATTTGTGGCATAACTTGAGCAAGGGCTCTCTTCCTAATCTGCTTCTCTAAGTCTAAACAATAATGCCATTTCTACTCAACTCTATCATATAGACTCTTAGATATTGAGTTCGCAATTTCTAGAGGGGTTTTCTTGAATGTAGCCATCATGGCATATATTAACTCCTCTACTTGATTCTTCTCAATCTTTCTAAGGTTATCAAATTCAATGTAAGAGAAACTTGACAAATCAACATTGTTTCTAATGTTCTCACATAAATTATCTAGGTACAAGGAGGGACTATGACTCACCACTTGGAATTAGTTGTTTTCATCGGATTCAATCTTCTCCTCATTAGATTAAAAATGAGCAACATACTTTCTTCTTGGCCTTTTATATGGTCCACCATCTTTCTCTTTAGGCTTGGCTACCTCTTTAGCCTTATATGCAGTGAGTCTTGTGCTAGCCCTTGTCGTAGGTGTTGTTGGTTTGGGCTGACTTGGTTTTGCAACCTTCTTTGGTTTTGTCACTGCAGGTGTCTTTGCATTCCTTTTCTTCTTATCTATAGGAGTAGGTTCTTCCTTAGCTTCTTCTCCCTTGGCACCATCTATAACTTCTATCTCCTCTTCTTGCTAATCCTCTCCTTGACCTTGTGTTGGAGCCAGTGGTTCTTGAGCCTATGTTTCTTCTTCTTCTACATCTTCTTCTTCTTCCCCTTCCTTAGCTCCTTCACCAAATTTTTCTTTTAGTTTCTTCACCAATTTGGTCTTCTTTCTAATTACAGAGGTAGTCTTCAAATCCATAGTGATTTTAGATTTGGCCAGTTCATAGTTACCAAATGCTTTGGCTTTTTTGTCCACTTTTTCTACAAGTAATGTTGTGATTGCAGTAGAAGCCTCATCAACATTTATCTCATATCTGAATGGCCTTAACCATCTCACTCTAGGAATTTTTTCTTGAATATATGTATGATTAGTGTCAACTAGGAAGCAAACATCATCATAATGTTTTTCCACTAGTGAGACTAGTATCCTTAATCTCTTCTTCATAGATTGTTTGAAATCTTCAAAATAACTAGTCATTACTAAGTCAAAGTTGTTGCCTAATTGTTCAATGAATTCTGTACTACAATTGATATATTTTTATTCCATGTAACCTTGCAAAATTTAGGAAATGTATCATGCACATAGAAGAAAATACATACCAAAATAGATCCAAATTTGCACTGAGTAGTCTTTGTTTTCCTTATTGCTCCTAGGTTTTCAATCAATTGCTACAACTGCAACTTGACAAGATCATAAGTATGATATTTCTTCACAATTTTATAGCTCATGTGCACTGTAATGCAAGTTACACTATTTAATCTTCTTGATTTATAAAACTCGTGTGCTATTACCTTCACTGCATAAGCTATTAGGGGATCTATGATTGTATCAATTGTCATTCCCCTTTTGCTCCACACAGCCCCTATATTCTTTCCAATAACTGCTTTTGACTCACTTCTCATAGTCTTTTCCCTATCTAAGGTTGGATACCCTATTACCCTATGAATAATTTTCTTTGTGATCTTAGCTGGCCCATTATCTAACCATATTGAGCTGTCATGAATTCCATTTAAGACAATCCTTATCCACTCAGTTTTGAAGACATTTGGAAAATTTAGGGCATGAGTTAACCCTTTCTTCTCAATAATTTTCTATTCTAGCTTCAATGCTCCACTTTTACATAATCATTCACACTCTTATTTGATTTCCATGTCACCTATGCTACCAATATTGTAGGTATAGCAATTCCTGACATCTTGTATCATTAAGACTCAAAGTGGTATCATAGATAATGCATGAGAGGGATTTTGTTTATACGCTTGTGTGCTAGAAAATGTGACCTGTTGGGAGCACGAATCAACAAACAAACATTAGTTAAAAACCTCAAATATGCATCAAAGACTCATCAAAATGAAAGAACATTAGCTAACTAATGCTTACTTGAGTTTTTCATCTCTAAGAAGCCAAAAAACCAAATCCTCTAGCCACCTCTATAGCTCAACAAGGGCACCCATGAGAGGCCTTGTTGGTGTGTTAAGATGGGGGGTATGTTTGGTGTGCTCTCCCAAACACAACAATGTAGTGAATCTCTTGAGTGGATGTGAAAAGATGTGAATAATGATGAAATATGAACCTAAGCTACATGGAATGAAGAACACCTCAAGAAATGGCTATGGAGAAAGCCATACTTGAATGTATTCAATGATGATGATATGAAATGCAATAAAGAAAGCTAACCAAGTATGCAAGCTAGACTAATATGTAAATGCAATAGAAGTGAGAATGCACAAGTAAACTAGATGAACAATGCAAATAAAAAGCTAAACCAGATACCAAATGGTTAGTATTCATCTAAAAATCACCATGAAAACTACCATGAAAGCTACTATGAAAACTCAAATTAGTATGCAAACTCAACTAAAAACTTAAATCTCAAACCAACATGATATTAATGAAATAATGAGAGATGCAAATGCTTGAGACAAGGCCTCTATTTATAGGCTTGAGGGAGGGCTTGGTGAGGTGGCATCCATGTAGATGCCACATAAGGTGACATGCAAGCCATGCAAATGGTCAAGAATTCAAAGCTTGCTCACACATGTGTGAGCAAACTTGAGAAGAAGAGTGAGAGATAAGAGTGCAAAGGGGAGTGTGTAGGCATGCCATCTCACACGTGTGAGCACACTCTTAGGCTAATGAGGGGGATTAGGAAGGAGACTAAGAATGATTAAGTGGGATTAGAGAAGAAGTAGGCTTAAGAGGATGAAAATGAAGGTTATAGGGTAGGCTCTAGGTTAGGCCTATGATTAAATTAAATGAAATTTAATTTAAACATGAGTTTAGAGGAATTAATAGGATGGAGGGATTTAAATAAATAGAATTTATTTAAAAGGAGAATTCATGGAGGGATCATGTATTAAATAAATTTTACACATTAGGGGTTGGGGGTATTTAAATTAAATTTAAATACACTAGGCAAGCGAACTTATTTAATTAAATAAATTTAATTAAATAGGTAGAAGAATATGAAAAACATAATTAATTAATAAATGATTAATTATAATGTCAAGGGCAATATTAAATAAATTAATATAGTCTTTAAGACAACTTTAAGTGTCTACAACGCTGTCTGGAATAGCCTTGAAAATAGGTTGTTTTATCTCATTACTAATTAAATAAACACTTAAAACCTCTTTTCCCTCTACACATTTCACTTTTGAAGAGCTAGATGCCATCACATAAATATAGGGTTTATGAATTTCAAAACTGTGTAACTTGGCACACGATAAGTACCTTACAAATCCTAATGAAATGGTGTCGAATAGTCATTCAAATCTCCTACAAATGCTTTAGATGGTGCTCTCCAGATCACCTTTATCTCTTCATCTTCTCTCTTAATTTCAAATGATGTTAAATGAGCAAAAATTGATCAAATAATCCATAAAACACTACAATTAATGCAAAGCACTTACATAGCTGTAAGCTTGACAATAATTGATTTTTGGCTCACTCAGAATCCACATGTCTTTCCATTCACTCAATAACCATTACAAGCTTGGCATCCATTAAAATTTCACTCAACAACCATAAGATACTTTTCATGCTTCCCCGCAATAATACGAAAAAGATGACAACACTTAAAGATTTTTCCTTGATTTCTAATAACAAATTGCACCTTTATGCATGCTTATGTAATCTTTTCAGAACTAAATCTTTAGAATTGATGTATGGTATAACTTTTAAATATTAGTCCCACATACCTCTTGATTGGTTATTTTGATGAGGTGTGCTCACCTGACCCATTGGGTGAAGTGATCCCATCTGCACTTGATGTGTTACAATACTCCTCTCTTCCATGTCTTGTTCATCTCATCTTTGAAATTTTCAATATTTTCCTTGCCTTTGGCTTTGTTGAGCTCACAACTTGGTGCCTTTGACCTTGTTGGACAATATTGATTGATGTGACTAGTCTTTGAACAACTAAAACATGTTATTTGACTCAACCACCTTTTTTAGTCACTCCTGAAGTGTGTTCTATTACAATTCTCAAGAATATGTCCATACTCTTGGCAATAATGACAACTATAACTTGTATTATAATCCCAATTATAAAAATTTTCATTTTTCTTTACCTTTGTTTGCTTGTTTGATGACCAAATGGATTTGGATCTGCACTCAAAAGCTCTATGTCCATACTTCTAGTAGTTGTAACAATATCCTTGAAATCTTTGATTGTGCATGATCTTGGTTCTACATTCATGTGCTTGATGACCTTTTTTGTTGCACTTATGACAGTGACCCATGCTCTTGTGCTTGACAATCTGATTTACAGTCTTGCCCCTACACACATTAGTAGTATGTCCTTTCTTACCACAATTATGAAAAGTAGGTTTTGAGTTCTTATCTTTGATATTTGTTTCTTCAACACTTTTGGATGACACACAAAGATAAAATCACCAAAAGACCTTATGACCAAGTAGTCATTCAGTCCATAGTTCTTGCCATGAACTTGATTTTGATAGTGAAATTTGTTAAGCTTGTCTAGGAAGGATTCATCGTATAAGGAAAAATTTGATTTTTTGATTGAATTGTATTGAAATTTTTGTGATTGGTCACTAGAATTATTGTGAAAGGAACAATGTTCTTAAATCATTTAGTCTAAGTGTGAATTTTTGTAAGTTTGTTTGCAATCACTACTTGATAAGCTCAGTTTGATGGGTTGAAGTTCAGTGTCATGAGATTAGATGATGAAATAGAAGAATTGGGATAAGATATGATAAGATAATGGATGAATTGAATTGGAATGAAAGGGGAATGCAAGAGAGAAAGTGATAAATGGTCGATAGAGGAAAGTGTGTTTAATGGAAGATTAGAAAGTTGATCAAGGTATATGCAAATCGATGGAAAAATCAAACAATTGATGATGGAAATGATTTGAATGAAATGATTAGAAGAAGGGAATATTGAATGGATTGGAGGAAGTAAAAAATGATGGAAGGTAGAATGGATTAGAACCAATGACAAGGGATAACCAGGGGATGGTAAATGGAGGAAAAACAACATGAGTTGGTGGATGAAAGGAATGGTGAAAGGATGTGAGGGAAAATGCGGAGCCAAGGACCATGTTTCGAAGGAGTCCAAATGCCCCATACCAAGGATAGGAAACTGGAAGAAAACATGGTGGGAAAGGATGCATGAAAATGGAAAGATGGTGTGAAGGCTAATGTAGGGAGGAAGAGAAGGCATGTGCTCTACCAAAGCATTTATGAACATTTTGGTATTGTGCCTCTAATAGTGATCATGAGCATGGGTATGAAAGGGGAATGAATAAGAGATATGGGAGGGAGGGTATGGAAAAGGGAGAATGATATGGAGGGTATGGAAAAGGGATAATGATATGAAGAGGATGGATGAAATGTGGGATATGAAGTGGAGGAATGATATAGGATAACCAAGACCAAAGAAATATGAAAGGAGGATGGAAGTATGTAGGAGTATGGATGGAAAATGGATGAACATGACAAGGACTATGGGATGCAAGATATGGATAGCATGTCAAGATCAAAGATGTGAAAGGATGATGGAAGTATGTAGGAGAATGTATGGATAATGAGAAAGGGACATGGAAAGTGCATATGGATGAATGAAAGGAAAGCGAAAGTCAAGATCAAAGATGGAAAAGGATGATGAATGGTAGATGGAAGTATGGAAGATATGTAAGGCAGAGTAGTATGGATGGAGCTTGCACCCAGTGTAGAGTGCAAGGGGAGGAGGAAAAGTGAATGGATGGATAAGTGGAAGTTGAAGACATGGGATAAAAAGGGAGGAATCAAGAATCTAGATATATCAATGGGATCCCTTGATATCTTTTCCTTTTTTCTTTGTTATTTTCAAGGAAGTTTTACTATTTGCTCATAGATGTTGGAAGGGTAGTGAAAAGAAGGATGAAGTGGATTGGGGAATGGAGGTCAAGGACTTATGAAAAGGTTTATATTAAGGGGGTGGAGTGGGTGGGAGGAAGACATGGTTGATGGATGCTAGGTTGGAAGACTTGCGAATGGGTGGATGAAGAAGGCAGAAAGATCATCATTGGCACACATCTTGAAGGGTGATGGAAAGGAGGAAATTGTGGAGGATATGTAGGAGAAAGTTTGGATTTTGGGATATAGGGACCCAAAATGGATGAAGGAGATGATGGATTTGGGTATATAAGGACTCAAAATGGATTTGGAAAATGGAAGTTTGGATGATTTAGGAATGAGGGAAGCCATTGGATTAACAAAATTTGATGTCATTTTGAATCTTTCTTTGAGATTCATTGTTACATTAAGTAGCTTTGGATTCCACAGAATTTTGCATTTTTGGTTTTGAGCCTTTGTGGCCTTTTGATTTTTCTTTAGATCATATTTTTCTTTTCTTAGACATGTCTTTAAGAGGGGACATGTTAATCCTTGGGCTTTTGCGAATTGTTGGCTTTATTCACTTTTTCTTTAGCATCCAAATTGCTTCCATTGGCCATGGTATGGGTGCATGAAGATAAATGGGGTGGAAAGCATATGGATGAGGAATGTTGGAAGGAATTCAAGGATGTGTGCCTTTGTTGATCTTTACTAGGAGTATGAGGGGATGAAGTGGAAAACATGGATATGGTGGATGGAGGTACGTAAGGACCCAAAATGGAAAGAAGAGATGAAGGGTTTGGCAGTGGAACATAAGGACCTAGAATGGATGGAAGTGAGGAAGGAATAGGGATATGGAGTGGAGGGAATGGAACCATGAGATGGAGTGATTTGATCTTGAAATGGAGGAGTATTAGTGGATGGAGTGGAAGGAACCTCTTCATGAAGTGGAGGATCTATGGAGGCTAACTTGTAAGATGGAGTGGAAGCAATAATGTGCGTGGTACATGGAATGCCTTGATCTTGATTAGGAAGTGGATCATGAGATGGACTAAGAGGGATAAATGGATCTTCAGGGATAAGGGAACGATGGGATGAATAAATGCTCAGATCTAGAGAGGAATCTATAATGACATGCTTTAGAGGAAGGTCCTGAGATGGAATTGGGGGTATGGCTTTGGGTGATTGGCTCTCTTTATTTTGTATTTTACGCTTAGCCAAGAATGATGAGAAATATCCCTTACAAGGTGGGGATGATGTTTTTGGAGGATTAGGATTGTGTGAAGGTGGAACTATGGGTAGGGGATTGCATGGAGGGTTGGGGTTGGATGGGACACGAGGTCTATGGTCTTTGAAACATGGGGGAAGAGGACCCATGCCATGGAAGGTGGACTTTTTCTATTGACTTGCTAAGACATAATTCTTTAGTTGCTCCATTTCCATGGAAAGGGTATTTGTGTTCGAGGAATTGTGTGGGCTATGAATGGAATCATATGTAGGTGAAGGATAATGAGGTGGATTTCCCTTGTCAAAGGTAGAAGAATAATGAACATGAGATGGATGAGAGTTGGGTATGAAATGTTGAGGATGAATTTGATATGCAGGGTAAATAGGAGGTAGAACTTGATATTGTCTTTAAAGATTGTCAACCATTTGATTAAGAAAATTCTGATCCATAGATGTTAGAGGAAGGTGATGAAAGATTTGATGATGGATGGAATATGGACTTGGGACTAGGAGTGATTTCATACTTTATGTTGATTTAAATTGAATTTGACTTGACATGGATTTGATTGAATTTGATATTGATTGGATTAGGGTTTGATTTGATTTGATAAAACAACCTTATGATATTGCAAACAAGTGAAAGTGGGATTTGAATTAAAGTCCAATGTTTGTGACAATGCTCCTATGTCCAAAGTAGAAGATGTGATGCAAAGTTGAATTAGAAGAAGACATGAATGAATGGAATTAGAAAGATTGATTATGGAGGAAGATGTAAATGGATTGAATTAAGAATTGATTAGAAATGACTAAATTTGACAAGGGATTGGATTAAGAATCATGAAGATGAATCATTGAATAAGGGAATTGGATCTTGATGTGGATTATGAACCATGATTAGGATGAAGATTATGGATTTGATTGAATGATTAAGAAAATGAGGAAATGATTTGGATGAATAGAGATGATTAAGGTTTTGAGGAAAGATTTGAAAGATTAAGAATGTGATTAAGACAAGAGATGTATGAGGGTGATGATTGTGATGGAAAGAGGAAGTGATGTGGAATTGATGTGGAGAACTTGACTAAGAGGACTTAAACTAAGACTTGTTTTTGTTTTTTTTGAAATTTTTTTATTTTTTTGGATTTTTAAACTTTTACGATGTTTTTGGAGTTTTAAGTTTTATGATTTTTTTGGGTTTTTCAAATTTGGAATGCAAAATCAAAAAAGGAAATGTATATAAGACAAGTTTTGATGGTGTTTGTCCCCTTCGAATGGGGAGGTTTTTGAACATTCAAGCACATAGAACACACCAAAAATCCTATAAGGATTTGACTAGGATATACAAGGATCAGCTAGAGGGCATCCTCAATATACACAAGGTATGTGAGGCTCAAATCTATAGATGAAAGAAAATAATGCCACATAGTTAGGGGGAGATGGTAACCCAAATCTCCTCCTTCACTTCCCAAAGGTATAAAGTTCTTTGGGGCTTAGCCAAGAGTGACAAGTTTTTGCTTCCAAGAGAGGTGTCTTTCAATTCACCTCTTGATATTTATACTCTGCCAGAACACTAGAGTTGAGGTCGTCCCAAGGGGTGATGAAATCCCCAAGCAGGCCTCCTAAAAAATGAAAAACAAGACCACTTATTTCTTGTGCACCCAAGATCACCCAAAGGCGCAAGGGAAGAGAATACATAAGTGGCCTTGGGGTTTAAAAGACACTTGTTCTTTCCCAATGAAACTTTAGGTTTTGTAATCTACTTGAAGACATGTGTTTAAAGCATACAATGTTCTTTCCAACTTGAAATCACCGTCAACATAAATAAAAGTGCAGATTCGTCAATAAGAAAGTAAATCAAGCATGTACATAAGAAAGTTCAACAAAGAAAGAATCAAATTCTCTTTAGGCATTCAAGATTGAGTGAATGTGAATTCATTTTAAGCACCAATTCCAAATATTTTCTAGCCTAAGCGTTCATGTCAATTTCCTTAAGGCATTCAAGAGTGTGTGAATTCATTTTAAGCACCGAATCCAAATGTTCATTGCCATGTTCTTTGATCCTTAAGCATTCAAGATTTGATGAGATTTATTTTAAACCCAAATCGAAATGTGTATCATAAAATTGTTCTTTGACCTTTATGCATTCAAGAGTGTGTTTGGTTTATCCAATTAAGTGCAACATTCATTCAAAGAAAATTGTTTAAGCATCCAAGTTCATTCTCAAAAGCAATAACATATTAAGAAAAACCTACAAGAAAACATGATTAGGTGTTTCTAAAATGTTCCAATCAGCAAGAAAAAACAAATTTGATTAGCCTCACAAGAAAAACTCCAAAATGAAGGCTTTACTATGGGAAAATTTATTTTAACTTTTTTTTGTTATTTTTTCTATACGTGAATAAGCTTAGAATGGCCTCAATCCAACAAAACCACCAAAAGTCAAAATTTGATTTATACTCTTTTAAAAAAAAAAAAAAAAAAAAAAAAAAATTGTAGACGACAAAATGCAGGTAGAGATGATAGAATAATGCAGATGACAAAACTGAAACTCACCAAAAAATCATAGACGACAAAACTAAAACTTGCCAAAAAATCGCAGACACCAAAATAGTGAGTCGCTAAGAAAATGCATATGAAAAATTATTATGCACAGACAATAATATGGAAAATGCAGATGACAGAACAAAAAACTAAAAAAAATGATAATTTTTGCGAGTTGAGAGGAGATGCCAATCTGCGCAGATGCTGGTCTATGCAGACACCAATTTGTGTAGATGATGGTTCACAAATGCCACTACGTCTAGCGTAGATGACAATGTGCAAATTTTGCCAAGAAATTATAGTTTCTTAACAAATTTTTGAAAAGAAAACTAAGAAATGGGTCCCACCGAGCGTGCCAAAATGTGTGCTAGAAAATGTGACCTAATAGGAACACAAATCAACAAACAAACATTAGTTAAAAACCTCAAATATGCATCAAAGACTCATCAAAATGAAAGAACATTAGCTAACTAATGCTTGTTTAAATTTTGCAACTCTAAGCAGCCAACAAACCAAATCCTCTAGCCACCTTTACAGCTCAACAAGGGCACCCATGAGAGGCCTTATTAGTGTGTTAAGATGGGGGGTATGTTTGGTGTGCTCTCCCAAACACAACAATGTAGTGAATCTCTTGAGTGGATGTGAAAAGATGTGAATAATGATGAAATATGCACCTAAGCTACATGGAATGAAGAACACCTCAAGAAATGGCTATGGAGAAAGCCATACTTGAAGGTATTCAATGATGATGATATGAAATGCAATAAAGAAAGCTAACCAAGTATGCAAGCTACACTAATATGTAAATGCAATGGAAGTGAGAATGCACAAGTAAACTAGATAAACAATGAAAATGAAAAGCTAAACCAGCTACCAAAAGGTTAGTATGCATCTAAAAATCACCATGAAAACTCAAATTAGTATGCAAACTCAACTAAAAATTTGAATCTCAAACCAACATGATAACAATGCAATAATGAGAGATGCAAATGCTTGAGACAAGGCCTCTATTTATAGGCTTGAGGGAGGGCTTGGTGAGGTGGCATCCATGTAGATGCCACATAAAGTGACATGCAAGCCATGCAAATGGTCAAGAATTCAAAGTGTGTGAGCAAATTTGAGAAGAAGAGTGAGAGACAAGAGTGCAAAGGGGAGTGTGTAGGCATGCCATCTCACACGTGTGAGCGCACTCTTAGGCTAATGAGGGGGATTAGGAAGGAGATTAAGAATGATTAAGTGAGATTAGAGAAGAAGTAGGCTTAAGAGGATGAAAATGATGGTTATAGGCTAGGCTCTAGATTAGGCTTAAGATTAAATTAAATGAAATTTAATTTAATCATGGGTTTAAAGGAATTAATAGGATGGAGGGATTTAAATAAATAGAATTTATTTAAAAGGGTAATTCATGGAGGGATCATGTATTAAATAAATTTAACACATTAGGGGGGGTATTTAAATTAAATTTAAATACACTAGGCAAGGGAACTTATTTAATTAAATTTATTTAATTAAATAGGTAGAAGAATATGACAAATATAATTAATTAATAAATGATTAATTATAATGTCAAGGGCAATATTAAATAAATTAATATAGTCTTTAGGACAATTTTAAGTGTCTACAATGTTGTCTAGAATAGCCTTGAAAATAGGTTGTTTTATCTCATTACTAATTAACTAAACACTTAAAACCTCTTTTCCCTCTACACATTTCACTTTTGAAGAACTAGATGCCATCACATAAATCTAGGGTTTATGAATTTTGAAACTGTGTAACTTGGCACAAGATAAGTACCTTACAAATCCTAATGAAATGGTGTCAAATAGTCATTCAAATCTCCTACAAATGCTTCAGATGTTGCTCTCCAGATCACCTTTATCTCTTCATCTTCTCTCTTAATTTCAAATGATGTTAAATGAGAAAAAATTGATCGCATAGCCCATAAAACACTACAATTAATGCGAAGCACTTACATAGCTATAAGCTCGACATTAATTGATTTCTGGCTCACTCAGCATCCACATGTCTTTCCATTCACTCAATAACAATTACAAGCTTGGCATCCATTAAAATTTCACTCAACAACCATAAGATACTTTTCATGCTTCTCCGCAATAATACGAAAAAGATGACAAAACTTAAAGATTTTTCCTTGATTTCTAATAACACTTTGCATCTTTATGCATGCATATGTAATCTTTTCAAAACTAAATCCTTAGAATTGATGTATGGTATAACTTTTAAATATCAGTCCCACATACCTCTTGATTGCTTAGTTTGATGAGGTGTGATCACCTGACCCATTGGGTGAAGTGATCCCATGTTCACTTGATGTATTACAATCCTCCTTTCTCTTCCATGTCTTGTTCATCTCATCTTTGAAATTTTCAATATTTGCCTTGCCTTTGGCTTTGTTGAACTCACAACTTGGTGCCTTTGACCTTGTTGGACAATATTGATTGATGTGACCAGTCTTTGAACAACTAAAATATGTTATTTGACTCAACCACCTTTTTTAGTCACTCTTGAAGTGTGTTCTAATACAATTCTCAAGAATATGTCCATACTCTTGGCAATAGTGACAACTATACCTTGTATTATAATCCCAATTATAAAATTTTCCATTTTTCTTTACCTTTGTTTGCTTGTTTGATGACCAAATGGATTTGGATCTACACTCAAAAGCTTTATGTCCATACTTCTAGTAGTTATAACAATATCCTTCAAATCTTTGAGTGTGCATGATCTTGGTTCTGCATTCATGTGCTTGATGACCTTATTTGTTGCACTTATGATAGTGACCCATGCTCTTGTGCTTGACAATCTGATTTACAACCTTGCCCCTGCACACATTAGTAATATGTCCTTTCTTAGCACAATTATGAAAAGTAGGTTTTGAGTTCTTATCTTTGTTATTTCTTTCTTCAACACTTTTGGATGATTCTCCTTCTTCAGTACTTGTGTATCCTAGTCTAGATGTATCATTGTTAGATTGAGGAGATCTCATAAATTGTTCAAAGTTCTTGATAGCTTCATTTGGTTTATCGAAACTTGCAGCAAAATCCTTTTCTCTCTTTAGGTCATTACTCAACTATTCATTCTACAACTTCATTGTTGTTATCTCAATGTCCTTGCCATTCAGTTCATGGTTGGCATTCATCATTTGACCCAAGGTTTATAATTGAATGTTAGCCATCCTAGTTACCTCTGATGATTTCTCTTCTAGTCTATTGGTCAAAACTCTTTTGTCATCTTTAATCATGGATTTTTCTTCCATAGCTTTCTTTTTTTGTTTGGTCACCTCACATAGTAATATGGCTTGTGATTCTTGTTCTATCTTGAGATTTCTTATTTCTTTAGCTAGGGTTCTATTCTTTTCCATTAGACCTACAACTACTCAATCAAATTCATTAGAATTTCCATTTACAACTAGCTTAGTAGTGTCCATCTCTTGGTATTGTGTGTCATTTTCCTCAATATAAATTTGATTCCTTCTTCTCAATGATTTCTTTAGATCATCTCTTACTTTATTCAACTGATGTAGAATGAGTTGTATTTTAATTTCCTAATTCTCAATGATCTTTCCCAACTTATAGACTTCCATTTTCAAGATCTTTCCTCAAAGTTTCAAGGCTTCACTTTCAGAGAACTAGGCTCTGCTACCAATTGTTGGAATTACGATAGGAAAGGTAAGCTTCTGAGTGGGGGGTGGGGGGGGGGGGTGTGTGAATCAGATGTTTAAACTTTGACCCATTAAATATTCACCACACATCCATCTCACATATTCAATAAGTAATTTGAAATAACATGCAAAACTTATACATCTAAAGCATGTAAATAAGTAAGCATTCACATATATGACACATGATATGATTACCCAAAAACCCTCCAATGAGAAGGCAAAATTGGGGTGGGGATGACACCCACAAATCTTCACTATTGTAATAATAAAGTATATCGAATGGAGGTTACAATGTTTGATCATGAACCATGATCTACCTTATGAAAGGTCTACCATGTTAAAGGCTTACAAAGACTATTAGGTCTCACCCTATTAGAGGATTTCAACACCCTGTTAAAAGTGTGCCTGATTAAAGGACTTCAACTCACAATTAAGTAAGCACCTTGTTAGAGGATTTATATACAGCTTGTTAGGACTACTCTATTAAGATATTTAACTGATTCACCTGTTAGAATGTCTCAACAATGATTTTTTGGTTAGCACTCTGATGCTTGATGATAGATCACCTCTATTTTATTATGTACTTGATCCTTTGTGATTAGAAGTCCCTCTATTGTTTACTATTTCCTTCCTTTGTTCTCCTTTAACTAGTTCCACAATACAATTCAGATCATAATGCCTTGATCACCATGAATGTCCTAGTTTGCACATGCAAAGCTCTCCTTGATCATATTCATTCCCTTTCTCACACGTCATAATAACTTTAAGGTTTTTCCTTCTTAAGAAGAGCTAGGTAACTTAGGTTTAGGTATGAATCAATAACTATGATTCATCCATATTTCTACTTAAACCTTCCCTTTACCTAATTAGGTGCATGTAATACATAGGGATTCCAACTTAAGATTCATCCTTATCATCAAAATATCATAATTCAATCGTTAAATTGGCTAAAAAATGTTTTACATAGTGGTTTTTGCCAATACAAACAACTATGACAAAACCAACATCTGAAGTCCCTAGTGCTCAGAACATACTAACTTCAATGCTATCACTTAACATCTAAATAACTCAAGATGCATTGCTTTCTTGGCTCCTGAATCTCTTGGCACCTACTGTCTACTCAACACTTGAGCGACTCGAAAAATGAGTGACTTGACACTCACTTTTTACTTAGCATGTACTAACTTATATGTTGTGGTCATTATTTGTTACTTGTTTGACATGGACTAAGTAAATGAATTAAGTGTATAAACACTCACTAGTCAAAACTAATCTAAGATTAACAACCCAAAACCCTCCAAGGTGGAGCTAAATCTTGGGTGGGGATAACACCCACAAATCTTCACTATTGTAGTAACAAAGTTTTCCTATTAGGGCTAAAAATGTGATCACTTCTGATGATATATCATGTGAGGCATCTACCCTACTAAGATCTACATGACTTTTAGGTCTACCTTGATTAAAGGATTCAAAACTTAAAATGAAGTAAGCACTATGTTAGGAGATTTGACTAGGCCATTTATGACTACTCTATTAAGAGATTTACCTTGATTTTCTTATTAGGATGTATCCATACATGATTATTTAGTTTACATTCACAATGCTCATTATGGATCTTTTCTTTCCATTCTATAATCTAATCTCCTATCTCATATATCTTTTCTCTTCTCTTCATTGCTTCACTTAGTCAATATAATCTATTACTTCAGAACTTCACTTGTAGCCTCCAAAATACAATTCCTTTGCATATACATTCACAACACTTCACATCATTACCAAATAGGGTTTGGACCTACCCTAAAATAGACATGTATAGAGTCTTCTAGAATATAACCAATGATATGGATGTTTCCATTTTTGTGTCTTGATTTGATTGGCTAACTTTCTATCATAGAGATCAGTGATCCATACAAAAATGCATAACACAATCTATAACAAAATCTAAAATCATTAAATGTCATTTACATGTCAGCCCAAAATAGTTTACATCATATTTTGTGTGATTCAAAACATTCATGTTCAAATAGTGTTACTTGACACATATAGTTTTTGATGCTCAGTCATAACCATTCTACTGACTGATGCTCACTCTCAAATAGATCATATCCTTCTGTATGACTTGACATATATTCACTCTGATTTACTAGATGTTAATTGTACTCAACTTCCATAAGGATACTCAAAGATAATCTATATACTTTCTCAGCTCTTATAGAGCTTGACATAAACAAGATTATTTACAAGTCTTACAAATGCATAACTTGACCTATATAGAGTTACTCGATTGTAGTGATGACAACCCAACTCAACCTTCTATATGACTAAGTGTTTGACACTAAAAGACAACAAAATGATAAAGATTAGAAATATCCCCATTTGACATTAATGGAAAAAATACTTTATCATGATTACATCATTATGGTACAATAAAAAATATGACAGAATTCCCCTCGTGTCTATGAATTAGTCCATATAGGACTACAATTTTTTTTACAACTTACTCATGTATATAATACATATTTTACATGAATCAAATAGTCTAATGTAGGTTTGTCATACATTTGATCTATGCTCAATTGGTCATTTATTCTTTGAGTGATATCATTTTTATGTTTCTTCTTTCATATTTTCTTCTATCCTCCTTAATTTTGCCACTTGTATCTATTGATGGGGTTCAGAGGATGGAATCAAACCATACTGATCAGTAAATGGCTTGTGAATTTGTGTGATCATGGCAAGAACATGATCCCATGTGGGTCTAACTGATTCCAAAACTTATATCTTGATCTCCAAATTTGCAACCAAGTCAATCAAGCTATTAGTAGTATAAAGATTATGATTTGATTTTACTATATCCTTTGTTGAAGTTAACTCACATTGCATCACCTCCAAATTAGGTATTAACATAGACTAGATGGAGGTGAATTTATTCCTCATTCAGTTATCTACTGTATGTAGCTTGGCTAGCCTCCCTTATGTAAACAATAGTTTGTTGTAATGCATTGAACTTGATCTAGTAGTTGAGAAATAGAGTTACTTGATGATTTTAAACCACCCTCAATCTTCTAAATACTAGCTTAGCATTCATTTGTGAATCTGGGCACATCACAAAGAGTATTGCATAGATCTCGTATTTTCTTCACTAGTTCTTCAAGATTCTATATGTATGCCTTTAGTTCAACATTCCTCAATGCAATTACATTAGATACCTTTTCAAGTACAATCTTTTCAAACTTCTTTTTTGACCAGACCATTAGTTTTTCATTTGTCTCTATATCCTCAATGTTTACCTTTTCAATAATTTGCACTAACTAAGAGATAATAGGAGTGTATTCATCAATATGATGAATATCAAAGGTATTAAAAAAATATCTTTTATATCATACAAAACTTTCCTTTGTTGTTTTTCTCTCCTCATTTCTTCTTGCCTTTTCTTTTTTGCAAGATATCTTGCAAGATAACTATCCACTCAAATGAGAGGTTCCTCAAATGTCAATCTAGTAATTCAATAACTTCATCCAATATAATATATTTACTTGGAGAAATCAAAATTTTCTTCTTCCCTTTTCTCTTTTTAGGCATGTTGTTTCTTGACATAGCTAAGGCTAGAGTGGGTGAAGGGGTTTCACTCCTCATTTTATCTTGAGCATCAGTGCCAGAGGCAACAACAATAGCAATTGGCATCTTTTGTATTGTAGGGACTTGCACCTATTGTACATATGTGGAATCTAAAGTAGTTGGGGGTTATTGTGAGTTCTCAAACTCAGCTCTATCTATGATACATCACTCTTATTTTCTTCCTTATCTTTTTCTTTTGTCTCATTCACCTTGTTTCCCTCTTATAGAGGTCTTCAAACTTGTGGTCCTTCTAACATGTAGTAGAATGATCTACCTTAGACTCTTTATCTTTCTCTTTCTTTTCTTCTGATGCCTTAGTGGATTCACTTCCCTTCATTGGCTCCTTGGCCTATTTCTATGTCTAAGATGGTTGTTGGATTTGTGCAGTATGATCAACAACTAGAACTAGTGTCTCTCTTATCTTAGGATAGTCCATTATTTTATAAAATACTAGAGTGTTAGGTGTGGTAGAAAAAATAGCAAATACATTACCCTTGAGATCTCAACACATATGAGTCTTCTTCATCATTATGAACATCCTCTATTGTTAGAGTGTCTTTTTCACTCTCTTTTACCTTTTGTCTGATAGCTTCTTCAAGTGTATTTGGGTCAATACATACATCTTGTTCAGTGACTAGTTTAGCTTCACCAGTACCCTTACCATTACCATCTTTGTTAGCCTCCTTTCTAGTAGTCAATCTAAAAATAATCTTCCATAACAATTTACTCTATTTTACAACATCCTCAATTTTATGTTGCAAGAACACAAATTCTCTATACTTAGGACGAAATCTATTTCTATACTTCAAGAATTTTTTTGTGATTTTCTTATTTGTTAGCTCCAACATTATATAATTTGTAAGTGCTCCTTCTCTAATAATTGTTTTAGTCTTTATTGCATGTTTCCACTTGGCATCAATTCTATTATACAACTCATTACAAATGGTATTACCTATCTCTATAGGTGTAGTCTTAAACTTAGCCATCATATCTAATATGGATTCTTCTACCTTAGTCTTATCTATTGCAATTAATGTACCAAACTTTATAAACTTAAAACTAGATAAGCTTGCAAAGTTCTTAATATTAGACAGTTATCGCATACCTGGTCAATTGATTTAGGTTAACATCTACCTAGTAAGAGGGAGATACAAGAAGATAATCAGAGGGAGTTATAAGAAAGAGTTTTGTAACCTATTCAAAAGATGGAAGTTGCTTATAGAGTGAGAGATTTCAATACAAGGAATAATTTTTTTTTTGGTATTTTGTTGGTCTTACTATTTTAACCTAGTTAGTTTGGTTGAACAAGATGTTTTCCATTTGGTTGATCAGTTTGGTTTGCCATCAATGCCAAAGAGGGAGATTATTGAGGATAGATTGAAGAAGCTAATCAAAGAGGGAGATTGTTGAGAACATACAAGTATGACTAATATGCTCAATCATTGTTTTGTCACTAATGTCAAACCTGTTATTTTCTAGTAAGACGACTACTTACAAGATTTAAGTACTATTACTTATTTGAGTAATGAAGAGGATTTGATCAAAAGATGTAACAATAGCACCTAGAGGAATGGTTGAGTTATGATGATGTAGAGGAGCACAAGAATCAGTTAAGATAGTGATAACATGATGTATTGATAATCTAATTAAGGTTACAAAGATTGGTTACACTAAGAATGTTTAAAAGAACAAAGTACACAAAGTTTGTCCACCAAAATTGATTGAGTGGATAGTAGGTGCCAAGAAAAGTCAGTGCAAGCCGAGTAGAAAATTAGTTGGAGCTAAGTAAAAGTTCATTCTAGTGTATGCTAAGTAGAATAGTGGACGCTAAGTAAAATTTAGATGATGTCGAGCACCAGTAAACTTTAGTTCATGCTGAGTGATTTTACAGAGGATACTGAGCAATGTAGTATGTTCCAAGCACCGAAAGAAAGATAATGCCTAGTTGCTGCATTATTTAAAAGATCATGAATTTGATGGATCCAAGCCAATAAGTTTATTTTCTTGGATTATGTTAACTAGGTGGAAGATAGGATTGATGAGCTAGAGGCACATAATTCAAAGTAAACTATTTTTAAGTGAATTCAAAGAGGATTCTAGGAGAAGTTTCTATAAGAGATATGAAATGTGGGATAGATTCATTGTATCCTACCCAATCCATCCAAAGCCTAAATTGGACAATGGAGAATGAGTATAAAAAGATCTTAATTTCTTATTTATAAGAATGGCTAGTCATGAAGCAAGGTTGTCATGTGCGAGAATCTAAGGAAGACAAGAAGTCAATAGTTTTGCTTCATCAAGTGACCTAGAGAAGAGTCTATAATGACATGTTAAGAAAGATGGCTTAAGGATATGAATTCTTGAAGGGTGAATGAGCTATCAGAGCTGCAACGTATGAAGGCCAAGCAGAATGGTGGACTAAATAGTGATCTGTAATCTACAAGTGAAGTTGTAAGTTGTTATCAAATCAATCCTTACTGTTACTCTCTAATAATTGTATTAGTCTAGGGTAAATCCTTTGAATTAAGGTTGACCTAATAGTCATTTATAATTCCTTTAACTAGGTGACCTTCCAAGTGAATGGTCTAAAGTTTTCTAATAAGACTCACTCCTAACAGAGTGATTGAAATCCTTTAATAGGGTCACATTTAACAATGTGTATTGTAACCTTTAACAAGGTTGGCCTTTCATAGGGCATCACTTTAGAATAGTGAAAAAGAGTAGCATGTTACTAGTGGTTTTTCCCAAATTGGATTTCCATGTAAATCATTGTGCCAAGTGTGTTGATGAATTTTTTATGTTTCGTGTTTACATTTCTACAAGTTGATTTGATAGTAACCTACAAGTTTTAAGTAATTGCATAATCTTATGGATGCATGCATGATGAACAATGTTTTATGGGTTCACTAAGCTACGAAAACTTTTATTTATACATTTGGACCTTGGATAGCTAATTCAACCCCCCTCTCAGTTATTATAAAGTATTCCAACAATTGATATTAGAGCCATCTTCTTAAGACGACTAGTTTGAAGTTACTAGAAGCACAAAGATCAAGATGTCAAAAATGGAAGTACCCAAGCTCAATAGAGATAAATTTTTTGTATGGAAAAGTTTGATGAAGCTACACCTTAGAGGACTTGGAGATCATGCACAATCTACCATTACCACTAAGCATGTTAATCTTGCTAGTGCCCCAGCTGTTGAGGATATGAAAAAGAAGAAAGGGAACAGGTAGGAAATGTTGGAGATTGCCTCTGCCCTAAGCTATACTAAATTAATTGATATCAAAGGTCATGGAAGTGCAAATAAAATGTGGGATGCCCTATCAACTATCTATGGATGAGATGCAAATTTTCTAAGAGCCAAAGCTAAAAGTCTCAGAGGTAAGTTTGATGATGTGAGAATGGAAGAAGGTGAAAATATTGCTCAATATGTTGCAAGGATAAACAAATTTGGTAATGCAATAAGAGGAGCTACTAATAAATTAGATGATGAAACTATGCTAAGTAAAGTCTTGAGAACACTATTGCCTATATATGCTATTAGAGTTTCTACAATTCAAGAATTAAGATGTATACTAAGGAATGATCTATCACTTGAAGGTTTGGTATCTAGACTTATTGCTTTTGAGATATCTAACTTTGATAATTTCAAACCTAAAAGTATTGAATCTACTTTCAAAGCCAAGGTATCATTAAAGGAACCTGAAGAGAAGAAAAAGAAGAAGTATGTGTCCAGTGATAGTGATACAGATGAGGAGGATGTAGAACAACTTGAAGCACTACTAGTAAGAAGATTCCACAAAGGTAAAGGAAAGTTCAAAGGTAAGTTATCTATCATTTGTTTCAATTGTAATAAGGTTGGTCATATTATTGCTCGATGTCCAGAGAAAAAGAATTACAAAGGCAATGAAAAATAGAAGAGCAAAAGAGGTGAAGACAACAAGGACTATAGAGACAAAGGCAAGAAGTCATGCTACATTGCTAAAGGGGAAAAAATGATGATTCTGATGAACATGATGATGAAGTGGTGTATGTTTCAATGAAGGAAAAATCTGATGAAGATGAGGCAACTACACTTGTGACTTGTGTGAACAAGAATGATAGATGGATCATTAACAGTGGGTGTTCACATCATATGACTGGTGACAAAAGTAAGTTCATTACCCTAAATTGTTATGATGAAAATAGTGTAAGATTTGGTAATGATGCACCATGTTTGATAAAAGGAAAAGGTTCTATCAAGCTTACAGATAAGATTTTATGTGGTCCAATGCTTACTATGTTGAAGGTCTTAACTATAATCTCTTGAGTGTGTCACAATTGAATAATTTGGGATGTAAGGTTGAATTTGAAAACAAGATTGCTAAGATATATGACACTGATAGGAATACGATTGGAAAGGGTGATCAAACTAGAAGTAATCTATTCTATCTTGACATAGAGGATGGTACTTGTCTTGTTATAAAATTTGATGATGTGTGGCTGTGGCACAACAGGTTATGTCATGTCAATTTTGATAGCCTAGTTAGTATCAGTAACCTAAGAAAAGTTAGAGATTTTCCTAAGTTGAAGAAGCCTAATAATGTAATGTGAAAAAAATGTTAGTTAGGCAAAGTGACAAAGTCAATTTTTAAGAGTAAAACTTATACCTCTAAAGCAATACTAGAGATTGTTCATACTAACTTATGTGATCCAATTGATATGCAAAGTTACAAAGGAGATAAGTACATTATGTTTCAAGTTGATGATTATTCTAGAATGATGACAATTATGTTTTTGAAACATAAATCTAATGCTTTTCAAAATTTTAAGTGATACTTAGCAAGGGTTGAGAAGGAAACGGGTAAAAGTCTGAAGTGTTTGAGATTTGATGGAGGAGGAGAATTCACATCAAATGAGTTTGAGATGTTATGTAATGACAGAGGAATCAAAAGACAGACGTTTGCACCTAGAACCCCTCCACAAAATGGAATAGCTGAAAGATGGAAAAAATCTATAATGGACTGTGCTAGGACCTTCATGATGAAGAAGAATGTTGCTTTGAAATACTAGAGAGAAGTTGTAAGTACAACTGTCTATATCTTTAATCATGTGCAAGTTAAGAAAGGTACTCATTCAACACCTTTTGAACTATGGTATGGATACTCACCCAATGTGAAATATTTTAAGGTATTTAGAAGTAAATGTTACATTCTTAAAGATTTTAGAAATGGTAAACTTGATGCAAAAAGTGAGGAAAGTATATTCCTAGGATATTCTAAAAGAAGTAAAGCTTATAAGTGTTTGAATACTAACACTAACAAAGTTGTGAAAAGTGAAAATGTAAATTTTGATGAATATATAGAGGTATATGAGGTTTTTGTATACTTTTATGAAGGTATTCCTACTAAAGAAGATGCTGCAAATCAAGCTACAAATCAACAAAAAGTTTTAGCGACTGTTGAGTCACATCCCATGAATGCCAAGTTGTATTTAGGAATTGAGCTACACTCAAATGCCAAGTTACAAAATGAAGTTGAAGCACATTCTGGTTCTAAGATTAGTATACATGAAAGAGATGTTGAATTACCTAGTAGAATGGACATAGTGACTCTAAAGCTAAAAGACAAAATGAAGAAACTAGAGCTGAACCAAGATTGTCCAAATATGTGAAGAGACATCATCCTATTGCACAAATCATCAGAGATAAAGGTGATAGACCAATGACAAGAAAAAAATTGAGAAATGTTATATGTTTTCTGAGTATGTAGGAACCCAAATCAGTGAGAGATGCATTAGAAGATATAGACTAGAGTAAAGCCATGGAAGAAGAAATTGAACAAATTGAGAGAAACAAAACATGGACTCTAGTTCCTAGACTAGAAGACAAAAATGTGATTGGCACCAAATGGGTATTTAGAAATAAGTTAGATGAAAATGGTGATGTCACAAGGAATAATGAAAGATTAGTTTGCAAGGGATATGCACAAGAGTAAGGATTTGACTATGGTGAGACATTTGATCCTGTTGCTAGGTTGGAAGGAGTGAGAACTCTACTTGCTTATTATGATAAAAGGTTTCAAGGTTTACCAAAAGGATGTTAAATCTACATTTATAAATGGTATATTAGAGGAAGAAGTTTACATAGAACAAACGAAAGGTTTTGTTGATGTTAACAATAAGAACATGGTATGTAGATTACACCAAGCTCTATATGGTTTGAAACAAGCACCAAGAGCATGGAATGAGAGACTTCGTAATTATCTTGTGAAGATTGGATTTGAAAGGACTGATGATAACAAAAATCTGTAAATGAAGACAACGAAAATAAAAGGTATTTTGTTATCTAAATTTTTTGTTGATGATATGATACTTTGAGGTCAAGATGCTTTATGTAAAGATTTTGCAAGTCAAAGGAAGCAAGAATTCAAAATGTCTATGTTCGGAGAGATCAATTTTTTTGTGGGTTTGCAAGTATATCAGATTAAATATGGTATATACATCACTTAGTCGAAATATGTTAAGGAAATATTTAAAACTTTTGGATTGGAGGATTCCAAACTAGTAAGTACACCTATGGTGACAATACATAAGTTGTCAAAAAATGATGATTCAGTTGAGGTGAATTAAACATTGTATAGGTCTAGGATTGGAAAATTGCAATATGTAGTACATAGCAAACCTGAAATTACATTATCTATAGGGATAGTTGCAAGATTCTCTACTAATCCTAGGGAGAATCACTTGATGGCTGTAAAGAGAATAATGAGATATCTAAAAGGAACATAAGAGTTTGGTCTATACTACAAGAAAAATGGTAAATTTGAATTAAGAGCCTACAATGATATTGATTGGGCTAGAAACGTTGATGATAGAAAGAGCATGAGTAGATGAGCACTTTTCTTAGGCAAGAGGTTGGTTACATGGACTAGCAAGAAAGAAAATTGCACTTCACAGTCTACTGCTGAAGTTGAATATGTTGTTGCTATTACAAATTATACAAACATTGTATGGATCAAACAACTACTCAAAGGAATGAAGGAAGAGATCATAGAACGAATGACACTTTATTGTGATAATAAAAGTGCTATAAATATATCAAAGAATCCTCTGATGCACACAAAGACTAAGCACATTGCAATCAAGTATCATTACTTGAGAGAATTAGTTCAAGATAAAGAGGTGAAGATGGAATATGTGAACACATAAGAGAAAATTTCTGATATTTTCACAAAAACAATACCTAAGGATGCTCATGAGTATCTAAGAGGTAAACTAGGGGTGATACCCCTGTCAAAGGTTAAGTAACAAGAAGAGTGCCCTGCATCAAACAAGCTAATGTTCATATGTTACAAATTGATGTAGAGGATCTTAATTTAGGAGCTACCTAAAGTAATCAAGGAGCTGAAACTTCAAATCAGTCACAAGCAAGGTGACAAAGGGAGAAAATTGAAGAAATTGAAAAGCTTATATTTGCATGTTAAGTTGACAAGTTTTTGGCATAAGTCTTTGGCATTTTTGTCAAAAAGGGAGATAATTAATCATCAAGCTAGTATAATTGCTGAGAGATTTACTGATCTTCGAGGGAGATAATTGTTGAAGGAGACAATTGTTGATGCAGACAACAAAGAGGGAGAAATACCGATGTCTACCTAGTAAGAGGGAGATACAAGAAGAAACTTAGAGGGAGTTATAAGAAAGAGTTTTGTAACTTTTTCAGAAGATGGAAGTTGTTGATAGAGGGAGAGATTTCAATACAAGGAATTATTTTCTTTTTGGTATTTTTTTGGTCTTACTATTTTGACCTAGTTAGTTTGGTTAAACAAGCTATTTTTGATTTGGTTGATTAGCTTGGTTTGCCATCAATGCCAAAGAGGGAGATTTTTGAGAATAGATTGAAGAAGCTAATCAAGGAGGGAGAATGTAAAGGGAGATTGTTGAAAATATACAAGTATGACTAATATGCTTCAATCACTTATTTGATTGATGAAGAGGATTTGAAAAAATATGTAACAATAACACCTAGAGGAAAGGTTGAGTTATGATTATGTAGAAGAGTACAATAATTAGTTAATATAGTGATCACATGATGTATTGATAATCTACTTAAGGTTACAAAGGCTGTTACACTAAGAAAGTTTAGAAGAACAAGTTACACAAAATTTATTAGCTAAGCTTGATCGAGTGGATAGTAGGTGTTGAGAAAAGTTAGTGCAAGCTAAGTAGAAAATTAGTTAGAGTCGAGTAAAAGTTCATTCTAGTGTATACTAAGCAGAACACTAGATGCCAAGTAAAGTTTAGTTGATGTTAAGCACCAATAAACTTTAGTTTGTGCTAAGTGATTTTATAGAGGATGTCAAGCAACAGAGTATGTGCTGAGCATTAGAAGCAAGATAATGCCAAGCTACTACATTATTTAAAAGATCATGAATTTAATATATCTAAGCTAACAAGTTTGTTTTTTTGGATTATGTGAACTAGGTGAAAGATAGATTGATGAGTTGGAGGCACATAATTCAAGGTAAACCATTGTTAGCCAAATTCAAAGAGGATTCTAGGAGAATTTTTTAGAAGAGGTATGGAATGTGGGATAGATTCATTGTATCCTACCTAATCCATCCAAAGCCTAAAATAGACAATGGAGAATGAGTGGCAAAAGATCTTAATTTCTTATTTATAGGAATGACTGGTCATGAAGTAAGGTTGTCATGTGTGAGAACCTAAGGAAGAAAGGAAGTCAAGGGTTTTGCTTCATCAAGTGACCTAGATAAGAGTCTGCAATGGCATTTTAAGCAAGAAGGCTTAAGGATATGAATGCTCAAGAAGGGTGAAAAATCTATCAGAGCTACAATGTATGAAGGCCAATCAGAATGGAGGACTAAATAGTGATCTATAATCTACAATTGAAGTTGTAAATTGTTATTAGATCAAGCCTTACTATTAATCTCTAATAATTGTATCAGTCTAGGGTAAATCCTTTAGATTAAGGTTGATGTAACAATCATTTATAAATCCTTTAATTGGGTGACATTCCAAGTGAATGGTCTAAAGTCATCTAATAAGGCTCACTCCTAATAGGGTGATTAAAATCCTTTAATAGGGTCACATTTAACAATGTGTATTGTAACATTTAATAGGGGTGGCATTTCATAGGGCATCACTTTAGGAGAGTGAAAAGGAGTAGCATGTTACTAGTGGTTTTCCCAAATTGGGTTTCCACATAAATCATTATGTCAAGTGTGTTGATGAATTTGTTATGTTTAATATTTACATTTCTACAAGTTGATTTGATAGTAACCTACAAGTTTTAAGTAATTGCATAATCTTATGGATGCATGCATGATGAACAATGTTTTATGGGTTCACTAAGTTATGAAAAGTTTTATTTATACATCTAGACCTTGGATAATTGATTCACCCCCCCCTCTTAGTTCTTCTAAAGTATTCCAACACTAGGAACATTAAGAGTGAAAAAGAAAAAGAAACAAATATAATGGCATGTGTCATTGATAGATCATGAGGCTAATGTCATGGAAGGAACACTCAGTTGTATTAGATAATAGAATTATCGCTTCAGGAAATGTGCCTGATATGGGAGCAATTTTTGCGTTCTTTAGATTCTAACTATGTCCAAATTAGACAAATTTTATATGAAAACAAGGGGTTTTGGGCATTATGAGGTCCATTTGGGCTCAAAGTGTACCAAAAAAGGTAACCCCCCAGATTCAATACAAAAGCTTCGAAAAATATGAAATCCTCTGAAAGAAAAAATATAGATCTAAAAGCCAAGCCAAACCTTTCATAAATAGAATAGGGGCATGAAGATCTAGAGCTTTGAGACCATGTTGAAGTTGATGAAAGCTCAACCCTACAACTAAAAAGATTCACATGCATACAACCACCTAGCATAGAAAGAGAGAACCAAAATATATGGAGACTGGAATTCCTAGATCCATAGTTGAGACATTGTTGATGAGTGAAAAGAGAAATTTTCTATTATCAAAAGTGAATGAATAAATTACAAAGAGACCAATCCTTATAAAAGGAGATCAAAACCCTAGCATGTAACTAACCTAGGTTGCATGATAATAATTAATAAAATAATTAATTATTATATGCTCAAAGTTTAGCTTAAGTAAACTAGAGATAATAAGTGACTTAAAAATTAAATCAATATGATTTAATTAATAAAAAAAAACTTTATTACTCTAACAAATTCCATAGCATGGGTTCGACTCAATATTGCTTTAATCCATTGAATTTTGAAATTTCATAGAAAATCTAGGGCAAGTGTTAACCCTTTCTTCTCCAGTACAATCTTGAATTCACCTTTCAAAACTCCTTCATCTCACAATTTCTAATATTCCATTGGAATCTCATAGTCTCCAAATTTACTAATCTTACACATATAATAGCTCTATACATCATGTATCATAATAATCCTAGGTTGTATTGATGATAACACACCCATTGAATCTCCTTTCATAGCAATATCTGTAATAGCTTCGTGTTTGGGTGGAGGAAAAGTGTCACTCTTCACCAATTGAACATTACTAACGTCTTTTCCTTTGTTCTTCACTACTGATGATGTTCTAGATTCCATTTGTGCATTTAGGTCTGAAATTCACTTTTTGAGTAACTCAACACTTCTAACAATAAATTCTTGATGACATTTCACCAATAATTTTTCTCGCAATCACATTTATAATCACTTTACAATTCACTCAAATCACTTGGGATCTCAAAATCTATATGGGTATGTGGAGGATCATGCTGTGCCAAAAAGAGGCGATTTGAAAAATCTATAGTTCTGAAATATCTCAAACCATTCTAAATCTATTCTAACATTTTTCCCACCCACCTTGATACTAAATGAAAACACTTTATATCTTTATAAGGTCTACTATATATTTTGATACCAAACCTATATGGTCAACTTTAAAAACATCCTACAAATGTGCTTTTGGCCTATTTTAATGTGGTTTTTACTTCAAACATGTAGTTGACAACTTTTTTTTCACCAAAACTTGATGAAATGAAAAGGGTTTCTTAAGAATTTTCTTATATTTCCATAAATGCAAGATTTTCCAAATTATGAGTTTAGTAAGTAATTATTACTTATTTTCTAATGGAGTTACGTATCAAGTGCTGACTGACACACTACTTGAAAAACAACTATAACTTTCAAATGGTACAAAAAAAATTTTAATCCAAAAGATGCATCACATTCTATGTTTCTTCTACTATAAGGAAAAAAAATGAAAAATTGAATTTTATAGAGTTTTGAATTAGTTAAGATGGTTAGACATGAGATTTTTTTTATTACAAAAATACTAAAGTCAAAAATTAATTATTTAGAATAAAAATACCCAAAAAATGTGTCACATCTAGGCATGAGTCTACTACTTATATCTAGAATATTATTAAAAAATACTATCATTTGATTTTGATTAAGGTGGTTAGACATAGGTCCACTTCTTATTTTTGTTCTGAAATTTTTGTAATATTGCATTAAAATTCAAAATTTTGACCAATCAATTTTTATTTATTTGAGATAAGTCCTAGTAGCTTAGAAACTAGATTCAATTTTCTAGAAATTCTTTTCTCTCAACTTTTTGATATAAAGTTAATAAAAACTCGAAAATTACACGTCAAGTTGACATAACCCTGATTTCTAATTTTTTATTGCCACTTAAGAGCATAGTTTGGTTGACCATGATCCTACACATACCCGTATGCAAGGTGTGTAAAATATATTCAAATTTGCACTATATACCTTCATTTGTTTAAATTAGGGCACTCGTAAATGTTGTGTACCTTGTTAGGTAAATCTAGTTGTCTTAGTCATTACTACACCCTTTGCTAACTCAGTCCCCCCGTAACATAACTCAGTCAATACTATCTTTCTTTAACTTGGCCAATACATCAACTTGGTCATCATAGGCATTCAGTCAATACAAACAATATTACTAATTTTTGGCACCAATAGTGTATTTGATTTCTTTTTCTTGGTTCCTTTCATAATTTTGTCCTAATACATCTTATCTTATGTAGATATGGAGTTTGACACACTTTGTGTTATAAACCTATGTTTGATATGACATTTGAATATACAGTTCCTTACATACCTTTCTTAATCAATTTCAGGTAGAGTGATCACCTTCTCCATTGGATTGAGTGATCTCAGCTTCACTTCTCGCACTACTTCCAACTTCTACCTTCTTCTAATTTTGATTCATCTCATCATCTTTTCCTTTTCCTTTGATGTGTTCATTGGTTGGTGTTGGTGTTCAGGTCTTGTAGGTCTTGTGATAACTAAAAAAAACTAAGATTCCATTCAACCATTTCTTGTAATTGCCTCTAAAATGTGTCCTAATGCAATTTTCTAGAATGTGACCATATTCTCCACATTAATGAAAATTATACCATGTGTTATAATTGAAATTGTGAGAATTATCTTTCTTAGGTGCATGCCCTTGCCTTTTAAGTGTCCAATAGATTTTATCTTAGATCTAGATTCTTGTGCTCTATGTCTATACTTTTGATGCTTGTAGCAATGTCCTTCAAATCTAGGTGTAATATGTGTGTTTCTAACCTTTTTCCTACATTCATGTTCTTGGTGGCCTTGTTTCTTGCAATTAAAACAATGTCCATTAAACTTGGGCTTAGGATTTTTCTTATCAATCATGCTTAAATGTAAATGCTTTTTTCTTGTCCCAATTATCCATAATGATAGCATTGAGGTTTTCCTTTTGAATTTCTTTTTTCTCCACTCTTGGATGATTCTCCTTCTTCAAAAGATTAAGAGTGCTTTGTATATCCTAGTCTAGAGGTATCACTAGGTGTTCTTGGTGATCTCATCAGTTCTTCAAAGTATCTTATGGATTCACTAGGTTTATTCATCATCTCCATTAGTTCCTTCTCAAATATAAACTTATTCCTTGGTTGATCACTCTATGATTTCAAATTTGAAATCTCTACATCCTTTCTATTCAGTTTCTAATTTGTAAGTAGCAATTGATTCATTATGTCCAGTTGATTTTTTGTAAGATTCTAAAATACCAGCAAAAATGTATTTCATTTATACATGATCAAATTTAGAATTATAAGGTTACGTAGGTTTTTCTCATTTAATAATGAGTCCAATTTCACACTATCCTTGCACTTGTTTTATGTTTTCACTCCTCTATGAACTTTTGGGACCATTTTCTTTCTAAAAATTAACATTGTATTATGGAAGAAGAGTCCTATTTTATTTTAGATCTCAACACACTCCTCCTTGGGCCCTTATTTTGCTGTGCCTTGTATAAAATATCATCTCAATATCGTATGGTGTTCTATCCTCTTTTTAATTTAATGCACTTAATTCCTTAATCCAATGTCATCAACCATAATATCAGTTTTGTGAATTTTATATTAGGGTTCTACAATCTTGTTTCCAATAAAATTTGGGATCGATATGCTCAAGGATTCTATCAATCATTGACATAGTCTACAATTACCAAAATAAACCAACTCTATTTTGCTCAAATTTTTAAAGAACAAAATGTGATCTTTGGCATTTGTAGATTTGGCCTCAAAGTTGGGATATATGGCCATTTTAAGTTAGCAAAAATGTCAAAATTCCTTCAGAACCATATATAAGGAAGATCACTCATAATTGATATCAACTCATCACTTCTACAATTTAATTTTTAGAAAAATTATTATTCTCAAGAGTAGATCTAAGAGCATGAAGGTTTCAACTACAAAATACATCTTCAACTATGCATTTCTAATCAAATTTGTGATGATTCGTCATGTAGTAGTATCAATATTTTAGAAACCATTTTAAAGAGTTACATAATTGGTTAATGGTATAATTATTTAATTTGACAATTTAAATTCAAAGATTTTCTTTAAATTTCATCTTTTCCATATAGAGGGAAATATTTTATTTTCATCATCATTTATCTAACTTTGATTTTTGATTTGAGGTTTGACTTAGGCTTGCCCCTATAAAACCCAACACCATTTTCCTCTCCTTGTGTACAAATATAGGTCTACATATTAATTTTTAGATCTACTTTTCGAGTATTAGAGCCTAGAATAGAGAGGGGCATAAGAAATATAAGAAAAAAAAATCAAAGGTAATGCAATTCCTAGCACAATAGTGTTGGAATAATCACTAGCATTCTACTTTGGAATTCGTAACATGGCTTAATCATCTCCTTCATTCTATAAGTCTAGTGGTTGTACCAAGTATCAGACCTAAAAACAAAAAAAGTTACCATAATGAATTGTCAAAATCATATTTCATTAATTAATACTCTTCATGGGAGGAAAAATGTGTTGGAAATATAAGATTAGATTTTCATTATTATTTTATTACTTTCTTTCCTTCTTGTTGTCATTATCCAACAATATCTGTCTAGCCCAATAACTCAATTGATACCTATCCTTGCTCATTCAACACCATTTTTGAAATCTAACAAAACCTGAAATCCACCGCACCTTCTCTAACAATATTAGTCAGTAAACATATTTGCACATTTTAATTATTTATGAACTTTCTCAAGATTTATCCCCCTTCCATCAATAATATGTTTTACAAATGGTTTATAATTTCACTATAAACAACCATAGTATGATAAGCTATATACATAGCCAAATGGATAAGTACACTTTACTATTATAAAATAAATAATCACTTCTTGTAATTTTGAAACTCACCTTAAAACCCCACCCTTCAATGAAATTTTCTCTTTACATGTATGTGAGACAACCATATCCATATTCTTAATTATATATAGAGAAACTATTTCTTGAAGCTTTGGTTTCCAAGGAATTTTTTAATATCTAAAGGGTAAAGACATATTCTAAATTATATCTCCTTTTGTCCAAATCATTAGTAAATTATAAATCAACATAACAACACATTGAATCACTACAATCATTATGGGGGACACAATAGTTCTTGTACCTCTAGATACCAAAGCTCTCAAAGCTCTTTACCTAGATTCACCATGTATCCATTAGCTATCACCAACTAAATTTAAATATTTAGTCTTGTTCACACCATTTCATACCTTAAACTTCATTATGTATCAAAATATGGAACATGAGACATATAATCACTTTCTTACTTAATATTAGCACATACACTCAAATACATTTTTATAATAGGAAGCTAAAGTGATATTAAAAAAATTCACCTTTTACATATTGAATTTCATGAGGATATTTTCCACATATCTATACTATAACAACCACGGCTTATGACATTCTATGCCCAAAATTTATTATCATATGCCTAGATCCTTCATAACAAATGTCTTAACTAGATGGACCTTTTACTTGTTAATTCTAACTATGCCTTTTCTTGCTAAAACCATATCATTGGTATATAACTCCAAGATATGAGTAAACCACATTTCAAACTTTTAAAGTAAACATGCTAAAAACTTTGGTTCCCATGAAGGAATCAAACATTTTGCACTAGCTTATATATTGACTTGTTGATTTTTCACATAATTCTTCTATTGAAATATTGGGAAAGCCCTTTTGATTATATATATATATATATCCTCATCAAAATCTCCATGTGAAAATATTATTTTGACATATATATGTTTTAACTTAAAAGATAAACTAATGCGTCTAATGCTAACAAAACCCAAATAGAAATAAGCTCAACGAGTGTTAGTTTTTTGTAATGGAAATCAATACCTTCCTTTTGAGAATATCTAATGTCTACCATTATTTCCTTGTACCTTTAATTTTTATCATGTTCTTCAATTTATATTTCCATTTGTAACAAACAATTCTTTGTTGGAAGTTCTACCAAGTCCAAATTTATTTTCTTCTCAAAGTATAAATTTCTTCTTTCATTGTTGTTTTCCATTGATCACTTCTATTGTCATCCATTTATTTTCAAGAACAACTTGATTCCCAATAATTAAAAATCAACAAAAATCTTTAGGTAAAAGAAAATTAGCATACCTTTTAGGAGGTTTGACTCATGTAAATAACCGTAGAGATGGTTTTCATATTTCCACAATTCCTTGTGTATTTTCTACATCCACATTTACATTTAGAAGCTTCTTCTTCCTCCCAATATTTTGCGGATAAATGAGTCTTGACTAAACTAGTTGGTACTATAGTGGTTAATTTTGTTTTGTAGATTGGGTAAGTGTACCAAGATGGTGTACAAAAAGGGGTATAAGTAACCACTTTTTTATTTTAGTTTATAAGCTAGGAAAACTTGAACCTAGAAGGGGAATTTGAGTCATTCGCTCAAAATTAGAAGATGTAAAAAGAATAATGATTTTAGTACTCTAAATATAGTTTCCAACCTACTAAAGGTTTTTAGAAATGGAGAAGATTAAGACAATCATATCTATTCCACACAAAAAATTATTCCTAATTTATTAAAGAAAAAAATTATAGTATTTGGTGTGCACATCAAAATAAATAGTTGTATTTAATATTTTGAAAAACCCTTTACTATAATTAGATAGGAGTGAGAACTATACATTTTATATATTTTTAAAAATTTCTATTGAGTATTTTAGTTTTTAATCATATTTTGAAGAGAGAGCATCCTAAAAATTAGGTGTTTGTTGATGTGTTAGACATAACTCACATCAAAATAATTTAAAATTTAAACTTTTATAAATAAAGTGTAAAGTGTAGAATAACGATATGTAATTTATTTTTACATTTGGTCAATAACATCAAAAGTTATTAGGAAAAAAGTAGACATGTGCCTTTGAGAAATATGGGGACACCTATAAATAAAACAAAATTTTACTACGCTATTGTTGTCTATAAAAAATAAAATAAAATATTATTATAAATTTTAGATGAATTTTCAAATCAAGATGGTAATTTTACAAATACCCACTTGACGATGTGTGAATGTGATGATGAGAAATTTGACAAACTCATTTTGTAGAATAGAACACGTATAAAATGAGGGAAACATAGGCAAATGAAGCTCCCAAGCATCTTGTTATCCAAGCCTATTAAGTATCCTTGTCCTTGTCTTGGTAATCTACCATAATTAGGCTTGATTGGGTTATTTTAATTTAAAGTGAGGTAATCATGTTAGGGGTGTTTTATTATTTTTGGGTAAGTGGCCACTTTTATGCACACCATCTTGATGCATGAAATTTATCAACTTCAACAACTTTTACTCATGTTAGAGAATATTCATCAAAATAATACATCTCTTCTATCATTAATTTTGTGGGTAATATGATCTTATAATATATATCCCTTAAGTACTTTGACCAATCTAACAAAATGTATTCCTTATATACAAGATGTCATTTAAAATTATAGTGTCATAGATTGTACCCATTTAATTAATGAGTCCAACCTTATACTGTCCTTCTATTTGTTTTAGAGTTCCACACTTCCAAGAATTTTTTAGACCAATTCTTGATTTAAGTTAATATTTGATTCAATAAGAAAACTCTTATTTTATTTTAAAGCTCAATGCATTTATCTTTGTGACCTTACTTTATTTTACCTTCTATGCTACATCATCTCAATCTCATATGGGGCTCTATCCTATTTTTAAAATTTTAATGCACTTAATTCCTTACTCCAATGTCATTGACCCCAATATTAACTATGGATTTGATATCAAGAATTTATTATTGCTTTTCCATTAAAATTTTGGAATATTTCAAGTTGGATTATACCAATTATTAAAATAGCTTGGAGACCAAAATAGATCAATTCTTTTTTGCTCAAATTTCAATAGAATTTGTCATTTTTGACATTTCTAAACATGGCCTCAAAGTTGGGATATCACCATTGTATGTCTACCAAAATGTTAGAATACCTTTATAGTCCTATATAAGACATTACTCATAATTCATTTTAACATATCGCTTCTACAACTTCATTCCAAGAGAAATTATTCTTCTAAATCATGAATCTAAGAGAACAAAGAATCAAGATACAAAATGCATCTTCAATTATGTTTTTTTATGACTAGTCTTGTGATGATTCATTATGTTATTGCATCAACATTTGGAGTACCTATTCTAGGTGCGTTACACTATTGTCCAATTTGATACAATAGTTTCATTTAATATTTATTAGCGATAACAACTAGTCACTATATGACACTTGTTACAATTTCCATTCACTAATCATAAGACTTATCAAACTATAAGAAAAACATAATGAAATCTCAAAACTACTGACTCAAATAATTACCTTTTTCTATGTAATATTCACTCTTGATTAAATGAGGTGAAAGAAAAAGAGAATGGAAATATGAATATAAAAGTCATTGCTGTATTCTAATTTCGAAAAGCCAGAAGGAATAAATTGCTCTTAAAGTTTTTTCCAAGCATTTACTTTCCTAAAGCATAAGAGGAGAAATCTACCACAAGAAACAGTAAGGAGAGTACAAAGTCGCCAAAGAAAAAGCAAAGAAAATGACTCGTACCAAATATTCCAAACTTGGATTCGACCTTATCGACGGACAATATTTATTACTGTGTTTAAAACGAGGCACCAATAAAGTTATGCAAATTTTGAAAGAAACATTCAGCAACTTTTGCGCTTTAAAAAAATAGGACTAGACATATTTGCCTAGAAATGTTGTCATCGACTTGCTTTGGATGGTACAAGCTGTACAAAGTGATAATACGACCTGAAAGTATATAAAAACATAATGACAAATACCTATTCAATAGTTCAATAGCAATAATAATAATATATTTATATTCTACTGAAATCAAATAATCACTAACTAAAAGGATCACACTGAAAATCCTTTCCGTGGAAGATAAGAGTCATAATATGCCATAACAAACATGACACAGGGATTCCTACGAATAATCTTTAAAGATAACGGAGATAGATATAAAAATTAAACTTTAGCTTTTGTGATACCAAAGATAGAAATAACTTTTGATAAACTATTACACAAAGTGAAGAAGATATGATCTCGAACAAATACTTTGTCTCAACATGATGGATGAATATAGCAGTATAAAACAAAGCAATTGGAGTGCCACAATCATCAAACTCGTAAATATATTAGTGTGGTCTGTTGTGTGAGATTCAGATTCTAAGCTTTTTTTGAGAAGAATGGCCGGGAGTGAGAGAGAAGGAAGCAGAATAATGGTTGCTGTGAATGAGAGCGAGGAAAGCATGTATGCATTGCAATGGGCTCTTCATAATCTGGTGGGAGAGAAAAATGATAAACATATTATTGTTATGCATGCAGAGACTCCAGCCGTCTCAAAATTTGCACTAGCAGGCCATGGTACTGATTTTCTTACACTCTTAACATGTTTTTGAAATCATATTTATCTGAAATCTCTGTCAATTATTGAATCAGATTTCTTTGGTTTATGCAGCAGCTGCATCTGCAGGACATCATGTGTATGAAATAGCAGGGAAAACACAAAATCACATTACGCAGAGAGTATTATCTAGTGCAAAAGAGATTTGTGAGAAAGACAATGTAAGGAGTTTTTGATCTTTCTCTCTTTTGCTCACGTATTCTTAACTCTTCACAATTGTACGTAAACTTTTGCTTTAAATTGTGTACGTCTCTTCTTATAATGTTTTATATTATTTTATGTGTAGATTTTTAATTTAAATTGGGTGTAATTCCTAACTTTTGAAATAATGTATGTATTAAGGTCACATGCAGACTTTTAACAGTTGTATGTATATTTCTGACAAGTTTTCTATATTTGCATGTAGATGTCTAACAGACTTTTTAAAGTGCCTGTAAATTGTCTATATTATTGTAACATTTGTATAAGTTTGCGGTTGAAAAGTGTGAGCTGAAATGTTTTTAAAATATACACTATTTAAATGGACAATTTACAAGCATCAATCTTTATCAATTCAATTCTTTAAAATAATTTTTTTTATGTATATTGTTTCTAACTTTGATTGTATGAATTTTAATTAAATTTTATGACCCCTCACCAAATTGAAACCAAGACAACCAAATTTAGAAACATTTTACTATGATAAAATAAAGGAATTATATATCTTTAAAAAATGGACTGTTGATTGTTATTGTTAATAATGGGCTTTGCAGGTGAGCACTGAAATGAAAGTGGTGATAGGAGAAACAAGGTATGCCATCTGTGAGGCAGCTGAAGAAATGAAAGTTGATCTCTTAATTGTTGGAAGTCATGGTCATGGAGCAGTTAAGAGGTGATTTATTTTATAAATATATATTCAATTTTAAATGTTTTTAACACACATATATATTTGCTTTGAAATAATGGTGAAGGATTGTGTTACAGGGCTATTGTAGGAAGTGTGAGCGAGTATTGCAGACGCCATTGCAAGTGCCCAGTCTTAGTTGTCAAGAAACCTCACACTTAACATAAATCCAAAGCTAATCTGAGCTATGCATGTATTATAGAGATTGTGATGATATGTGACTTTTAGTCATTCACAAATGGGTTTCTTTCTGCCTTTTAAATATTTATAAAAGGACAAGGAGAGGAGCTCTCTTGTTTCTTGGTTTTCGAGTGACATGTATATTCAATAAAACTAGAGTACTATATTTGTATTTATACTTTATTTTTTATATTTTTACTAAAATAATAAATAGATTTAATAATTTTTAATATTATAAATATATTTAGTGGTTTGTTTACTTTTGTCAAAAGAAAATTATTATTATTATTTTTTAGTAGATTTAATATTAATTTTTTATATTAAAATATTTATCATCAGTTTTAAATTTGATTATCTTTATATTACATTATTTAGTGTTGGAATGAATTTTCATATTTTTTCCAATTAAATTTGTAAGATCTAATGTGATCTCTATACAAATCATATAACAAATAATTTTTAATTGATACAATTAATCATAGGAGTTGCAAACAACTAATTATAGGAATTACAAATCAATTATGTTCTTCTCCTAAAATAAATTCATTAAAAACAGAAAATAAAAAATAAAAGATCATTAAAATGGATACACAAAGCTATTACTATATTGATTAATACATATAAATTAAAAACTATTATGAACCACTTATAGGAAGAAATGTACTCTAAGTAATACTCAACAAAATATATTCCATGCCTTATATATGCTAGTTCTATTTAAGGTTTGGGCCAAGTCTGACCAAATGAAGTAGAGGAATTAGTTGAATCAAGGGATAGATAGGCTCAAGGAAGAAACAAGGGTGAACATGATCATCTTAAAATAGAGTAAGTAATCCATTCAATGGTGAAATATCATATTCCTCACCAAACACCTTCCATGATATCAAATGTTTTTATTTGATTGTGTAATTGAAGATTCTTATGCCTTTAGAGGCTCATATTTTAGTTGAGCATCATGCAGGAGGGTTAGAGGTCTGCCATTATGTTTCATATTCTACCTTATAAACCTCTCACCAAAAAACCATGTAAGAAGCTTAGCCTAAAATTTCTTAGTAGAGGGGATGAATTTGGAGATGTTGTTCCTTACCAAAACTCTCAAAATCTAATTATATTATAGAATGTTATATATCCACTTGGGTGCAAGAGAGTGTTGGCATTTGATGTAGATGATCTATGCATTTAGACCATAGAATTATGTTGCTGTGTTGTCATTACTGACAACATATTTTTTTCAAGTGTTTATATCAATTATACTAATGTGCAATTGAAGGGTTAGATCATAAAATTTTCTAGGTGTCTAGGAAACCAATGAGTAGCTAGTGCCTAGGATCAGTCAGTTGAATTTGACTATGGAGACTATTAAGATGCACAATCATGGAGTTATCATCTTCACAGGTATATCTAAGTTTGTTGACAACTATATAGATTAACTAAAATATTTGTAGGATTTAGTGAAGATACAAGTGATATTGTTAGGAAGAAGAAGACAAGATGAATAATTGAGTTTGATCAATTACTCAGTTAGTCATATGGATAACATTGTGTTGATGTGTGTTTTATGACCCAACAATCCTTAGAGAAAAATACCAAGGTATCTTATCCTCTCTTGGAAAAAGTCATGTGTATGCTAAGATTGTGAGAAAATCATATGATGACTCAAAGGTTCTTTCAATGTCAAGTTTTGATTGTGGATAAGCTCAATGGTTGATGTGATATTCTAATGAAAACAAGGGGACTTACACATATATTCTTAGACTCTTTCAACTTAGATTAGATTGGGAGCTATTAAAAGATTTTGCAATGAGGTAATTTTTGGGATTTTCATGAAATATGCAGAAAAAAACAAAAATAGGGTTTAACAATTCTATTATAATCCTAAGGGTAGTGATAATAACCAATAATACTTTGAAATGGTGCAATCTTCAACACTGAGCTCTGCTCACCAAGTTATGCTTCAACTAAGTGTGAAATGGTGCAATCTTCAAGGGCTATAAAAAAATATTTTTATACTACTACATACACCATCATAGGGAACAATGTATATGAATAATAGAAGATAAGAATATGCATAGTTTAAGCTAACTTTAGAAAATTATTTAGAATCACTAAAATGTCAAAAATGTGAACCAAAAGAATTAATCAAAATTTCATCACCTTCTCAATTGTAATTACAACAATTTATCTAAACTAACCTTAATCTAAATGAGGTAATTAAGAGAACAATAAATTACTAAAACACATTAAGTATCCACCAAACTTCAATGAAGATTTTATTGTCTCAATAGATCATTAAAAAAAACTCATAAATCCTCCTCGCACAAATGAGAAGTTAAGGCTTTTATATAGGTACTCGATTACAATAGGTGGCTAAGATGAAAATGTAGACACCTAAATTTGATTACACTATTTTAGTAATCCTATTTAGTTATCTAAAAAGGCATTATTAATTAAATTTCTATTTAATTAATCCTTTGTCATCCCCTAGTTGATTAATTTAATTAATCATCTATAGTCCTAATTGATAAATCAAATAATCTATTATTTATCAATTAAATCCTATTCTTCTATCTAATTCCAAAAATCCCCATTTATTAAATAAATCTATTTGATAAATGAAATTCTCAAATTCAAAAACCCCTAACCTATCTCTAATTCTCCATTTAGCCTAATCCACCTCATCCACCCATACTAACCAAGCTTAGCCACTAACTCACCCACCCTCATTAATGCCATCCACTTGCACATCTCTAACATCTCTAATCTAATCCTAAACCCAAGCCTAATCCACCCCCTAATGTTGTCACATTCCTTAAACAAGTTTAAGACTTTCCTAATCCAAACCAAAGTCTCTCCTCAAAAAACCCAACCACTAAGTCATGAGTGCTCTTACAAAACATAAAAGACTCTTACAAGCCCACTCATGACTCTTACACCCATCTTCCACACTCTTCCCTCTTCCACACTCATTCCTCTTACATCCCTCTTACATACTCAACCCCACTCATCATGCTTTTAACCAACCCTTTACCCTACCCTCTCACACTCATCCTCCTTGTGACAAGTGTCACCTTCCCATTGGTGCTAAACAAGCACAATCCATGTGCTCTCCTTTGAGTGCATCCTAGCCCTCCTTAAGCCTTCATCCATCCTTGCATCTAAGCCCTCCATCCCTCTACACCTTAGCCTATAAATTGAGTCCCATCCCAAGCCATTTCATCAACAATCTTTGAGCTAAAGTTACCATGCCCTTTTGAGAGCCAAAAGACATACCCATACCCTTATAATGCCAAATTGAGAGCTCACAAAGCTACCAATTTGCCATTACCCATCTCCATTGAAGCAACTTTTGAGCATCTTGAGCATACATCCACAGCAAAAGGACACATCTACAGAATCAAGAAAGCATGGAGTGTTTTCTCTTGTGAGGTTTGCACTTCTTGTTTGCTTTCTTTGTCTAAGCATATATGTGAATTTAGTTTTTGGTTTGTAAATGTTTACTTTATTTGTTAATGTTCTTTGCATACTAATTCTTGTTCTACATTTTGGCACGTCCGGTGGGACCCCACTATGGGTCATTTAGTCATCTATTTTCATCTATATGTCATTTTTCTAACCATCTAATGTGTGTTGTTGTTTGAGTGTGTTGTGAGGGTGTTTTGCTTGTTTTTGCAGGTTAAAGAACGCACTTAGGAAGAAATACCATCTAAAAAAAAAAATCGCGTTTTTCAACTTTTTTGGCACAGTTTTGGTTTGCAACCTGTTCTATCTGCGAAAATCTACGTCTGCGCAAATCAACGTCTATGAAAATCCGCGTCTGCGCAAATCGACGTCTGCAAAAATTCGCGTCTGCGCAAATCGACGTCTGCGAAAATCCGCATCTACGCAAATCGACGTCTCTGCCACCGCCAATCCAAATCGTCGTCTACGAAAATTCGCATCTGCGCAAATCGGTGTCTCTGCTTGTCACCTATTTTCTGTGCCGCAAAATCTGTTCTGTCGTCTTCGAATACTAGCGTATCTTTATTTCTACACTTTGTAGCTTAAAAAAAAAAAAAAAAAAGAGTATAAATCAAAATTTGACTTTTAGTGGTTCCGTAGGATTTAGACCATTTTAAGCATTTTTACGCGTAGAAAAAATAGCAAAAAAAGTTAAAATTTTTTTTCCCATAGTTAAGCTCTCGTTTTTGAAGATTTTGGCTAACTAACTAAATTGTGTTTTTTTTTGTTGTCTCATTGCAGGTTGGAGCACATATGGAACCACTAACCATGTTTCTTGCAGGTTTTCATGTTGCTAAAAATGAACTTGAATGCTTAACCATTTGTCTTTGAATGCATGTTGCTCAAAACACACTCTTGAATGCCATGGATTAAAATCAACTTTCCTTGGAATGCATGCTTAAAACAACAAATCCAATCTTGAATGCCAAGGATCAATTAACCATTGCAATATCAAACACTTCATTTGGAGCTTCTAAAATTGAACAAAACAAATCTCTTTTCCACATACAATCTAGGTAAAGTTTGATTTTTGGACATTTAAGAAACTTTGTTAAGTTAAAATACAAATTTACAAAAATCAATTTGAGTAGTTCCTTGGACTCACCTCTTTTCTAATCACCCATCAAATATTAACCATTGGTTGTAATCTCAACGCCATTTATGGGTATGGGTCTACTTGAAAAAGGTGTTAAATGTTCCACAATCTAACTCACTCACTTGGTCTTTGAACGTTTGCTTTAACTTTATCAAAATTCTTAAATGGCCAAAACTCTAGATTAAATCGATCACACTTCAAGTTTGGGTACTAAAATTGAACAACAACTGACGTGGAGAGCCTCCGGGCACGCGCTTGAAATCGAATCTCACACACTTTTGTTTTGGGCTTAAAACAAACTCACACTCAATCTTGAATGCCTTAAAAAAAATTAATCGATACTTGACGTGGAGGGCCTCCGGGCGCGAGAGTTTGCTTTTGTTGACCCTAACTCTTCTTATTGTTTGCATTCTTCGATCGATTTACTTTTGTTGGTGCTTCAAGTTGGAATTGAACATTGTCTCTTAAACATGAGTGCTTGCAAAGTCTAGATTAGCACACATAAGAGTCAGTTGGTAAAAGAACAAGCGTGTTTTTTTAGCCCAAGGTCATCCAAGTCTTCTCTCCCCTTGTCATCTTTTGAGGCCATCTTGGGTGCATAAGATTAGGATCCAAAACCTTGTTTCTTTTTAGGAGGCCTGCTTGGGGATTTCATCACCCCTTGGACGACCTCAACTCCAGCGTTTCGACGGAGTATAAGAATCGGGAGGTGAATCGAAAGACACCTCTCTTGGGATCAAGATTTTTTCATTCGGGCTAAGCCTCAAGGAACTTTATACCCTTGAGAAGTGAAAGAGGAGAAGTGGGTTACCGCTCCTCTCGGCTGTGTGACATCCTTTTGGTCTCATCTACGGATTTGGGCCTCACGTACCTTGCGTATATCAAGGAATCCCTAGCTAAACCAACTGTCAGCCTTGCAGAAAACCATCTAGGATGTTAATGTGTTTGGAGTGACTGATCAAAACATTTGTAGAACATACACACTCCTCAGCGCAAGTATCACATTCTGAGAACCACAAACTTCTATCTGGGTGTTCCTATCTATTGCTTATTTTTATTTATTGAATGAATATTTGCCAAACTTGGTCAATCCTAGCTTAGGGCTCACTTAGCGTAGTCACTGCCTATTTTGGAAGTTGAACAAGTTGAAGCAAAACAACAGAGATTTTTCCCAAAGCCAAGCAAATTCAGGAATTTATGTCGAAACAACCCAAACCCAAACAGAAGTTTCACAAGGTCAAACTCAAGCCATCTCTAGCATACCAAGAACTTTCAGCCAAGAGAAAAGAAATAACACCAAGCCCACGAATTGCCAAACTCCACAAAGTAGAGGACAAAGCTACCGACGAAGCACTTCAAGAGGCCTGATTAGAGCGCACCATCAAATTTAGCCAACATCCAGGAGTTAATCCTGCTTATGCCTTACCAACTAGGCATGATTTCTATGATTAGACACCCTTGTTTCTCCACATCTTCTTGGATAAGCTTCACTTTAGAGTCATCTTTGTAGAAAAGCCAGCCATCTTAGGTTATCCCCTTAAGCATTATTAGCTCATCCATCTCATTTAGAATCATACCATCTAGCCAGTAATCAAAAATTTGCACATCTAAGCTTTCAAAAATTGTTGTCACCTTGCTAAAAGTTTGCCATTCCTAAAATCTTCCAAATCCACCAATCTCACCAAGGTTATCCCTTTGACAGAGCTTTTTCTAGGGTAATCTAGCTTTGTCACTTGTTATCCCTCATCACCTTGAGCTAAAGGTTGGGATCCACAAGTGGTCAATCTCGTGTTCTTCCTAAAGGATCATCAGTCTATCTTTAAGTTGACACAATCACCACCAAGCTTGCACATAGGAAAGCAGACCTTTTGTGCTTTGACACCATATCTTTGAAGTTAGAATCCCCAACCTAATCCTCCTTAGGTTTTTTCATATAGCTTTGCCTCAACCTAGGAAATCATTTGCATAGAAAAGCCTTCCCCCTTTTGCATCCATCAGCATTATTGCATCTCATCCCTAGGAGCATTTTTTATGCCACCCATCACTCGCTTAGCCAAGAAGAAAGAAACAATGGAGCCCTATCATTTGGATCAAACAGCCTCACCCCCCTTGAGCACTCAGCCATCCTTCAGCCCAGAGCAAGCTATGCCATCATCTACTGACATTGAAGCTTTCATGAACCAACCAGGAAATGCAGTATTGGTAAATGCCATTATAGACAAAAATAAAGAGACAATCATGGCTAATTTTCGAAGGGACAATGTAGGAACCTTTGACTTTGGAAGACCCCCTCCATTATCAGATCCATCTCACCCGTTGTTTGGGCAGCTGTCACCACCCATAGGCTCTTATGATCCAAATTATCCTCAATATATTCCAAAAGAAGAGCCTCCAGCCAATCCATATGACCCAACAGACCCAAACATACCATCATCCACCCAAGTTGAAATCTCCATGCCGCAAGCCAACCCAACCACCACCACTCCATCCTTGGTTCATACCTCTCCGCTCCAAACCCCCTTTACCCAAAACACCTCACCGTTCACCCCCTTCACTATTGCTGCTGCTCCCCAACCCAGCCTTCCAAATCCACCCATCTCCCAAATCAGTGCTAGCATCTTTGGCCAACCTCAGCAATATACAATAGGGATGCCACCCATGGGGCCAAGTAATCAACCTTTCATCACCCCCAGCTTGTTCACCATAGCCTAAAGTACAATCCCATCATTTCCATTAAGTCTTGGGAGCTCAATACCACCAGCCACAAATCCACAAGCTACTACCTTCACTCCACAAAGCTATCAAAACCCACAAGCTACTGCCAATCTTCTACCAAGCTCCCAAGTGACGCCAGCTCCCACCACCACTCTACCAAGCTTCCAAATCCAGCCACAAAGCTATCAAACCCCATCAGTTCCCTTCCCAAGCTTTCAATTCCCACCACCTCCACCACCAACTAATCCATTACCTCCAATTACCAACTACTTTTCAATGCCACTTCTAGGAGGTAATCCACCACCCTAGCCAACCACCAATTATTTGCAGATACCATCCCAAATGGGGGCACAACCCACATATATTGGTCAAACCCCACAAGCCCTCCGATCCTTTCCCCAAGCCTCACAACCATCTTATACCTTACCTCCACAAAGCAATCCATTTATCCCACAGCCAGCTTATGTTCCTCAATCCCAACCTCAAATCCCATATCAACAGCAAGCCTCGCAGCACATGCAGCAATATGCGCCACCTCCCCCTCAACAACCAGTCATCCACCATGCAGCTGCCCAAACAATGTACAATCCCTATCAGCAAATCCCTCACAGCCATCCATATTCAATGGCCCCATCCAGCACATACCTACCTCAAGGCACTCCTACATTGGGGGCACCCCAACCATCACCTATCAATTCAGAGTGGGAGCAAATGAAGACAGCTCTGAAAGCCATCCAAGAAGGGAATGATCCAAATACATTCAAGTTTTAGAATGTGTGTATTTGACAGAGCCATTACCACTACACGATTTCTCGAACACTTTGAGGTACCTAAATTTGACAAATTCAGAGGAAAAGGAGACCCTGTCACACATATCAAAGAATTTTACATGCATTGCCAGGACGTGGCATACAATGATGTCTTCCTCTTGCACCTTTTTCCCAAAAGCTTGTCTGGACCGGCTCTTGAATGGTTTTATAGAATCCCCTATGGAACAATTAAAAACTTTGCTGAATTATCTGAGGCATCTGTAGCCCAATATGCCCATCTTGTTGAAACAGAGCTATCAATAGTTGATCTTGTCCACACCAAGCAAAAAGGTGGAGAAAGCCTTTCCGAATACCTTCAAAGATGGCAAACCCTTACCACCCGCATATCTTGCACCTTGCCAGAACGCCATGTGGTGAAAATGTTTATTGATAATGCACATCCCAACTTGGCTCACCACATGACCATGAACTGTTTGCAGACCTATAAGGATATCAAAGAGAAAGGAATGATTCTTGAGCAAGGACTCATCAAAGATGGTGTGGTAAAGATTTACAAAGAGGCCAACCAAAATCAATCACATTCCAATGACAAGTCTAGGTATTGGAACAAAAACAAGCATGTTGCAACAGATGGGGTTACTGACACCAGACATGTGAATAGTGTTGGTCCTTCTCAAAACCAGTCTAACCCACCATATCAAACAAACAACCAACAAGCTATCAATTACCAACAACAAAATAACCAAAGCTATCAAAACCACAATAGAAGACCCAACTTTCAAGGGTCTAACAATCAAGCTAATGCCATCAATGTAGCTGCAGGGAAAAAGCCCAGATTCCAACCTGGACCTAGAAACTATACACCCCTTGGTGAGCCATTGGATGTTATTTTTGAGAAATTGGCTAAGGAAAACCTCATCAAATTTCCTCCTACCCAGCAAATTGATCCAAGCCAATCCAAAGCTGCATGGTACAAGGACAATGAGTATTGCAAGTTCCATAGGGTAAACGGTCACACCACCCTCAGATGCATGAAACTGAAAGACTATGTGCAAGACTTCATTGATCGGAAGGAAATCACTGTTGGTGCCCAAACCTCTCCCAATGCAGGCTTACAGATTTATCAAAATGCTTTTCCTCCACACAACAACCAAAATCTTGGAAAAGCACCTATCCAAAACAACACCAACAACTGCCAGCCAAACCAACAGCATGGGAAGAACAATGACCACAGTTCATCCTATATAGACTATGGTAGCCTTATAGGTTGTATATATGAGAAAGAGCCTTTTGTCAATGTTATCAATATCTGAGGACCAGACAATGAGTGTGCGGTCACCACTCGAAGAGCGCGATTTAACATCGCAGGCCCACCAGTTTCATCAACACCATTAGCTCCATCAAAAATCTGGTACAATATCTTGGAACACCTTGGGAACATGCCAGCCCAAATATCCATTTTAGACCTTCTCCGCACTAGTCCTGTGTACAAAGACATCCTTGACAGTGCTCTCATAGAATCCCATGTCCCTTCTAATATCAATGCTACTGATTTTCGTAATCTTGTTGGACACCTTTCATCCTCATGTGCCCTATCTTTCAAACCCACCGACATACCCGCGGTTGAGCCAGATCACACCCTTCTACTTCGCATAGCCATCATGGTATCCAATTTTGCCGTGAAAAGAGTAATGATAGATAATGGATCAGCCTTGAACATTTGCACCCTAAAATTCATAAAACAAGCTGGGTATACTGAGGCAGATATGATCAGTGAGGTTATCACCATCAAAGCTTATGACAACTTGGAAAGGACCACAGAAGGGACTATTTTGCTACCAATCAAGGTTGGGCCGGTCATCCAAGAGACAGTTTGCAATGTTTTTGATCTAAACCTACCATTTAACATCCTCCTCGGTCACCCATGGATTCATGCTATGAAGGCCGTTCCATCCACCTACCATCAGTGCATCAAATTTTTGCATCAGGGCACTGAGGTAACCATCCATGCTGATCCAGAACCCTTTTCTTACTGCAATGTGGTTGAAGCTTCATATACAAACCATTGCCCTGGAATAGACATCGGCACATCCATCGCCAGCTCATCCCACACTTGTAATGACACAGAAACCATCCTGGCCTCCACCCTATCTATCATAAAGATCAACAACAAAGGTTGTGGAGAATATAGTCTATCAGATGCATTTGCTGTCAGAGCAATTCCACTTGATCCACATACCCATGGACGACCGAAATATCACAAAGCTAGGGAGATTCCACCTCCTCGATACAAACATTTTGGCCCAACCACCTTTGTGTCCTCAAAAACCCCTCTTCATGAAGAGCTCACTCCAGATATCAACAATTGGTTACATAAGGATGCACCTCCAAAAAATCAAGCACGCCTTGATCACTTCAGCCAAAAGTATCCCCAACAACATAAGCTCATCACTGAAAAATGGAACTATCAAGGAGGTGGACTAGGACCAGAAGAAAGGGGCATGCAATGCCCCATTGAAGAACATAATTGGGAAACGAAGTCAGGACTTGGCTTTGGCATACCCAGAACTGGGGGCACCAATGAGAACGGTCATGCTTTTTTGAACATCCACCGCGACCTTGTCAAAATTGAAGACATTCTCGAGGAAGTTGAAAAGAGAGCCTACGACGATATCCCAGACCAAATCTTCCTGGGAGACTCTATTCTTCGAGAACTATCCATCCATCTCATTGACCTACCACTTGCTCATCCACAACTCATAGATTGGGACCAACCAAGTATCATACATATTGATGAGTTTGCATCAGAGGAAGCGCTTCTAAGATTCATGGGAGCCAAAACTCCTCATCAGAAGAAAAAGCCAGATTCTGCCTACATCTACAAGCTAGATCCCAAGGGGTATTTTGGAGAAAATCCCCAACCTAGTTTCGATACACCCAAAACTGGAACTAAGGTAAATCTGGGACTAGCTAAGGCAGCGAAGAGAACCCCTCAGCAAGAAAATCTAGAGCCACAAGCAGAACATGAGGATTTAGTATTGCCTCCTCAAGATAATCGACCAGAGGTGTCTTCTATTCTGATAGAGGATACTAGAGAAGTCAACATTGGTTCTTCAGAGATCCCTAGAATTGTTCACATTGCTATATCCCTATCACAAGACCAAGCTGACCTCCTCTTTGAGGTTTTATGAGAGAACATTGGCCGATTTGCATGGTCATATCAGGACATGCCAGGACTTGATCCAAAGCTTGTAGTTCATCATCTTGCAGTCGATCCAAAGATTAAGCCTGTCAGACAAAAGCTTAGAAAAATGCACCCCAAGGTGGCATTACTAGTCAAAGCTGAACTAGAAAGAATGTTAGCTGCTAAGGTTATCCGACCTATCGACTACTCAGAATGGATCTCCAACATGGTCCCTGTCACTAAGCCTTCCGGTGACATCAGAATCTGCACTGATTTTAGAGATCTTAATAAAGCTTGTCCAAAGGATGATTTTCCCTTGCCCAACATAGATATGATTGTAGATCTTACAGCTGGACATGAAATTCTATCCCTTATGGATGGATTTTCCGGGTATAATCAGATCAAGATTGCAGAAGAGGACCAGCATAAGACAACATTCACTACCCCTTGGGGAACCTTTTGCTACACCATGATGCCTTTTGGCCTAAAGAATGTTGGGGCTGCCTATCAAAGAGCTATGACAACCATTTTCCATGATCTTATCCAGAGCATTTTGGAGGATTATGTGGACGATATCCTAGTCAAATCTCACACCTTCATGGATCATCTTGCTGACCTAGAGAAAGTCTTTGATAGGTTGGCCCAATATCATCTCATGCTAAATCCCAAGAAGTGTGCCTTTGGGGTCACATCTGGCAAGCTTCTAGGCTTCATAGTTTCTAAACGAGGTATAGAGATTGACCCCAAAAAGGTCAAGGCTATCTTAAACATGCCTCCTGCCCAGACACTGCGACAGCTTCACTCTCTTCAGGGAAAACTTCAATCTATCCGGCGCTTCATCTCCCAACTTGCAGATAAGTGTACACCGTTTTCACACTTGCTAAAGAAGAATGAGAACTTCAAGTGGGATCTTTTATGTCAGCGCAGCTTCGATCAGCTCAAGCAGTATCTCACCAATCCCCCTATCTTGGTTCCACCAGTTCCTGGTCGTCCCTTGATCTTGTAAATATCAGCAACAACTACTGCTCTAGGGGCACTTCTAGCACAACATGATGATTATAGTAGAGAGAGAGCCATCTACTATATCAGTAGAACCCTAGTTGGTTATGAACTCAATTACACTCCTATGGAAAAAGCTTGTTTGGCAGTTGTTTTCTCAACTCAAAAGTTTTGCCACTACATGCTAAGTCATACCATCCAACTAGCCTCCAAGATTGACCCTCTCAAGTATATGCTCTCCAGAACAACACTTACAGGCCGTTTGGCCAAATGGGTTATGCTACTAAGTGAGTTTGACATCCAGTATGTGGACAGAAAGGCAATCAAAGGGCAAGCTATAGCAGATCACCTAGCCGATGCACCTCTAGTAGATGCATATCCTTTGCTCACAGAATTTCCAGATGAGCATATCTGCCTAATTGAAGAACAACCCCCATGGAAGCTTTATTTTGATGGCTCATACACCTCTCATGGATCAGGGGCAGGAATATTATTAGTTACACCTCAAGGAGATTACATTCCAAAAGCCTTCAAGCTACAAGTCCCTAGCACCAACAATATAGCAGAATATGAAGCTCTTGTAGCAGGATTAAGGATAGCTGCAAAATGGAATATCACTGAGTTACAAGTCTTTGGTAATTCCCAACTCATCATCAAACAAGTCTTAAATGAATATCAAACCAAAGATGAAAAGCTATTACCCTACAAAGAGCTAATTGATCAGATGACCCAGCATTTTACAAAGCTTTAGTTTACACAAGTGCCACGAATGCAAAATAAAGTAGCAGACGCCATGGCCACTATCGTCTTGCTCTTGGAAATTCCCCAAGATGCTATGTAGTATGAATTTTTAGTTGAGCATCTCCTCACACCCGCTTATGCGAATGAGGATTCAAACCGTGTTTGTATCTTGGTTGGTCCCCAATCCCCTTGGTACCATGAAATTCACGCTTACCTTAACGATGGTATCATATCCCCTCACCTCACACGCACCCAACGCATAAACCTTATTCGAAAATCCTCCTGCTATGTTATCATAGCCAATACCCTATATCATTAGGGTTATCACGATACTCTCTCTCGATGTTTAGATGAAAATGAGGCCGCGATGGCATTAAAATAAGTACATTCCAGACTTTGCGGTGCCCACACGAGTGGTATTGTCCTAGCACGACAAATCCTTAGAGCAGGCTACTATTGGCCTACCATTGAAGAAGACTCTTGTGACTTTGTCAGAAAGTGTTTTCCATGTCAGCAACATGCAAATCTTGTGCACGCTCCAGCACAAGATCTACAACCTATTGCACCACCTTGGCCTTTTGCTTGTTGGGGCCTTGATCTAGTTGAAACTATCACCCCTCTCTCATCTGATGGACATAAATGGATAATAACAGCTATAGACTATTTCACTAAGTGGGTGGAAGCAGTCCCCCTAGTCTCAGCTACAGTAGTTCAAGTCTCCAAGTTCATCTTGTACCACATTGTTTGCCGCTTCGACATCCCATCCACCATCTTCACTGACCACGGAGGTAACTTTGAAAATCTCAACATGGAAGAATTATGCACTTCCCTCTGCATCCATCACCACTTTTCTAGCCCATATTTCCCACAAGGTAATGGCCAGGCAGAGGCAACTAACAAAACCCTCCTCAAAATCCTAAAGAAAGTTGTCAATGATTCCGGCCGTGATTGGCACCTTCAAATAAATCTGGCTCTATGGGCCTATCGAACTTCATTTCGTACATCCACAGGCACAACTCCATACTCCCTAGTCTATGGTGCCGAAGCAGTATTACCTATAGAAGTTGAACTTCCCTCACTATGCATATCTTTGCAAGGGAAAATCTGAGATGAAGAATACAGAGTAGCTCGACTCACCCAGCTAGATCTCTTAGACGAGAAGAGACAACAAGCCTATGACCATCTCACAGTCTACCAAACTCATCTCAAAAGGAATTTCAACAAGAAGGTGCTCCCACGACACTTTCAGCCAGGTGATATGGTCCTCAAATAAAATATTAAAGTCCAAGCAGATCGAGAAAAGAAAGGCAAGTTTGAACCTACATGGCTTGGTCCCTATGTGGTTACTGCCTCCTTTGGCTCTGGAGCCTATCAAATATCTACACCAGAAGGAGAACTCTTGAATGATCCCACTAACATCATTCATCTCAAGAAGTTCTATGCTTGAAGATCTTTGGTATACCCAGCTTTTGAAAAATACAAAAAAATAGTAAAGAGAAATAAGCATCCAATGGTGAAAACTTGGCAATTCAAGCGCCTTGGATAGGTACCTTGGTGAAAACCTGGTAATTCAGGTGCCTTGTGTGCTAAAGACTAATCCATTATCTATCACTATCCTATCCCTCATCCATCCACCCACCATCCCATAAAACACCTGCTTGTTCCCTTGGTGTTCCAATCAAATATCCAAAATCTGATGGAGCTTGTCAATACCTCCTGTACAGCTTGTAAATCTTGTACCAAAGCTTGTATTATACCTTGTAAATCTTGTACCATACCTTGTATATATCTAAATCTTGTCCAAAGCTTGTACCATATTCTAGCTTGTAAATAATCTTGTATCCTAGCCTGTATCCTATCACATGCACACATAGAATCCCATTTTCCTTAAGCTTTTCACAAACCATCTACCTATCCACCTATCAACTATTATAGACATCCCATCCTTCAAAAACATTTCCATCTCACAAAAAACCAAAACATGAACAAACTTGTACATTTGTAACATATCTTGGTCTATCAACTTGTACATCCTCTTTAGCTTAGTATCATTGTATCTATCCGGCTTTCGTGTTAGTTCATCCTTGGTCAACATCTTGCACACATCGCACACCTTGGTTAGATATTCCAATGTATCCTTTAGCTAGATCTCCTGTCACCAAAGTGTTATCCTTCTTAGTTCAGCTTGCCAGAGGCATCACTCATCCAGATCCATCAGCTTAGGTGCTCTTTGATAGATCCTTGCAGGATATAGCTTTCCTAATGTCTGATCTTGGTCCGTCAGTACCTCGTCCTACCCATCTCGTTGGAAAATAGTTCTCTTTTGGATTTTCGCTTTCTTTTGATTTGGGATCTTTCCTTTTGGGTCTTGAAATATCTTTTCCAAGCAATCTCCTTGTTCCCTCCTCAAGGTTGCCACGATCTTCCATATCATGGTATGTTGTGAATGGGGCAATTAGAGCATAAGGTCTTGATTAGGTCTTTTTCTTGTTTTCTTTTTCTTCTTGTGGGTTACCTAGTGTCATTTCCACGTTGCTTCCTCTGGGATTCATGTGTGATACTGGGGCAATCCTTGTGTGTTTGTTTTGAGTCAGTTCGTCAGTCCTCTGGATGGTTGGTAAAAAGGCCTTGTTGTTCTTGGTAACCCTGGCAATTAACCAATAGTCCTATAGCAAATCTAGTGCTCAACTACATGGTGGTACTTCTCTTTGAAGTATCCCCCCGCTCAAAAAGCTTCAATGGATTCCCTTCATCTCCATTATCCCCCACCCATATCCAAAACCTATCCCAACTCATGCATCAGTAACTCTTTGAATCACTCCTCACGCTTAGCTTTAGGGATCCACAATCCTAGTCTTAGGGATCCACCAATCAAATCAATCCACCAAGCCTCATCTTTCAAGATCCACAATCCTAGTCCTAGGGACCTCCAAAACCCATCTTCTGCCAATCTGACTCTTTGAAATCCTATTGCATCATCTTTATCATTCTATCATCCATCTCCCTACCATGGATTCCTTTTTATAGCGCTCCGCTCCTCCATCCCCCCCCCCCCCAATCCTGGAAAGTCTTAAGCTTGCTTTACTATTGTGCCTCTGATTTCCTTTTATCATTCTCCTGTAGTGAGAGTTTGAGCTAATTTAGCCCCTTCTCTTTGCCAACTTGCGTCTCAGCTCATCTCAATTTCTTGTACTTTTCAAGAAGTCGTCATGCCTTATTTCTCTCCCCGTCGCCTTCTTGAGGGGGCATCATCTAAGTCTAGTCTCTCCTCTTCTTATCCGAGACTGGGGCAACCTTGTTGCTAAAACATCTTCCTCGTGTCGTCTTCATTCAAACTTTTTTGAAATAGTGTTGTCTCAACACTATGTCAAAGAGGGGCAAAATGTAGACACCTAAATTTGATTACACTATTTTAGTAATCCTATTTAGTTATCTAAAAAGGCATTATTAATTAAATTTCTATTTAATTAATCCTTTGTCATCCCCTAGTTGATTAATTCAATTAATCATCTATAGTCCTAATTGATAAATCAAATAATCTATTATTTATCAATTAAATCCTATTCTTCTATATAATTCCAAAAATCCCCATTTATTAAATAAATCTATTTGATAAATGAAATCCTCAAATTCAAAAACCCCTAACCTATCTCTAATCCTCCATTTAGCCTAATCCACCTCATCCACCCATACTAACCAAGCTTAGCCACTAACTCACCCACCCTCATTAATGCCATCCACTTGCACATCTCTAACATCTCTAATCTAATCCTAAACCCAAGCCTAATCCACCCCCTAATGTTGTCACATTCCTTAAACAAGTTTAAGACTTTCCTAATCCAAACCAAAGTCTCTCCTCAAAAAACCCAACCACTAAGTCATGAGTGCTCTTACAAAACATAAAAGACTCTTACAAGCCCACTCATGACTCTTACACCCATCTTCCACACTCTTCCCTCTTCCACACTCATTCCTCTTACATCCCTCTTACATACTCAACCCCACTCATCATGCCTTTAACCAACCCTTTACCCTACCCTCTCACACTCATCCTCCTTGTGACAAGTGTCACCTTCCCATTGGTGCTAAACAAGCACAATCCATGTGCTCTCCTTTGAGTGCATCCTAGCCCTCCTTAAGCCTTCATCCATCCTTGCATCTAAGCCCTCCATCCCTCTACCCCTTAGCCTATAAATTGAATCCCATCCCAAGCCATTTCATCAACAATCTTTGAGCTAAAGTTACCATGCCCTTTTGAGAGCCAAAAGACATACCCATACCCTTATAATGCCAAATTGAGAACTCAAAAAGCTACCAATTTTCCATTACCCATCTCCATTGAAGCAACTTTTGAGCATCTTGAGCATACATCCACAGCAAAAGGACACATCTGCAGAATCAAGAAAGCATGGAGTGTTTTCTCTTGTGAGGTTTGCACTTCTTGTTTGCTTTCTTTGTCTAAGCATATATGTGAATTTAGTTTTTGGTTTGTGAATGTTTACTTTATTTGTTAATGTTCTTTGCATACTAATTCTTGTTCTACAGAAAATAGTAGCTAATGGCCTAGATCATGCCACATTAGCCCTAATCAAGGTTAGGGAAAAGAAAAGTAATCTTCATTAATGCATAATTGAATCCAATACTATAATGGGTAATAAATGATCACTATGCATGCTTAGTCATGAAGAGAGTGGGATACAATAGATGACCACTACACATGTCCACTATGCATTAAATGCATTTAGCACTAACTCCACTACCTGAAGGCATGATATCAATCTCACACCATGTTAGACTTTTTTGTGCTAATGCTTCATGTTGAATCTTGCTTGAACTCTAGAGCTACAACTGCCCTTCCATCTATTCCTAAGTTTTCCTCCCAATCTAGTAACAAGTCCTGAGTGGTGTTCATGCAACTCAAGAAGATGGAGAAGTTCTCAAAATTATCTCTTTCAAAAACATTTTTTTGAAAGAACTCCTCCAACTTTCCTTTCATGTTGTCCACTTTTATTTCATTCTCTACCAATCTATGTGATAACATAGATGTGTTACTTCTATAATTAATCATATCGCCAATTAGTGTCAAACTACCAAGTGAAAGCGTACATAGAAACCAAGTCACCATATTGCCTAAAAAATAAAGGAGGATATGACTGGGTTTCACAATTATACCCAAGCTCAATTACTTACCAAATGAATCTATACATACCAAGCAAAAATCATAACCAAGTCAAGAAAAGAAAACACTGAGCTGGTCAAAGGTCATTGAGAGAAGATTATACTATGCAAAAATATATAAGAGCACTACATTTACCAAGTAAAAAAGGGCTACATAAAAGTTTGAATTGACACACAATATAATGAGACATGATCATACTGAGTTGGAGAAATAGTTTAAATTGATCAAGATAAAGATTTGAAATGATCTCTTCAAGTGTCTATAATTGATTGTTCTATGATTACAAGACAAAAAAGACCAACTAAAATGAGAAATAGAAAGAAATGAAATGATGAAAAACTCTAGATGATTGATCACGATTAGAGAAGCATTTTGTAAAGATCCAAAATTCTAATTAGATCAGATAGTGAAGAGGAAAAATAAAACTATAAAAAGGACCTAACAAGAAAGGATTTAAGGTTGATATTATTTCTATTAAGAGAAGTATTGAAGCAATAAAAGAAAAGAGTATGGCACAAGAAAGGTATTGAGCACATTCATAGGTCAAATATTCAAGCAATATAGAGAGGAATTATGGATACATCACAAAAGGTGATAACTAGTGAGTAGAAGAGGTATCTAATCAAGAAAAATAAGTTTCTATTGTAGAGATCATTTTCTACTACTTGTTAATCACTTTAGTAGTTTCTAAATCCTTGAAAAAAGGTGGACTTAACACTCTTTTATGTAAATCTCATAACTAAGTACACACCTAGAAGAGTGTTGTAAAATCCTTGTAAAAGGTGGGTCCTTGCAGATATAATTGTATACTCCTATAGAGTAAGTCATCAGAAGTGAAATAACATTGTAGCCCTTACAAAAAACCCTCTTACTATAGTAGTGATGGATTTGTGGGTACCCTCCCCACCGTAGTAACCAAATTATTTTGTTGTGTTATGACTTTATTTGTGTTGATTATATGGATGATGCAAGATTAGATTAGATAGAGTTAGCTTCATTTACAAAGGATTTCAATGAAATTTATGTGATTACTGAGTTACAGAAGGAAATGGATAAGTACTAAATTTTTTTAAGGGTAAAAGGTTTTTTTGGACACTAATTCACACCCCCCCTCCCGTTCTCACCATCCTATATCCATTACTAATTCCAACAATTAGTATTGGGGTTTAGTGCTCTTGATTGAAGGTTTTACCACCTATGATTAAAGATATGAATCATGGAGAGATATAGGCTTGATAGGACTATCAAGAATCAAATACTAGTGATAAGGATGACCATAAATCAAATCAATGAGATGAAAGATGCACTGAGTCAGTCATTGAAAACAAGGAAATAACTCAGCAAACAAATGAAATAACATATTATGAAGAAGATATTGAAGAATTATATAATGGAAACTATTAGAATTCTTAATGGGAAACAAGACACTGAGAGAGTGGCAAGGGGCGGGGGTGAGGGGTGTGGGTGGTGAATCAAGATCTATAAAAGTTTTCATTGATAAGAAATTTTTGTAGATTCACACCTAATCCATTGCATATCTTAGATCTCATAAAATATATAATCATAAACATATAATGCTGAAATGAAATCTATCTATGCATAACATCCATGAAAACATAAACTCATAAGAAAATTATTTTGGTAACCCAGAAACACTTCAAGTAGAAGGTAAAAATTGGGTGGGGATGAAACCCACAAATCTTTACTACTAAAACAAAAAAAATTCCTGTTAGATATAATTTGATTACTTATGATGATCTATCATGTGAGGGGTCTACTTTGTAAAAATATTTTAAGACTGTTAGGTCTTACCTTGTTGAAGGATTTTACACTTACAATAAAGTAAGGACTCTGTTAGGAGATTTAAATAAGGTCCATTAGAACCACTTTGTTAAGAGATTTTCCCTGACTCAGTATGTTAAAACTGATTCAGTACCTGATCCTTCGATTTTCTCTAAAAGCTATTTATGGATCTCCTCTCTCAAAATAATCAATTTGATCTCCTTATCTAATATCTCTATTATATCCTTCACTTCTTTGGTTGCTCTGTCTGATCTCATTTTATACTTATCCTTCCATCACTTTGTACCTAGCTTGCTTTCTCCTTCACACTTGCTTCCACTCACACTTCCTCATTATGATCCTAGGGTTAGAACCTTTCTTAAATAGATAGTCATAGAAAGTTCTTGATCTTAATCAACAATTCATATTTCATCATGTTGTCGCTTTATCCTTCTAATTTTCTTTGGTTAATTTTATTTTCTTGGGATTAATGCATTCTGAAAAATACACAATTTTCTCCTTAATTTTCTCTACAATCTTTAAATATCATGTAGAAGTCAGCTAAAATGATTTACATAAGTGTTTGTGAAATTGCAAACTCATATGTCAAAACTGGTTTACTTGGCACTTCAATGTTCTAACACTTGGTCATAACTAACATTTATGTTGTCACTCAGCTTCTATATGCTTGTCATATACTAACTCACTCATCATTACATAACTTTCCAAATGCATGGTCTATTTTGTGTCACTTGACATGTATGTCAACTCAATCTTTTTTGTGGTGCTCGATAACCTCTAACTTGCTTGACATATAATAAAGTATAAGAAAGTCCTCTATAGCTTGACTGTCTCTAGATGGCTCAGTCATAGTGATGACTATACAATGCTGCCTTGGAAATGAATAAGTGTTAGACACTAATAGAAAAATTGGGCTTAAAGATCAGCAATCTCCCCCTTTGACATTAGTGGCATAAATACTTTGTCAAGACATAGCTATCCATACAAAAATAATGCTTCCCTTGAGACTATAACTTGGTCTTCAAAACTTAATCTCTGCTATATAGTATAAATGTATCTATAAACTCTAGTGATGACTCATTTGATAATGTGTATCTAATTTTTATCTCCCCCTTTATGTCATCTTCCCTCTTGTTATAATATTTCCCCCTTTTAATGGATGTCAAGAAATATATTTCCCCTATTGGTGTTGTGAAATGTTACTAGTTTCAAATTACCCTAATGAGAACAAGACACATCTAGGAGTAGTTAACTCCCATCTTCAAAATGTCATTTCAGACACTAGGCCAACTATAAAGCTTGACTCTTCTTCTACTTCAGGCTCTGCAAAACCTAGGCAGGTGGGCCTTAGTTTCAATTAATATGGTACCAGTGCAAAAAAATATTCCTGAATCTAATAAGTATATTTAACCCTTATTTCTCCTAGTTAATTATGCAATAACATATATTTGCAATAGCTAAATGCAAATATATGAAATTCACAAGCTGAGTGAGGGCATCCTTTTCAACTCTTCAACATGAAAGGGAAATACAATTGATTAATGATGTTGATCTCAGCAAAACATGACATGAATAACATAACCCTATGGTCCTATCAAAATGATCAGTGCCTTATGTATTGGCTAGTCACACAAATCCCTAACACACATCCCTAAAAGTTATTGACATATGCCATACATCAAGAGTTGCTGATCTATCTATCCACTTTGTGAATTATACATCTGCATCTTTCTAAATCTCATACTCTTCCTATCCCTTCATGAGATCTAAAATCCTATGATGATGAATCAAGCATTTACATAACCCTTTGAGTCATAATTGAAATAAATAAACATATACAACCAATAGATTGCAACTGAGTTTTATACTCTTTGTTTACAAAACACAAAAGATCACAAACAACATGAATGGGAAACACGATATTAGAATGTAGACTAACGTGTTGCTGAATTTTATTTATTTCTTTGAAACAAGTACATGAGATGCATGGAATTGAAATTCCAGACTACCTAACAGGTCAGAACTATTTGTATAAAAACTTAATGCTGTTCAATACAGGAGAAATTGCTGAAAGAATGGTGTCTTAGTAGTGAGTAATTTTTCTCCTCAAAACTAGAACCCTTACAATGAGAAAGAAAGAGAATGATATAAAGGAAATAATTACTGAATCTGATATGAGAAGGACATGTGTCCACTTAAAATTCCATCTTCTAGTAGTGAAAAGAATCTCTCTAATCTCTCTCTACAACTACACATCAAATCTTCAATCATTTTGGCCTCCAAAAGCAAGAAATATCTAAGATATTTGATTGAAAATCATAATTAATTTAGATGCCAAAAGTAAACTTAAGGAAAAACTGAAAAATTAGTTAAATATGACCTCTAAAAGCCAAGAAAACTGTTTAGAATCAATGTTCTCCACATTCAGGCTTCAACAAACTTTCATATCTACCTCCTATCCAATTTTGATGCTTCATGATGAAAATTGCCTGTTCTGCTGAGAATGCCCTAGAAATTACAAATTTACTTATAGACTAAACTGGTGAATAGCTGTGCAAAAACTAACTCCATATTTAGAAAGTTTGTTTCCTCCTAGTTCCAATTATGCCCCTTTGAAAAATAGGCTTCCAACTATATGTTTCAAGACTACTCCTCAAATATTTAACCTTTTCAAAGGTTTGAACTATATTATAAATCAAACATTTATTTTAAATCTCTGACTTCATGTACTTTTGATGAAAAACATAAAAAAATAATTTATGACTTTGATTTTTCTTTTGTTTTCTCATCTAGGTCAAACTTGGTTTGACCACCCTCCTCACCACATGTCAGCACTAGATTGGCTCATTTCATGCATAGTCATCAAACCCCTCCAACTGGTTGCCACATGTTAGCATCTCATTGGTCCTCTATTTTGCCACATCACTGCACCATGTCATTGGTCACTATGTCACTATCCTAGGCAACATTTTGCCACATCATTAGTGATATAGCGACAGAGTGATATGTGTCACCTACTAACACCTCAACACCACTTGTCAATCTTTTATTGGGTCACCATGTCGCTATGTTAACCTCCTTGCAACTTTGCTTTGGCAACATGGCAACCATTGTCAGATTCACAACATGTTGCAATTTGGTGCCCTCTGAAATCTGATCACCAAATCACTATATGCAGACCATTATATTTGGTCCAACACTTGCCATGCTCTTAGGTCCACATCACTGCACCAAGTCATCAGTCTACTCGTATGATTTCTCTCCTCACTAGAATTCTTTTTTTCCAGGATGTCATTAGCCAAAATTTCCACTTTCTAGTAGGTCGTCATGTCACATGTCAAAAAGCCTCACCATTTTTCGGTGACAACATGGCACCTTCCCAGATTCTTGACTTTTTTTTATAACATTTCCTTTCTGCTTGGTAAAAAATATCCTCGAGTTTCACACGAGTTGGCCAGGTCAGACCCACCATGGAGTTACTGCCTTTCCAAAAGGCCAGTGTCTTTAAGACACTTACCATATGAGTGCTGGAGTATTTGAAGATTATGAAAGCCCTAAACTTGGGCAATGTTCGATATTGGTCTTTTAGAGTTTTCTCTATGCTCTGTATGTTTTATTTGCTTCCTCTATTTTGCACTATGACTTTCTCTTTTTCAAAAATCACATTACTTCCTCTTGGGCTCTAGTGAACTACCCTCATCAATCTTAGCCCTGGCCTATGCCCTTTTTGTAGTTCCTCACAAGTACTTGTTATTCCATGCTCCGCTGATCTACCAAGATATTTACTATTGTAGGTATTTCCAATTAAATTACAGACATGACAATCTGCAAAGTTTTATTAGGTAGGACTCTATCTAGAATATTTAATAAAAACATACTAAATTAGTAGATGATGATTTGAAGATTAGAATAATTTGCATCCTGAGCATAGGAACGTAACAAAGAGTTATCCTTTTGATTTCTAACAACAAAGGCATTTGAGAATTTTCCAATAGCATGCTCAATTGCTAATGCCCAATCTTGTTCCTTCACTAGAGTTTGCATTAAAGAACACCAACACATGCACTCCAATTGGTCCAATTGGAGGTTTCATCAATTGACGATGGTGATTCTCAATTGATCACAAGAGAGAGAGAACTCTATCATCCCCAAAAGTTATCACCTTGTTGCTTTGCTATCTTCTTAGAGTTTTAATATGTTTTTTGATATCTCGATGCTTGCTTTGATTCTCTTCAACATGTAATGCAATAGTCTTGAAATTTTCCATGGATGATGCTAAATTTCCATCGAACAAAAGTTCCTCATTTCGTAGCCTTTTAATCTTTAAATTTTCTTTATCCACATCTTCCTAGACCTTTTTGAATCTCGTTTCTCTTTCAGTTTTTTCTACATTTTAAATCCATCCATTGTGAATACTCCCTTTACCTTTTGGGACCTATTTTCAAATGCCACTGCCTATGGGAATGTTTGTTCTTATAGCTGCCTCTCTTGCTACAAATCCCACCTCAAATGCTAGAGGATCAATGCCTCCCCCTTGGCTTGGAAAGAATAAAGTCAAACACTTCCTTAAATTTAGAAATTGTTACTCTAGGAGGTACTATAACTTCAACTGAAGTCCTAAGAAATGGCAAAAATTATGATAGGTTCTCCTCTCCATTCTGTGGAATTAATTTACCAAACATAGAGTCCTTCTCTAGCAAATTGTCATAGTTGAATTTTGCCTAAAAATCGATGAGGATACTCTTGAGAAGTGATTTCTCTTACCAAGTCATCTTTCTTTTATAAACAATGATTGGAAAGTGCTCAATACTTGTCTTTTGAACATGTTCAAACTTAGTCTAAGGCGAAATGACAAAAGTGATGACCTCCAGTACAATCAAGTTACCAACTATGTGCACATTTTGTATTAGAGAGCTTTTCCTTCCTTAGATCCTTAGGCTTTGTCAAAACACAGTTCGATTGATAGAAACACCCAATAACCTTCTCGTATTTGATCTCACATGCAAAAATACCCACAAAGTCTCCTTTTATCCTCACCTAGCATGCCAGTCCTGATTCCATAGTGAGTTAGTGCATTTCAAGGCATTTAAATATAAATTTAACTCATCGAACATCTTTCTCATATGGAATCTTGATCAATTTAATCAACCTTCATTGATCAATCAAAAGCTTGGATTTCTAAAATCTCAACAACCACACATTGGGTCCGAATCCTTTTCTTGATAGACAACAACAATCTTATTTTTTCAAATAATCCATCAAGATGATGCAATCAGTCAGACCCCAAAGTGGGTCCGGCTAAATTTTTTTTTCATTTTTGAACAAATAAACTCTTAAAGTGGTCTACTAAACATCTGACATTGATGGGATTCAAATTCGATCAATGTTCTGCCATTAAAAACTCACTTTATCATTGATCTGAAAACTTGTGATTTTCAGCTAACAAGGCCTATTGATTGCCTTTAAAAACTGACCAAATAGATAACTAGGCTCTAAAATTGAACACAATGAATCTTTGTCCCACACACTTTTACCCCATAGAATCTCATCTCATGATGACATTAATGTCAAATGATATTGACCTCCAAAGTTTCTTACTTAAAATCACCTACACACAAACATGTTAGAAAATAACAAAATGCATTCAGAAGTGGCTTTGAAAGTTGGTCAAATTGACATTTGGGGAAATTGAAATTGGGGCATTTTTTCACTATCATGAAGAAAATATGAATTTTCCATTTGGGCTTATGATGAATAACATGATGCATTTGGTGAATGGTCTACTCAAATTTGTAGACTGGAAACATTTGATAGAAAAGCGGTTTTTACAAATGAAATTTACCTAGGAAAGTGTGCAGACGAATTCGTTGTGATTTGAAAATTGGTAGACTTAAAGTATATTTAGAGTAAAATATAGTGGTACAATCCATTTTATGTCACCTATCACAGATTTCAAAATATTACATCATGAATAGGGGTTCCGACAAATCTGCACCTTTTGACACCAGTAAAATGTTACAAGTTGCATTTGGAATCACATTCAAAAATTGAAACATAGAAAGTATTTGACCCCTAGAATGCAACACAAGAAGAATTTTTGTATTTTAGTCAACTGGGTCAAAGATATAATTGGTTGAACTAGGCCTTCCAGAATTCTAAACATTTTGCATCAGCATGACAACAATAAATGACCAACTTTTAGGGATTCAAAACCTAGTCAAACAGATTTGAAATGACTTAAAATTTGAAACATAGGTTCTTTGTTATGGATACTAAACACTCCCAAAGTTCCAAGTCATGAAACATTATTGGGTTCAAGATATTCAATTGCAAACATAGCCTCTTGTCGCTTTTTGACACAAGAAAAAATGCAAATTTGACAATTGCTCAAAACAAGACCTCATGAAATGGCTTGAAATGAAAATTTATCTTCATGGGACACATGAACACATTGAATGAAAGGTGTTAGAAACATTAAACACCTCATGGGCCTCAAATGGACAACCAGAGACACATGCATTTAAAAGCGTTTATAGGGCTTAATTTTCAATGATACTCAAAATTAGGGCTTCGATTTTGAGTCCCAATAGTGCCTCTATCTGGGGATGCATGTCTCTTGTAGGCATGGAAATGATTTAGATCTCTAGAAGAAGAAGACAATTCCCAAAACTTTCTGTCAAACAACTTTATTGAATGTAAGAAATCTACGTCTACTATGTACATATGATGGCCCCGAGCAACCAAACTTCAACAAAACCTTTTACCTCTATCATATACCTAGTTTTCATTTGCACTCTCATGAGGTAAGCTGAAAATATCTCTTCTATCAGTTTCACCAATTAGATCAACATCTTGAAACAAATTACTTGGCAAAATGAAACAACTTCTTTCATTCTCATAATGCATATATACATCAGCATTAATCTCTATCTCATGCTCACTATGAGAAAACATATCAGCATGCTCATTTAAATTAGAATCATTCTAAAAACCATCATCCACATATGATTGATGCATGCTCTCCACCAAAAACACAAACGATTCATATTTGACCTTGTTCAAAAAGTTGCATATGTCAAAACTTTGCAACTCACCTTATGTAACCAGATGTGAAGAATGTGTAGAATCTAATTTTTGCCTACTTGCAAACCATATTACCCATCAAATCAGATTTAACTTTCACTAAAACCTCTTCACATTGAAACAACTGATTAGTTACCACGTTTGAAAAACTATCATGAAAGTGCTGACATAAATCATGCCAATTGTAATCTTCATAAAACAATTCATTAGAATGAAATTTCAACTTATGATCAGCATATAGTGCAAACTCAGAATCATATTTATCACTTCTAACTTTTACTTCTTTGTTATATTCGAAGCCAATTTTAGTATAATCAACATGATAAGAATTTGAAACAAAATGAAAGTTCTCCTATTGGTACTCTCCTTATTAGAAATTTTTTCATGTGTATTGTCACTTGCTCTATTATCACATAAACTTCCAAAATTTGACAACAAATATTCTAATTTTATATCAAATTCAACACCAAATCTTGGGGAAATGACCTCACCTTGAGAAGAAGTATCACAAGGGACAACATGAGCATCCAAAGAAACATTTGCATATCTTTAGAGATCATTAGCTAGCAATTCTAAAATTTCATCAACACTCAACAATACTTCATCACAAGTCTCTTCTCCTAGGTTCTAATCATAAATTGACTAATTTGAAAAACTTATAGTAGTAGTACCATCAATATAACAATTTGGAAAACTATAATCCATACTACAACATATTACCTCTTATTTGCACAATACCTCTTTACTAGGTGTGTCATTCTTATCTTTACGAAAAGAAGAATTATCTGTACTGCTGTTAAAATTCTGCATACTCATGCATACTATCACACAATTCATTTTTAGTCACATAACCTTCTTCATCCTACTGACTAAAATCATCTAATTTAGCGAATCTAGAATCCATATCTTCATAATCATAAGAAATGTTGTCATTATCTATGGAGTGACTAGATTCACTATTACTTTCAACACATTCACATTGGTTATTTAAATCATTCTCAAATTTCTTGAAAAGACTATCAACATGAAAGATCTTTTGTAGCATCAAATGTGATGTCCAGTTAATTGAATTAGGCATAAAGACATCTAGGAAAGCAATATGCCATGAAGAATCCTTGGGTCTTAAAGACACATGCAACTCCATGAGTACTGATTTAAACTTTTCATAAATCTAATCATCTTCTAGACCTTGAACACTTCCTACCACATTTATTATAAATCGGACAATCTAATTGTGAAGATCTTTCTTAATTTCTACCATATCTTCTAGCACATCTTCATGTCTTGGTAAACTAATTTCAGATTTACGATCTGATTCCAATTTAAAAATAAACCTTCTACCTCTTTATCCTAGTGCTCAAATCACTGAATAGAGGCTCTGATTTTTTATCTCATAGAAAGAACACAATCAACAAGTGCTACAATTTTTGGGATTCTAAAATCCTAATCTCTCAAATTTTTTTCCATCACAGAACTTATACACATACCTAAACAAGTCAGTAATAAAATTGCAACAATAGTTGCTCTCTCTAATAGTTTTCATACTCAACCATATTCTTTTCAAAATCTGAATTCAAGAATATGAAAATTTATAAAACAAATTGTCCTATGTATAGTGTTGATCACTAAATGAAGAATAACTCTAAATAATATTATTTTCATGAAAGGAAAATATCATGAAAATAGAAATACCTAAATTGTGGTGGCTGCAAACAACTTCAATGCTAGAAACAATAGTAGATCTAGATTTATTCTGCAATTTAATATCTCTTTGCAACTAAACACCACATAGTTTCTTCAACCATTGGCAAGAACCATAGATAAAATCTTTCAAAATTATTTCTAGCTATTGTATCTTTCAATCATACCATGAATCTCAAATTGTATTGGTTTAGAGATTTGACTTCGAGTTGCCACTCACTTGAAGAGAAAGAACATATTAGCTTGCACAAAATTAGAAGCTAATCAAAAAATTTATAACAAGTATGTGAAAATACTATTCAGTAAGGCGGAATGCCAAATACTTGAAAATTTAAAGCCAAAAATATAACTCTATGATTTGATAGTGGTAAAACACCAAGTGACTTTGATACTATAATTTCTTCAATTCAGTCAAACTACTATTGTCAATGAACATGGATACTAGGGTGCATGATATTTGAGTAAGAAAACTAGGAAACACATCAGAGAACTTACTGCTTCAACCTTTTCCATGCACATCTTCCATTGTATTGAATATCTTTCTCTTAAATCCTAAAGGTTTGTCTACCATTCAGATTCAATATAGTCCCCAATAGAGTTGCCATTTTGTTGGTGTTTTGAAACACTACAAGTTTCAAATTACCCCGATGAGAACAAGACACATCTAGGGGCAGCTAACTCCCATCTTCAACATGTCATTTTAGACACTGGGCCAACTATAAGGCTTGAACCTTCTTCTACTTCAGGATTTGCAAAACCTAGGTGGGTGGACCTTAGCTTCAATTAACATGGTACTAGTTGAAAAACATACTCTTGGATCTAATAAGAAGATTTAACCCTTATTTCTCCTAATGACTTATGCAATAACATATATCTGCAATAGCTAAATGTAAATCTATGAAATTAACAAGCTGAGTGAGGGCATCCTTTTTAGCTCTTCAACATGAAAGTGAAATACAATTGATTAATGATGTTGATCTCAGCAAAAGATGATATGAACAACATAACCCTATGATCATATCAAAATGATCAGTGCCTTATCTATTGGGTAGTCACACAAATCCCTAACACACATCCCTAAAAGTCATTGACATATGCTATACATTAGGACTTCCTGATCTATCTATCCACTTTGTGAATTAGACATCTGCATCTTTTTGAATCTCATACTCGACCTATCCCTTCATGAGATCTGCAATCCTATGATGATGAATCAAGCATTTACATAAAACTTTGAGTCATAAGAAAATTGAATAAACATATACAACCAATAGATTGCAACTAAGTTTCATACTCTTTGTTTAGAAGACACAAAAGATCACAGACAACATGAATGGGAGAAAAGATATTAGAATGAAAACTAACTTGCTATTGAATTTTATATATTTCTTTGAACCAAATACATGAGATGCATGAAATTGAAATGCCAACCTACCTAATAGGTTAGAACTATTTGTATAAAAACTTAATGTTGTTCAATACAAGAGAAATTGCTAAAAGAATGGTGTCTCAGTAGTGAGTAATTTTTCTCCTCAAAACTGGAACCCTTACAATGAGAAAGAAAGCGAATGATATAGGGGAAAGAATTCCCAGATCTGATCTAAGAAGGACATGTGTCCACTTGAAATTCCATCTCCTAGCAGTGAAAATAATCTCTCTAATCTCTCTCTACAACTACACATCAAATCTTTAATCATTTTGGCCTCCAAAAGCAAGAAATATCTGAGATATTTTCTTGAAAATCATAATTAATTTTGATGCCAAAAGTAAACTCAAAGAAAAAGTGAAAAATTAGTTAAATATGACCTTTAGAAGCCAAGAAAACTTTTTAGAATAATTTTTCTTGATATTTAAGCTTCAAAAAACTTTTATATCTACCTCCTATCCAATTTTGATGCTTCAAGATGAAAACTGCTCATTCTATTGAGAATGCCCTGGAAATTACAAATTTTCTTATAGACTAAACCAATGAATAGTTGTGCAAAAACTAACTCCATATTTAGAAATTTTGTTTCCTCCTGGTTCCAATGGTATATTGAAGTCCATATTTTTGATAAAAATTGCCCTAGTTATGCCCCTTTGGAAAATAGGCTTCCAACTATATGTTTCAAGACTACTCAAATATTTAACCATTTGAAAGGTTTGAACTATGTTATAAATCAGACATTTATTTAAAATCTTTGACCTACATGTACTTTTGAGGAAAAACTTAAAAAAATAATTTGTGACTTTGATTTTTCCTTTGTTTTCTCATTCGGGTCAAACTTGGTTTGACTACCCTTGCCACATGTTAGTATTGGATTGGCTCATTTCATGCACATTCATCATACCCGTCCAATTGGGCACCACATGTCAACATCTCATTGGTGCTCTATTTTGCCATGTCACTGTGCCACATCATTGGTCACTATGTTTCTATGCTAGTTAGCATTCCACCACATCATTAGAGACATAGCAATAGAGTGACACGTGTCACCTACCACCACCTCAGTGCCACATGTCAATCTTTAATTGGGTCACCATGTCACTCTATTAACCTTCCTACAACTTTGCTTTGGAAACATGCTGACCACTGTCAGATTCACCACATGTCACAATCTAGTGCCCTCTAAAATTTGATTGCCACATCATTGCATGCTAATTGGTATATTTGGTCCAACTCTTGCCACGTGTTCTAGTGCAATTGGCTATCAGGTGACATCACTGCGCCAAGTCATTAGTCTGCTTGCTTGATTTCTCTCTTTGTCAAAATTTTCCTTTTCTAGAAGGTCGCTAGACAAAATTTCCACTTTCTGGTAGGTCGCCATGTCACATGCTAGAAAGCCTCACCATTTTCTAGTGGCGACATGGTGCCTTTCCAGATTCTTGACTTTTTCGGTGACATTTCCTCCGATCCATTTGGTGAAAATATCCTCGAGTTTTACACCAATTGGTCAAGTTAGACCCACCATGAAGCTACTACCTTTCCAAAAGGCCAGTGCCTTTAAGACACTTACCATATGAGTGATGGAGTATTTGAAGATTATGAAATCCCAAAACCTAGGCAATGTGGGATATTGGACTTTTAGAGTTTTCTCTATGCTCTGTACATTTTATTCACTTCCTATGTTTTGCACTGGGGCTTTCTCTTTTTTCAAAAATCACATGACTTCCTCTTGGGCTCTAGCAAAATACCCTTGTCAATCTTAGCCCCTGCCTATGCCCTTTTCATAGTCCCTCATAAGTACTTGTCTTTCCATGCTTCCCTTATCTACCAAAAAATTTACTATTGTAGATATTTTTGAATGAATTGTAGACATGACAGTCTACAAACTTTTATTAGGTAGCGCTCTATCTGGAATATTTAGTAAAGGTATAGTAAAGTCATAGATGATGATTTGAAGATTAGAATAATTTGCATCCCAAGCACAGAAACATAAAAAAAAGTTATCCTTTTGATTTGTAACGAAAAAGGCATTTAAGAATTTCCCAATAGCATGCTCAAGTTCTAATGCCTAATCTTGTTCCTTCACCAAAGTCTACATTAAAGAGCACCAACACATGCACTCCAATTGGTCCAATTGGAGGTTTCATCAATTGACGATGGTGATTCTCAATTGATCGCAAGAGAGAGAACTCTATCATCCCCTATCATCCCCAAAAGATGTCACCTTGTTGCTTTGCTATCTTCTTAGAGTTTCACTATGTCTTTTGATATACTGATGCTTTCTTTGATTTTCTTCAACCTATGAAGTAGTAGTCTTGACATTTTCCATAGTTGATGTTACTCTTCCATCCAAAAAATTTTCCTCATTGCATAGCCTTTCAATCTTTAAATTTTCTTTATCAACATCTTCTTGGACCTTTTTGAATCTCCTTTCTCTTTCAGTTTTTTTTGCATTTTAAATCCATCCATTGTGTATACTTCCTTAACATTTTGGGACCTATTTTCAAATTCTATTGCCTATAACTTCAACTAAAGTCCCAAGAAATGGCAAAAATTATGATAGGTTGTCCTCTCCATACTGTGGAATTAATTTACCAAACATAGAGTCCTTCTCTAACAAATTATAGTAGTTGAATTTTCCCTAAAAATTGACGAGGAGACTCTTGAGAAGCCATTTCTTTTACCAAGTCATCTTTCTTTTATAAATAATGATTAGAAAGTACTCAATACTTGGATTTTAGACTTCTTCAAACTTAGTCAGAGGAAAAATGACAAAAGTGATGACCTCCAGTACAAACAAGTTACAAACTATGTGCACATTTTGTACTAGAGAGCTTTTCCTTCCTTAGATCCTTAGATGGTGTCAAAACATAGTTTTGATTGATGGAAACACCTAATAACCTTCCCCAATTTTATCTCACAAGAAAAAATACCCACAAAGTCTCCTTTTATCATTATCTAGCATGCTAGTCTCAATTCCATAGTGAATTAGTAGAATTCAAGGCACTTAAATATAAATTTAACTCATCAGGCATCTTTCTCATATGGAATCTTGATCAATTTTATCCACCTTCATTGATCAATCAAAATCTTCGATTTCTAAAATCTCAAGAACCACACATTGTGTCCGAATCCTTTTCTTGATAGACAACAACAATCTTAATATTTCAAATAATCCATCAAGCTGATGCAATTAGTCGGACCCCAGAGTGGGTCTGGCTAAAACAAAATTTGTTTTTGAACAACTAAACTCTCAAAGTGGTTTAATGAACATACAACATTGACAGGATTCAAATTTGATCAATGTTTTTCCATTAAGAACTCATTTTATCATTGATTTGCAAATTTGTGATTTTCAACTATTAGGGCCTGTCAGCTGCCTTTAAAAACTAACCCTAATAGATAACTGGGATCTGAAATCAAACACACTAAATCTTTGTCTCACACACTTTTATCCCATCGAATCTCATCTCATGATGACATTAGGATCAAAAGTTATCGACCTCTAAAGTTGGTTACTTAAAATCACCTACACACAAACATGTCAGAAAACAACAAAATGCGTTCGAAATTGGCTTTGAAAGTTGGGCAAACTGACATTTGGGGAAACAAAAACTGGGGCATTTTTTCACTGTCATGAGGAAAATATGAATCTTTAATTTGGGCTCATGATGAATAATAGGATGCATTTGGTGAATGGTCAAAGTGGGCTACTCAAATTTGCAGACTAGAAACATTTGACAGAAAAGTAGTTTTTGCAAATGGAATGGACCTAGGAAAGTGTGCAAAAGGATTCGTCATGATTTGGAAATTGGAAAACTTAAAGTATTTTCAAAGTACAATATAGTGGTATAATCCATTGTATCTCACCTATCATAGATTTCAAAATATGACATCATGAACAGGGGTTCTGACAAATTTGCATTTCTTGACACCAGTAAAAAGTTACAAGTTGCATTTGGAATCTTGTTCGAAAACTAATCAAATGGATTCATCATAAGCTCAAAATTGAAACACAACAACTATCTAATCTTTAGGATGCAACAAAAGAAGAATTTTAGCATTTCAGTCAATTGGGTCAAAGATATAATTGGTCGAATAGGGCGATCCAAAATTCTGAACATTTTGCGTCAGCATGACAACAATAAATGACCAACTTTGAGGGATTCAAAACCTAGTGAAACAGATCAAAAATGACTCAAAATATGAAACATAGGTTCTCTGTTATGGACACTAAACACTCCTAAAGCAGTGAGGCATGAAACATTATTGGGTGTGAAATATTCAATTGCAAAGACAACCTCCTGTTGCTGTTTGACACTTAAGTGAAAATGCAGATTTGACATTGCTCAAAGTAGGACCTCACAAAATGGCTTGAAATGGAAATTTATCTTCATGGGACACATGGAAACACTAAATGAGAGGTTTTAGAAACATTAAACACCTCATAAGCCTCAAATGGACAACCAAGTACACATGCATTTAAAAGCATTTATAGGGCTTAATTTTTAATGGTACTCAAAATTAGGGATTCAATTTTGAGTCCCAACATCCCCCTTGTTTTGTTCACTTGTGGCTTGGGGTTTTTAGGGGTTAACTTGTATTTATCCAAAAAATTTTCATAACTTGCCAAAATTTCCTTCAAGAACTTTATTCCATCTATCTCTTGCTAATTCTGTGACTTGAATATGACTTGAATATGAATCTCTAGCTGAGTAGCTAGATCAATTAAGCTCTTTGATCTTGAAAGGTTGGTATATTTATTTGTTAAATTTTGAGCTATAGATAATTCCCTCTGAGTTATCTCCAAATGGGGTAGTAGCATGAATTGAATTGAAATCAATTTATTCCTTATGCCACTATCTCTAGCCATTGACTTGGCTAATCTCTGTTGATCAAATGTCAAATTATTATATGAATGTGAGCTTGAACTTGCATTATTACTTAATTAAAGAGTACATGCCTTCATATCTACATATATCAAATAAATAGATCATTTATTCTCCAATGTGAAGAACTCAACATCAAAAGGTTTCATGTACAAAAGATGAATGGTCTTTAGAATTCCTTCCAATTGAGTGGTAAGGTTAGAAAGTTCAACCTACCTAATTGCAAGTTCTAGTTATAGTTTTTGCAAACCTTTTTGGTCAAATTTATTTTTGTGCCATCTCATCAATTTATCATTGGTCTCAATATCTTTTGTTTGAATTGTATCAACTATATACACTAACAGATCCAAAATTGGATGTTGCACATTAACATAAAAATCTCAAATGCATCAACAAAAATATCTTTAACATTGTACAATACCTATTTGTTTTTGTGTTCCCTTCCCAACTATTCCTACTTTGTCTTCTGACATAGCAAGATTTACAATTCTTCTATCTATTTCAATGTCATATTATTTAAATTATACATAGGTAATGTGATTACCACATCTAAACTCACAATTTCCTCTATTGTATCATCTTTTTGTTCCGTCATCTATGATTGAGGGGTGTTTTCACTATGGAGTGATATAAGTAGTTATTTTTCCCTTTGCACTCAATCTAGGTGACTTCTCTTATTAAGTTGATTTACCTTGTTGGAAAGGTGTAACATTTAGTCTGTCTGTAGCTATGGCACTTGACAATTGTGTAAGAGCTTGAATAGTCTCTTGTTCTTTAGTTTTCTTTGTCTCTACCATCTATTTCTCTTCTTTTTCCACTTCCTCATTTGATTGGTCCACTATGACATGAGTAAATTCTAGAAGCACAATTATTTCCTTGCCCTATTGGTCGACACTCATGTCATAAACCACTATAATGGATGTAACATTAAAACCTTCATTATTTGCACTCCCAATCCTTGGATAGTCTTATACTTGTCGTAACACTAGATTGGTACATGGTAGAGAGGGATCTAAGGCATCTGGTGTAGAATTTTTTAGATCTTCCTCAATGACCACATCTTGACTATGTGGGGATGAATCAAGAATGTCCTCAATTATGACACAATCTTGTTGTTCACACCCTTCTACCAATTGACTTATTTCTTCTGCAAGTTTTACAACTTCTTTTGTATCCTCCTCCTCTTCTCTGACTCCTTCACATCTTTATTAGTCAATGGAATGGGCAATCCAAATGTTTCCTTCCATATATATATGCACTCTTGGTCAACTTCATGAGCTTTACTCATCAAGATTTTGTAATCTCTCTCCTTAGGAATGAATTTCTTCACAAAATGTTTCTGGGCTATAGACATATGTGTCCTCCCTAAATTTGGCATTGTTTGGGCTAAAGTGGTCTCCCTAATCTATCTTTCAGTAGATAATGCCCACTTCCACTTAGCATCAACTTTATTATATATATTTTCATGAATGCTTTGACCTAAATCTATAGGTGTAGATTTGAATTGTATCATCATATTGATCATAGATTTTTGAAGCTTCTCCTGGTTTTCATTATTTAAAGAATCAAAATTTATTATCTTCAATGCTCCTATACTAGCCGACTCTTTCATTGTCTCACATACCTGGTCAAAAATCGTTAGAGGCAGTCTAGGTATAATTTGAAGTTTTCTCAGATAGTCAGACTCTATTTCCTCATCATCTTCCTCCTCCTTATGGGTTATGATAAAATTTCTCCTTAGCCTCTTAGGTAGATTTTTCTTTGGTGTTTTAGCCAACTTTCTCTTTGGTGGACTACCTTTTTCCTTTATAGTTGGGGGTTGTGCAACCTTTGACCTTGTAATCACTCTTCTCTTAGGCTCTGACTCAAGTGGTTTAACAACCTTCTTTACACCTTTATTTAGATCCTCTTTTAGCTTTGGATCAACAAGTATTATTTTCTTCTACTTTGTTTCCTAGGGCTTAGTAACAACTAGCTTTTTTCGCTTTGATTACTCAGCTTTAGTTTCATCTCTGGATTCCTCATCCTCTCCTTTTCCTGTAGTGATATGAAGTTGAACTTTTCTGAGTCTTCCCTCAATATTCATCTTCCTTTTCTTATCTATTTTTGTCCATTTTGTCTCCAATGTCATTCTACTCTTAGGTGTGTCATATGTGTCGAATGAGTCAACATTCACATCAATCTCTTCATATAGTAATGCAGTCACTACTACTGTCACTTCATCAATATTAACTTCAAATTACATTGGCCTCAACCACACAACCCTCGGTAGTACCACCTCTGTATATATAATATCTATATCTACCATAAAACATATATCATCAAAATAGTTATCTACAACTAACTTAGGTATCCTCATTAAATTTTTTATCTTGTTCTTGAATTCCTCAAAATAGTTATCCATTATTGCCTCAACATTTTCTCCTAATTGATGTATTCTTGGCCTTCCTTATTTTCTCAATAGATGTTCTTCTTCTAGCCCATGAAATTATTCCTACTATGGGAAATGAATTTTGTACATAGAAAAATATATAGACAAGTAGAGAACCAAACTTACATGATGTATTATTGGCCTTCCTTATTACTCCAAGATTCTCTAATAATTATTGTAGTTATAGATCGAAAAGATCATAACTATGATTGTAGACACTTAAAATTGTCCCTAAACACTATATTAATTAATTTTAATATTTCCCATGACATTGTAATTAAGTATTAATTAATTAATTATATCGATCATATTCTTCTACTTATTTAATTAAATGAGTTCATTCTCCTAAGTATTTAAATTTAATTTAAATACTCCTAGCCTTAATGTGTTAAATTAATTTAACACATGATCCTCCATCATCCCCTTTTTTAAATAATTTTTTTAAATTTAATCCTTGCATCCTATTAATTCCTCTAAACCCATGATTTAATTTAATTTAATTTAATTTTATCTTAAGCCTAACCTAGAGCCTAGCCTATAACCATCATTTTCATCCTCTTAAGCCTACTTCTTCTCTAATCCCACTAAACCATTCCTAATCATCTCGCTAATCCCCCTCGTTAGCCTAAGAGTGTGATCACACATGTGTGAGATGACATGCCTACACACCCCCCTTTGCACTCTTGTCTCCCACTCTTCTTCTCAAGTTTGCTCACACATGTGTGAGAAAACTTTGAATTCTTGACCATTTGCATGGATTGCATGTCACCTTATGTGGCATCTACATGGATGCCACCTCACCAAGCCCTCTCTTGAGCCTATAAATAGAGGTCTTGTTTCAAGCATTTGCATCTCCCATTATTGCATTGTTACCATGTTGGTTTGAGATTTGAGCTTGCATCCATAGTTTGAGCTTTCATGGTAGTTTGAGCTTGCATTAGTAAAGTTTTTATGATGATTTTGTAGGTGCATACTAACCATTTGGTAGCCGGTTTAGCTTTGCATTTGCATGATTTGGCTAGTTTTCCTTTGCATTTACATTTCCTTTGCATTTACTTGTTAATTTAGCTTGCATATCTAGTTACTTTCTTTGTTGCATTTCATATTTTTACCATTGAATGCCTTCAAGTATGGCTTTCTCCATAGCCATTTCTTGAGGTGTTCTTCATTTCATTGCAGCTTAGGTTCATATTTCATTACTATTCATATTTACACATCCACTCAAGAGATTCACTCCATTTTTGTGTTTGGGAGAGCACACCAAACATACCCCCCATCTTAACACACCAATAAGGCCTCTTATGGGTTCCTTTGTTGAGCTATAGAGGTGGCTGGAGGATTTGGTTTGTTGGCTACTTAGAGTTGCAAAACTCAAGCAAGCATTAGTTAGTTAATGGTCTTTCATTTTGTTGAATCTTTGATGCATATTGAAGGTTTTTAACTAATGTTTGTTTGTTGATTCATGCTCCCAATAGGTCACATTTTGTAGCACACATTTTGGTACGCTTGGTGGGACGCACATCCCTGGTTTCATTTCAAAAATTTGCAAACAACCCATGTTCAGCCGTAAAACATCGCATTATCATCTACGTAGGCCGCAATGTCGTCTGGGATTATCATCTACGTAGACCAACATCTCTGTTCTCTAGCATCTCCGCAAACCCTAATTTATCACTTGCTCTTTCATTTTAACATCTTTGTAGCAAACCATTTTGTCATTTAGGTTATTAGGCTGTTATCTTCAAGGTTTATCCTATTGTTTGTGAAGTTCCTTCTATCATTTGTAAGGAGTAGTTTATCATCTATGAAGTTAAGTCTATCATCTGTGAGGTATACTTTGTCATCTTTGAATACATTCTATCATTTGAATTGTGTGCGGGTTTAGTTTTTCATCTCTAACTTTTGGCATCTCTGCATTTCACATTGTCATCTACGTCTGAAAACATCTTTTGTCATTTGTGATTTTTTAGCATTTGCATAGTTTAGCATCTGTACTATTCATCGTCTTCATAGACTAGCGTCTGTGCCTGCATTTTGGCATCTTTGATTTTTATCAGAATTGTGCAATTATGAACAAAAAATTTGCTAACATATTGACTTGCAGGTTTTTAGTGACAATTTTTGATGCAGAGAATTAACTTTGAAAACCTAAAAAGAAAAACCAATAGTGATTTTTATCACTAAAAGAGGATTTTTAGTGATTTTTATCACTTAAACCTTAAGGGCTAATTAACTTGTATAGACTAAACACTTTCATTTGAATGCATGAATTTTTAGGTTAGCCAACATTTGGACTTGGTGTTTAAAATTGACATGAATGTTTAGGTTAGCCAACATTTAAACTTGGTGCTTAAAATTGACATGAATGTGTAGAGTAGCAAATATTTGGACTTTGGTGCTTAAAATGGACATGAATGTTTAGGGTAGAAGACACATTTTGACTTGGTGCTTAAAAATAATTCACACCATCTTGAATGCTTTAAAGGATAATGGACATGTATGCCTAGGCTAGACAACATTTGAAATTAGTGCTTAAAATGGACATGTATGCCTAGGCTAGATCACATCTGGATTTGGTGTTTAAAATAAAGTCATACACTTTTGAATGCCCTAAAGTAAATTGACTTTATTTTTTACATTTTTATTTTCAGCATTTTACTTTTACGCACTCGCTTTACTTTCTTGTTGGTGAACCGGTGTTTTCATTTACGTTGGTGCTATTTCAAGTTGGAAAGAACCTTGCATGTTTTAATCACGAGTGTCTTCAAGTACATAGAAAACTTAAAACTTCATTGGGAAAGAACAAGTGCCTTTTAAACCCAAAGACCACTTACATATTCTCTACCCTCACACCTTCGGGTGATCTTGGGTGCACAAGAAATAAGTGGTTTTTTTTTTTTTTTTTAGGAGGCTTGCTTGGGGATTTCATCACCCCTTGGGACGAACTCAACTCTAGTGTTCTGGTGGAGTATAAAAATTGGGAGGTGAATCGAAAGACACTTCTCTTGGAAGTGGAATATTGCCACTCTTGGCTAAGCCCCAAAGAACTTTATACCTTTGGGAAGTGAAGGAGGAGATTTGGGTTACCGTCTCCCCTCAGCTGTGTGGTAGTATTTCCTTTCATCTATAGATTTGGGCCTCACATACCTTGTGTATATTGAGGATGCCCTTTAGATAAGCCTTGTTCATCCTAGAGATAGCCTTATTAGGGTTGTTGGCATGTTCAGCGTGCTTGTTCAGACATTCAAAAACCAAAGCCAAAACATCAAACGAATTCTAAAATGAGTGAAATTGTGAGGTAACCTTTCATTGAGTGAGATAGGTTAAGTGAGGTCTTCTTGACTCATGGTTACTATTGGTAGTTTGCATTTTGAAATTGGTTGAGTCTAGTCACATCTTATTGAAAAGTTTTTGGGTACTTGAAATTTGGGTCTTGTTTTATTCCTACCATGACCGATAAAGTCAACCAAGTCAAACATAAGAAAGTGAAATTGTCCAAACCACCCGTCTACAAGGAAAGGAAGAACCTAGAACATAGTGACAAACAATTTTGATACGTAATCAAAGACATTCAAAAGGAAGAAGCTAGACAAGACCATTATGATAGAATTGAATACAATGGAAAACTTTGAAACTGGTCTGCTTTCCCAGGAGTGAACCCAAGGTTTTTATTTCTTGTGAATGAGGATTGAGTTAACTGTATTAGTGACCACAACACTTTCATCTTTTCATATCTACCTCCATCTTTCCAAACTCCTAGTCTTCCATTTTCAAATTTTCTTCTAGAGATTTTAAAGCTTAAAACATCTTTTGACATTGCAACATTAGACCTTTCATCCATAAGCAAACATTTATCCTAATTACACTTACTTATTTGGGATCACAAGTCCATCTCCAAATAGTGATCCTTGGTAGCAGAAAGATACTACTATCCTCTAATCAAACTTTGTTTGCTAAACCAAGGTCTTTTGTTCATACTTGGGTAGTTGACCCTTTAATCACATAAGGTTAATAGCTCTCATCCTCATTTTATTTTTCTTCCATAATCTTCCACCCATTGGCTTGGTCACTCTTGTATGGTACACACACGATCAAGAAGGTTCACGTTTAATCCCATGTCACATTTGTGGGAATCATTGAGGCAATCAGAGATGGAGAATCCTTTTTCTCCACTCACAACTTCATTATGGAACATAGTTCCCTCTAGTTCGAACCTTGGTATGCTTAACTCAAAATCCACACGAGAACTAGAAGATCCCTTCCATAACACAACTTTGGGGGATAATGATGAAGAAGTATACCAAGAAGAAGATCCTATTGACCCTAACAATGTACCTAGTGATGTCAGGACTTTCCTTGCAGACCCCTACAATGTGGAAATGATGGAAAAATCCATTAGGGTAAACAAAAATGAGATATTCCTAAATTTGGTCAAGGATGGTGTTAATGTTCCCCCAAGCTTTGACGAGAGCACTTTATTTAGAAAAATTACAAAAGGTGGTGCTCCCATATTGCCCACTTCAAATGCAGCTCTGACTTCTAGCAAAGGAAAAGACACCATGGTAACAACTAGTGCTATGGCTACATCTAGCACTTCAACACAACCTACATTTCAATTGAGTGTAGAACATATTCAACAAATCATTAGTGCCATGCCCAATGTTACCACACATGCTAGTATTCCACAATCTACCTTGACAACCTCAAATGTGGGATGCTTAGGCATTGGATAAGTGCCTCCTCAACCAATGGCAATTCTGAAACAACCTATGCACTCCTCTTATTTACAAGTGCCAACCACTATGGTAAAGATATCCGTGCCAATTTCAACAACTATATATCAATACATTGGCCAAAATGGAGTACCTCCACCACCTCACACTACATTTGGGACTCCCTACAATTTAGGAGGTGGATCTGTGAACTCCCAACAATCACAAGTACAACCTAATCAAGATTTGGCTCAACAATTCCAAGAATTGTGAAATTTGGTCCTTAACATGAACAACAAAGGGGTGAAAGATTTCTCTTTTGAGGAAATTTGTCCTTTTCCATTTGATAAATCCATTAATATGGTGTCATTTCCACCTGATTTTGAAATTCCTAAATTTGATAAGTATACAGGAGAGACATGCCCCATCACCCATCTCAAGGAATTTTCTATTTTGTGCCAAGAAGTAGCCTACAGTGATGACTATCTTAAGAGGCTCTTTGCATGAAGTCTTGGAGGCCCCGCACTTGAGTGGTTAATGAATTTACCTAAGGTCTCCTTTACTTCTTTCAATGATTTGACAAGCAAGTACATATCACAATACTCTTACAACATTGAACATCATGCCTCATTGAGTGACTTGTGCAACACAAAACAACAAAATGGAGAAACTTTTGCCAACTTCCTACAAAGGTGGAGACATCTTGCTAATCGTATGCCATATAAAATTGAAGATTCCCATCTTGTGGATATATTTATCAAGAACTTGATACCTGAAATGTCTTTCCACATGAAAATGGCTAGCCCCAAATACTTTTCCACTTTAGTAAAAAAGGGCAAGAATATTGAAAATGGACTTTTGGAAAAAGGTACCATTAAACATTATAGTTCATCATCCTCCAACAATGAGTCAAACAACAATAGCAAACCCAAATTCTGGTCCAAGAATAAGGGTGTTACACATGATGGTGTTATTGATGTCAAAAATCTTCAAGGAGGGAACAACAACAACTACCGCAATCAAAACAAAAACCATTCGAATCATAACAATCAAGGCAATCAACAATCCCATAATCAAACACAATTCTTTCCATGCAACAACAACTGCAATCATGGCTATGATCAAAATAGAAAGTTCACTAACTTTCATGAACCTTTGGAGGCCATCTTTCAAAAATTAGTGGAGCACAACTTGATGGTATTTCCTAACACACGTCCTTTTGATGAAAATCAACCAAAGTCAAAATGGTATAGGGAAAATGAATATTGTAAATACCACCATATCAAAGGTCATGACACAACACATGTATTAATCTTAGAGTTTTTATCCAAAATCTTGTTGATGATAGGGAAATTGAAGTAGAAGGAGGTCCAACCTCTAAAAATGCTAAACTGAAGATATTTCAAAAATCATTTCCCAATCACAACAATGATAATAACAATACCAACAATGCAAATCAAGCCTCCACATCAAATGCATTACCTTATGATTATTCTACTAACCAGATATCAGGATTTGACTCCTTCTGTGGTAAGATAGAAACTAACAATATATGTGGATTTGACTCCTTATGTGGTCACATTGAAGAGGAAGACACTCATGTGAATACCCTTGTCTTATAAGTAGCTGATTGTGATGCCACCACTCGATGAGGAAGACTCACTTTACAAGCTGCCACTCCCAATAACACTAATCCCCTAGTGCCACATGCACTTGCTACACCATCCACCTCACAAAGGCCTATCTCTCACTATTATGTGTTGTCCTAGCTAGGTAAGACTCCTACACAAGTATCTATTCTTGAGCTTCTAACCACATCACCCATCCATAAAGAGATCTTGGAGAAGGCTCTTTTAGAGTCTCATGTTCCTAGAAACATTAATGCTTCCCAATTCACCACCATGATTGGAAATATTGCCACCCAACAACACCTTGTCTTCACAGATAAAGATTTCCAAGGTCCTAATCCCCACCATAATTTGTCGCTCCACATTGAAGTCCTTATACAATGACATAAGATTAAAAGAGTCCTCATGGACAATGGATTTGGTTTGAACCTTTGTACATTGAAAATGATTCATTTCTTGGGACTTCCACAAGACCTCCTAGATGTCAATAAAAGGATCACAATAAAAGCATATGATGAAAGGGAAAGAGAATCAAAAGGAGTCATCATGTTGCCTCTAAAAGTTGGACCATCCATCATAAATACTGAATGCCATGTCTTAGACTTGGATTTTCCATATAACATCTTGCTTGGTAGACCGTGGATACATACACTAAAGGCAGTCCCATCTACCTATCATCAATGCTTGAAATTTCCCCACCAAGGAAGAGAGATCACAATCCCAGGGGATCCCACTCCTTTTGCATTTTGTAAAAGATTGGAAGGTGCACTAGTAAATTTTTGTCCAATAAGTGGGTTTGCCAAAGTTATACCAAAATCTCTCACCATAACAAAACCACCTTCCACAATAGTACCAGAATCAGCTAATGAGGATTCAAATTCTCGCAAGGGAAAAGAGAAGGTTGAAGATACTAAAATTAACACCACAAGGAAGAAGGTTACTTTTGCTGATTTAGGAATGGGAGAGTATAAGTTTGAAAATTCCATGTGTGTTGGACAACTACCACTCTCCCCTCGTTCCTTTGGAAAACCTTCTCAATTATCACCTTCTACTAATAAGGAAACCATGCAAGTTAGCAAGACAACATTTGAGCATTGGGGTTCACTTAGTGATGAGCACATGGAAGATAATATCCTAGATTGGCTGTATTATGATGGAAAAGATGAACTTGTGGAATTTCCTAAAGATAAATATGTTAAGGCACCTCCCATTATTGAAAGCATGGGATATCATGGTACCGGCCTTGGATTGAAAGAAGATGGAATTAGACAACCCTTAGAGGCTAATAGGCTCCATTAAACCTAAGGTATCCTTTACTAACAACTATTGTACGGTTGAACTTGATTCTAAGACTAAAGAGGAGGAATTCTTTGAAGTACCTTTCCAATACATTGAAGATGACCTAGATAACTATGTCCACACCGTTACCATAGATGGCATTTCATCCATTAACCTACCTCTCACCAATCCCAACATGATAGAGTATGACCTCCAAGATACACCACCAACTCTTGACATTTGTAAGACTAATGAAGTAGTGATGGCACTTTTTGGCCTGAAGAATCTTCAAGATTACAAACATGAGACCCAGTACAATAAGGAAGCCTACTTTGGTAGCCAAGTCAACTCTCTCTGTCGCAAAAGTGAAAAAGAAAATAAAAATGGAAAAATAAAAGAAATATCCTCTAGTGAAAACTCCTTTGGGGCACTTTTGGATGAAAAAAAAGATAAAATAAAGGATGCATCTTTTGGTGAAAACCTCTTAGAGGTACTAGAAGAGGGAGAGCTTGACTTGCCATTTAGATCCTTGCCACTAGAAAAGTCACCTATTTTGAATGAAGACACAATTCTAGTCAATTTGGAAATAGAGGATAATCCACAAATCACCTACATTCTTGCTACCTTAAGTCTTAAGGAACAAAAGGCCATGACTGAATTCTTGAAAAAGAGAAAAATCAATTTTGCATGGACATACAAAGACATGCCTGGCTTAGACACAGATCTGGTTGTGCATCATTTGACAGTTGATCCCAAGATTAAACCAGTGAAGCAAAAGTTGCGCAAAATGCACCCTAAGGTAGCCCTCCTAGTCAAAGAAAAGTTGCAAAAAATGTTAGAGGTGAAGTTCATTCATCCTATTGACTATCATGGGTGGGTCTCCAACATTGTTCTTGTAGGGAAAGCATCTGGGGGCATTCGTGTTTGTTCAGATTTTTGAGATTTAAATCTCTCATGTCCTAAGGATGATTTTCCACTTCCTAACATAGATATCATAGTGGATTTGACTGCTGGACATGAGATATTGTCTTTGATGGATGGATTTTTTGGTTATAACCAAATCAGAATTGTAGAAGAGGATCAACATAAAACAACATTTACCACCCCATGGGGAACCTTTTGTTATCAAGTCATGCATTTTGGCTTGAAAAATGCCAATGCCACTTATCAACGTGCAATGACTACCATATTCCATGATCTTCTACATGTCATAATGGAGCACTATGTTGATGATATCCTAGGAAAATCCAAGACAAGAGAATCCCACATTGATGTCCCTACCACTATTTTTAATAGTTTAGAGAAATACAAAGTGCACCTTAATCCTAAGAAGTGTGTATTTGGGGTCAAATCGGGAAAATTGTTAGGCTACATTGTGTCAAGAAGAGGTATTGAGGTAGATCCAGCAAAAGTGAAGGCCATCATGGATATGCCTCCACCTACCACATTGAAACAAATCTACAGTTTTCAAGGAAAATTACAATCTATTAGGAGATTTGTGTCACAACTAGCAGATAAAGTCCATTACTTCAGCATTTGCTTCACAAGGGAAACAAGTTTCAATGGGATTGTCTATGCCAAAAAGCATTTGAACAAATTAAGAGATATTTGGCTAATCCTCTAGTTTTAGTACCTCTAGTTATAGGATGACCATTGATTCTATACATTTCAGCTACTTCAGTTGCCCTAGGAGCACTTTTGGCACAATTAGATGACAATGGGAATGAGAAAGCCATATACTACCTCAGTCAAACACTAGTTGGCTATGAGTTAAACTACACTGCTATTGAAAAAGCATGTTTGACTATAGTCTTTTGTACGCAAAAACTATGTCATTATATGCTTAATCATACTACATATCTCATTGCCAAGATAGATCCACTCAAATATTTGTTATCAAAAGCATCCATCACTGGTCAAGCAGCAAAATGGGTCTTAATTTTAAGTGAATTCAACAGTGTTTATAAGGATCATAAGGCCATTATAGAACAAGTAATTGCAGATCAGCTTACTGAAGCTCCTCTTCAAGATGACCATCCCATTGTAGCCGATTTTCTAGATGACACAATTATGACCCTAGCCCCTACTACACCATGGAAATTATTTTTTGATGGATCTTTTACACAAAAGGGATCAGGGACAGGAATTTTGTTTTTGACACCACAAGGGGATCTCATTCCTAAGTCTTATAAAATCTCATTCCCTTGCATAAACAATATAGTTGAGTATGAAGGTTTAGTCACAAGACTATGTCAAGCTATCAGATGGAATATCAAAAACCTTCTTATCTATGGAGACTCACAATTGGTCATTAAACAAATCACAAATGAATACCACACCAAGGATGAGAAATTGTTGCCTTACCATAGAATAGTGGAGGATCTCAAGTAGCATTTTATAGAGATTGTTTTTCAGTAGATTCCAAGGGCTAATAATAAAGCAGCAAATGCCATGGCTACTATTGCCTCTATGACTGCCATGCCAAAATATAGTCCTAAATGTGTGTTTCTCGTTGAGAATCTTTTTACTCCTGCTTATGAGAAAACTGATTCAAAGTTGGTGTGTCAGATTGTTGTTCCTGAGTCTCCATGGTACACTGACATTTTTGACTATTTACATCACAAAACCATTCCCATAACCCTAACCCCAAACCAAAGAAAAACCTTCATTCGTTGAACCGCTCGATATACCATCCAAGGTGACACACTTTTTCAAAAACACTTTGATGGAACCCTCCTCCCATGTCTCAATTCAGATGAAGTCGAAATAGTGTTAGAAGAAGTTCACCAAGGGATTTGTGGTGCCCACTCTATCAGCCTTATGTTAGTCAAAAAGTTTCTTAGAATAGGTTACTATTGGTCCACTATGGAAGTAGATGCATATCAGTTTGTGAAAATATGTCTTCCATGTTAGCAATATGGTGATTTGATAGACACTCCTACCTAAGACCTTCAGCCCACCATCACCCCATGGCCCTTTTCCTGTTGGGATTTGATCTTGTTGGTCAAGTATACCCAAATTCCTCAAATGGCCACAAGTACATTATTACTGCCACTGAGTACTTCACAAAGTGGGTCGAGGCTATTCCCTTAACCTACATCACCAAAATTTTTTTTTTGAAGTTCATCTTGAACTACATTATTTATCAATTTGGTATACCTCAAGATATCATGACTGATAATGGAACCTCTTTCAAAAATTAGGAAGTTGCCACATTAAGTAGGAAATTCAGAATTACCCAACATTTTTCCACTAGATACTACCCCCAAGGCAATGGCCAAACTGAAGCTACCAATAAAACCATTTTGAAAATCCTAAAGAAAATCGTTGATGTAGCTGGCCATGATTGGCACATCAAAATTACTCCCACCCTTTAGGGCTATTGCACCTCCATCTGTACCCCCATAGGAGCCACCCCATTTTCCCTTGTTTATGGTTCCAAAGCTATTTTGCCCATTGAAATTGAGCTCCCTTCCCTTAGAATCTCTCTCAAGAATTTGATATCCAAAGAAGAATACCAAGTTTCTTGTTTGCAAGAGCTGGCATTCCTTGATGAGAGATGAATTAATGCCCTAAACCACCTCCATGTGTATAAAAATTGGCTTTAGCTTCAGTATCATAAGAAAGTCAAGCCATGGGAATTTGAAGTGGGTGACTTAGTTTTACAGCATAATATGAAGAACCTCTAGAACCGTGAAAAGAAATGAAAGTTTGAGGCAAATTGGCTAGGTCTGTTTATCATTGCAGCCAAATATGGTTCTAGGGCATGTCAAATTGCTACTCCAGAGGGAGATCCGCTCCTTGAGCCTATAAATATCTAGCATCTCAAGCAATTCTATGCTTGAGCCTTTTTAGTTTCTATACAGTGTTTATAGTCTCGCAAAAATCCAAAAAAAATTAGAAAATTAGAAAATTCATAAAATGTTGAAAAAAGCCCTAAAAGCTAGAAAAATGTTCCTGAAAAAAATATGATTTGATCCATTATCTATAAGGCTTGTTTTGCTTCACTCCATTCCACCATTCCATTTCCCTTGTGCATAGTCTTATAGTCTACAAGGCTTCGTTTCACTTCCATCTTTTGAAAGACTTCTAGTCCACGAGGCATTTTTCCGTCGAGTGATTGTCAATCCCATTATGCTGAGCTTTTTCACAATAGTGACCACACTTGGACTTACACAAAATCACCATTTGAGACTTAATGATTTAAGAAACTTGTTCGCTTCACAGCCCTTGCTGAAAATGCACAATTTTATGATCATTGACATTTTGACTTGACACACTTTTATAGCATGAATCCTTCCTATAGGTGATGTTGCGACATTCACTTCTAGACCTAAGGTTCTTGGCATCAATTGTAGACTAAATGACTAATTGGTCATGAAGTTTGTTTTTGATTGATTTTATTTTTGTGTGTGTTAGTGAAAGCCTTTTATGGTGCACCTTGATCTTCCATATTTTGGTCGTACTTGAATGGCTCTCATTGACTACATGTGTTTTTGTGGTATGATCTATTTTTGAGGCTTTATTTCATATGTGTTAGTTTTAGGTTATGTTAATGCATTGCATAATGGGGACAACAGGTTAGCACATGTCCCACCAAAGATCCCTAAAATCTTTGGGTGTGCCTAGACCTCTCTATTGCGTATATGACATTTGATCCATCATGACTATGCAAACTACACCTATCGTCCTAAAGTCTCTATGGTTTTGTATGTCTAGTCCATGCAAAAGAGTCATGTCATTTATGCTTCTATAGCATATAATGCATAAAATCATTTACAAAATTAACTTAAGGTGTGCTCTCCATATGAACACAATGGAAGCTCTTAACATCATGTAGTTAGGATGTATGTAGTATAGGGTTTCATTCAAGTCATGCTTGAGACAAGGTTCTATTTATTTCCCCCCTCCTATGCTATTCTACTGGGTTTCTATAAGTGACAGTTATGAAATACATTCATTCATTAGTTCATTTTCATTAGGTTGCATTAACTTCCCATTTTTGCATTCATCCAGTTTCCATTGCATTAGTGTTCATTTGATTCATCTCATTTAGTGTTCATTAGGTGTTTTTAGTTCATTTTATTAAATTGCATTAGATCAATCCATTAGTTGCATACATTCATCACATCTAGGGGCATATACATCATAATCACATCTCACATATATAGTGTGCATTCATGTAAAATAAAACAATGCATACATCTTATAATTGCCCACAAATCTGCATCACACACATGTTAGGCATCATGTACATATGCATACATCATAAGACACATCACATAGCATCACATCTTGCATCACAAATGTTAGTATCCACATCATAAATATCATATGCATTACATAAATACATACACATATAGAGTCATTGAATCATGTCATGTATATATCTCAAAAAATAGTGTCTGTACAATCCATATACAAATCATGTAGAATCATATAGTACAAATGCATCATCAAAAACTTGCTGCATCTACACATATCTGTCAAAAAATTGATCACTATATAACATCAAGCCATTGGCTATGAGGGCCTAGCCCCCCCCTAAATCCCCCCTCGAGGAGGTCTCTACTGTCCTATAGATTGCTCTTATCTAGCTCTGCCACCTGAGATCCATGAGCTGGCTCCCCTATCAAAATTTGGCTATCGTTGATCAGCAGGCACAACCTCAATATAAAGTGACCTATAATAAGCTGCCTCTCGTATGGCCAATGCCTCTACTCGATTAGCTGATAGGCCTCCTACATCACTAAGATGGGTTCCCTAGGCTATAGCATCTATCTAGCTATGTCCCTCTCCCTATGATATCCATCTAGTTGTGCTTGATGGGTGGTCGGCTTGGCCCATAATACGGTTGCCTCCCCTCAAAGTCTCTCCAGCTCTACCCACTCCTCCGCCCCTGTATGGGTGCCCATCCTTGCAAACTCCCCAACATTCACCCATGCCTGTAGGGCCGCTAAGGCCTCCTATGCACTGTCTCACCTAGCCCTCTGCACCTACAACTTTTCCTGTATGGCCCCCATGGCCTGCTCTAAGCTCTCTGCTCGTGCCTGCTGCAATTGTTCTATCCCCCGTAGGCAGGCTACCTATGTCTGCAAGCTATCCCTCTCGGCCCTTACCATGTCTGGGTCCTCTCCTTGTACCTATCCCTATGGAGGTGCCTATGGTGGTGCTTGTGGAGGTGCCTACAGAGGTGCCTGCGGTGGTGCCTAGGGCTGTGCCTGTACCTGTGCTTGGGATGCTATCTGTGGTGGCCCTTGTGTTGGTACTGGCCCTAGCCCTCTCCTCACTTGGGTTTGGCACCTACGCAATCCCTCCTATGCCCCCTGTGCTATTGGTGGCATCATAGTTGCCTACCCACCATCCCCTGCGTTGTTGGTGGAGGTGCCCCTAGCACTATAAGCCTGACTCACCAATGGGCTGCCCACCATTGTGCATATGCCAGTGTCATAACCATGTCTCCTCTATCCTCACTGTGCACCCATGGCACTTCTACCATCCCCAACCAAGAAGGTCAAGCCAATCGTATGGTAGTCTCGTGTCCCCATGGCCGTCCATACTCTCGTGACACCATAGGATATAAGAATCGATCTAGAACTGCATCCTATATCCTACCAAACTACTAGCAAACTTAAGAGGGCATGTAGCGCATGATGACATGCATGGATTGACCAATGATCTAGCAATTAGTCTATGTGTATGGGAGGTACATCTGATCCTCCATGTCATCCTCACCACCTGCTGCCAGTGTATGCCCCCATTGCTCTACCCCATCATAAGGAGTCCACTCAAACATGATGATCTTGTCTATGCACCAACACGAGAATCCCGCAGACTCTGTCGATGTATACTAGATGGGAGGCTGGTATCTACAAGCAAATGGCTCCCAAGGTTGTCTAGTCTCTTGCCAAGTGATAAGTGATGTGACCCCAATATCCTCCCATGACTAGAACATTAGTAGCATTAGTCCTAGTCCTATAGTGTACTGGGTCCGATATGCACACATGTGCAAATCGTGATATAGCTCCACTAGGATCATCTATCCCCAATAGTAGATTGCTCCCTCCTTCTGTAACAGGGTGCTTAACACTCACACCCAACCGATCGGCCACCCATGTCCTGCATTATCTGGCAGCATCCGCCATATTAGTGAGGCTAGGTATACTGCTAACCTTAGTAGCCTCTACTCTAATGCACCCCTCAATGACAACCATGAATCCTGAATAGGTAATTGATGTCACCATTTACCAAAGCACTCCCTCAAGAATGGATTAGAACCCTCTAGTACATACTCTCGGTATGCGCTTCTGATCGGTACTCACAGGATCTGCCACACATCTAGGAGTGTGACTATAGCCTCTCCTGTCAGTAGATGGAAGCTCCCTGTAGGCATTTTCCATCGCTCTATGAGAGCTGGTAACTGCACTAAATGAGCCCTCAGATTTGGCCACTTGTGTACATGCTCTAGGTTGCACAATCACATGTGTCCCCAATCCACATCTGTGAGTCTCTCCTATATCGCCATGGTCGGAGGATAGTGCTCCCTCGACCTAAACACCACCGTGTCCTCTTGTAACATAGACATGCAGAGCGCCAGTCTTTCTAGCCTATGATGTCCCTAGAATGGGGCATCTTCCCTCACCTTCTTTCAATCTAATGCATTTGGTAGAGCCGCTAATTAGTGCAGACGCCGATATGTGCAGACACCAATATGCATAGATGCCGATCGGCGTAGACACTGATCCACACATATGATAAATTTTTGTCATCTACAGAGATGAAAACTTGTTCTCTATCATCTCCACTAGCTCCAACCCTTTTTATCGTTCACGGAGATGACAGGATGACCCCTCTTGTCTCCGCATTATGTTTCCCCATTTTGGTGTCTGCACAAACGATAGGATGGATCCTATCATCTACATAGACGATAGGGTGGAGACTGTCATCTTTACCTGGACCTCATTTTTGGTGCATTTATGGCATATTAAATGTACCTAACCTAGCCTAGTCTACCAAGACATAAAGAGGATCAAATGACTTATGGTGGACCCATCTCGACTACTCGTTGGTACTCCCAAATGCGCTCACCAAGCTGTAATCAATCAATGGGGTCCATGTTTGCTCTAGATGCTCTACCCATGGTTTGACAATGACCTTCTTTGGGCCCCTCGGAAGCTTATATAGGCTCCCCACGGACCCTGTTTGAGCCCATGCCTTCCTTGAGCCATGTAAATCTTGTCATTTATTCTCATTTTCTCTTCTTCTTCTTCTTTCTTAAGACCTTTTAACGAAAATTGTCCAAATTTTTTTTTTTTGCAATTTTTGCAAGGGGGGCACCCTCCTCCTCTATCGTCACCATTGGACTCCCACCTTCTCTGGGGCAACTTATATATATTTTTCTTTGATATGATGTCATTCTAACATCACATCAAAGAGGGGAAAAATTTAGACACTTAAAATCATCCCTAAACACTATATTAATTAATTTTAATATTGCTCATGAAATTGTAATTAATTATTAATTAATTAATTATATTGCTCACAATATTCTACTTATTTAATTAAATTAGTTCATTCTCCTAAGTATTTAAATTTAATTTAAATACTCCTAGCCTTAATTTGTTAAATTAATTTAACACATGATCCTCCACCATCCCCTTTTTAAAATAAATTTTGTTTATTTAATTATCACATCCTCTTAATTCCTTTAAACCCATGATTAAATTAAATTAAATTTTATTTAATCTTAAGCCTAACCTAGAGCCTAGCCTATAACAATCATTTCCATCCTCTTAAGCCTACTTCTTCTCTAATCCCACTTAATCATTCTTAATCATCTCCCTAATCCCCCTCATTAGCTTAAGAGTGTGCTCACACATGTGTGAGATGGCATGCCTACACCCCCCCCGTAACACTCTTGTCTCCCACTCTTCTTCTCAGGTTTTCTCACACATGTGTGAGAAAACTTTGAATTCTTGACCATTTACATTGCTCACATGTCACCTTATGTGGCATCTACATGGATGCCACCTCACCAAGCCCTCTCTTGAGCCTATAAATAGAGGCCTTGTCTCAAGCATTTGCATCTCCCATTATTGCATTATTACCATGTTGGTTTGAGTTTTGAGCTTGCATCTATAGTTTGAGCTTTCATGGTAGTTTGAGCTTGCATTAGTAGAGTTTTTATAATGATTTTGTAGGTGCATACTAACCATTTGGTAGCTGGTTTAGCTTTGCATTTGCATGGTTTAGCTAGTTTGCCTTTGCATTTACATTTCCTTTGCATTTACTTGTTAATTTAGCTTGCATATCTAGTTACTTTCTTTGTTGCATTTCATATTTTCACCATTGAATGCCTTCAAGTATGGCTTTCTCCATAGCCATTTCTTGAGGTGTTCTTCATTTCATTGCAGCTTAGGTTCATATTTCATTATTACTCATATTTTCAGATCCACTCAAGAGATTCACTCCATTTTTGTGTTTCGGAGAGCACACCAAACATAACCCCCATATTAACACACCAACAAGGCCTCTTATGGGTGCCTTTGTTGAGCTGCAGAGGTGGCTAGAGGATTTGGTTTGTTGGCTGCTTAGAGTTGCAAAACTTAAGCAAGCATTAGTTAGTTAATGGTCTTTCATTTTGTTGAATCTTTGATGCATATTGAAGGTTTTTAACTAATATTTGTTTTTTGATTCATGCTCCCAACAGGTCACATTTTCTAGCAAACAATGATATTTCTTGACAATTTTGTATCCCAAGTCTACTGTAATGCAAGACACACTATTCAATAGCCTTGACTGATAGAAATTATGTGTAATCACACATACTGCAAATCTTATGATAAGTTCATTGATCCCATCGAACAAAATTCCATGACTATTCTACCTCACCTTTGTTTGTTTCTTAACAACTTCCCTTGTGGAACTTCTTACTAACTTAGGTCTATCAAAAGTAGGATAACCAGTAACTCATCCTATAATAGCCATGTTTATATTAATTGGTCTACCCTCTAACCATATCTTCATGTCATGTACATGGCTTGATATGATATTCATCCATTCCACCTTAAAAACCTTCAAAAATGCTAGGGCACAGGTCAACCCTTTCTTAACAACACAATTTATCAAATGCTGCACAAAGTTCATAGTCTATAATTTCTCCCACTTTACAAATATAACATGCTAGTACATGATTAACCATCAATACCTTTGGTGAAATTTATGATAGCGCACCAAATTCATCACCAATCAATGCAATATTTAGATATTCCTTAAAATTTAGTAGAGGACATTGATTGTTCCTCACAATCTTTACATTGGTCTCCTTCAACATTTCTTTCACATACACAATCGTAGATGATTCCATCTCTGAGATAGGGTTTTATCAAAACTTTTTTAATAACTTTGAAAGAAAACTTACTCGACACTAAAAACTTGTCTTACTATGATCTTCAAATTCACCAATGGCACATTGTGCTTCACTATCTATAATGATGAAATTGCCTTTGAATCACTTTTCCACTGAAAATTGCTTGGTAAAATGAAAATGGATACCAAAATTTGATATATACCTTCAATCTATCTATTTAGGTCTATAATAAATGTATTTGTACTTTAGTAGGAGGAAAATCATTGTTTCAGCCTTTTGCACTTCTTTCCATTCAAATACTCAATCATTATCACCTCACTTGGTCAATACCAATTCATTTAGACAATACATTAAATTAGTTGTTAGAATACTTTAGAATAATTGGGAGGGGGGTGAATTAGTTATCCAAGGTCCAAATGTATAGATAAAACTTTTTAGTACTTAACAAATACATGTGCATGCATTGATTAGATTTTCAGATATCTCAAACAATAGTATATTACTGTCCTAGGTCAAATGAACTTTGCATAAATGTAAACATGAAATATCAAAAAATCATTCACACAAATTGACACAAGGATTTTACATGAAAAACCAAACTAGAAAAAACCACTAGTATCATGCTACCAATTTTCACTCTTTTGAAGTGAGCTCTATGAGGAGCCAATTGTGTTAAAGATTACAATGCATAAGTTGTAAAATGTGACCTTGATTAAAGGATTTCAATAACCCTATTAGGAGTGATCCTTTTTAGAGGACTTTAGAAAATTCCATTAGAATGTCACCCTATTAAAGGATTTACTCATGACTGTTAGGACAACCTTAATCCAAAGGATTTATCTAGACTGATATAGTTATTAGAAAGTAATAGTAGGACTTGATCTGATAACAAAAAAAATCACTTACAATTTATAGGTCTCTTATTTGGTCCTCAATTCTACTTGGTATTTATCCCCTTAGTCTCTAATAAGTTCATCCTTCAAGTCTTCAAGTCCTTAAGCCTTCTTGCTAAGTATGAAACCTGTAGGTTCATTTGTTTGGCCACCAAATGAACTAATACCTCAAGGTTTCCTTTTCTATCCTTGGTTTTCACTATGACATTTTTCTTCTGTTAGTTTGTGGTGATTGATTAGGGAAGCACTATACATCATAAATCTTTTGGAGTTTGGGCTTGTGGTTGACATTGTGGCTGATGTATGGCTGATGTTGTGGTGGATGTATGGCTAACATGTTGTAACCCTAAAGTAGCATAAAAATACTTGTATAAAATGACTTAGGGTTAGGGATTGTTTCATTGTTGTGATGCAAAAATTGGTTCTTATGGAAGTATTGAGCTATAAGGGATAATAGATTGTAATTAGGTTGTAATCACTAGATTGTAATAATATAAAACTTGCTATTTGGTGGACGTAGCCTAGGGATTGGGTGAACCATGTTAAATCTTGGTGTTTTTTGTTCTTTTACGTGTGATCTATTATTTTTTGATATTGTTTATATTTGCATGTAATTGTTATTTCTATCTATGTTTTAATCCTAACAAGTGGTATCAGAGCAAGGTTATTTTTAAGTTATCCTCTACAAGAAAGTCTAACGATTGAGTGAGATTCTCATGGTTGAGTGGAAGTGATGGAAAACAAGGGTAAGCTGATGGATGACAAGTTTAATGGGCAGAACTTTCAGCTATCGAAGATGCAAATGGAAGACTATCTTTACTAGAAGGATTTATGGAAGCCCTTAGAAGGAAAAACCAAGAATTAGGGATCTATGTCAAATGAAATCTAGGATCTTTTAGATAGAAAGGCACTTGGAAGCATTTGATTATACCTAGCACCATTAGTGGCATTTAATATTATAAAAATGAAGATGACAGAAGAGTTGATGGAAACCCTAGCAAAACTGTACGGAAAGCCCTCCACTTCAAACAAGGTATTTCTCGTAAAGCATTTATTTAATATGAAAATGATAGAAGGTGGATCTATTGCATATCACTTAAATGAGTTTAATACTATTACTAGTCATTTATCTTTTGTGGGGTATCAATTTTGATGAAAAAATTAGGGCTCTCTTGATTTTGTGTTCTTTTCTTGAATGTTGGAATGGCTTGGTAATGGTTGTGAGTAATTCTTTTCTTGGATATAGAACCCTAAAATATGATGATGTGATCAGTGTTATTTTGAGTGAGGAAACTTGTAAGAAATGCTCAAGTGGATCTGCATTAGGAATTGCTTTCAACACACAAAGCAGAGGTAGAATGACTAAAAGAGAAAGTAATTTCAAAAATCATGGAAAATCAAGAGGAAAGTCAAAGGGGAGGAGGTCTCAATCAAGAGGACTAAACAATTGCTGGTACTATGGGAAACTAGGGCATAAAAGTAAAGATTGTTGGACTCAAAAGAAAAATGAAGGAGATAAACCAGATGGAGACAAGGAGGCAAATGTGGTAAGTAACAAATCTGAAGGGGATGCTTTTCTTCTGTCTTTAGAAAGTGTTGAAGATTCATGGGTTTTAGATTCTGGTGCTTCATTTCATCCTACACCTCATAGAGGTTATTTCATTAATTATGTGTAAGGGGATTTTGGACTTGTTTATTTTGGGGATTATGAACCCTGTTAGATTGTTGGGAAGGGAAGAGTTAAGATTAAGTTGCAGAATGGAAATCATTGGCTACTACATGAGGTAAGACATGTCCCAAGGTTGAGTAGGAATTTAATTTCAGAAGGGCAACTCAGTGATGGGGGTTGTATAGTTACTTTTAATGATAAAAAATAGAAGGTTTCAAAAGGTTCCCTTATATTAGCAAAAGGTGTGAAAGTAGGCACCTTATATCTTTGTACAGGTCATATTGTTCCTTCTACTTTAATTGTTCTAGTGAAAAATGAATGCTTTGGAATAGTTGCTGCAATTGAGCAAGGAGAACAAATAACTATTGTAGATTTTGATACAACATTGTAGTACAATAGACTTGGGAATATGAGTGAGAAAAGTATGAAAGTAATTCATTCAAAGAAAAATTTACTAGGTTTGAAATGTGTTAATATGGATTTCTATAAAAGTTATGTCTATGGAATATAAAAGAGAGTGAGTTTTGTGAAAGACTGGGAAGGAAAATAAAAAGGATAAATTAGAGCTTGTGCATACTGATGTATGGGAATCAACTTAGGTATCTTCCCTTGGTTTCTCTCATTGTTATATTACATTCATTGATGATGCAACAAGAAAATTATGGGTTTATTTCCTTAGACATAAATCTAATGTAATTCAAACTTTTAAGAGATGGAAATGTTTGGTTGAAAATGAGACTGGTAAGAAATTAAAATGTCTTAGATCTAATAATGGTGGTGAGTATTGTAGTCATGAATTTGAATATTATTGCTCCACTAATGGTATTCGTAGATAGAAAACTATTCCAAGGGCTCTACAAGAAAATGGAGTGGCTGAATGCATGAACATGACTATAATGGACTATGCAAGGAGCATGAGGTTTCATGTTAGGTTACCCTTACCCATGTCGACAAAGGCTATCAATACTTCTAATAGAGGTCCCTCTACTCCTTTGGGTTGTGCTATTCTAGAGGAAGCATGGGTTACTAAGAAAGTGAGTTATTCTTTTCTCAAAACTTTTGACTATGAAGTATTTTCTCACATAGATCCTAACAATAGAACCAAGCTAGAAGATAAGTCAAAGAAATGTGTATTTATTGGATATGGAATTAATGAATTTGGTTATAGGTTTTGGGATTTTGAAAATTGTAAAATTGTAAGAAGCAGGGATGTCATATTCAATAGAAAGTGTTGTATAAAGATCTGTTGCAGCAAAATGAGAAGAAAAAAGATGATTATGTAATGCTGGATGACACTCCAAAAGATGATGTTCCAAAAATTCCTCATGATATGCAAAAATTGCAACAACAAATACCATAAAACCTTATGAATGTTAGATAGTAAACAAGGCTAAGTAGACCTCTAGATAGATTTTCTCCTTCTTTGTATTCCATTTTACTAATAGATGCTGGTGAACCTAAATGTTATGATGAAACTATGTAGGTGGATACTAATATTTAGTGAGAGTGTGCAATGAAAGATGAAATAGACTCTTTGCTAAAAAATAAGACATGAGATTTATGCAAGTTGCTTGTAGGTGAAAGGGCTTTACAGAAAAATGGGTTTACAGGGTAAAAAAAGAGGATGGAGGTAAGAAAAGATTTAAAGATAGGTTAGTTGTAAAAGGATTTCCATAGAAAAAGGGCATTGATTTTGATGAAATATTTTCTCATGTTATTAAGATGACTTCTATCTATACTATTTTAAGTATTGTAGCTACTGAAGATTTTCATTTAGAGTAGCTTAATGTTAAAATAACCTTCCTTCATGGTGATTTGGATGAAGAGATATATATGGCTTAGCCATAGGGATTTGAGGTCAAAGGTAAGGAGAACTTAGTGTGCAAATTGAAGAAAAGTTTATATTTGCATGTAATTTTTATTTTTGTTCATGGTTTAATCCTAACATCTTTCAGCTTGTTACCTCCTTATTTAGAAAATTTTGATCTTTTGTTACTTAACCACAATCATCCATTTTAGGGTTAGGTTAGATTTATCGAATGTAGCCTCTTTTCTATTTTGTTCCCTTCTATGAACTTCTCTTAAAATCCTCTTAAAATTCATCTAAAAACAATTTATCTTGAATCCTATGCCACCATCTCATCATACTAATCTTCAACATGCTTCAAATAATTTAAGAAATCAACTTTGTCAACTCAGATTTGTCAAATCTTTGATCAAACTGTTTATACTATTACTTGGTACTAACATGTTGTTTTCCTGGCAATAACTATCTTCTAATTGTAAGTCAACACTAGTTTTCTCAGCATACACTAAGTCTTGGTAGTGCTTAGCACAAACTAAGCTTCCTTTACTTAGTCAAATACTAAATTTCCTTCTCTTAGCACATGTGAATTTTTCTTTCATTAGCTTCAACAAACTATTTGCTCAGCATGCACTAAGTTTCTTGACTTCCACTATTTTCTTGGTTAGGCTTGGCAAACACATTTATTTGTTGAGTGTTCTTGCTATGTTTGCTCAAGTATCCTTTCATTGTAGCTTTAAGTAGATAAACAATACAGTATAATATCAAAGTCTTACTTGGTCTTAGTGCTCCTTTTATACACCATATAACTCAACCTTTCTCTAGGTACTATTGTTATACTTTCTTTTGAAATCCTCATAATCAATCAATCAAATGATAGCATTTAGACCAAATTAGCAATTTGTACACAAGCAAGTAGCAAGTAAGACATTAGTGACAAAATAATGATTGTTCCATCATAAGTTTCATCAATCTCCTTCATTTCCATACATCAAGAATCTTATTTTTTTATAATCTCCTCTTTTTCATTGATGGAAAACTAATATCACTAACAATACCAAAAAGAAACTTAATACCTTGGTTTGAAATATCTTCCTCTATTAGTATCTTTCCTTCTATATAGGCCACAATCTATCTTCTTCTTTAGATATTCAGTGTAAACTCTTCCTCTTTTCTAATAAACCTCTCCCTCATACTTGTAGTAAACTCTCCCTCTTTGACAATAATGCCAAAGACTTGTCATATTCTTATGTAGATATCAAAAATTCAAGTTCTCCCTCTGTCACCTTGCATGTGGCTATAAATATTTTCTTTCAGACCCTTCCTTACTTCAGGCAGTTCCTAAAGTAAGATCCACTGCATCAAGTTGTAAAGTATGACATTCAACTCAATTTATGTAGGGCACTACTCTTTCTTCTTAAGTATCTTTGGATAGGGGTATCACCCCTAGCTTACCACTAAGATATTCATGTGCATCCTTAGGTAAAGCCTTTATGAATATATCAGCTATTTGTTCCTTTGCATTCACATATTCCATTCTCACTTGTTTGTCTTGAACCAATTCTCTCAAGTAATGATACTTGATTACAATGTGCTTTGTATTTGTATGCATCATAGGGTTCTTAGATATGTTTATAATACTTGTATAGTTGTAGTAGATTACCATAGGTTCAGTGATTTCTTGCTTGATTCCTTTGAAGAATTTTTTGATTCATACCACATTTGTAAAATTCACTAAGATAGCCACATATTTAGCTTCAACAATAGATTGTGAAATATAGCTTTTTTTTCTTACTAGTCCAAGCAACCAATCCCTTTCCAAATAAAAATGCTCTTCCACTTGTACTTTTTCTGTCATCAATGTTTCCAGCCCAATCAACATTTGTATAAGCTCTCAATTTAAATTTCCTATTCTTCTTGTAGTATAGACCATAGTCTTCTGTACCTTTTAATTGTCCCATAATCCTTTAACAACCATTAAGTGATTCTCCTAAGGATTTGCAAAAAATCTTGCAACAATCCCAACAACTAGTGCAATGTTAGGTCTTCTATGAGCTACATATTGCAATTTTCTAATCATAGACTTGTACAATGTTTGATTTACCTTAGCAGAATCATCAATTTTGCATAGTTTATGTCCTGTCACCATGGGAGTACTAATTGGCCTTGAATCTTCCATACTAAAGGTCTTTAAGATTTCCTTTACATACTTGGATTGAGTAATGTAAATACCATATTTCATCTGATATACTTGTAATTCAACAAAGAACTTTATTTCTCCAAGCATAGGCATCTCAAATGCTTTCATCATTTCATTTGAAAATGTCCTACACAAAGAATTTTTTCCTCCAAATATAATATCATCAAAAAATATTTCAGCTAGTAAAATTTTGTTACCTCCTTCTTTCTTCAAGCATAGATTGTTGTTGTCATCAGTCTTCTAAAAACCAATCTTCACAAGATAGTTTTGCAATCTTTCATACCATGCTTTGGGAGCTTGATTTAAACCATATAAAGGTTTGTACAATCTACACACGATGTTCTTATTTTTTGGATCAACAAATCCTTTAGGTTTTTCAATGTAAACATCCTCCTCTAGTGTACCATTTAGAGATATTGACTTAAACATCCATTTGATAAACTTCAAATCCTTTGTAAGCAAAATAAGCATGTACAATTCTTACTCCTTCCAATCTTGCAATAGGGGAGAATATTTCTCCATATTCAATTCCCTCTTCTTGTGCATAACCTTTGCAGACTAAACTTTCCTTATTCCTTGCTACTTAACCATTCTCATCCAATTTGTTTCTATAACTTGGTTCCAATAAAATTCTTGTTCTCCAATCCTGGAACTAGTGTCCATGCTTTTTTCTTGTCAATCTTACTAATTTCTTCTTTCACAAATTTATTCTAGTCTTCATTCTCTAGTGTATCCTTCAATGATTTAGGTTCATGAATGCTTAAAAAACACATTTCATTCCTTATCCTATTCCTTGTCATTTTCATAACCTCTTTTTTCCCTTTTTTTTGTTTAGTAGGATGATGTCTTCTAGCATATTTTGATAATCTTGGCTCTGTTTGTCTTTCTTCAAAAATAGATTGTTCATGAAGTTCTATTTTAGGTTCACTATGTACTTCTCTATTAGGTAACTTGACATTCCTTTCTTATAAACATATCTCAACATTAGAATGTACCTCAACTTCTGATTATAGCTTAGCTCCTGAATGCAACTTGACATCCATTGTATGTGACTCAATAGTCATTGATTCTTGTTTATTTGTAGCTTGGTTCACAATATCATCAACATTAGTAAACATGTCTTCATAGTAGTGCATAAAGGTTTTGTAATTCTCAGGTTCCTTCTTTTGTTCATCTTCATGTATTTCTATATATTCATAAAAAATTTACATTTTCACTTTCCAAAACTTTGTTAGTGTTAGTATTTAGACATTTATAAACTTTATTTATTGTGGAATGTCATAGGAATATAGCTTCTTCGCTTTTTTCATTGAGTTCACCATTCCTATTGTCCTTAAGAATGTAACACTTGCTTCCAAATACCTTAAAATATTTGACATTGGGTGAGTATCAATACCATAATTCAAAAGGTGTGAAAATTTTACCTTTCTTAACTTTTACTCAGTTCAATGTATATATAGTTGTACTGATAGCTTCTCTCCAGTATTTCAAAGAAAAATTCTTCTCCATCATCAATGTTCTAGCACAATCCACCATAGATTTGTTCCTCCTTTTAGATATCCCATTTTGTTTAGGGGTCCTATTGGAATTACAAAAGGAAAGTTAAAATTCTTGGGGTGGGGCAGGGGGTGGTGGGCAATGAATCAATAGTTTAAAATTTCACTCATAAAACATTCACCATACATCCATCTCATACATTCAATAAGTAAACTAAAATATCATGTAATGCATGTAAATCTAAACCATGTAAAAAAGTAAGCACACACGCACACACACACACACACACACACGCACACGCGCGCGCGCGCGCGCACACACACACACACACACACACACACACACACACACACACACACACTAGACATGATTACCTAGAAATCCTCCAATTAGAAGGTAAAACTAGGGTGGGGATGACACCCACAAATCTTCACTACTACAATATTACAATGTTTGATTATGAAACATGATCTACCTTGTAAAAGGTGTCCCCTGTTAAAGGCTTACAAATACTATTAGGTCTTACCCTATTAAAGGATTTCAACATCCTATTAGAAGTGTGCCTTGTTAAAGGATTTTATCTCACAATTAGGTAATCACCTTGTTTAAGGATTTCAATATAGCCTGTTAGGACTCCTTTGTTATAACTAATTCACTTGCTAAAATGACTCAATATTGATCCTACAATGAGAACTTGGTTGCTTGATGACAGATCACCTCTAAACTGATGTATTCTTGATCCTTCTTGATCAGATGTCTCTCTATTGTATGTTATTCCCTTCCTCTGTTCTCCTTTAACTGATTCTACAATGTGATTTAACCTTTCAATTCCTTAGCCACTATGAATGATCTATTTTCCCATGCAAACTTCTCTCTTTGCTTCTTCCATGTACATTTGAAGTTTATGATTTGTCCTCTTTAAGAAGATCTAGGTAATTTAGGGTTAGGTATGAATCAAGGGCTATGAATCATCCATTTTGCCAGCTAAACCTTCCCTTTACTTGATTGGCTACATGTAATGCATTGGGATTCTAACTCAAGATTCATCCTTATCTCCAAAATATCATAATTCAATCTTTATGTTGGCTCAAAATGGTTTACATAGTAGTTTGTGCCACTACAAAAAACTATGTCAAAACTATGTTACTCAAAATCTAAAGTCTCTTATGCTCAACATATACTAATTCTTATACTGTGACTTGACATCTGAATGACTCAGCATGCACCGCTTGCTTGGCTCCTATATCACTCGACATACACTCTTTGCTTGGCACTTGAGTGACTTGGCACATGAGTGGCTCGACATTCATTGTGAACTTAGCATACTCTATCTTATACATGTTGTGTTCAACATGAACTAAGTAAATGACTTGAGTGTATAAACACTCACTTTTTAAAAACCAATCTGAGATCAACAGGTCCTAGGTGCAAAAGTTTGTCTTTCAATTCCTCTATCATTGTAGAAGTTATTGAATTCATTCGATGTGAACTCTCCGCCTCTATCATACCTCACACATTTCAAGATTTTACCAGTTTCCTTTTCAACTTTTTCCAAATGCCACTTAAACATTTGAAAAGCATTTGATTTTTCTCTCGAAAACATCATTTTCATCATTCTAGAGTAGTCATCAAAAAATAGAATAAAATACTTGTCACCTTTGTAGCTTTTCACATCAATTGGTCCATATGCATTAGTATGAACAAATTCTAATTTTTTTTTGAAGTATGAGGCTTACTCTTAAAACTAGATTATGTCATTTCTCCTAACTAACATTGTTTGCAAATCACATTATCAAGTTTCTTTAGTTTTGAAAACCTTTGACTCTTTTCATCTTACCAATACTAACCAAGTTGTCAAAATTTACATGACATAATCTTTTGTGCCATAGCCACACATCATCAAATTATTCAACAAGACATGTAGCTTCATTCATGTCAAGATAAAACTAATTACCTCTAGTCTGATCTCCACTATCAATGAGTTATCCATCAACATCATAGATCTTAGCCTTCTTGTGTTTAAATTCAACTTTGCATCATGAAATATTCAATTGTGACACACTCAATAGATTATAGTTAAGTCCTTCCATGTAGTAAGAATTATCACATATGATCTTGTTTGTCAATGTTATTGATCCTTTACCTTTCATTGGACAAGGTGTATCATTATCAAATTTAACACTATTTCCATTATAATTCTCAAGGGTAATAAACTTAATTTTGTCACTAGTCATATGATGAGAACATCCATTATCAATGATCCATCTTTCACTTATGGTTATATAAGATACCAATGTAGTTGCCTCATCTTCATCTGAATCATCTTTTGTCACAACATAGAAAATTTCATCATCATGATCATCTAATTTATCATTAGATTCTTCTTCAATAATGTAACAAGCTTTATTTACCTTTTCTTTATAGCCTTTGTTACTACCATCTTTTCTACTTCTAGGTTTTTCTTCATTTCTGTTGTTTTTCTTCTCAGGACATCTTGCTGCAATATGACCAACTTCACTGCAATTAAAACATATGATGGGTAACTTATCTTTGTGTTTTCTTTTTCCTCTATGAAATATCCTAGTTAGTGCTTCCAATTCTTCTAGATATTCATCATATGTGTCACTGTTACTAGCAACATGCTTGACATTTTTCCTTCCTCTAGGTTCTTTTAGCATCAATTTAGCTTTGAAAGAAGAATCAATATTCTCAAATTTGAAATGATCAAAATTTGAAAATTTAAAACCAATAAGTCTACCAACCATTCCTCCAAGGGTTAGATCACTACCAAGAGTACACCTCAGTTCTTGAATAGAAGAGACTCTAATAGCATAGTTAGGTAATATGGTTCTCAAGACTTCTTTGATCACAATCTCATCTTCAATAATTCCATTTGATCCTTTCATTGAATTTACAACATCTTTGATTCTTGCACAATACTAGACTATAGTGTCACCTTCTTGCATTCTCATTTCATCAAATTTACCTCTTAGACTTTCTAATTTGTCTCTTAGCACATTGTTGCCTCCTCCATAGATCTTATGTAGGGCATCCCACATTCCTTTATAAGTGGTAGATGTTTTGATGTCTTCAAACTCTAAATAGATTAGGGAAGATGTAATCTCCAATATTGTTTGATTGTGTTCTTTATTATATTTCAAATGGTTGGTAGTTAGGGCTCCAACTACTTCAACATGTTTAGTAGTAATAGTTTTTTGTGCATAATCTCCAAGTCCTCCTAGATGTAGCTTCATCAAACTTTTCCATGTAGGAAATTTTAACTTATTTAACTTGAGCACCTTCTTTTTGTATATCTTGATCTTTAGCTTCAAGTACCTTCAAATGTTTTCCTTCACAAGAACCAAATGCTATAATACCAATTGTTGGAATACTTTAGCATAACTGAGAGGGGGGTGAATAAATTATCCAAAGTCCAAATATATAGATAAAAAATTTTAGTACTTAACAAATACATGTGCATGCATTGATTAGATCATCCAATATCTCAAACAATAGTATATTACTGTTCTAGTTCAAATGAACTTTGTAGAAATGTAAACATAAAATACCACAAAACCATTCACACAATTTGACACAAGGATTTTACAAGGAAACCCAATTTGGGAAAAACCACTAGTAACATGCTACCAATTTTCACTCTTTTGAAGTAAGCTTTATGAGGAACCAACCCTATAAAGGTTGCAATGCACATTGTTAAATGTGACCTTGATTAAAGGATTTCAATCACCATGTTAAGAGTGATCTTGTTAGAGGACTTTAGAAAATTCAGTTAGAATGTCACCCTAATAAAGGATTTACTCATGACTGTTAGGTAAACCTTAATCCAAAGGATTTATCTAGACTGATATGGTTGTGAGAAAGTAATAGTAGGACTTGATCTAATGACCAAACAACTCACTTGCAAATTATAGATTTCTTATTGAGTCCTCCATTCTATTTGGAATTCATCCCCTTTGTCTCTAATAGCTTGTTCACCCTTCAAGCCTTCAACTCCTTGAGCCTTCTTTCTTAGTATGTCAACTACAAGTTTATTCCTTTGGCCACCGAATGAAGTAGTACCTCAAGACTTACTTGTTTATCTTTAGTTTGTAGTATGACACTTTTTCTTCTAGCTTGTTATCCCCTTATATAGAGAATTTTGATCTTTTTCTACTTAATTATAATCATCCATTCTAGGGTTAAGTCAGATTCATCAAATCTACCCTCTTTTCCATTTTTTTCCCTTCTAGAGACTTCTCTTACAATTCTCTTCAAATTTGTCTCAATATAGTTTATCTTGAGTTTTGTGCCACTAGCTCATCATACTTATCTTCAATATACTTCATACAATTCAATAAATGAACTTTGTCGATTCAAATTCATCAAATCTTTGATCACACTCTTTATACTATGACTTGATAGTAACATGTTATTTTCTTAGCAATAATTGTCTTCTGATGCTCGATCAACACTAGGTTTCTCGATGTACACTAAGTTTTACTGGTGCTTGACACACATTAAACTTCCTTTTCTTTGTCGCATACTAAATTTCCTTCACTCGGCACATATTAAATTTCACTTTGCTTGACTTCAACTAAAATTCTACTTGAATTGCACTAAGTTTCTTGTCTTCCAATATTTTCTCAATTAGGCTTGGTAGATAGATTTCTTTGTAGTCTTCTTCTTCTCTTTTCTCAAGTATCCTTTCATTGTAGCCTCAAGTATATAAACAATACACTATATCATCAAAGTTTTACTTTTTTTTAGTGCTCCTTTTATATACTATGTAACTCAAACTTTCTCTAGGTACTCTTGTTATCCTTTCTTTTCAAATCCTCTTCATCAATCAATCAAATGATAGCATTTAGACCAAATTAGCAATTAGTCTCACCAACAATTAGAAAGTTTGACATTAGTGACAACATAATGATTGTTCCATGATAGGTTTCATCAATCTCCTTCATTTCTATACATCAAAAATATTATTTTTCAATAGATCAATGTAATCTCTTAGGCTATATTGTAATGCTCAGTCAATATAGACTATATTATTAATGCTTGACACTTGATAGTGAAACATATTCCATTGCCCAATACTTCTCTCAGATTTGTCCTAATGCATCTTGATTCATGCTGATATGAACTTTTAATCACTTTTATTGTTAGGAACTGATGTATGATTTTTTGTTTAAGTATACAGTTCCTTACATACTTTCTTTACTTAGTTGGATGTGGTGTGATCACCTGATTGGGATTGGGTGATCTTAGCTTTGATTTCTCAACTGCTTCTAGCTTCTATTATCTCTTTCCATATTTTGTTCATCTCAACTTTTCCTTTTCCCTTGTTAATTTTATTTTTTGGTGCTAGTGCTAGGGTCTTGCAGTTTTTACTGACATATCCAACCTTGAGACAACTAAAACAAACTTGGTTTCCATTCAACCATTTCTTATAGTTTCCTCTGTAATGTGTCTTACATAATTCTTTGTAATGTGACCATACTCTTTATAATAATGACAATTATACCATGTGTTGTAATCTCAATTGTAAGAGTTACCTTGCTTAGGTGCATGCATTTTATTTTTTGATGTCTAGTTAGATTTTTCCTTGGATTTGCATTCATGAGCTCTATGTCCATATTTTTGAAAATTATAACAATGTCCTTCAAAGATGGGTGTAGTTTTTGCATCACTTTTCTTTGACCTACATTCATGTTCTTGGTGTCCTTGTTTCTTGCAATTAAATAAATTACCAGTGAACTTAGGTTTAGGGTTTTGCATACCATTTTTGCTTTTGCATATGTTAGAAATATGTCCAAATTTACCACAATGATGATAAGTAGGCTTGCCTTTGGATTTTGCATTTCTTTGCTCACTGCTTTTTGATGCTTCCTTAGTAGATGAAGGGTGCTTGTCCAAGACCAGAAGTATCACTGGATGAAATTAGTGATCTCACAAAATATTCAAAGTATCTGATAGATTCACTTGGTTTTTTATTCTTTCTAGAATTTCTTTCTTAGATCTCAACTCATTCCTTAGTTGGTCACTCTATAATCTTAGATTTGTGATCTCCATGTCCTTTTTGTTCAACTCTTCATTTGCAGGTAAGAATTGGTTCATCATGTCCAACTCATTATTTTTAAGTTTATGCACACCAAATGCTCTTACTTCAAGTCTAGTAGCAATTTTCCGTTTACCTTCTTTAGCCATGATTTTCTTCTTCTTCATCTTTCTTCTTTTGTTTGGTCACTTCACATAGTTTTACATATTTAATTTCCTATTCTCTTTTGAGTTCTTTGAGTTCTTTGTTCAGAATTTCAAGTTATTCTCTAGTAGATCTTTTATTGTTGCATGACTTGCTAGAATATATAGTCCACCAGTATAACTAATAGGGGGGGATGGTGAATCAGTTATCCAACTAATATCACAATTATCCACCTTATTGAACTTTAACCATATGAGAAATATAATCAAAATGCACAACAAGATACTCATGTAAAATAACACCAGATATGTTAACAAGGGAAACCCTTGATCAGAAGGAAAACCTTGATGGGGATGGTACCCACAAGATGATGTACTAGTTTAAATATACCTTGTTAGAGGATGGACCCTATTAGGATTCTATAAAATTTTTTTAGTACATATCAGTCCTTATTAGGAGACTTTGAATCTCTATTAGGAGATTCCCAAACAACTTCAAGGGAAAGATCAATGAACCCACTATCCAAATGATCTATGTATTATTCCTTATAGAGTAATAGAAATGAATAATATTGCTCCTTCCTCTTCCTATCTTATCAACTAGACTTTCGATCCTTTTGATCTTGTAACTAGACAACAAATCTTGCATCCAATAATCCTTTGGATCACTCAATCACATACAATAAACACTCTACTCATTTTCACACTTCACACTCAATACAATGATCACTCCAAACTTTACAAACATGAAAAAACATCTTTCTTTTATACCATATATTCAAAACAATTCCTTGAGTCAACCTTGAGTCTTTCCTAATTAATTATATTAAGATAATTAATTACTTTAAAATTACAATACCAATTAATTATAATAACATAATTAATTAATTTAAAATTACAATAACACTGTTAGCTCATAGTCTATACAACTTCTCATATGTGTGATACTAAGGATTGCACATTCACTGATGTCATCATCAGACTATCTTATGTAATTGATTGACATTGCTTCTCAGGTACTCTATAGTTGTAGTTGCCATAGTCAAAGATTGCTGCCCTATGGTATTTAGTGACTCTTAGGGATGATTTAGTTTGGCGTGCCCAAAAATGTTCAAACACTCAACAAGATGGGAGGACCTTGGGGCTAGTGTTTACCTAGCCACCTAGAGATAATGAAACAAATAGTTCAATCCCATGATGAAAGGTGAGAGAGATTTGGTAGTTGGCAAATTTGTACTGGCCAACACGACAAGTTTCAGCATCACCCAAGATGGCATCGCAAAATAAAAATGGAGTAAGATCACCAAAAAGTGAGAGATATTATTGTAGGTCTCCACAACATGGTCCTTTAGCACCTAGAATTACATCCATACCTCGCATGAGCTCTGAGATATGCCTTGTCAAAGATCGCTACCCTATGGCATTTAGTGACTCTTAGGGACATTTCAGTTTGGCATGCTCGAGAATGTTTGAGTGCTCAATGGGATAGAATGAGCCTAGGGCTAGGGTTTACCTAGCCACCCAGAGCTAATAGTATAGATAGTTCAATCCCACAATGAATGGTGAGGGAGATTTGGTAGTTGGAAATTTTGTACTGGTCAACACTACAAGTTTCAACATCACCTAAAATGGCATCACAAAATCAAAATGGAGTAAGATATCCAAAAAGTGAGAGAGGTTATTGTAGGTCTTTTCAACACTGTCCTATAGCACCTAGAATTGCATCCATACCTTGCATGAGCTCAAAGATATGCCCCATCAAAGATGACTACTCTATGGCATTTAGTTACTATTAGGGACAATTTGGTTTGGTGTGCCTAAAAATGTTTGAGCGCTCAACAAGATAGGATGAGATTGGGACTAGGGTTTACTTAGCCACTCAAAGATAATAGAACAAACAATTTGATCCCATGATGAACAGTGAAGGAGATTTGGTAGTTGGCAAATTTGTACTAGCCAACACTATAAGTTTTAGCATCACCTAAGATGGCATCATAAAATTAAAATGGATTAAAATCTCCAAAAAGTGAGAGATGTTATTGTACATCTCTGGAGTCCTATAGCACCCAAAATTTCATCCATACCTCACATGAGCTTTGAGATTATCCCCATCAAAGATCACTGTCATATAGCATTTAGTGACTCTTAGGGATGTTTTGGTTCAATGTGCCCAAGAACATTTGAGCACTCAATGGAATAGGACAAGCTTGGGGCTTGGGTTTACCCAACCACCTGGAGCTATCAAAATAGATAGTTTGATCCCATGAGAAATGGTGAGAGAGATTTTATCATTGGAAACTTTGTACAAGCCAACACTATCAGTTTCAACATCACCCAAGATGATGTCACAAAATCAAAATGGAGTAAAATATTCAAAAAGTGAGAGAGGTTATTATGGGTGTCCACAACATGGTCCTATAGCACCTAGAATCACATCCATACCTCACATGAGCTTCAAGGTATGCCCCATCAAAGATTGTTGCCCTATGACATTTAGTGACTCTTAGGAACATTTCAGTTTGGATTACCGAAGAATGTTATAGAGCTAATAGAATAGATAGTTTTATTACACAATTAATGGTGAGGAAGATTTAGTAGTTGGAAACTCTGTACTGGCCAACACTACAAGTTTCAGCATCACTTGAGACGACATCACAAAATCAAAATAGAGTAAGGTCTCTAAAAAGTGAGAGAAGTCATTATAGGTCTCTAGAACATAGTCCTATAGCACCTAAAATTGCATCCATACCTCACACAAGCTCTAAAGTATGCCTCGTCAAAGATCACTACCCTATGGCATTTAGTGACTCTTAGGGATGTTTTGGTTTAGTAGGCTCGAGAATGTTCAAGTGCTCAATAGAATGGGACAAGCTTGGGGCTAGGGTTTACCCAGCCACCTAGAGCTAACATAATAGATAGTTCAACCCCACAATAAATGATGAGGGGGATTTGGTAGTTGGCAACTTTGTACTTGTCAATGCTACACGTTTTAGCATCACCTGAGATGTTATCACAAAATCAAAATGTAGTAAGATCTCCAAAAAGTGAGAGATTATTGTAGGTCTCTGTAACACATCCTATAGCACCTAGAATTACATCCATATGTTGCACAAGCTCTAAGATATGCGCTATCAAAGATCACTACCTAATGCATTTAGTGACTCTTAGGGATGTTTTAGTTTGGCATGCTTGAGAACATTTGAGTGCTCAAAAAGATAGGACAAGCTCGGGGTTAGGATTTAGCTGGCCACCTAGAGCTAATAGGATAGATAGTTTGATGCCACAACAAACAGTGAGGGAGATTTGGCAATTGGCAACTTTGTACTAGCCAACACTACAAGTTTCAACATCAACCAAGATGGCATTGCAAAATCAAAATGGAGTAAGATTTCCAAAAATAGAGAGAGGTTATTGTAGGTCTCTATAATGTAGTCCTATAGCACTTAGAATCACATCCATACCTCACATGAGCTTCAAGATATGCCCCATCAAAGATCGCTACCCTATGGCATTTAATGACTCTTAGGGACATTTGGGTTCGACATGCCTAAGAATGTTTGAGCACTCAGCAAGATAGGATGAGCTTGGGGCTAGGGTTACTCGGCCACCCAAAGATAATAAAATAGATAGATCAATCCCACGATGAATGATGAGGGACATTTGGCAGTTGGCAACTTTGTACTAGCCAACACTACAAGTTTCAGCATCACCCAAGATGGCATTGCAAAATCAAAATAGAGTAAGATCTCAAAATAGTGAGAATTTATTGTAGGTCTTTGCAACATGGTCCTATAGTAGCTAAAATTGGATCCATACCTTGCATGAGCTATGATATATACCCCATCAAAAATCGCTACCCTATGGCATTTAGTGACTCTTAGGAATCTTTGGTTCATCATTCCCAAGAATATTTGAGCACTCAACAAGATAGGAATAGCTTGGGGTTAGCATTTACCCAACCACCCAAAGCTAACTAAATAGACAACTCGATCCCACGATGAATGGTGAGGGAGATTTGGCAGTTGGCAACTTTCTACTAGCCAACACTACAAGTTTCAACATCACCCGAGATGGTGTTCCAAAATCAAAATAGAGTAACATCTCCAAAAATAAAGAGAGGTTATTGTAGGTCTCTACAATGCAATCCTATAATACCTAGAATTACATTCATACCTTACTCGAGCTCAAAGACATGCCCCATCAAAGATCACTGCCCTATGGCATTTAGTGACTCTTAGGGATGTTTTGGTTTGGCATGCTCGAGAACATTCAAGAACTCAACAAGAAAGGTTGAGTTTGGGACTAGGGTTTACCTAGCCACTTGGAGCTAAAAAAATAGATAATTTGATCTCGTGATAAATGGTGAGGGAGATTGGCAGTTGGCAACTTTGTACTGGCCAACACTACAAGTTTCAACATCACCTAAGATGGCATCACAAAATTAAAACGGAGTATGATCTCCAAAAAGTGATAGAGGTTATTGTAGATCTCTACAACACAGTCCTGTAGCACCTAAAATTGCATCCATATCCCACACAAGCTTTGAGATATGCCATGTCAAAAATTAGTGCCCTATTTTTCATCTAGTGACTCTTAGGGACATTTTGATTTGGTGTGCCCAAGAATGTTTGAGCACTAAATGGGACAAGATAAGCTTGGGGCTAGGGTTTACTTGACCACTCAAAGCTAATGGAACAAACAATTCAATTCCATGATGAATGGTGAGAGAGATTTGGTAGTTGGCAACTTTGTACTAGCCAACACTACAAGTTCTAGCATCACTTGAGATGACATCGCAAAATAAAAATGAAATAAGATCTCCCAAAAGGAGAGAGGTTGTTGTAGGTCTCTACAACATAGTCATATAGAAACCATAATTGTATCCATACCTCGCACAAACTCTAATATATGCCCTGCCAAAGATCCATGCCCTATGCATTTAGTGACTCTTAGGGACCTTTCAGTTCGAAATACCTGAGAATGTTCGAGTGCTCAACTAGATGGAACAAGCTTGGGGCTAGGATTTACCAAACCACTTGAAGCTAATAAAAAGATAGTTTGATCCCACCATGAACACTAAGGGAGATTTGGCAGTTGGCAACTTTGTATTGGCCAACACTACAAGTTTTAGCATCATGCAAGATGGCATCACAAAATCAAAATGGAGTAAAATATCCAAAAAATGAGAGAGATTATTGTAGGTCTCTAAAACATGGTCCTATATCACCTAAAATCACATCCATACCTCACATGAGCTCAGAGATATGCCCCATTTAAGCTTATTTCCCTATGGCATTTAGTGACTCTTAGGGATGTTTTGATTTGGCATGTTTGAGAATATTCAAGTGCTCAATAGGATAGGGCAAGCTTGGGGCTAGGGTTTACCTAGACACCTAGAGCTAACATAATAGATAGTTTGATCCCATGATGAATGGTGATGGAGATTTGGCTATTGGAAACTTTGTACTAGCCAACACTACAAGTTTTAGCATCACTCGAGATGGCATCACAAAATCAAAATATAGTAAGATCTCCAAAAGGCAAGAGAGGTTTTTTTAGGTATTTGCAACATAGTCCTATAGCACCTAGAATCACATCCATACCTCGCATGAGCTCCGAGATATACCCCATCAAAGATCACTGCCCTATGCATTTAGTGACTCTTAGGGGCATTTTGGTTTGGCATGCCCAAGAATGTTTGAGTGCTCAACTAGATGGGATGAGCTTGGAACTAGTGTTTATCCACCACCCAAAGCTAATAGAATAGATAGTTTGATCCCATGATGATCAGTGAGGGAGATTTGGCAGTTGTCAACTTTGTAATGGCCAACACTACAAGTTTTAGCATCACTTGAGATGGCATCGCAAAATCAAAAAAGATTAAGGTCTCCAAAAAGTGAGAGAGGTTATTGTAGGTCTCCACAACATGGTCCTATGGCACCTAGAATTGTACCCATACTTCACAAAAGCTCCAAGATATTCCTTATCGAAATTCACTGCCCTCTGGCATTTAGTCACTCTTAGGGATGTTTCAGTTTGATGTGCTTGAGAACATTTGAACATTCAAAAGGGTGGGATGAGCTTTGGGCTAGGGTTTAACTAGTGACTCAAAGCTAATAGAATAGATATTTCAATCACACGATGAGTGGTGAGGGAGATTTGGTAGTTGACAACTTTGTATTGGCCAACACTACAAGTTTTAACATCACTCAAGATGGCGTTGCAAAATCAAAATGTAGTAAGATCTCCAAAAAGTGAGAGCGGTTATTGTAGGTCACTACAACACAGTCTTATAGCACCAAAAATTGTATCCATACCTTGTACGAGCTCTAAGATATCCCTATCAAAGGTCACTACCTTATGGAATTTAGTAACTCTTAGGGACATTTCAGTTTGGCATGCTCGAGAATGTTTGAGCACTCAACGCAATGAGATGAGCTTGGGGCTAGGGTTTACCCAAAAACCCAAAGCTAATGAAATAGATAGTTCAATTCCATGATGAATAGTGAGGGAGATTTGGCATTTGGCAACTTTGTACTAGCTAGCACTACAAGTCTTAGCATCACCTGAGATGGCATCGCAAAATCAAAATAGAGAAAGATCTCCAAAAAGTGAGAGAGGTTATTGTAGGTCTCTGCAACACTGTCCTATAGCACCTAGAATTACATCCATACCTTGGATGAACTTTGAGATATGCCCTATCAAAAATCACCACCCTATGCATTTAGTGACTCTTAGGGATGTTTCGATTTGGCATGCCTGAGAATTTTCAAGTGCTCAATAGGATAAGACAAGCTTGGGGCTAGGGTTTACTCATCCATCTGAAGCTAATAGAATAGATAGTTTGATCCCACCATGAATGATGAGGGAGATTCGGTAGTTGGTAACTTTGTACTGGCCAACACTACAAGTTTCAACATCACCCGAGATGGTGTCACAAAATCAAAATAGAGTAAAATATCCAAAAAGTGAGGGAGTTTATTGTAGGTCTCCACATCATTATCCTATAGCACCTAAAATCACATCCATACCTCGTATGAGCTCCAAGCTATGCCCCATCTAAAATCGTTGCCCTATGGCATTTAGTGACTCTTAGGGCCATTTTAGTTTGGCATGCTTGAGAATGTTTAAGCACTCAATAGGATAGGACAAGCTTGGGGCTAGGGTTTACTTGGCCACTTAGAGCTAACAGAATAGATAGTTTGATTCCATGATGAATGGTGAGGGAGATTTGGCAGTTGTTAACTTTGTATTGGCCAACACTACAAGATTCAACATCAGTTGAGATGGCATCACAAAATCAAAATAAAGTAAGATCTCCAAAAGGTGAGAGAGGTTATTGTAGGTCTCTACAACATAGTCCTATAGCACCAAGAATCAAATCCATACCTTGCACATGTTTCGAGATATGCCCTGTCAAAGATTACTACCCTATGCATTTAGTGACTCTTAGGGATGTTTCAGTTTGGCATGCCTGCCAATGTTCGAGCACTCAATGAGATAGGATGAACTTGGAGCTAAGGTTTACCTGGCCACCTAGAGCTAATAGAATAGATAGTTAGATCCCATGATGAATGGCGACAAAGATTTGGCAATTGGCAACTTTGTACTAGCCAACACTACAAGTTTCAGCATCACCCGAGATGGCATCACAAAATCAAAATGGGGTAAGATCTCCAAAAATTGAGAGAGGTTATTTTTGGTCTCCACCACATGGTCCTATAGCACCTAGAATCATATCCATACTTCACATGAGCTCCAAGATATGCCCCATCAAAGATTGTTTCCCTATGGCATTTAGTCATTCTTAGGGATGTTTTAGTTCGACATGCCCAAGAACGTTTGAGCACTCAACAGGATGGGAAAAGCTTGGGTCTAGGGTTTACCTAACCACTTAGAGCTAATAGAATAGAAAATTTGATCCTATGATGAATGGTGAGGAAGATTTGGCAGTTGGCAACTTTGTACTAGTCAATAGTATAAGTTTCAACATCACCCGAGATGGCATCACAAAATCAAAATAGAGTAAGATCTCTAGAAAGAAAGAGAGCTTATTGTAGGTCTCTACAACATAGTCCTGTAGCACCTAAAATTGTATCTATACCTCACATGAGCTCTAAGATATGCCCCATCAAAGATTGCTGCCATATTGAATTTAGTGACTCTTAGGGACATTTTAGTTTGGCATGCCTAAGAGCGTTCGAGTGCTCAATAGGATGGGATGAGCTTGGAGCTATGGTTTACCTAGCCACCTAGAGCTAATGGAATAGATTTTTTGATCCCACAATGAATGATGAGGGAGTTTTAGCAGTTGGCAACTTTGTACTAGCCAACACTACAAGTTTCAACATCACCCGAGATGGCATTGCAAAATCAATATAGAGTAAGATCTCCAAAAAGTGAGAGATATTATTGTAGGTCTTTGAAATATGGTCCTATAACACCTATAATGTTATCCATACCTCACATGAGCTCTAAGATATGCCTCATCAAACATCGCTGCCCTATGGCATTTAGTAACTCTTAGGGACGTTTCAGTTTGGCGTGCCCGAGAATGTTCAAGTGCTCAATAGGATGGGATGTTCTTGAGGCTAGGTTTTACCTAGCCATTCAAAGCTAACAAAATAGATAGTTTGATCCCACAATGAATGTTGAGGGAGAATTGACAGTTGGTAACTTTGTACTTGCCAACACTACAAGTTTCAACAATTCCCAAGATGGCATCGCAAAATCAAAATGGAGTAAGATCTCCAAAATGTGAGAGAGGTTATTTTAGGTATCTAAAACATTGTTATATTTCACCTAGAATCACATCCATACATTGTATGAGCTCTGAGATATACCCTATCAAAGATCGTTGCCCTATGCATTTAGTGACTCTTAGGGACATTTTGGTTCGGCATGCCTGAAAATGTTTGAGCACTCAATAGGATGGGATGAGCATGGGGCTAAGGCTTACCTAGCCACCTAGAGCTAATGGAATAGACAATTTGATTTGACAAAAAATAGTAATGGAGATTTGGCAGTTAGCAACTTTGTACTGGCCAATACTATAAGTTTTAGCATCACCCAAGATGGCGTTACAAAATCAAAATGGAGTAATCTCCAAAAGTGAGAGAAGTTATTGTAGGTCTATAAAACATAGTCCTATAGCACCTAAAATTGCATCCATACCTCACACAAGCTCTAAGATATGCCTTGTCGAAGATCATTGCCCTATGGCATTTAAAAACTCTTAGGGACATTTCAGTTTGACGTGCCTGAGAATGTTCAAGCACTCAACAGGATGGGATGAGCTTGGAGCTAGGGTTTACCCATCCACTTAGAGCTAATGGAATAGAGAGTTCGATCCTATGATTAATGTTGAGGGAGATTTGACAGTTGGAAACTTTGTATTAGCCAACACTACAAGTTTCATCATCACCTGAGATGGTGTTGCAAAATCAAAATAGTGTAAGATCTTCAAAAAGTGAGAGAGGTTATTGTAGGTCTCTATAGCATAGTCCTATAACACCTAGAATCACATTCATACCTCACACTAGCTTTGAGATATGCACCATCAAAGATCACTACCCTATGGCATTCAGTGACTCTTAGGGACATTTCGGTTCAACGTGCCCGAGAACATTCGAGTGCTCAACGGGACGGGATGAGCTTGGGGCTAGGGTAAAAAAATTTCAAGGATTCTTAAAGCACCACTTTTGTGAGCTCATTATTCATTAAATAAAGGTTGATAAGGCTAATTCAAAATTACAAGGTTGAATCTTGATTAAAAAATCTATAATTTGATATATTATAAACTATACATCCTAAATGTAAATATATGATCACATGAGCTTTATGATGAATTCTTTAAAAAAATAATTCCTCTTGCAAGTTTTGTAAATGGAATAGCCAATTAGGCTGACCTTATCTTGTGTGAGATTCCATGTTTGAGATTACTAGAGTTGAAGTAGTACTAAAATGGGTGATTTCTTGGGAAGTTTTAATCTTCCACTCATATAAGTATGCTACTACTCATAATACTGAAAATAGCTCTCATGAATTACTACTTATTTCTGCAAAATTATAAAAATTATTCCAAGTAATGGAAAATTTCATTGAAATTTACAATATTTATTAATACTTCCATTGAACAACTTTGTCAACATAGAGAGGAAAAATGTGAATATTGATTGATTATTTTATTAATTCACAATTTTTTTTCAAAAAATAGAAATCTTAAATTATTTTTGCAAAATTATAACAATTATTGCAAGTGATGGAAAATTTCATTGACATTTACAATATTTATTAATACTTCCATTGAACAGGAAAAATTTCATAACATTTCACCAATATCTGCAAATCTTTTTCAAAGTAGAGTTGAAAAATATGAACTTTATCAAAGTTCATTGTAGTACTACATATCTTTGCTGATTTTGCACAAGCTATAAAAAATTTGTATGCAATTGTTCATAAAAATTACAAACCTTCAATTTCAATTTCACTCAAATCAATGGAAGAAACTTCCATTACTTAGCTGAAAGGCAAATGACTTCAGCATTTTCAATCTTCCATAGAACAATAGTTCAACATATTGTAGTTCCTTCACTTACATAAAAGAACAAGATACATCAATAGAGAAGACAGAATAAATGAAATATTTACACTAAAAAAATGAGAGAAGTCCCCTGCCATGACCTTGTAAAATGAAGCTCCATTAGAATTCAAACTTAAATATAAATGATTACACAAACATTTGTGAATGCAACATTCACATGCCATTGATAATGCTTAGATTTCAATTTTATAACATGCAACTTCATGCATTTATTAGTAAGAATATAATAGAATTATGAGTTATGAACTTAACATGGTTGAATGTGATCATTAAAAGGAGAGGCAAGTGAGGGCAATAATTTAGAGAAAAAATGATCTTATTCCTTCATAATGAGTCCATCATCAAAAATAGAGGACTTTCAATGGTACTTGATTTTTATATAAGATGTACTAAAATCTTCTAGTTTTTATATAAGATGTACTAACAAAATATGTCACTATTTTATATTTTCTGTAATCTACTATTTCATTTCCACTTGTATTATTAAGTGCTAACCAAGCATATGCAGATTAAGGCAAGTTTTAAGTATTAGTGTGAAGGTATCATGGAGTTGAATGCCATGTGCAATAGTGAGTAATATGCCTGAGCAAGGAGTGGAGTTTGTGTTTGGGGATGTTTCAATAGAGTAAAGTAAGGGTAAGTTCATCACCAATTGGGGATCGGGAGTTGCAAAACTCTTGGGATTGATTCCTCTTGGAATAGACCATTTGATGGTATAAGAAAACATTGTTTAAGAGTAGGAAGTGCCAAGTGGAGTCTGTTTTGTAGGTCCTTTGTTAATAGGTCAATTTTTATGCATAAAAATAGGGTACTATTTCAATAGAGGAGTATTGGTTCAAAATAACCATATAAAATCTTTTGGTAGGTTAAATAACTATGAAAAGGGTATCAAAAAATATCCTTATATTAGCAAGTATTTTGAAAGAAAGTAGAGTTATTCACATTCTAAGTATGCAATAGGCTAATGGGTAGGGTATTGGGTTTTTGGGTTCAATGTAAGGGAGTTTTGTGAATAGGGAATATGGGATTGAAGTAAAGTCTTAGAATTCCTTGAATATAAACAATTGAAAGCCTTATACAACTGAATTCATCATTTTAGGATCCTTGAAGGTAGTCTTGATAGGTCATTTCCTTGGAGCATTTAGATTGTTGATAGGCCCAAATGCCTAAACCACTAAAATTTCTAAAATTTAATTTATATATATATTGAAGCCCACCACCCTAGCTTATTGCATCATTTTGCCTTCAAATAGAATGCTATAGCATGCTGACCACACACAATGATATTAATACCTCTCATCTTAGGGTTTGGAAAGTCTTTATATCTCCTCCTAGGTCTTTCCACTTTATCCTTATGGTTTGCATCATCCTCCTTAAAGTTTTAAAAGGCAAATCAACAATTTCTTGCAAAATTGCAATATAGCAACTTTTGGATTTTTCTTTCTTGCTCAAGTCTTAACACTTCTAACTTGTTATTTAGGCTATCCCTTAGCAATTCTATGCTAGGGACCCTTCCCTAAGCTAATGAATCATCCCTTAGTTTACTCATTTCCCTATTGCAACATACACCTTGATTTTTAGGCCAAAATAGTGACTCTTCTAAGGACTTTAAATGGCATCCAATACCCTAACTACTACACCTAGGTCCAATGATGCTTATTCTACTTACAAGGCTCACTTGGAGCATAACACAACAAAAATGAAAAGGTGAGGACCCTATGATTCAAGGTGACCCTACACCATTCTCTCTCTCTCTCTCTCTCTCTCTCTCTCTCTCTCTCTCTCTCTCTCTCTCTCTCTCTCTCTCTCTATTCAATCTAATGAACCAACTGGATCTGTTCTAGATTTTAATGTCTCAAGTATTGCCTTGTGGTCTAACTTATAAACTTTTCAAAGAATCTTATTATGTGGTTTTCCACCATATTTTATGAAGTGGACATTTGATGCAAAAACAAGGTTTGAGTAATGATGAATCTTCCTCTCTATTTTCCAATCCTCAAATAACCACAAGTTAGGGTTATTCATAGAATATCGTCTAAGCCATGTGCTGGTTACAACCACTGCATCAATATGGTACTCCAAACCTTCACCATCTATAACCAAGTGATCCAATTTTTGTTTGGCTTGGACACAATGACACAAATATTAATCTATCCCTTCTTCATTGTCTTCACATACAATACCAACAAAAACATGGCCTGTAGTGATAAATGTACAAAATGTAATCATTAATTCAGAAAATACTTAAGTAAAAGTTATAAAGTTACATATTGAAATTACAAAGATATATAAATATATATTACTAGGTTGTACTAGATTAGACAAGTGGTCAATGTCAATAGATGAATCCATCTCTACCATTTCTAGTGCTTGTGGGGGACAATAGGTGTCAACTAGGTCCAAGACCCATATATCACATTTGTCCACCCATTCAATCGACTCACAATCATCCCAATTTTTTTCTGCACATGATGGATAATAGCATACCATTTTTCATATGTGGATACTCCATGAACCTACATCAGAGCTTCTAAAAAATTGCAACTCACTTGATCTTGTTAGTGTGCAACAATCCTCATATGATGCAATGTTAGTGTTATCTATCAACCAAAAAAATCTATGAACCATAGACTCACCTTCCTTACATGGACCTATTTTAGCATTACACCACTGGACGATGGATTTTGCATCTATCAATATTGCTAAATCTCTGTACTTTAGTTCTTTATGAGCTAAGGCTCTTTTTATGCATGCACATACACCATCATGCTCTCCATTTCTATGACCAACCTTTGTGAAATTCCACATATATTCAATTCTAGAAAACATGTGCATCCTGCTCAACTAATAGAACATCCTTGCATTCCTGAATTGAGATGTGAAATTGTCTAACCAAATAATGTTTTGATGATATGGTATGCCCTTGTTAGCTAAATCTCCATTAAAAAGTTGAAAACAACCATGTACAAACTCTGTAGAATGTGAGTGATCATCGTTGATGTAAAAATGGTACTCCCTCAAAATCTTGTTGTCATCCTCTGTACTTGAACGTGAATGCATGAATGTTATGAGTGAACAAATATGGAAACCTGTTGAGAAGTATAATACTTTGTTTGTACCTCATTTTTTGGTTGTAGTGTTTAGTTCTCTATGAAGTCTTCAATTGAAATAATGATATCCAGTGGAAATGTATCCTTGCACAACTTGAATTGAAAATCTAGCCATCAAGCTCTATGTGTATGCCTTGCATACTCGTAAATAATCTTTTAATGCAAAATCTTCATGAACTCATACACTAGAATATTTTTAATGACCAAATCACATCTTTTACCCTGTTTCTCATCTTTTAGAGCACATGCCACTGTCTTATATTTTTTTTAATCTACTATTTCATTTCCAATTGCATGTGTACTATCTATATGTTCACAAGTTGATAAAAGTTGCAAAGAACCACAAAAGAAGCATGTACCATCCAAGCATGATGTCTTGTAAAATTTTTGGCCATCCCCTATTTCACATAAAATGTTGGATATGAATTCCCTTGAAGATCTAGGTGGCTCATTCATGTCAAAATCTTGCAAAATAAACTTAGAATGTAAAAACACACATACATGCCTAAAAACATCAAAATGGTTAGAAAATTCAATACGTATCCTACAACTACAATTTGTGCATCTGTGATTTATCTTCACATAAAAAGTTTTATCCATCTCAAAAAATCTTTGACTTATTCAAATTTGAGGATACATATCAATAAATTTTGCAAAATATTGTGTTTGAGTTGAGTCCAATAAATGTTTCGCATGTGGGTTGTGATTTTGGCTACCAATCCTCCTTCTTACAACATCTCTTTGATTAGGGGAAACATGTGTGTTATTTGTCCAAAAATCTTCGATCAATGATTTCAAAGCTTCACTAATTTCTTTATCCTTTCATGGTAGTCTATCGCTAAATGTCCATAACTCATTTTTTGTTGGATTTTCCAATCTCTCACGCCTTAGCATGGCTCTCCTTAGAGTACCTCTACTAATATTCAATTTTTTTCTTGTCTTTATCATGAGTTGAACTTTCTTCATTTAGGTACTTACTATTATCAATGTAATTACTTGTCTTGTGATATTACTATCTTTGGTGTGTGATTTAGAACCCGCTTTTTCATAAGCACTCATCAGATTCTTTACAATGCTTTTTTCATTTGAATCGTCCATCGTTCTTAGCCCAAGAATCTTCATGACAATCTTAAATTTTAAATTACTCATCATTTTAAAAAATAATTGGCATTGACCTATAATATTTGATTCTTCAAAGAATAATCTCTACATATGATTAACTTTTTTTTGACAAGTACACTTACTAATCTTGTCAGACATTGATTTCAAAATGTTAGTGTCAATGTCAATCAAATATTTTGGTCTTCTAAAATGAATTCTAGAAGGTGTTATAATATCTTCCATTCCCTCAACATTTTGAACATCAACATAAAGTTGAGTGCTTTGTGTGTCTTGAACCAAAGATGATGTGCCTTGGCAATAAGATGGAAAAGATGGAATATCACCTACTTGATATGTTGATATTGTGTGTTCAACACGACATGATGGAGTCTGTACATCATTAGATCTATGAATTAGCATCTCTTCAACATGAGATGATGACATGACTCGAACATTGGAAGATGTTGTAGCTTCACAATTCAATTATCTTCTTGAGCATAACAATCTCATTCATTCTCTTTGTCTTTCCAATTCTTCCTCTTTGTTTCTTTGTATCAATAGTTCTTGTTCATCTTCGAAAGTCAATTCTTCATTATTGATTTGCAATTTTCTTTGTTCATGTAGTAGTTTCATTTTATCTCTTTTAATTGCCAAATCTCTCTCCTTCTCTTCTGTTGTTTGAGTTTTTGGTTTCTTCCTTGGCATGATGATGATTTCTATATGTCAAATTATTCAAACATCTAAATTACTTAAAATTTTTAAATTACAAATCATTCAAATACATATACAAATTAAAATTATTTCAATGAATACACAATATATGTTAAACAACTTGTCAAATTTCTAACCATTTCCAAATAACAATTCATTATAACATACAAATTTCAATGAATTCACTATATATTAAACAACATGTCAAATTATAATCAAATTTGTCTCTCTATAACAACAAAGAATATTTAAAAATGATTGCACCAACCATTTCTATAGAACGAATATTCAAAAAGCCTTCAAATAGTGTATCCAATGATTGAGTTTGGTGTTTTCTAGCTTTAAATAGAATGAAAGAATATTCAAAAAGCCTTCAAATAGTATTTTCTAACTTCCAATAGCTTGAAACCTATATTTTCTATCAAAACTACAGAATGCACAATAGACAAAAAGCAGAATATGAATCAAAAGGGACCCAAACTTGCGTTATGACCCTATTTTGGTGTTCTCATATAGTGCGTATGCCCTATAAAGCACATACACACTATAGTATGTACACACTATGTGAAAATAATCTCTCCCTATCCCACCATCCCCCATCCCCTACTCTCTCTCTCTCTCCCCCTACTCTCTCTCTCACTCTCTCAATCCTCTCCCATCCCCTACTCTTTCTCACTCTCTCTCTCCTCTCCCATCCCCTACTCTCTCTTACTCTCTCTCTCCCCTCTCCCCTCTCCTACTCTCTCTCCATCCCCTACTCTCCCATTCCCTACTCTCTCTCTCACTCTCTCTCTCCTCTCCCATCCCCTACTCTATCTCACTCTCTCTCTCCTCTCCCATCCCCTACTCTCCCTCTATCTATCTCCCTCTCCCATCATCTACTCTCTCTCTCACTCTCTCTCTCCCATCCCCTCCTCTCTCTCACTCTCTCTCATCCCCTACTCTCTCTCATCTCACATCCCCTACACTCTCTCTCTCCTCTCCCATCCCCTACTCTCTCTATCACTCTCTGTCTCTCTGTCTCTATCTATCTCCCTCTCCCACCAACTACTCTCTCTCTCTCTCTCCCATCCGCTACTCTCTTTCTCTCTCTTACACACACTCCCATCCGCCCTCTCTCTCTTCCTCTCCCTCTCACACTCCCTCTCCCATAGCTACTCTCTCTCTATCTATCTCCCTCTCCCACTCCCTCTCCCATCAACTACTCTCTCTCCAATCCCCTACTCTTTCTCTCCCACCACCTACTCTCTCTCTATCACTCTTCCTCTCACAATCCCTCTCCCACCACTACTCTCTCTCTCTCTCTATCCCACTCCCTCTCCCATCACCTACTTTCTCCCATCCCCTACTCTCTCTCTCTCTCTTGCTCTCCCTCTCCCACTCCCTCTCCCACTGCCTACTCTCTCTCTCTCTCTCCCCGATCCCCTACTCTCTCTCTCTCTCTCTCTCTCACTCACTCTCTCTCCCTCTCTCCCATCCTCTACTCTCTCTCTTACACACACTCTTATCACCCCTCTCTCTCGCTCTCACTCTCCCACTCTCTCTCTCTCTCTCTCACACACACACACACACACACACACTCCCATCCCCCCCTCGCTCTCTCTCACTATCCCTCTCCCACTCCCTCTCCCAGTGCTACTCTCTCTCTCTCTCTATCTCCTTTTCCCATTATCTAGTCTCTCTCCCATCACCTACTCTCTCTCTCTCTCTCTCTCTCATTCTCCCACTCCCACTCCCTCTCCCACCACCTACTCTCTCTCACTCTCTCTCCCATCCCCTACTCTCTCTCTTGCTCTCCCTCTCCCACTCCTTCTCTCGTTGCCTACTCTCTCTCACACTCGTTCTCCCTCTCCCACTCCCTCTCCCATCGCTTACTCCTTCTCCTATAGCCTACTCTCTCCCATCCCCTACTCTCGCTCTCCTCTCCCATCCCCTACTCTCTCTCACTCTCTCTCCCATCCCCTACTTTCTCTCTCTTACACACATTCCCATCCCCCCTTTCTCTCTCTCTCGCTCTCCCTCTCACACTCCCTCTCCCACTGCTACTCTTTCTCTATCCCACTCCCTCTCCTATCACCTACTCTCTCCCATCTCCTACTCCCTCTCTCTTCCTCTTCCTCTCCCACTCCCTCTCCCACTACCTACTCTCTCACTCTCTCTCCCATCCCCTACTCTCTCTCTTACACACACTCCCATCTCCCCCCTCTCTCTCTCTCCCTCTCCCACTGCCTACACTCTCTCTCAATCTCTCTCCCATCCTGTACTCTCTCTACCACCCCCTACTCTCTCTCTCTCTCATAGTCTCACACTCTCTCCCATCCCCTGTTCTCTCTCTTACACAAACTCCCACCCCCCCTCTCTCTCTCCCTCTTTTACTCCCTCTCCCACCACCTAATCTCTCTCTCTCTCACACTCACTCTCTCCCCCAATCCTCTCTCTCTCTCTCTCTCTCTCTCTCTCTCTCTCTCTCTCTCTCTCTCTCTCTCTTTCATAGACACAAACTCCCATCCCCCCTCTCTCCTCTCCCATTCCCTACTCTCTATATCTCTCACACACACTCCCATCCCAACCTCTCTCTCACCCTCCCACTCCCTCTTCTACCACCTACTCTCTCTCTCTCTCTCTCTCTCTCTCTCTCTCTCTCTGTCTCTGTCTCTCTCTCTCTCTCTCTCTCTCCCATCCCCTACTCTCTCTCTCTCTCTCTCTCTCTCCCTCCCTCCCTCTCTCTCTTAGACTACTCTCTCTCTCTCCCCTCTCCCATCCCCTAATCTCTCTTTCATAGATAGACACTCCCATCCCCCCCCTCTCTCTCCTCTCCCATCCCCTACTCTCTAGATCTCTCACACACACTCCATCCCCCTTTATTTCTCCCTCTCTCCCATCGCCGACTCCCTCCCTCTCTCTCTCACTCTCACTCTCACTTTCTCTCTCTACTCTCTCTCTCTCTCATCCCCTACTCTCAATCTCTCTCTCCCATCCCCTACTCTCTTTGCCACCCCTACTCTCTCACACTCTCACACTCTCTCCCATCCCCCCATCTCTCTCTCCCTCTCCCACACTCTCTCTCACTACCTACTCTCTCTTCTCCCATCCCCTACTCTCTCTCTTAGGCTACTCTCTCTTCCCTCTCCCATCACCTACTCTCTCTTTCACACACGCACTCCCATCCCCCCTCTCTCTCTCCTCTCCCTTCCCCTACAGTCTTTCTCTCTCTCACACACACTCTTATCCTCCTCCTGCTCTCTCTCTCTCCCATCCCCTACTCTCAATCTCTCTCTCCCATCCTATACTCTCTCTCTACCACCCCCTACTCTCTCTCACACTCTCACAATCTATCCAATCCCCTACACTCTCTCTTACACACACTCCCATACCCCTCTCTCTCCCTCTCCCACTACCTACTCTCTCTCTCTCTCTCTCTCCCATCCCCTCTCACTCTCTCTCCCATCCCCTACTCTCTCTCTCAGGCACCCTCTACTCTCTCTCACACTTCCTCTCTCTCCCCTCTCCTATCCCATACTTTCCTTCTCTCTCTCTCTCTCTCACACACACACACACACACACTCCCATCCTCCCTCTCCTCTCTCTCTATCTCTCTCACTCTTGTTCTGCCATTTAGATCTTAGTAGTGTGTAGCCACTAAAGCACTTACGCATAAAAGCACATATGCACTATTAAGACTAGAATTTAATCAACCTTTAAATAGCATGTGTGCGCTACAATGTGCATGTGCTATTCAAAGCTTTGTATTCTACCAAGCCTAAGGCTTGGTTTTACTTTGGGATCCAACCCAAAGGTTTGGAGTCTCTAAATTGGTCTAAGATGTGTTTTGCAACAAACATACAAAAAGTGATTGATTTTTCTTGTGTGCTCCCCTTCAAGTTTCCTCATGGTTGATCGATAAAATCAGGCTACATGACATTGTAGGTCTCCATGTTAGCTATATAACCATATAATTTATTTTTTATTTGAACTATTTCAAGCCTTTCAACTTTAATTTCTTATGAATGTATGTCCATTTTTTTCAAAAACCAACATGTACTAATTGGGCTCTAGATTTTAGCTCATTCATTGAATTTTGAAACAACTTAGTTTTTTAAAAACTAGACTCCATTTTACACACTTTGAAAAAGAGAACTTTTGATTTTGGATTAGTTTTCAATCATTTCTAGGGGGAGCACACAAATATTTTACATGTTTGGGATGTGTCCAATTAAAAAATAAAATAAAAATACACATTATAAAATTACCCAAAAATTTGGGATAAACTACACAGTGTTAGCTAACTTGTGACGAGAACGATTAAATAATTTCAAAAAAAAAAATTAAAATTTTAGGGGGGCCACACTTTTTACTGTGGTATGTTTTTTTTGAATAAACAGTACCACTTTATGTGGCCCCCTTTATTGAGGACCTAAAAGTAAACCATTTTGAAAATTTTTTAGTAGTTTAGAAACTAGATTCAAAGGACTACTACTTTTGTTTTTGCCATATCTTAAAATTTTTAGCGTAACTATCTTCAAATTCTTGTTGAAGTTCAAAAATTTTTAAGTTTAGAAAAAAGGTTTCCACTTATACCCCCCTTTTGGTAGCACAACTTGGTGCACTTACCATCCAATTCATTCTCGATCATTGTTAAAGGATTAAAAAATAGGCTTTTCTAACCCCCCGTTTCAACTAGTGACATAAAATAATAAAAATGAAAATGGGTAGAAATGGGTACATTTAAAGGGCACACATGAATCATTCGCATGTCCACTTGGAAACCTTCTATTTTCCTAGTGACCATGTTGCTAAGAGCATTGGATATTCCAATCCCAATTCTAATTACCAAAAGGTACACAACCAATATATCTATTAGATGTGTGTTTATAATATAGAAAAATGGATAATCACCTAAATTTGATGTAACATCAGACATAAATACATGAGATTTACAAAGTTTCTAAAATAATATATATAAATATTGAATTTTTTGGACATAGGTAAATATCGTGAGGGACATAGTAGTCATAGTTAGATTTGACATAACATTAGTCATGCATACATAAGATTTACATTGTTTCTAAAATATTGTATGTAAATATTGATTTTCATTGACATAGGAAAGTTTCCTTAGGAAAAAACCATTGGTAGTAAAATGTAGTAATACATTTAATGCCTCTTTTGCACAAGGCATTCCATGCATAACTTAGACTGGAATATCTCTATATAGATTAGGTTTGATTGTGGAAACATTTTATGGTTCATTTTCTAGGGCCTATATTCACTTTTGTCATTTACAAAATTTAAATGTGTAAGAATTATATGGGTAATCAATATCAGTCTGGCATTGATTAGATATGACATTGTTAGAATTTATAATCTTTCTTTGGTTGTATTTATTATATGGGATAAACCAAGGTATCCCTTAAGTTGTTTGTCATATTGCAGTAGCCTTGCAATATGAATAATTTCCTTTTCAAAATTACATGTGATTCCTTAGCCGTAGCCCTATCCTCATTGTATCCAAAAGGGTCATTCGTACCATATCCTCATCAAATTTCTTGATGGGAATAATTCCTCCCATCCATGCCTTTGAACCATGCAATGAATAACCGCTAATTGCCTCATCTAGTATGGCTACATTCACAAAAGGTGGATTAATATAGACCTCTTCAATCTTCATCATCATCCTATACTCAGGTAACATATCATATATGTTTGAGTACAATATGGACAATATTTGTGTTTGATAAATAGGACGCAATGCTCTTGGCCTCATCACCCCATCTCCTATTATGCTCCTTATTGCATGCTCCACCTCTACAGGCATTGCTTGAAATAGTTCATCAAAATCTCCTCTCAGGTATGTTGACTCCAGTGGAAATTCCCATGTTAAAATGGGTATCATAACTCGAAGATTCAACACTTTGTGATCCATTTCCTCTCTGCAACCTGCATTAAAAATTCATAAGGAATATAAGTTTTTTTCCATGACAAATATGATGCTTTTTCATACTTTACTTTCATATGCTTTACCTTCACCTAGAATCAAATTGACTAAAGTTTTTTTGAGTAAGACTCTAAATGCTTCTCTCTACTTCATTCTCTTTATTTGCATCTTATAGAAGTTTCTTTTTCTTTTCTATTCGATTACATTGTTGACTGTCCAATGCATGTTAGCGGATTCATTTTTGGCTTACTTACAACTATCCATTCTAGTTATATTCTTTTGTAACTGCTAAACTTTTCTAATCATTGCTTTAACATCTCTGTTCATGTATGCACAAATTTAAAGTTTTTTAATTTGTTCATGTAAGATGCTTTTTCGGCTTTCATCACTCCAAAAATTTGGTTATTTTATTTTATTTTTTAACAAAAAAGAGTACTCTATTTTGCTTTGGTAGTCATTACTAATTATTGTGATTAGATTTTTTTATTCCAAATTTATCAAAAAATTAATATTTAAGAGACTTTGTCTTTATTCAAAATGTTCATTCTACTTGATATATATATATATATATAAGGATCCTCTCAATATTGTGCCTTACCATATATTTATTTAAGTATATATGGGTGCACACATATATACCCAGATAAATATATAATTTTATGACTATAATAATTCAAAAATTAATATATACCTTCACAAAATGAATTAAGTACTCATGTTTACCCTCAATGGAGTTTTATACTTGATATACATATTTTGTTTATTTATTTTCTCAATGATCATCCTGGGATCTCTGCATTTACCTTAATTTTGATTGGATTATGAGTTATCTTACACATTTTGCCTTCAACCTTATTGTGATATTTTGATGTGCACATAGTTGCACTATTATGCTTTTATAGCATCATTCTATACCCATGTTGGCACTTTATGGTTCTATACCATTGATATACATGATTTATATGATATTTTGTTTTGAGTTGCATAGGGAGCCAATTTTTATCAAGGATAACTATGTAGGTCCCCTCAGTATAACTAATACATAGTTTCCTTATCTGGCCCATGGAGTATCCCTCCATCCTATATTGGTATGCACTCATGGAGTTTCCCTCCATTTGATCCTATGTGTTCTAATTTGAAAGGTTGATATTTATGGAGTTTTCCCTCCATGTTGTTCCACTTTGTTCCTCAATGTGAGGATGATATTTTATGGGGATTTCCCATTCCAATCTCCTTGTCTCCTTGGTGTATGCTCCTAGTTGTGATTTATTCACGGTATGACTTCCTACACTTTGCACATTTTTTTTAGTGTATAGCTGACGAGGCTACCATATCTTGGAGCACTCCAATATTGGAGACTCTATTTGAGAAAGTTGTTTTTGACCAATGTTGATCTTTTTCCTCATGGCAATGATGTTGCTTGTCCATGATGGATTTCCAATTTGAAGGCAATATGTTGTTTCACCCTCATAATCCATTCGTTTGAGTATCCTATCAAAAATCATGATTATACTAATTTGATCAACATTTCTCTTTTCATATATTAATGTGATAATGATCTGCATACTTTATTGCTTAGATCATGAGTCATGCATGTTATGGATTGATCACCCATTAACTTGTAGTAGGATGATTCATTAAGTGGACTGTCTATATCCACATGATTGATGCAATGTTGATGCAAGTATCATTAGTTGGCCTTGTCTATGATCATTAGTACATTAGTATAATATACTTGTCATGAGAAAACTAATCAAACTTTTTTTGTACTTTTGATAATATTTTGAGCATATACTTTATCTTGATATTAGGTTATCTCCATTACTTTATGGTAACATGTTTTATTTTCCTCATTGTTTCTCTATCAGAGTTTTATTATCCTTATTCAAAAGGATTTCTAATTTGTATATACAATGAAATACTTCTTGTGGATAGTTGTCTTGTTTCTTGTGTCTATGTTTTTCAGGTAATCCATCCAGGCACATACAAGATTTGGTGTACTTTAATGACTTATCCATTTCTCTCTTGGCTATATGAAGATGTACCTACACTCACAAGGGACCTTTTGCATAAAAGAAGACATTGTCAAAGATCAATTTGCTGCTATTTTCATTGTAAAAATTTGGGTTTAATACCCTTTGATGTAATTTCCCCAAGTAAAGATTAAAGGGGGGTGTTAGAATTTATAATCTTTCCTTGGTTGTATTTATTATATGAGATAAACCAAGGTATCCCTTAAGTTGTTTGTCCTCTAGTCCACATGTGAGGACATTTCTATTTGGTAATTCCTTTATTAAGGAAAATAGTTATTCCTCCTTAAGAGGATTATGACACTTGTTATGCACACACTTATGAATGTGGCAATCATTCACTTGGGAGTTACAAATAACTCCTCTTCTCATATCTTTATAAGAAATGCTTCTCTCATTCTTAACATGCAATCACGATGTAGTTCATGTAATGAGCATTATGGCTCCCCATTGTCTCCTTCTCTCTCATTCTTCATTCTTAGGCATTTTCCTCATTCATATTATTCACAAGGGGTTTTATTTTCTTTCCCCTTTCAAATCTTTGTCTCCTCTTGTTGATTCATTGGTGGTTGTTCATTCCTTCACTCTCTTTGGATCTGAGTTTATGGTAACTATTTTCACAAACTCTCTTGGATTAATTGATAATTCTTTTATTTTAGTTCATTTTGATGTTATTGCTTCTAACAGACCTCCAACATAAACTTATTTTGATCATATAATGAGTATCTATGGATGATTTTAAAAGTAGTAAGAAGCACATCTCATGCTAGAAATAAGAACTAGCCATTTAATCAATCTACATTCATATCTTCAACATATCTATGTAAAAGGTAGTCTATACCTTTGAACAAAAGAAGATTCCTAATATGATTGTGTAGAATCAAAACCATGGAATTATGTCTAGAACCCCTAATGGCTACTTTTTTTTTTGCACAACTTCCTTGTTCACACATACAAAGCCTTCCATTCTGGACTGTGAACAAATGATTATTTTATTTTTTCTAAAACCACAATGATTTTACCTTTTCTATATTTTGCACAAAAAAAACAAGTTCAAGATTTTCCTCTAAACATTGCAAGCTTTAGTTTATTCACTCTTGAATAAGTTATCTATGTGACACACAATCTCATAAAAGTAAAGGCCCAAGTCTCAAAATAAAATACTAGTTATGGATATCTCTAAGAAATCAACCTCTCTCATATGGATATCAAATAAAACATTCTCCAATACTACCACGAATGCTATGTGTAGAAATATGTTAGATTTGAGTGATTGTGCAATTAAGCCTAATTATGAGACAAAATGATAGTCTATATTAGACAAAAAAAAAATTCTCCCAAAACTATAATATGAAAGAACCAAATAAATTATAGGCTATAACAAACAAAAATAATTGCTTCCAAAATCATAATACAAAAGACTCAAATAAATTCTTTAAACTTTGGAGGAAATCTCTGAATGTATTGCTCCAAAATCATAATATAAATTTGTAGGATATATAAAAAAAAAACCAAAAACTTTGGAGGAAATATCTAAATGTAATGCTCCCAAAAATTAAAAGTCCCAAGTCGAATTCATCATATTGGTCACATTGTTAAGACATAAGTCATTCAACCCATCATCAATTAGGACTAGGTAGCATAATGAAACATGTCCACTCAATGAGTAAATGGTAAAAAATACATATATGATTACATAGAATGCAATAACTTATGAATGCATTGAATTCAATAATAGTGTTAGCATAATCCCCAATAAAAATGCATATATGATTACATAGAATGCGATAACTTATGATTACATTGAACATAGTAAAAGTGTTAGCAAAATCCCCAAGAACAAGTTTGATCTACACATATGCCTTATCAAAGTGATGCATGCTATTAGAAGAAAATCTAACCCCTATACTAACATTACAAGGTGTAAGATTATAATTCACCAATCTATAGAAGAACCATCTCACACAAATCAAACAAAAAACTAGAAAAACTATTCTTATTGAATTAAAGAGAAAGCAACCCTTATTAAAGTTCTTGGTAATGGACTAAAATTTTGTGTGACAAGTTATACATTGCATATCAATTGTAAATCACTTCAGAAAAGGCACTTAAGACATACATGTTAGAAGATTTATGTTGGTCAATGTAGATCGAGTGAACACCAAGGCTCACTAAAAACATTTCAAAATACTTATAGATATGTATAATCTGCAACATGGATAATGCAACCTAGAAAATCAATTGGATCTATTTGAACTTTTAATAAGAATAACGAGCACCACTCTTGAACTCCAATCAACAACCATTTAGTCTAATAGATATTATTATTTTGATGGTATGAGAGCCATTCAAACTTAGTTCTAAAGAATATGTGACTAAATATAACCTTGTGGTGGTCATGAATGGCATTGGGTATATGGCTTTTGAGTTTGTTGTCCAATCCATTATTGAAATTTTATTTATAATACTATTTTTCTATGCTTTCCCTTAATAACAAAGCCATTTATATTTAAACTAGGGTGCATATTTAAATTTCAAACATTTGGATGCACATATAACTGTATGATTACTTGAAAATAGAAAATTTATTGTATTATCATTTTAAAACTTAGTACTATCAAAAGTACATTCTGATGTCTGAATGCTTGACACTTGTGCATATGAGCTATGACACTAAATATGAAAATCAAATGGTGATATAAAAATTCTTTTAGTGAGTAAATAGTGGTCGGTGGTAAACACTTGAAATTTTAATACATTAACGAATAATGATAAGACTGAATGATTGTGACGATATAAGAATTATGTTGGAAAAGAGTCCATTGATTTGTGGCCTTGAAACAAGTACAAGAGATCAAAATAGTCTAGAGAGTTCCTTCAAAAATAGAGTAACTTTTTGGCATCTAAATGAAAAAGACTCTTCCATTTTTGACAATGTTTTAGAAAAGAAGAAAATGCCTTGCCGTCGTTTAAGATAAGAAAAATCAGATGCTAAAAGACTCACACAAATACTAATCATTATAAATGGGTACATATAAGCATATTTTTTGTTTGGTTAGAGTCTTATTGTAGAAAAGATAGTGCACCCAACAACAAGAACCACTACCTAATATATTTAACAATTGGATTACCCATGGAATGGCTATGATAGGAAGATGCAAATAGTATCTTGAGTGAACTATTGTAAGGACTAAAGTGGTAGGCATATATGGTTGTGAGATCACATGCAAAAGGGATTTAATACATTAAATTAAATTAATGAAGAGATGCTCGAATATATCAATTTTGGCTCACTATCAACATTCACAATTACTTGAAACTGAGATGAATAATTTGCAATGTGAAAATGGTGAAGTGTAAAATCTGTTTGATGAGTTTCACTTATAATAATAACAATAATAGAATCAACTTAGTAGGCAAATAATCTCTTTGTATTTCTAGTCTTCATTCTTTAGTATGATTGCATGAGTATGTCCTTTGAGTTGTAGAGCACCATATGTATATTAGAAACACATAGATCTACTGTACATGGAAATTAAATTACTAACATCATACATAAATGAAATATGATTTTGGGATTTTATTACCAATTCTTGAAGAAAAAAATGTTTAGATACCAAAAATTTGTTGGCTTTGTTAGCCATAAGTTCATTTTCAATTCTCTAGAGGTAGATTTGTCAAGAACAAGGTATCTGTCCAGTCCCATACTTTATCATCCGAGTCAAATTTTTGGCCATAACCTTCAACTTCACTCTCTTTTCTACCATTCTTGAGCTTTGTAACATGACAAAGTTCATACTCGACTATTACTCAGGGTAGAGCATCATAAAACTATTTCTAAAACTTGAATAATTTGTGTAGATAATGTAGGATTCAATTCATTTAAAAATATTAGACAAGAAAACATTTTGACTCAAGCTTTCATATCAAGGTCAAGTTGTGGAAGTGCAAAGTGGTGGAACAAAGCTTAACATCAACAACGGGCGAACTAAAAAGGATTCCATAGATCATCCTCTTTTAAGTACAATCAAATTGGATGCATTTTTTTAATAAGATTCAAACTTGAATGGCCAAGCTCTGCCATGGATTTGTGACTTTACAATTGTGTAATTGATGTATGAGAGGGGTTATTCCACTTGGATTTCTAAATATTTGTGTTATTGTGCAAAGATAGAATCAAGACAATAGGAAGGCTCAGTTAGTTGTATTTATCATATTGGTGAAGGATTTAAGCTTCTATAGAAACTGTAGATGATTGGAGCACAATTTTCATAGGGAGATAGATGGTTTTCCAAGATTTTTAATAAATTATAAAAAATGAGATGTAATCGAGATCCATTTTCTCTACTTTCATAATGGAAGCTTCAAAGACAAGGTCAGTAGAAGATCTAAGATATTTCATGGGGCAAAGAATTGTAAAAAATGTTATTCTTTCATATATGGAAAAACTTGTCTTACTAAAAAACGTAAGAGTCCTATGGAGTCTTGTTGCTTTTTTAAAGTCCCGTGTTGGGTCATATAATAAGCTTTTCTAAAAATGTCCAACAAAAATGTATAGAGAAAGTGTGATGAACCTCCTTATAGCAATATCGTGAGAATGCTCGAAATAACAGAATACAAAGTGATAGCAGAACTCAGAATGAATCTACTGATCGCAGGCCACTTCGAGGGGGTAACCTCCTTTGAGCAAGCTCAATACAATAAATTCGTCCGTGCCCATCAAGGGCCTCAACCTATTCTTATATACTGAGTACGATCTAGAAAAGTAATACTACCTATGCATGTGGGATAATAATAAAATATACTCACGGGATGACTTACAAAGCATATGCGTCCAACAACACTACTCTAACAAAATAAACAGAAGGAACACACAGGTTCCTAACATCCCCTCTCCCTTAGAAAAAAGCTTTGTCCTCAAAGCTTAAGGTGTGGAAATTGTTGTTGAATCTGAAGAAGGGGTTCCCAGGTAGCATCCTCTGGTTGCATGCCATGCCACTGAATCAAGACCTCAGAGATGGAGCGAGAGCGAAGCTGGCGAGTGCGCTGGTCAATGATTGCCACCGGCTCCAGGATAATGGATCCTTCCATATCCATTTCAGGGAGAGTAGTTTGTGCTCTGAAAGTGGTACCCAGAACTTTCTTTAGACAAGAAACATGAAAGACTGGATGAATGCGGGAAGAAGGAGGAAGTTCCAGTTTATAAGCAACTGAACCAATCTTCTGCAGAACCTTATAAGGCCCATAAAATTTTGGGGCCAGCTTATGACGCCATTTCAGCTTTAGGGAGGATTGTTTGTATGGCTGTAGACGAAGAAAAACCATATCCCCAACTTGAAATGAGCGCTCAGAACGGTGTTGATCTGCTTGCTGTTTCATCCGATTACGGGCCATGTGAAGATTATCCTGTAAGGTACGAAGAATTTGATCCCTGCTGCGGAGAACTATGTCAACTGCCTGGACTGGTGAGCTGTTGGGAGTGTAGGGAAGGAGCACTGGAGGTGCCTGACCATAGACTGCTTCATATGGAGTCATTTTAGAGGCAGTGTGGTAAGAGGTATTGTACCACCATTCAGCTAAAGGGAGCCACTTGGCCCACTGATGTTGCTGTTCGGAAGTGAAGCAACGAAGATAAGTTTCCAAGCATTTATTGACAATTTCAGTTTGACCATCAGTTTGTGGGTGATAGCCCGAACTCATCTTCAGTTTGGTGCCAGTTTTTTGAAACAGCTCAGTCCAAAAATGACTGGTAAAAGTTGCATCACGATCAGAGACAATGGAAGAAGGGAGTCCATGAAGACGAAATATCTGGTCCATGAAGATTTGTGCAACAGAGGAGGCAGTATAGGGATGGCTGAGGGCACAAAAATGACTATATTTCGAGAGACGATCAACCACAACCAAGATCACTGTCTTGCCACCGGATTTAGGAAGCCCTTTAATGAAATCCATAGAAATATCAGTCCAAATCCATGTAGGGATGGGCAATGGTTCGAGCAAGCCAGGAAGGAGGGTCGTTTCACCCTTGTGGCGTTGGCAAGTATCACATTCAGCCACCATCTGTTGAATCGTCTATTTCATCCCTTTCCAAAAGAAGTTTCTCCTTGCTCGCTCATAAGTTTTGAGGAAGCCTGAGTGCCCTGCTGAAGGAGAAGCATGGAGTTCATAAAAAATAGCCTGATGTAGAGCTGGGTTCTGAGGAAGCACTAGCCGACCCTTGTATCGAAGAGAAGCACCATCCCAAGAGTAATGTGGTATAGCAGAAGGATTATTGGCTAGCTGGTGAATGATTTGAGATAAAGAAGAGTCACTATCATAGCCCTGCTGAACAGACGCTAACCAATTGGGAATGGGCATAGAAATAGCGGAAAGGGAAGCTTGATTATCAAATGTGCGAGAAAGAGCATCTGCCACAATATTCTCCTTACCCTTCTTGTAGGTGATCTCATAATCATACCCCATGAGTTTGCTGACCCATTTCTGTTGTGTAGGAGAGGATACCCGTTGTTCCAGGAAGTATTTAAGACTTTGGTGATCGGTTCTGATGCAAAAATGACTCCCTAAGAGGTATGGCCGCCACTTCTGTACAGCATGCAAAATAGCCATCATTTCTTTTTCATAAGTAGAGAGGGCTAGATTCTTACCAGAGAGGGCTTCACTAGTGAACGCAATAGGATGGTTATCTTGCAGGAGAACAGCACCCAATCCATTGCCGCAAGCATCACTCTCAATAGTGAAGGGTTTGGAAAAATCTGGCATTGCGAGAACAGGTGTACTGCACATAGCCTGTTTTAGTTGTTCAAATGCAGTCTCAGCAACAGGGGTCCAGGAGAAGGCATCCTTTTTTAACAGAGCTGTCAATGGTGCTGCAATTTTCCCGTAATCTTTGACAAACTTGCGGTAGTAGCCAGTCAACCCCAAAAAACCCCGAAGGCTCTTGAGAGTTTTAGGATGCGGCCAAGTTTTCATGGCATCTATTTTTGTAGGATCCACCCGCACTCCATGGTGTGCAACAATATGCCCGAGATACTCCACTTCCTCCTGGCCAAACACACATTTAGATAGTTTTGCACAGAGTTGATGATCAGAGAGAAGTTGCAAGACAAGCTCCAGATGATGGAGATGCTCAGCCCAAGTTTTGCTATATATGAGGATATCATCAAAGAAGACCAGAATGAATTTCCGGAGGTATGGTCGAAATATGTTATTCATCACTGCCTGAAATGTTGAAGGAGCATTCGTGAGGCCAAAGGGCATGACTAAAAATTCATAGTGACCATCATGTGTGCGGAAGGCAGTTTTAGGTATATCCTCCTCATGAACCCGAATTTGATGATACCCAGAACGAAGATCTAACTTGGAGAAAAAATGAGCCCCATGAAGTTCATCAAGAAGTTCATCAACAACTGGAATGGGAAACTTGTCCTTTATAGTGAGATGATTAAGTGCTCAGAAATCAATGCAGAGTCGCCATGACCCATCTTTTTTGCGAACAAGCAGAACTGGAGAAGAAAAGGAACTGGTACTAGGGCGAATAATACCTTGCTTCAGTAAGTCACGGACAAGTATCTCGATTTTGGTCTTCTGATGAAATGGGTAGCGGTAGGGCCTGATGTTGGGCGGAACACTGCCAGGAAGGAGCTGAATACGGTGGTCCTCTGGACGAGAAGGAGGTAATCCCACAGGTTCAGCAAATACACCAGAATACTTGTCCAAAATGTGTTGGAGATCGGCAGGAGTGCTAGAGACTGCTGATGGCTGCATCTGAAAGGAATGGAGGTGAGCGATGACACCATGTGAATTCTTCTTAAGAAGTTTTTCCATACGGTGTGAACTGATGATGCTGAGAGACCTTGGTTGTAAGCCTTTCAAAGTGTGTTGGTGCCCCTCGGCTGAAAACTGCATCCAAAGTTCAGCAAAATCCCAGAGAATGGGGCCAAGAGTGCGTAACCATTGGGCACCCAAAACCACATCACAGCCACCTAAGGGTAAGGCAAACATGTCAGAGCGCATGTTATAATCGCCAATAGAGAGACGCACATTGCGACTATTCCCTTTACAAGGTAAAGTGCCCCCATTGGCAATCATGACTTCAAAGCTAGAGCAGGGATGGATAAAGCAATCAGCCTGTTTGGCTATTCGTGGATCAATGAAGTTATGAGTGCTACCAGAATCAATGAGTATAGTAAGAGGGATCTTCTTGAAGAAACCCTGGACCCGCATGGTTTGTGGAGTAGTGACTCCTGCCAAAGCATGGACAGATATCTCTGGTGGAGCTTCTGGTGAAGGAGGTTCAGGCTGGTGAGGCTCAACCTCATCATCCACTGTTTCCTGAGCATCTACATATTCTTCCAGTTCTGGTGGAGAATCCACATCCAAGAGATAGAGCTTTTGCTGAACACATCTATGGCCCCGAGACCATTTCTCATCACAATTATAACAAAGCCCTTTGTCTCGCCTGACTCGCATCTCTGTTTCAGACAAGTGCTTGATCGGAGTAGTTCTGGGAGCTGGTATGACTGGAGGGTTGTGAGAACCTGTATTTCTGAATGGAACAAAATTAGATCTGGAGCGTTGTAGAGCACTAATCTTGTCTTCTGCTAACTTAGCCAACCCAAGGGCTTCCATCATTGTAGTAGGTCGAAACATTTTGACTTCTGAGCGAAGTGCATCCTTCAGACCACTGACAAAACAACTACGGAAGAATTCATCAGACAAGCCCTCTGTGTGATTAGCTAATTTTTCAAACTCTGTCTGGTATTCTCTTACAGTGCCTGTTTGACGCAGTTTAGTGAGTGCTCCTGTGAAATCATCAAAGGAACTAGGGCCAAAGCGCTCCAAAATGAGGGTGCACAATTCTCTCCATGCTGGGCCTACATTAGCCTTGATGTACCAACGGAACCATTGAAGAGCTTCATGTTCCAAATGAAAAGATGCAAGGGGGACTTTGTGGTTATCCAAAGTATTATGCAAGCTGAAATACTGCTCTACCCTATAGATCCATCCAGTCGGATCAGAACCATCGAAGCGTGGAAAATCAAGCTTTGGTCCACGAAAATTGCCAGAAGAGGACCCAGTATCTCCTGAATGGTTTCGGCTCATGGCTGACTGCTGAAAGTTAAGACCCAGAATTTTGTCATCCAGATCTTGAAGTTTGGTTTTGAGGGATGCCATTTCTTCTTCCATGATTTTTGCTCCTGTACGCGTAACAACCATAAAGCAAGGTTTTTTTTTTTTTTTTTTTTTTTTTAAAAATTTGGAATGGGTAGAAGATGAGAAACAAAAACTTTTTTAGTTACGGCAAACTTGGATTTGGGTAAAACTCAGATAGGAAATGGGTGTTCGACGGGTGGTGGGAGACTATCTGGGGACAAGGGAAACAGAAAAATGAGGGTTTCAAGGGTAGGGAGGCGAAATGAGGTGAACAATCCAAGAGGGATAAGGGAGCAAAATGAGGAATTGAATCTTGTGGCTCAGTTTGGTGGCAATTGGATGAGAGGTGAAAAAGATAGGGCAAACCCTAAAATTAGATAAATGAGGGATTTAGGGCTTTGATATGTAAAATTTGGGGTTGGGTCACCAAGGAAGGAAGTATGCGAAATGATATTGTAGACGTTCTGCGGAAGTATGAGCAGAAACAGAAAGCAAACAAGGAAGCTACGACTAAAAAACAGAAAAATTTTTACTCTTTTTTTTTTTTTTTTTTTTTTTTTTGAACAGTCGACTTAGAAAAATTCACTCACAGACAGAACAACTGAAAAGAGTTATTGCAATAACAAGAGATATTAGAAGTGAGAGGAACCTGAAGGCCACGACAGAAAAAAAAATTTGATGTAATTTCCACCCAGCGAGCCCAAGAGAGTGCTCTGATACCAGATGTGATGAACCTCCTTATAGAAATATCGTGAGAATGCTCGAAATAACAGAATACAAAGTGATAGCAGAACTCAGAATGAATCTACTGATCGCAGGCCACTTCGAGGGGGTAACCTCCTTTGAGCAAGCTCAATACAATAAATTCGTCCGTGCCCATCAAGGGCCTCAACCTATTCTTATATACTGAGTACGATCTAGAAAAGTAATACTACCTATGCATGTGGGATAATAATAAAATATACTCACGGGACGACTTACAAAGCATATGCGTCCAACAACACTACTCTAACAAAATAAACAGAAGGAACACACAGGTTCCTAACAGAAAGGCAAAAGTTTGAAATTATATCATACTGTAGGATCATATCCTACACAACATGTATAAAACTACAAAACAACTTCATTTCCTCACATCTTAAAGGTTTATGATGAGTGGAGATACACACCAGAATGTAAGGAGAAAGTGATAACTATTATTTATCTCCCCCCCAAACCCCTACGTACCTATTAACACATCCATTGTTTATTTTAGAAAAGTTGACTTGCTCTTATGTTTAGAAAGAAAACTAATCTACAGTAATCTACTAAAATCTCTTGGTAGTCAATATGTTCTTCTTGTACGGATATCTTTTTGATTAAGTAAAATAGATTTTGAAGGGTGCCTGAAACCCTATACAAGACTAAAGATTTTCAACGAATGCTTAAACCAAATGATGCAACAAACAAACGCAGAAGTGGTCACCCTACAAAAAAAGGGTAACCAAGGTTATAAGAAAGCCTATCAATAGCCAAGAGAAAAGATCCAGCAAGGAGGCAAGGCCAGATACATCACAATTTGCCCTTTGATTTAGAGCCTTCCTTGCATGATCAAAGATTCATTTCAAAAGGGAGAGCAGATGGCCTAGATTTCTTTCCTTTAACCACAGTCCAACCATCCTCCACCTTTGCAGCCTTAGCAGTCTAATCCCCTAAGGAAATAGAACGCTCTAAGGAAATTGAAACAAACTCCCCCAAAGATCCCAAAGCCACCTGGTCATCCACAGAATCAGGAGAAAAGTCTAGTACAGGGACGGGGATAGGAGGGGAAATTTGGCCCCCAACAGGACCAAGATGGACATCCAGAACTGGGGTGAGAGAGGGGCCAGGGGCCTCCTTCCCTACCGAAGAAACTTCAACAGAGGAAACAACTGTAGGCAAGGGAGGAACAAATGAGGGTTCCAAAGGAGCAGGAGAGCCAACTGGGAAGGCAGGCATGGCAGCCACCTGAGAGTCTAGGGAAGGGTCATCATCCCCAATGGGAGGGGCTTTGAACACGGTGTAATGATCGTCCTTAGCAATCTCCACCAAGAAGGAGACTTTTTTGGACTTGATTTAACAAAGGACCAACAAGCAGCAAGGTGACTAGTTTGGTGGCACTTCCGACAATGAAAAGTGATGCCCTCATAATTGAGACACTGGATCCAAGCACCAAATGGAGAAGCCAAACAAATCTTCGGAGGGAGACCCTTGGAGATGTCAACCTCAACTAGGATCCGAGCATAGGTAGTGCGATACACATTGGAAGAAGCATTACCAAACCTCAACGAAGAATGGCATTTCTATCTTCAGCAAAATCGAACTTCACAATGAAAAAACCCTTAGCAATAGAGTATATCTGAGCGGTACCTATTAAAAAAGGGTTCCCAAACACAACCAATCCAGGCATGCAAGTCCAAAAGGTTAGGCCAGAAACCCTTGAAGTGGAAAATAACAACCAAAGAAAAGAAAACATCTAGTTGTTCAGAGACGTCATCTATAACATTCGGTTCTAACTCCACAATCACCGAGTTGCTAACAACAAAAGGCACAGAAATCCTAGACCCTAGCCATGCATTTGGATCCCTAAAACCATTGTGGGAACCCGACCTTGCATTTGAGCTGCCTAAGCTAGCCTCATAGGCATCAACATCCACATAAGTGCGAGCCACAACCGTCATCCCCACACCACGAGACCCAACAGGAGCAGATGAAATGCCAATGCTAGGCCCAATGGCCGCAGACGGAGAAAGAAACCCAACAACACGCGTAGATGAGCTCTTCTCGAGAAAAGACGCAGGAACAGGCGATCCATCCAAGGAGGCGGAAGGAGCTTGCCCTGGCACCATAGCCAGGCGGCACTCTGGAACAAAATGCCGCAGGAGCGTGAGACAGGTGCGAGCTGGCGGGAGCGGATTATTCAGCCAGTGTCTTGCACGGATATGTTGTTTCATTCTTAAAAAATATAAAACTCTACTCCTTTAATTAATCCTCTAATGATTTTGCCTTTGATTAATCAATCAATTGAAAATATTGCCTTTGATTCAATGCCATGTGATGCAATTGTCCTCTATGTGCTGACGTGCCTTGACGAAGTGAATTTCTAATCCTGTTTTCCCCCAAATCAATTTTCTCCACTTTCTAATTGTTTGAATTTACATGTTCTTATTTTTCTTAATTTTATTTTCTTGGATTCTTGATTGTTTGGATTTTTCTTATTCCTATGTTCCCATATTTTGCTCTTCTTTCTGAGTTTATCTAGGTAAATAAACTTCATGGAATTTTCTTTCAAGGGATTATCAAACCCTAAGGAGGCTTGGAACAATAGTGCAAATATAATAATACATTATGGATATGAAACCACAAGTTGTGTTTAAACTACCGTACAGGCTAGCCACCTAAATGATGTCAGCTCACTAAATTCAACTTTGCCAAACTCATAGGGAATAAAAAATAGTAAACAATTTTTCAAATATCCAAACAAAGTGAGATGCATGGAATCATGGAAAAGGGATACAAACTGTTTGGTAAAATGTCTCCCTGAAATGTGTTAACAGGGGGTGCTATCATGAATAGGTCTTGTAAAGAGGCTTCATAAGCTTTCAGTTAAATGCAATCGATAGTTGTAAAACCATAAGCTCAAAGGAGGTTACCCCCTCGAAGTGGCCTGCGATCAGTAGATTCATTCTGAGTTCTGCTATCACTTTGTATTCTGTTATTTCGAGCATTCTCACGATATTGCTATAAGGAGGTTCATCACATTACACAAGTAATCAAAGCTATAGTGATGATGAACATACCCAAATAGGGAAAGAATGAATGCATTCAATCACAACAGTCATCCGAGGACAACAAGGAATAGAAATTTGAAGATCATGAGAAGAAATAATGTAACTTAAAGAATCAAATGCTGTTGTAGGACATTTCATATAAAATTGTATAATTCATGACTTTATATTCCACTTCTTTTTATCAGATAATAGAAATGAAATCATGCATAGATTGCAGGGCATGCAAAGAAAAGATGTTGTAGGACATTTCATGTAAATTTGTATAGTTCATGTCTTTATATTCCACTTCTTTTTATCAAATAATAGAAATGAAGTCATACATGGATTGTAGGGCATGTAAAGAAAAGATAGATAGTACTTTGACAGACATTGAAGGTGAATATAGCATCCCAATATTTCCATTTCCATTGAGTTTTAGTGAAGTTTGACTCTATAAATAATGTTTGAAACATTGAAATTGCAAGGGTACATTCAATGGGCTGTAGAAATATATTACCACTGAACTTGTAACATTGTATTTCTTCCTTTCTCAGAATATGTAGAGGATATGTTCTTTGACAAAGAATCATGTATAATAAAAAAGACAACATGAATAGAAATATTGGAGAGATAAGTCAGTAAAATAAAAAAGTTATCAATTGGACACAGACAAGATTCTTCTAAGATCATTTCATACATAAAGTTTCAAAGAGAAAACACATAAATATTATGATATGAGCTATGTACACTAATGAATTGCCCTTTCTATCTAGTAGACCAAGTAAAGAAATAATAATTTTTAGTCAATATTGGGTTCTACGATACTTACTATTCAAGTGGAAGTCTGCAACAACATTTCAAATAGCGAAAACAAAAAAATAGTCCTAAATTGAACACAAACGATTGTCCATAGTTTATATTAAAAATTAAATAAAACTTCAAATGAACTTCAATTGATGAGCATAAACATTGTTTAAGATAGATCTTAAACCATATCTCAAATCAAGTTAATCACAAGTATCATTCATATTGTTGTTTTAAAATATTACACTTCAAATTATCCCGATGAGAAAATAATACATCTAGGGGCAGCTACTTCCTATCTACAACATATCCTTTTAGACATTGGGCCAACTATAAGGCTAGACCCTTCTTCTACTTCAGGATCTACAAAACCTAGGTAGGTGTATCTCTGATTCATTTATATGGTACCAGCTATTCAAAAGCATACACTGAATCTAAACAAACCAAATAAAACCCGTATTTCTTTTATACTCATGTAATGAAAAAGATATGCAGTAGCAAATTGCAAATCCTATGAAATCCACAAGCTGATTGAGGGCATCCTTTTAGCTCTTAAATAGAAAGAGAAATGGATGATTATAAATTTTGATTTTAGCAAACCCCAAATATGCAATAGTAAGAAACATGTTGATCCTATAGCTAATCAGTGCCTTATATATTGGATAGTTTCATAAATCACACACATACATCTATGATACCAGTGGCATATTCCATACATTAAGATATTAGATCTATCCTATCACTTTGTGAATTAGACATCAATGTTCATAAACATCCCATTCTCATGAAATATCCTTCTCAAATAACCAATAACCCTATCAAATATATCAAGCATTTACTTGGGTCTTTGTTCCAACAACAAAACATATGAGACATACAACCTTAAGGGGATGTAAATGGGTCTAATTTCTTTGTCCCTAAAGCACAAAACATTGCAAATTACAAAGATAGGAGACGGGTATTAGAATGAGACTAAGAAGTTTGTTTCTCATTGTATTCATGTATTTGAAACTATACATTCAAGATGCATGCAAATAACTCTTGAAACCACTAAATTGATCTGAACTCTCTATATTAGCTTTATTTACTATTGTTCATATAAGAGAGAAAGTTAAAGAATGGTGAAAATATAGTTATGGATCCAACCTTGTGGTATCATAGACTAACTGCAACCATCATGGTATCACAACAATGAAAAATATCAAAAAACTAGAACCAATCCTAGTATCACAATAATGATAAATTTTTTTAAGAACTGGAACGCTTATAATGAGAGAAAAAGAGAAAGATATAGGAAAAGAAGAAGAAGCCAAATCTGATCTAGAAGTGACGTGTCTAATTGAATCTTCATTCACTACTATTGTAAAACATCTCTCTTCTCTCTACAACCAAAATCAGAAAGGAATCTCATCATTTTCTATAACAAACTTTGAAATATCTCTTCTTAATGATGAAAATCCCTTGTTCTACTAAAAACATCATATATTTATCTGAAATGCTGATAAAATCTTCACTAAACTGACTTGGAGGTAAAAAAATTTGTCCAACTGAATCCTTACTACCTCTGGCATTCAGCCAATTCACCATTTTGCCAAAAATTAGATCTCAACTGCCTTAATAGAAAATGGTTGAAAAATAGGTACCTAGTATAAACCCTTGAATAACTCCAACCAATGGCTTCCCATGCAAAAAAAAACCTCAAAACTATAAATTTTTCCTTTTTCCAATTCCAACACATCGGAGATGTCCGAAAGATCAAATTGAAAAACATGCTCCTAGACTAGTTCAAAGGTATGCATCTTTTTTCAAATTTTAATGCAAAAATTAAAAAAACCCTAAAATTCAAACTTTATGATATATCCCTTTTTATTTAAAAAATTCTACATGTTGAGAACTAAAAGGATAATAAAAAAAATACTTTTGTATTTTGAAAATTTTCCCCTCCATTTCCATTTGGGTCAAACCTAGGTTGACCACCTTCTCCCACGTGTCAACACATGATTGGTCTAATTTTGCACTGTCATCTGCCACCAGGGTGTCACATGGCACCCTTTGATTTTCCTTCAAAACATTTCCACGTGTCATTATTTTATTGGCTCTCCAATTGCTTGGTCATTGCCACATCATCACTTGGTTTAGGAATGGACCTGGGAAAGTGTGCAGATGGATTCATCAAGATTTGCAAACTAACATAGTTAGAGAATTTTCAGAGTATAATACAATGGTGGAATCCATTTGGTCTCACCTATCATGGATTCAAAGTTATGACATCTCAAATAGGGGTACTAATCAATTTGCACTTCTTGACACTAGTAAAACTTTACAAATTGCATTTGGAATCATGTTTGAAAACTGATCAAACAGATTCATCAAAAGCTCAAATATGAAATATAATAAGTCTTTTACCTCTAGAATATATTTTAAAAGGAATTATCTCATTTCAATCAACTGAGTCAAAGTTACAAGGGTAAAAGTACAAAGTTGTGTCACCTTTCATGCTAACTTATCATAATGACTGAATTTGAGTATTTCTATCTAACAAGTAATTTTTTCCAAACATATGATCTTTGATAAAATTATTCTAGCTAAGTTATATATGGTCTCACACTTTTCCAATTGGAAATGTCTATTAAATGCATTTTTTATACTAGTTAGTATCCAATTACTAAAAAAATACAATTATTTTAGAAAACTGACACTTCAATAACTCTTACTATCTATTATGATATTTTTAAAATTAAATATAAAAATTATTTTATAGAGCTCAAAGCCAAGAATATTTTCACATAGAGTTCATAGTGTTTTAATTAGATATAGTATATTGTAATAAACAAATTCTACAACTACATATTTTAACACTTGAGAAGATGTCAATTTTGAGAAAGAAAAAATATTAAATAAGATTAAAAAATCTAAAAATTATATGACTTTTTAGAGGAGAGAGTCCTCTTCTAAAATTTATAATTTTTCTTTTGGTTGCAATAGACTTATTTTGAAAAATGTGGTGGGAAATGAAAATTATCAATTTGAGTAAGTTGAAATTTGAATTTTTATAAAATAGAAAATATAGGTGCAAAGCCCATTTTTCTTTTTGATTGTTCTAGCTACATATATTATTGATAACATAATCTAAGATCAAAGGGAAATAAGTTTATTTCCATATAGTTTTGTGGTGGGAACTAGACCCTTAATTTCCAATGTTTTTCAAAAACTAAAATTTATCTTTAAAAAATAAGAAAATATATAATTTTTTATTCTAGAAATTTATTAAAAAGTATAATCCTAAAATTCATCTATTTCTACACATTTCGTTTGTTTTCTTCATTTTAAAATTCTAACTAATAATACCAATTTTATGTCATTGAATGTGAACAACTACACTTTTGTTAGCCTTTTCCTTTGTAAAAGGGTGACATAGGTTTGTGTTTTTACCCACAATTGGTCAAATAGGGCCTCCTAGAATTCTGAACAATTGGCATCAGCATGAAAATAGTAAACAAAAAACTTTAAGGGATTCAAAACCTAGTTAAAACATGTCAGAATGACTCAAAATCTAAAAGATAGGTTCTTTGATATGTGTACTAAACATTTCCAAAGTGGTGAGTTGTGAAACATGATTTGGTGCAAGATATTCAAATGCAAACTAGGCTACTTATCGCTATTTGACACTTCAGCAAAAAATGCAGATTTGAAAATTATTTAAAATGAAATTTCATAGAATGAATTGGAATGGAAATTTATCTTAACAGGACACATGTATAAGCTAAATGCAAGGTGATAGAAAAATTAAACACCTTTTAGGCCTCAAAAGGATAGTTAGGTACACACGCAATAAATGCACTTATAGAGCTTAGTTTTTAGAATGGTACTCAAAATTAGGAACACAATTTTGAGTCCCAACAATTTACACAATGGCAAAAAAATAGAAAGATTTCAAGAGGATGTTATACAAGAAATTCAAGTACATCTTATCCCTTTCCTTTTGAAGTATGTTGAATGTTTTCCCACATTCTTTGTTGATATAAGACTTTTGCAACAATGTACTTTATAAAGGAAAATGTAGAATATATATATTTTTCCTGTGAAATCATGGATGCTGCTCAACTATTCCCTCCAGAGTGTCACTTGTAATTGTATATGAGAAATGTTAGTATGCTAATAGAAACCAAATTTAAATAAAGCTTCTACAAACTAAACACAATTCATAAACTTCAAGATAGACTAAGATGAGCTCTCAATTAAGAATATGAGCCATTAATGGGATCTCTCAATAAGAAGCTCTCTTGTTGAGTGGCTTTGTCTAAATAGATAGGATGTATGCTAAAGCTTATGCTTCAAAAAGGGCTTCAAATGGAGTTGGAATTTGGGTGTGAGTGTATGGTTTTGATGTAAAATGGCTTCTTAAAATGACATTATGACTTTGCTTCATGGATTGTGTTGTTTTGCAAAGGGGAAGGATCCAATTTATAGGCAAGAGGCTTGAGGGATTGAGGGCTAAGATGCAAGGATGGGGAAAAGCTCATGGAGGGCTCAGATTGCATGAGAGGAGAGCACATGGATTGTGCTTCCTTACAGCCAATTAGGGAGTGACACATGTTACAGGGTGAGAGGATGGAGGAAAGGGGAAGGATGAGTCAACAAAGGAGGCTCAAGGGATAAAATCTTCATAAAGTCTCTCATAATGGCTTGTAAGAGCAATGAAAGGGCTTTGGAAGAGTCATTTATGGCCTAGTGGGCTTCATAAAGTTTTATGGTTGGGATATTTTGAGGGAGATGAGAGGAATTTCGACTTGGGCTTGATTAGGAAGGTTTTAAGCTTGCTTAGGCTTGTGCAAATGATTAGAGGATGGATTAGGATGGTTTAGGATTAGCTTAGGGATAGGCAAGTGGATAGCATTTAATGAGGGTGGGTGAAGGAGGAGATATTTGTTAACTTTGGCTTGGGTTAGTAAGTTTTAACCCATGCTTAGGGAATGTGACAAGATTAGGAGGGGATTAGGATTAGGTTTAAAGACATCTTCTAGAAGAGTCTAGACTTTGGATGAGGATAAAGACTTTCTAGAAGAGTCTAGAACTTCTTAGGATGAGGATAAATTAGATTTTTAGGAAATAAATAAAGTTTTATTTATTTCAAGGGTTTGGGTTGAGGAGATATTTATTAAAAATTTTTTAATAAACATGAGGATTAATATTTAATCTTAATTATATATTTTGAGTTGGGATTAAGGGTAGGAAATGATGGGATTAGCCTTTAATCAAAATTAAAGAAGGATTAGAAGATTTTGGAAGAGGTTAGCGGTCTTAAGGAAATTGGCCAAGTTTTGGGCAAAAAATAAATTTTTTATTTATTTTGAGTTTTTTGGTCAATTTATTAATTAAATAATTAATAAATAAGGAAATAATGTTTAAATAAGATTTAAACATTTTTGGGAGGGATTCCTTAATTAAATATTTTAAATTAAGATAAAGGGATTTAATGGCATAAAAATAAATAAATAAATTAAATAATTAATTAATTAATAAATGATGATGTCATCAGGGACTTTTTTCAGAAAATAAAAATATTTTATTTTCTAAAGGATTTTTAGGTGTCTACAGTAATATGCACTATTATACTTTTCCATTTGTTATTAACCTAATACATTTTCAAATTCTGATTGTAACAAGAGGAAAAGAAAACCCATGCCAAACATGTGAAGAAAGACCACAATACATTTTTCAAATCTGACTGTAATAGGAAAAAGAGAAAAGAATTAAAAAAAAAAAAAAACCATGCCAACATGTGAAAAAAGACCACAATACCTGTAAATGATAGTCTCACTGAGCTATCTACAATCTACAAGATTAATTTTAAGTTATGCTGCAAACTATGTTTTCTATCAAATGTTCTAAATTTTTTAAATAATTTTTTAATATATTTGAAAATTGTAATTATTTATTTTATCATACTTTTACTATAATATACATGCTTTTTTATTTTTAATGTTTTACTAATTAACTTTTCAACTTTTAAACAGAAAGGCTACTAACATGATTCAAACAACCATGAGACACTTATTTGAAAACATGTCTAAGGACATTCTGAAATAATTGAAAGAAATGTACATTGAAATTTTTATTCTTGAGTTAAATATAGTTCTCTAAAATCTGTCAATGATGTGTGTTCAAAAATGAATGTGCATTGAGATATCTATGTAGCAATAAAAGAAAATACAACTAAGATGTGTCCATGCTGCATATTCCCTAAGAATCATGAAAATGTCTAATAATTTATGTCAAAGGAACATAATCTATGTCATAAAATTCTATAAATTAGAAGCTATTGTTATAACTAAATATTCTCTCAATCTCAAGCTATTTTTAGCTAACCTGTAAAAGCACCTACCTTTATAACCTCTAGAAATAGTTGCCCTTGATCTCAAAAAATGATCTTGGCAACACCTTCCGCAATGAACACACATTTTCTCTCTTCAGAATGCTGCCTTTTAGCCCAACCCCATGGGACACATATAGTGACTTTGTCATATTTTACAATGGCTAAAGGAAATTATAATGTGGTGGCACAACTGGTTAGAAAAAACCATACCTGCGAGTGTTCTTTGTGTCTCATACATGAACCATACCTCCCACATATTCAAGCCTTCCTAGTGAGGAATACTTAACCTCTTCTTACTAGCAGCCTATAAAGAGCTAGAAGAATGTATAACCTAGTAAGGAAGTAACCTATTCTTATTAGCAGCCTATAAAGAGCTAGAAGAATGTATAATATTGTGTACTATGAAATATCTTGGCTGTAGGCTGAATAAAATACCTTAGATATTTATAATGTTGTGTATTATGAAATATCTTGGTTGTAGATTGAATAAAAGACCTCTAATATTCATTCTTTTTTAATACTTCTCTGTTGAAATGAAAAATATTGGACAAAAGATATTGGTTGTCTCTATCCCATACACATTTTGAGGCTTATGATACAATCTTAAATACCTTTCAGGGTAGAATCTATTGTCATGCCTTTCTCTTAAATATCTTTCAGGATAGAATCTATTGGCATACCCTTTACTACTAATATTGTTTTATTATCTAAGTTAATACTACATGGACATGTAAAATCACATTCCTTAGTTCCCTTATATAGCTAGGTGCTCACCTCATTTTACTATGTAGATATGTTGCAAAGAAGAAAACTCATGACCAATGACTCCTTCACCCACACAGACCTCCACAAAAGTATGTAGGCATAAAAAATGGTTCTAAAACTACACATCTCACACCTTAGAACATCTACTATGATGGTATTTAGAAGCATGTACAAACTATATCTATGAAATGGATGTTTCAATTATACGAAAAATAGTGACATGCACTAATCAATTTACACTATTCTACTGCTACACTCTCAACAATCACAATGAACACATAACATTCAGGTACACTTTGGCATACCCCATTGCAGCTTAGGATGTGATCGCTAGTTTTATGGTTCTTTCCAAAAACACACAAGTCTCTATTAAATAGGTGACATCACCCCTTGGAAACATCATGTTTCATACTAAGAGTGTCACTCAAGTAGAATTATGAATGATAACTTTGTTGATCTTAGATTGGTTTTGACAAGTGAGTGTCAACACACTTAAACCATTTACTTAGTTCATGTCAAACTAGAAATACATGTCAAGCACAACATGTAAATATTAGACCATGCCGAGTTGCAATGAGTGTCGAGTCACTCAAGTACCAAGTAGATAGACCATGCTAAGTAATTCAAGTGCCAAGAAAATAATGGATGTCGAGTCAAAAGTAGAAATACAATGTATGCTGAGCATCAGAGGCTTCATATGCTGAGTGAAATAGTTTGGACATATTTGTTTGTAATGGCAAAAATAACTGTGTAAACCATTTCTGAGCCAACTTAATGATAGATTATGATCTTTTGGAGATAAGGAAAAATCTATATTTGGATTCTCTACATAATTATATGCAGCCAATCAACAAATGTGAAGGTTTAAGCAGCAAAATGGGTGAATCTCAGCCATAGATTCCTACCTAACCCTAAGCCACCAGATTCTTCTTAAGGAGGATGAATCCCTAAACTCTTTACAGTGTATAAGAGGTGAATGATATAATTAGAAGAGAAAATAAGATAGTTTGTAGAGCATCCAAGGTGACTTAGTATTAAGAGTGAATTGCAGAATCAATTAGAGAAGAATAAAGGATAGAGAAGGACACACCATTGATACATCAGATCATGAAGGATCAATCACATATTGGGTAGAGGAGATCTATATTAGGCAAGCAAGTGCCAACCGCAAGATCTATGCTGAGACATTTTAACAAGTGATTTTAGTTAAATCTCTTAATAGAGTAGTCCTAATAGTCTATATGAAATCCTTCAATAGGGTGCTTACTTAATTGTAAGTTGAAGTCCTCTAACCAGGTACACTTCTAATGGGGTGTTGAAATCCTCTAATAAGGTTGGACTTAACAATCTTTGTTGTTGAGATATGATTGAAAAGATCATTAATAAGAGATATTGTTAAGAGGGAGATTGTTGAAGAAGAGTATGTGTTTCAATCATTGTTTTGTCACTAATGTTAAACTTGCTATTTTCTAGTAAGACAACTACTTATAAGATTCAAATACTAACACTTAGTTGATTGATGAAGAGGATTTGATCAATAAGAGCTAACAATAGCACCTAGTGAAAGGTTGAGTTATGTTTATGTAATGAAGTATGAGGATTAGTTAAGATAGTGATGATATGATGTATTGATGATCTACTTAAGTTTACAAAATGATTGGCTACACTTCGAAAGTTTAGAAGAACAAGTTAAACAAAGTTTGTCTACCAAGCTTGACCAAGTGGATAGTAGGTGCCGAGAAAAGTCAATGCAAGCCAAGTAAAAAGTTAGTTGGAGTTGAGTGAAAGAAAATTCTAGTGGATGCCAAGAAAAATAGTTGATGCTGAGAAAAGTTTAGTTGATGCTAAGCATCAATAAACTTTAGTTGATGCCGAGTGATTTTATTGTTGATGCCAAGCAACCAGTATGCGTCGAACATCAGAAGATTGATAATGTTGAGCTATTGTATTATGTTAGAGATCAAAGATTTGTTGAATCTAAGCCAATAAGTTTATTTTCTTGAAACATGTGAACCAAGAGGAATATAAGGTTGATGAGCTAGTGGCAAATTTGATGTAAACCATTTTTAGGTGAATTCTAATGGATTCTAGGAGAAGTTTCTAGAAAAGACAAGATATATGGAGTAGATATGTTGTATTTTACCTAATCCATTTAAAACCCCTAATTTGGATGATGGATGATGAGTAGGAAAATATTCTAATTTCCTATTTATAAGAATGTCTAGTCATGAAGCAAAGTGGGTTGGTGTTATGTGCAAGAACCTAAGGAGGAGAAGGAATTAAGGGTTTTTCTTCATCAAGTGACCCAAGAGAAGAGTCTGTAATGGCATGCTAACCAAGAAGGCTTAAGAAGATGAATGCTTGAAGGGTGAACAAGATGTCAGAGCTACAAAGTATGAAGGCCAAGCATAATTGACGACTGAATAGAGATCTATAATATGGAAGAGAAGTTGTAAGTTGTATCAGATCAAAGCTCTAATGTTACTTTCTAAGAATTGTATTAATCTAGGGTAAATCCTTTGGATTAAGGTTGACCTAATAGTCATTTGAAAATATTTTAACTAGGTGTTATTGCAATTGAATGGCCTAAAGTCCTCTAACAAGGTTTACTTTTAACAAGGTGATTGAAATACCTTAACCTAGTCACATTTAATAGTGTGTGCTGTAACCTTTAATAGGGTTAGCCTTTCATAGGGCATCGCTTTAGAAGAGTGAAAAGGAGCAACATGTTACTAGTGGTTTTTATCAAATTGGGTTTCCATGTAAATCATTATGTTAAGTGTGCTGATGAATGTGTTGTGTTTTATGCATTAAATTTTTGCAAATTGATTTGATAGTAACATACAAGTTTTAGTAATTACCTAATAAATGCATGCATGGGTATGAATGCTTTATTGGTTCATTGAGTTGTGAAATTTTTTATTTATACATATGGACCTTGGATAACTGATCCCCCCCCCCCCCCCCTCTCAATTATTCTAAAAGTAATTCCAAAAATTGGTATCAAGGTACTAGAAGCACAAAGATCAAGATGTCTAAAAGAAAAGTACCCAAGCTCAATAGAGATAACTTTCCTACATGGAAAAGTTTGATGAAGCTACACCTTGGAGGACTAGGAGATCATGCACAATCTACAATTATAGGGGAACATTTTGATCCAGTTGGAGCCCTAACTACTAAAGATATGAAGAAGAAGAAAGAGCACACTCAGGCGATGTTGAAGAGTGCCTTTGCCCTAAGCTATGCTGAATTTGATGATATCAAAGGCTATGACACTGCAAAGAAAATGTGGGATGCCCTATACACCATCTATGGAGGAGACAAAAATGTACAAAGAGCCAAATTTGAGAGCCTCAAAGGTAAGTTTGATGATATGAGAATGAAAGAAGGTGAAAATATTGCTCAATATGTTGCTAGGATAAAAGAAGTTGTTAGTGCAATAAGAGGAGCTACAAGTCATATAGATGATGATACTATGTTAAGTAAAGTCTTGAGAACATTACTACCTATTTATGCTATTAGAGTTTCTGCAATTCAAGACTTGAGATGTATTCCAATGAATGATCTAACCCTTGAAGGTTTGGTAGGTAGACTCACTACTTTTGAGCTATCTAACTTTGACAATTATAAATCTGAGAGCCTTGAATATGCATTCAAAGCCAATTTTTTATTGAAGAATTATGATGATGCGAAGCAGAAGAAGAAGAAAAGAAAGATAAATTATGTATCCAGTGACAGTGATATAGATGTTGAACAATTGGAAGCACTAGTGGCAAGAAGATTTCACATAGGTAAAGGCAAGTGCAAAGGTAAGTTACCCATCATTTGTTTCAATTGCAATGAGGTTGGTCATATTGCTACAAGATGTACATAGAAGAATAACCATAGAGAAGGAAACAAGTCCAAAAATAGAAGAGAAGATGACAACAAAGATTACAAAGACAAAGGCAAGAAGTCATGTTATATTGCTAAAGAAGAAAACAGGGATGATTCTAATGAACATGATGATTAAGTGGTGTATGTTGCAATGAAGGATGAATCTGATGAAGATGAGGCAACTTCTCTTATGAGTTGCATGAACAAAAATGATTGATGGATCATTGATAGTGGATGCTTACATCACATGACTAAAGATAGAAGTAAGTTCATTACCTTAGCTTGTTATGATGGAAATAGTGTATGATTTGGTAATGATGCATCATGTTTGATAAAAAGAAAAGGTTCTATCAAATTCACAAACAAGATTTCATGTGATAATGCTTACTATGTTGAAGGACTAAATTATAACTTGTTGAGTGTGTCACAATTAAATAATTTTGGATGCAAGGTTGAATCTAGAGATAAAATTGCCAAGATATATGACACAAATGGGAAACTGATTGGAAAAGGTGACCAAATTGGAAGTAATCTATTCTGTCTTGATATAGAGGATGCTACTTGTTTTGTTGCAAAATTTAATGATGTATGGATTTGGCACAAGAGACTATGTCATGTTAATTTTGATAACTTGATTAGTATCAATAACATGAAGAAAGTTAGAGGTTTTCCCAAGTTGAAGAAACTTGATAATGTAGTATGCAAACAATGTTAGCTATGCAAATTGGCAAAGTCAAGCTTTAAGAGTAAACCTTATACCTCTAAAGAAATACTAGAGATTGTTCATACTGACTTGTGTGAACCAATTGAATTACAAAGCTACAGAGGAGATAAGTATGTAATGTTATTTGTTTCTGATTACTCTAAGATGATGACAGTTATGTTTTTGAAGTAAAAATCTGATGCTTTTTAAATGTTTAAGTGGTACTTTGCAAGAGTTGAGAAAGAAATAGGCAAAAATCTAAAATGCTTGAGATTAGATAGAGGAGGAGAATTTACTTCAAATGAGTTTGAGATGTTCTATAATGACAGAGGGATCAAAAAATAGACATTCGCCCCTAGGGCCCCTCCACAAAATGGGATTGTTGAAAGAGAGACATGTATATAATGGACTATTCTAGAACACTTATGATAGAGAAGAATGATGCTTTGAAATAGTAGAGAGAACTTGTAAGTACTGTTGTGTATACCTTGAATCCTGTGCAAATAAAGAAAGGTACTCCTTCCACACCTTTTGAACTATGGTGTGGATATCCACCCAATGTAAAATACTTTAAGGTATTGGAGAGTAAGTGTTACATTCTTAAAGATGTTAGGAATGGAAAGCTTGATGCAAAAAGTGAAGAAGGTATATTCTTTGGATACTCCATAAGAAGTAAAGCTTAACAGTGTTTAAATAGTAACACTAACAAAATTGTGGAAAGTGCAAATTTTGAATTTTGATGAATTTACAGAGGTACATGAGGCTAAACCTATGAAAGAACCAGAAAAGTAAAATTCATTTGTATACTTTTATGAAGGAATGCCTATTGAAGAAGATGTTGCAAATCAAGTTTCAAATCAACAGAAAGTATCAATAACTGCCGGGTCACATCTTGTGAATGCTGAGTTGATATGATTGAAGAGATCATTGATAAGAGAGATTTTTAAGAGGGAGATTATTGAAGAAGACTATGTGTTTCAATCATTTTTTTTTTTCACTGATGTCAAACCTACTATTTTTTGGTAAGACAACTGCTTATAAAATTCAAATACTATCACTTAGTTGATTGATGAAGAGGATTTGATTAATAAGAGCTAACAATAGCACCTAGAGGAAAGGTTGAGTTATGATTATGTAATGAAGTACAAGGATTAGTTAAGACAATGATGACATGATGTATTGATGATCTACTTAAGCTTAAAAAATAGTTGATGCTGAGAAAAGTTTAGTTTATGTCAAGCATCAATAAACTTTAGTTGATGCCAAGTGATTTTACAATTGATGTCGAGCAACACAATATATGCTGAGGATCAGAAGATTAATAATGCCAAGCTACTGCATTATGTTAAAAATCAAAGATTCACTAAATCTAAGCTAACAAGTTTGTTTTCTTCAAACTTGTAAACTAAGAGAAAGATATGATTGATGAGTTGGTGGCACACAATTTAATGTAAACCATTTTAGCCAAATTCTAATGGATTCTAGGAGAATTTTCTAGAAAATACAAGATATGGGGTAGATACATTGTATCCGACCTAATCCATTCAAAAACCCTAAATTGGACAATGGATAATGAGTGGGAGAATATTCTAATTTTCTATTTATAGGAATGTTAGGTCATGAAGGAAAGTAGGTTGGTGTCATGTGCAAGAACCTAAGGAGGAGAAGGAATTAAGGGTTTTGCTTCATCAAGTGAACCATGAGAAGAGTCTACAATGACATGCTAAGTAAGAAGGCTTAAGAAGATGAATGCTTGAAGGGTGAACAAGCTATTAGAGCTACACAGTATGAAGGCCAAGCAGAATTGAGGACTAAATAGAGATCTGTAATCTACAATAGAAGTTGTAAGTTGTATTAGATCATAGCTCTATTGTTATTCTCTAACAATTGTATCAGTTTCGGGAAAATCCTTTGGATTAAGGTTGACCTAACAATCATTTGAAAATCCTTTAACCAAGTAGTGAATGGCCTAAAGTCCTATAAGAAGGCTCAATTTTAACAGGGTGATTGAAATCCCTTAACTGAGTCACATTTAATAGTGTGTGTTGTAACCTTTAATAGCGTTGGCCTTTCACAAGGCATCACTTTAGAAGAGTGAAAAGGAGTATCATGTTATTAGTGTTTTTTCCTAAATATGGTTTCCATGTAGATCGTTGTGTCAAGTGTGTTGATGAATGTGCTGTGTTTGATGCTATAAATTTATGCAAGTTGATTTGATAGTAACATACAAGTTTTAGTAATTACCTAATGGATGCATGCATGGGTATAAATGTTTTATGGGTTCATTAAGTTATGAAAATTTTTATAAATTATACATCTAGACCTTAGATAATTGATTCACCAACCCACCTCCCCACCCTCTCAGTTATTCTAAAAGTAATTCTAACATTTGTAAGCCTTTAATAGGGTAGACCATGATTCATGGTCAAACCATTGTAACCTTCATTGGATACACTTTATTGCTGTAGTAGTGAATATTTGTGGGTGTCATCCCCACCCTAGTTTTACCTTCTCACTTGGAGGGTTTTTGGGTAATCATATTTGGTGTTATGTGTGTATTTGATTACATGTTTAAATGATTGATGCATATGCTTTACAAGTTATTTCATTATATTAATGCATGTGATGTATGAATGGTGAAAGTTTTATGTGTCCAAGTTTAAACTCCTGATTCACCCTACCTTAGAAGTTTACTCTCTTCCCACTTTTAATTCCAACAAACTTTTAATTAGTTTAGATTTATAATATTAGTTTAGGTTATTATAATTATATGTACAATTGATGTTAAATATAATTATTATCTTGATTGCTATCAATTCAATTTTAAAAATTAATTAAATTAGATATATCCTTTATATAAATTGTAGTACTAAATGTATATTTATTTATTTGATTATTAGCTTTAATTGTTATTAATAATATTAAATACTATTTTATTCATCATATATATATATATATATATATATATATATATATATATATATATATATATTTCATATTTTCATATGGGGTGATTACATCATTACAAAATCTACCAAAGGTATGATGCATGATCAATATATCAACATCTCATTTTGGGCTGAAGCTTCTAACACCACAGTTTACATTCAAAAAATATGTCCTCATTCAATATTAGAAAATATAACCCTCAAAGAAGTATTCACTAGAAATAAGCCAAACTTAAGTCATTTAAGATTCTTTGGATGTCATGTATAGATTCATATTTCCAAAGGAAAGAGAACTAAACTAGAACCATTAGGAAAGAAAGGCACTTGTAGGATATAGTGAATCATCCAAAGGTTACAGGATTTACATTCTTGGACAAAGAACTATTGAAATTAGTAGAGATGTAAAATTTGAAGAAGACATTGCTTTTAATCTCTCAGAGAATAGTGATGAATCATACATAGAACCAACTACCGAATTAGATGAGAATTTCAGAGTGAAAAATCATAGGGAGAGTGATTGTGGAAGTCTTGCACCTCTAAGTCCTCATACAAAAAATGTTGAAAACCCTAACAATTTAAAAAGAGGCCATTTTGGGAAAGAAAAAAATAGAAGAAAATCAAGTAGAACTTGATGAAGCATTAAGAAAAATAAAATCTTTGAACAAGGAGTCATTCATGTTATGTTGCACAAATATTCAAACTCATCAAAACAGAACCTATAAGTGTTGAAAAAACATTATCATGTCAACCTTGGAAAGATGCGATGATTGAAGAATATCAATCTATCCTAAAAAATGATGTATGGGATTGTGTACCTAGACATAAAGATAAATCTTTTGTCTCCTCCAAAATGGCTATATAAGATTAAACATGCTGGAGATGGAAGTATTGAAAAATAAAAACCTAGATTCATAGCTCTTGGATTTTCTCAGAAGGTTGGATATGATTATGAGGAGACATTTGCTCCAATTTCTTGCTACACCTCTGTCAGAACTATTATAGCCATTACATTATCTAAAGGTTGGAAAGTAAATCAAATGGATGTTAAAACTACCTTATTAAATGGTGTCATTGAAGAGGAAATATGCATAGAACAACCAAAAGTATTTGTCATTCATGAAAAAAATTCCTATGTATGTAAATTGAAGAAAACACTCTATGGTCTTAAACAAGCCCCTAGGGCATGGTATACAAGAATAGACAACTATCTTTCAAAATTAGAATACTCCAAAAATGAAGTAGATCCTAATACATATTTCAAAATAGTTAATGGTGATATGATTATTTTTGTATTTTATGTTGATGACTTACTAATAATAGGTGAAGAACATCTTATAAAAAAATGTAAACAAGGTCTAGCAGCAAAATTTGACATGAAAGATCTAGGACTTCTTCAATACTTCCTATAGCTAAAAGTATGGCAAAAGAAGAACTACATCTTAACATATCAAGGGAAATACACTATTGACATTTTTACTAAGTTTGAGATGATGGACTACAAACCCTTAACTACTCTTATGGATGAAAATCTACAAAGATTGAAGAATGACATATTTGAATCAAAACCCACTAATCCCACTTACTACTGGCAATTATTGGATCAATGATATACTTAGTGAACACCTATCCTAATATATATGTTACATAACCAATGCATTAAGTCTATTCATGTATGAGTCGAAGAAGATCCATCTCATGAAAGCCTAGCACATCTTATGATACTTAGGTGGTACAATTGGACTAGGTCTCAAGTATGATCAAGTTGAGATTAACCTTCATGGATATTCTGATTTTGATTGGGCTAGCTACTCTACTAATCATAAAAGTACTATAAGATGTTGTTCCAGCCTTGCTTCAGCAATGATATCTTGGTTGAGCAAAAAAATCATTAGTCACCTTAAGTTCCATTGAGGCAGAATACATAACTTCTTCCATGGGAGCTAGAGAAGCAATATGGCTAAGAAAATTGATAGTTATATTGTTTGGGAAACCCTATTAACCATATTTTCCCTCCCACAAAATATTTAAATTCAAATGATAAAGTCCACCCAATGATCAGCCCAATATTTAAATATTAAATGATACCAATGGAAAAACAAAATAAATTCAATAAAGACATTATTGTATTTCCATTTAAGACTAAGTTGTTTCACAGACCCTACAACTTTCTCTACTATCAGATCTTGCATAGATCTATGGTGGTCACTTTTCCACATTCTAAATATGTTTTATTTTTGGTGAATATAGGGAAGCTACATCATGCCATGTGGATTCGTGGGTCCAACTGTCTTTAGTAGGCCACCAAATGGATAGGATGATGTGTCAGGGCTGAGTTGGCATATAGAGGACATTTCATTGGTTGAGGTTCTAACAAGGTGGATAGGTGGACTGCATGTTTCTAGACTGTTAGATGTAAGAGGATTTATGATCATCATTTCCTTGCATTATGGAAGTGCTCAAACTTTACAGAATGCGAGGAAGTGAGGTTTCAACATGTAGACTTTGTGATGTCATTGCCCCTTCTTGGTCACAAAAGAGGCATGTCAGAGACAACATGGATATGTCAGAGCAACGTTGTAGGATGATGGGTTTTGATTGGTCGAGATGTTGCCTATGTGGTTAGTGGGCCAGTTCATATTCTCATCGTAAAATGCAAAAAGATCCATGGTTGTCACATTTCTACATTTTGAAGATGTGAGGATTTTAGACAATGCTAGAAAGTGACAAACTAACATGTGGCCATGTGGGGTCAGTTGTTCTAAAGGGGGCAAGATAGTTTGTTGAGGTGGAAGATATGCCAAATACTTCATGTTGACTGCTAGGAGGGTTTATGTGTCTACTGAGGTGGATGCTATGTATTCAATGGGCCCAAAAGTTTTAAAGGAAAGTGTAGTAATAGCTAGGGTCTCTTGTGATCGTTGATCTTATAGATATTGATGATCATCACTTTCCTACTTTAATGAACTTCCTAAACTTTAGAGAAAGTGGGGAAATGACATGAGGAAATGTGTCCTTGTAGGCTAGGGTGGTAAGTAGTAGTAACTTTTGTGGTAATGGTCATGGTTAAGTCCATAGTTTCACGGGCCAGATGGTTAGTAAAGCTAATAGGATGGTCAACTCATGAACACTTTGTGAGGTGGCTAAAAAGAAATAATATCATTGGTCCATGTGGCTCATTTTGGTTACATGACCTAGTTTGACTACTAATTTTCATGATTTGTTGAGCTAGGAATGATAAAAAAAATGGTTTTTCTATGCAACCTTATCTTCTTGATTGATCCTAACCACTTATTAATGAATTCCATGCTTGGTAAATGAAGGAAACACTCCACAATCCCAATTCAATCCATCTACCCAGCTAGAGTATTAATGACCATTGCTTCTCAGGGCTCGGACAATGAAACATTGGATTTTCCTACATTCGGCTATATACCAAAGATCTAATTTTCTTGATCTGCATGATTTCTCTCTATGATCTTAATGGTGATGGTTGTGCTTTTCCTTAGGGTAGAAGTCATTAGAGTTATCCTTGAAGTATAAAAGTACATTTTGTAATCTTTGTTAGGGTTGATTCTTCTTTGATTCCTTGGCATGCACATTGTAAATTCCCTTTGCCTCTGAACTATTCATGGCTTTTTGTCTTATCTCTGTCATCCATTGAAGTACTATGAAAGATCTATTTCTCTCTCTTCAATGTATTGTGGTTGTCTGTCATTTGCATAATTGTATCTATTTTTGGCCTATGAATGATATAAAGTGAATCTCCTTCCTTGTGTCATTAGTTTGGTTGTTTGATCTGCATGTGATTGATAGATTAAACAAGTCTAAATCTATATATTTTGATTTCATGATAGATAATTATGCATGTATGGGCAGGGATAGGATTGAAAACTCTATTTTGGTGCATCACCCCTTAGGTTAGAATAGGTAGATTTGGCAATTTTATACAAATCACCCCCCTATTTTAAATTTCCTTGAATCCCAATATGCAATGCAAAGATCTCTACATGTCAAGGAAGTAGATGCCTCCCCTTCCCAAAAATATATCATCCTAAGTTTTAGGATACACCTCCATTGGATGAGTCTTCTATTGTTTCCTTTCTCCCCCCTATAAGAGAAAGTTGGGTTAGTCATGAACCCCCTGAACCTATCACTATTTCCCTATATCAAGATGGACCAGTTGTATGGGCTCTTGATGGTCCAAACAAAGAGTCTTGGGAGAGTGGAAACAAGCCCAAAAAGCTACCATGGGAGGAGTTGTAGTCCACTAAGGAAGAAAAGGAGGCAACTATTGAGAAGGAAGAGGATCCAATCTTATTATTTGAAGAGGTTCCATCCTTTGTTGATGATGAAGAAGAACAAAAAAAATGTTTTTCATCCCCTTGAGGAAAAAATCATGGCTTTCTGTCCTTTGATAGAAGATGAGGACCTCCTACAAGATGAGCAAGAAAAGAACCATTTTCGGTAGTAGACAATCCTCCATGATTTTGTGAATGAGGAAGAGAATCTCAAGGATAGATCTATTCTTGAGAGAAAACATGCTAACTTGCATGAGGTTTCCCCTCAACCCATGTATCCCATTACAACTATAATGGAGGAGATTAGTGATGAGGATGAGTTTGATGCTATCTTCTCTTCCATAGATGTTGAATCATCATCTCCTATATGTGGAGAGTATGTTTTACAAAAGAAACAAGTGGAGGGCCATGCCATACTAGTAGCTCTAAAGGAGGTAGCTCATGAACATAGTGAAGACAAGGTGAAGATTTATCCTTCACAAGAAGAGGAGGTGCCACTTCCAAACACCATCAAAAGAATACCCTATTAGGCATCTAGCTCTTCTACAATACAATTCACTCCCAATCATTCTTACTCTTGAGCATGAGGAAGAACATTACAAGGAGGAGCAAGCATGTTTTGCTCAAGATGACTATGTCCTAGTGCTAGATAGTTTCATTATGTTCAGCATTGGGAGGAAGTCATTCCATGTAATAGTATTCTTGTCATACTTGCTAATTCACTTGACTTCCCTTATGCATGAGAGAAGAAATCAACTGGTGAGGAGGGGAAGCCACTCAAGCATGCTAGTCAATGACTTATTATTATTATTTTGATTGTAAATATTTGTACATAGTAGAGTAGTTTTATTTTCATTTTTTTCCTTCTTTCCAAGAAGTGTCAAGCATAGGTTGTCTCTCTGTGAGATAGCCAAATTTTGAGGTTTTGAAGTTGTAGAGAGAATGAAGGCACAATTTTTAGAGTTTTGCTATGATAGAGGTAGGATTAGGGTTTTAAGATGCATGGATCCATGTTTTTTATGAATCCATAGCACAATGGATGCTTTAGGCCACTGGTCTTATGAATAGCAAGCTTGCATCCCCTCTAAGTCACCAGAAATGTTAACCATATTTGTCCTCCTGCCAAATATTTAAATTCAAATGAAAAAGTCCACCCAATGGTCACCCCAATATTTAAATATTAAATGATTCCAATGGAAATGAAAATTAAATTAAATTAAATAAAAACCTTATTGTATTTCCATATAGGCCTAAGTTCTTTCATGGGCCCCACAACTTTCATTACCATCATATCTTGTACAGATCTATGATAGTTGATTTCTCGCATTTTGAATATGTTTGATTTTTAGCGAATGTAGGGAAGAGTCATTATTCCATGTGGATTGATGGGTCCATCTTTCTTCAGTGGGACACCAAGATGGATAGGTTGATGTGTCAGGTCTAAGTTGGCATATAGATGGTATTTCATTGGTTAAGGTTCTAACATGGTGGATAGGTAGACCACATGTTTTTGGACTATCAAATGTAAGAGGATCAATGATTATCACTTCCATGCATTATGGAACTCCTCAAACTTTAAAGAATATGGGGAAGTGAGGTCTTTACACGTGGACTTCATGATGTCATTCCCCCTTGTGGGCTACAAAAGAGGCCTGATAGAGACAATGTGGATATGTCAGAGTAGCATCATAGGATGATGGGTTTTGATTGGTCAAGATGTTGCCTATGCGGTTAGTGGGCCAGTTCATGTTCTCACGATAAGATGTGAAAATATCCATGGTTGTTGCATTTTTGCATTTTGAAGATGTGAGGAGTTTAGACAATGTGAGAAAGTGACAAGATGAGATGTGGCCATGTGGGGTCAGTTGTTCAGAAGGGTGCTAGACAATTTAGTGAGGTGGAAGATATGCGAGATACTTCATTTTGATCTACTGGGAGAATTTACGTGTCTATTGAGGTGGATGCTATGTGTTTAGTGGTCCCAAAATTTTTAAAGGAGAGTGTAGTAATAACTAGGGTCTCTTGTGATCATAACCCTTATGGAGATTGAAAATTGTCACTCTCCTGCTTTATGGAACTACCCAAACTTTGGAGAAAGTGGGGAAATGACATGAGGACATGTATCCTTATAGGCTTGGGTGGTAAAAAGTGGTAACTTTTATAGTTTCAATCATAGTTAGGTTTGTAGTTTCATGAGGTGAATGGTTAGTAAAGCTAATAGGTTGGTCAACTCATGAAGACTTTGTGAGCTGGAAAAAATAAATAATATCATTGGTCCATGTGGCTCATTTTAGTTGCATGACCCAGTTTGACCACTGAATTTGATGATTTGTCGAGCCAAAAATGAAAGAAAAATGGTTTTTTTGCGTGATCCAATTTTCTTGATTGATCACAACCACTCTAAAATGAATGCCATGCTTGGTAAACAAAGGAAATACTCTACCATCCTAGTTTTATCCATCTACCCAGCTAGAGTGTTAATTGTCGCTACTTCTCAGGGCTCTATTGGTGAAAGATTGGATTTTCCTACATCTAGCTGTGTACAAAAGATCTAATTTTCTTGATCTACATGATTTCTCTCTTCAATCTTAATGGTGGTTGTTGTACTTACCCTTAGGGTAGAAGTCATTGGAGTTATGCTTGAACTATAAAAGCACATTTTGTAATCTTTATTAGGGTCGATCCTTCTCTAATTATTTGGCATGCACATTGTAAATTCCCTTTGCCTCTAAACTATTCATGGCTTTTTGCCATATCTCTTTCATCCAGTGACGTACTATGTAAGATCTATTTGCCTCTCTTCAATGTATTTGTGGTTGTCCATCATTTGCATAACTGTATCTCTTTTTGGCCTATGAATGATATAAAATGAATCTCCTTCCTTGTGTCATTTTTTTGGTTGTCTGATTTGCATGTGATTGATAAATTAAACAAGTCTAAATTTGTATATTTTGATGTCATGATAGTTAATTTTACATGTATGGGCATGGATAGGATTAAAACCTCTATTTTGATGCATCATGCCTTAGGTTAGAATAGGTAGATTTTCTTTCTTACATTCATTCTCCCTTTTCCTCTACAAGTGTAGTTAGGTGCACCTTGATAGTAAAGGAAACCAGCCTTCTCTAGAAACTCAACCTCATAGTTCAAGTCCCATAGCTCAGAGGTTGTTTCCATGTTACACAAGGGTGTAATATTTTGTGTCAATAGTTTTTGGCATGACTAGTGGGACTAACCATTTCAGCTACATAAGTCCACTAGTTAGTTAATTGTGCATGTATGAGTAGGGATAGGATTAAAAACTCTATTTTGGTGCATCACCCCTTAGGTTAGAATAGATAGATTTTCTTTCTTGCATTCCTTCTCCCTTTTCCTCTCCAAGTGTAGTTAGGTGCACCTTGATAGTAAAGGAAACCGGCCTTCTCTAGAAACTCAACCTCATAGTTCAAGTCCCATAGCTTGGAGGTTGTTTCCATGTTACACAAGGGTGCAAGCTTTTGTGTCAACAATTTTTGGCATGCATAGTGGAACACATCTTCTAGTTTCAAACAGACATAGTGCTGATATGTAAAGATCATCCTTGATCTTTGTGATTTTCAAGTTTTCTATGAGTTTACAATTTTTATGAATCTTTAAGCATGAATCCATTCCATAGAAACAATTACTATTCCCCCCCATATCATGAAGAGATTATCCCTGAGCCCTTGCATCCCCCACGCAATTTCCCACTAGACCTTATAACTTTCACACAACCATGATGGAGGAGCTTTGTAGTTGCATAGATGGTCTATCCTCTACCTATTCCAATGTGGGAAGAACTTTTGAGAAGGTTCATAACCCTTATGAGACTTCATATGGTGGGAACCTTGACTTCTTCATGCTCCTCATTAAGTCTTGGGTTTAGGGAGACATGGTTTCATGACCCTTATAACTGTGAGGTATTTGTCAGACTATAGAGATCTTTAGAAGGGCTAGGGAAGCTCTCACCCTTTTTTAGTAGGAGGAGGAGTAGAGGTAGATAAGGATCAATAGCAATAGAAAAGACCAAATGAGGGAGTTGGAGGAGGTTAAGATTAAGCTTTTCCAATCACTTAAGGCTGAAATGTAGAAGCCTCCAAGGAGGAAGTTTTCTAGTTTCATACAAAGTATCCCTCCTCAACACCCTATTTTAAACTTCCTTGAATCCTAATCTGCAATTCAGAGATCTCTACATGCCAAGGAAGTAGATGCCCCCCCTTCCCCAAAATATATCATCCCAAGTTTTAGGGGAACCCCTCCATTGGATGAGCCTTCTATTGTTTCCTCTCTCCCCCCTATACGAGAAAGTTGGGATAGTCATGAGCCCCCTGGACCTATCACTATTTCCCTAATTCAAGATGGACTAGTTGTATGGACTCCTGATGGTCCAAGCAAAGAGTTTTAAGAGAGTGAAAATAGGCCCACAAAGCTACCATGGGAGGAGTTGTAGTCCATTGAGGAGGTGAAGGAGGTAGTTTTTTAGAAGAAGGAAGAGGATCCAATCCTAGTATTTGATGAGCTTCCCTCCTTTATTGAGGAGGAATAAGAAGACAACAAAGTTGTTCATCCCCTTAAAGAACAAATCATGACTTTTGAGCATTTGAAAGAAGATGAGGACTTGCTACAAGCTAAGCAAGAAAAGAACCATTTTCTATAGCAAACAATCCTCCATAATTTGGTGGACGAGGAAGAGAGTCTCAAGGATAGCTCTATCCTTGAGGGAGATCATGCTAACCTGCATGAGGTTTCCCCTCAACCCATGCATGTCATTACAACTATAATGGAGGATATTGGTGATGAGGATGACCTTTTGGATGAGTTTGATGCTATTTGTTCTTCCATAGATATTGAATAATTATCTACTATATATGGAGAGTATGTTGTAAAACAGAAACAAGTGGAGAGCCATGCCATACCAGTAGCTACAAAGGAGGTGGCTCATGAACACAATGAAGACAATGTGGAGATTTATCCTTCACAAGAAGAGGAAGTGCCACTTCCAAACTAGCAAGATGCCACTATTGCAAAGCACAATCAAGTGGTCAAGGATGCTCCTTTTATCCCTACATCATCAAGAGGCTACCCTATTAGGCATCTAGCTCTGCAACAATACAAGTTTCTCTCAGTCATGCTTACTCTTGAGCATGAGGAAGAAGATTACAAGGAAGAGCAAGCATGTTTTTCTCAGGATGACTATGTCTAGGTGTTGGAGAGTTTCACCATTTTCAGCATTGGGAGGAGGGTGTTCCATGCAACACTATGCTTGTCATACTTGATGATTCACTTGACTACCCTTATGCATGAGATAAGAAATCAACTAGTGAGGAGGGGAAGCTACTTCAACAAGGCAATCAATGGTTTTGTTTAATTATTTTGATTGTAAATATTTGTACATAGTAGAGTAGTTCTATTTTTAGTTTTTTTCATACTTTGCAAGAAGTGTCGAGTACAAGTTGTCTCTCTATGAGATAGCCAAATTTTGAGGTTTTGAAGTTGCAGAGAGAATGAAGGTAGGATTTTAAGAGTTTTTTTTTTTGCAGTGGTAGGATTAGGGTTTCATGATGTGTGGATCCATGTTATTTATGACTCTATAGCCCAATGGATGCTTTAGACCATTGGTCTTATGTGTAGCAAGTTTGCATCCCCTCTGAGTCACCAGAAATGTTAACCATATTTGCCCACTACCAAATATTTAAATTCAAATAATAAAGTCAACCCAATGGTCACCCCAATATTTAAATATTAAATGATGCCAATGGAAATACAAAATTAATTAAATAAAAACTTTATTTTATTTCCATATAGGCCTAAGTTGTTTCATGGGCTCCATAACTTTCTCTACTATCAGATCACACACAGATCTATGATGGTTACTTTCCTACATTCTGAATATGTTTGATTTTTAGTGAATGCAAGGAAGAAACATCATGCCATGTGGATTCGTGGGTCTATCTTTCTTGAGTGGGTTGCCAAGATGGATAGGCTGATGTGTCAGGCTTGAGTTGGCATATAAAGGTCATTTGATTGGTTGAGGTTTTGACATGGTCAATAGGTGGACACATGTTTTTGGACCGTTAGATGTAAGAGGAGTGACAATCGTCACCTCCTCGTATTATGGAACTGCTCAAACTTTAGAAAATGCAAGGAAGTGAGATCTTGATGCATGGACTTCGTGATGTCATTCCACCTTGGGGGCTGCAAAAGAGGCTTGTCAGAGATAGCGTGGATATGTCAAAGCAGCACGCTAGCATGGCAGCTTTTGATTGGTCGAGATGTTGACTATGTAGTTAGTGGGCCAATTCATGAGTAAAAGCACAAACTTGTGTCACCCTTTTGTAAAGGAAAAGGCTAACAAAAGTATAACTATTCACCTTCAATGATATAAAATTGGTATTATTATTTTGAATTTGAAAATGCAGTAAATTAATGAAATGTCTAGAAATGGATAAATTTTAGGATTATAATTTTTAATAATTATTTGCAATAAGAATTGATATATTTTCCTAATTTTTATAGATAATTTTTTAGCTGCTAAAAAACACTAAAAATTAGGGTTTTGGTTCCCACCACAAAACTATATGGAAATAAACTTATTTCCCTTTGATCTCATACTATTTTTTTGATTAAGAAAAATAGGTTTTATAGAGATCCTAAAACCCAAAAGATTTTACAAATAAGCTAGCTACATAATATTAAATAAAACCCTAACTTAATGATTCTATCTACATAAGGCCATAACAAAAGATAGGCCAACAACCAAAAAGGAAAAGCCAAAAAGACCCAATAGAAAAAGGATAGGACATGAAATAAACCCCTTACTACCTAGTCTTCCTATCAAGATCCTACATTGCTTTAGCTACTTCATAAGCACTCTGGATCTCCTTGATCACATGCTCCTGGTTTAGATCATTAGAATATTCCACTAGGCCCTTGGTCTTGTTCATTTCCTCCTAAGTCTTCTTGGATTCCTTGTTGACCCTTTCATCCTTTTCCCCACCAATGCCAACATTTTTCAATGATTCACCTAGGCTATTCATGTTCTCATTGAGAGTGTTCAGAGTGGCAATCATCTGATTGGCAAGATTTTGGTTTGATATCTCCATCCTTTGCACCCTTTTCTTGACCTTAGAAAGAAGATCCTCCTGGTTGGCTAAAAAACCCTAGTCACTACTCTTCCTTTGGCCTTCCTCCTGGCCCTTTTTCTCCTTAAGCTCTTCAATCTCATGGAACAACCACTTAATTGAGAAAAGGTTCTCTATCATACTATTTTTGGCATTATTGAGCAGGTTGAGCCTTATCTCCCTTGCATTTTTTGAAAGTGCAACCAAAGCCGGGTCCATAAGTTCCTTGAAATGAACTTTTCCCTCCTTGTCTTTGAGAACTTGAGGATTTATGGTCTCTTTGATGATCCCCATCTTCATAGTTTTAGTATTGAAGTTTCTCCATGACCTTCTCCTTTCTTTCATTACCTCCTCATCACTATCTTCCACCAAGATCTCCTTTATCTTCCCCTAGGGTGAAGAGAGGGAAGGGGGAGGGCTATGAATCTCAGGCGTCTCATCACTTCTCCTTTCTAGAGGCATATCCTCCTCATCCTTCCTCTTCTTGGGATTGCCAAGAAAAATAGTGATGTCATCCCCTTCATCTCATCCTCCAACTCCATTTCCTTCTCATCATCATTATACTCAGCCTCCCCCTATTGCATAGGCTTGGGTGTTAATCCTCTAGGACTCTTCTTGCTTAGAACATTACTAGTGGAGGAAGAAAAATTTTCACCCCCCTTTGGCTTCTTACCCATCGAGGGGGTATTATCCTCTTTCTCTAAGCTAAGACTTTGCTTTTCCTCCTAGTTAGAAAAATTTGAGCTCCCAGTATCCACTAAAGTATCCCCAAAGTGGCCTAAGGATTTTCCCCTAGTTTGGGTCTTAAGATATTCATAAACCAAAAGGAGAAAACCCTCATGAAGAGCTAGGTTTGCACTGGGTTTCTTCTTGAAACCCACAATGTTCTTGCTTAAAGAAGTAAACATATAGAAAGGAAAGGAAATTTTAATTCCATGTCTAAAATAGTTTAGTAGAACAAAGTGGTGTGTTCTGACTCTGTCAAATCTAGTATCCAAGGAAATGAATTCGATGGCAGTCCTTAAGACATACCTCCACAACCTTTTTATTGAATCCATTTCGTAATAAGTCTCGACCTTCACTAACTTCTTCCTCTCTTTCACATCCTTCATGAAATCTTTCACTACATTTGCTAACATTTTCTTGTCCCTATAAAAATTTATCCCCTCCTAAGGAATCTTTGTAACAAGAGCAATTGTTTCCACACTTACTTGGTGTGAATCCCTGTCGATTTTGACATGTCCAACCTTCTAGGTGTTCACCATGAGCTTAGTAATCTCCTTGTCAAAACTATGCATTTTTTTAATGTACCTCACTATTCTACCCTTCTCTAGTCTGTTCCTGACCTTTGTTCTCTTTCTCCATTTTTCTGCCTCCTCGACCGGCTCCTTCCTACTCCTCTCACCAACCATCTTGATGTCCTATGTGAAAACCCTACACTAGTTCTTTTGCCCTTTACAATCTTCTACTTTCTAAAATATTCAATTCAAAAAGTATTTTTTGCCTATATCATTTTTAATGGAAGATCCAAATGAGACCCATAAAATGTGCGAGAAGTACACAAAATGATGGTATCTCATTATCTTCCCATGATTCTCATTAAAACCATGTCTTTCTTGCCATCTTGCATATCTTTCCATTATTAACTCAAGATTACCTTCATACTCCCCTATATTTGTTTTAGCATTAAAATATCTTTCATGACCATCAAAAAGTTGTCTCCGCTATGCCACATCATCGCTATATTTTTGGTCACCACCTCATTTGTAAACTAGTCTGCAACAAAATTTGCCTCTCTATACATGTGGCTAACATGGACCCTTTTGAATTTTCAAAAATTAGATTGGATTTCCCCCACCATGTTATCAATGGTCTAGGAAGGATGAGAGCATCCTTTTAAACATTTGATTATATTTAAAGAGCCTCCCTCCAACCAAAGATTTTCAATCCTGATAGCAAGAGCCAACTTGATAGCTTGAAGAGCTACACTATACTTTGTGTAATGGTTCGTTTGAGTCCCTAAAGGACAGGAAAAGGCTGCTACACCAACCCCATGACAATTTTTGATTATTTCCCCATAGCCAGCTAGGCCAAGATTGCCTTTGGCTATGCTATTGAAGTTAGCTTTATGCCATTCTTCAGGGGGAAAAAATCACTTAGCCTCCTATCTTTTCACCTCCCTGTCCTTTTTCCTTTCCATACTTTTTTCTCGTTCAATATTTCCCCCCTTTCTAATAGCATAGTTTTCTCTCATAGTACTATCTATTTTATCTGTAAGAACAAAGGCAGGAGCTTCCCTTTCTTTGAAGATTTGATTATTTCTCTCTTTCCATATTCCCTAGAAAAAATGTGGAAGAGTCCAGGAGTAGATTATCTGTGTCTATAGATAACATATATAGCTAGAACAATAAAAAATAAAATCGATTTTAGACCTATATTTTCTATATTTTCTCTACTCTAACCAGAAGAAAAATTATACATTCTAGAAGAGGACTCTCTTCTCTAGAACATCATATAATTTTTAAATTTTTTTATATGACTTAATAATTTTTTCTTTCTCAAAATTGAAATAATTTTTAGTGTTAAAATACGCGCCTGTAGAATTTTATAATTAAAATATACTATATCTAATGAAAACACTATATGAGAATATTCTTGACTTTGAGCTCTATGAAATGGTATTTATATGTTATTAAAAAAATATCATTAAAAGTAGTAAGAGTTATTGAAATGCAATAAATTTATGTCTTTAGTATTTGGATACAAAGTAGTATAAAACATGCATTTAATGGGCATTTCCAATTGGAAATGTGTGAGACCATATATAACTTAGCTAGAATGAATTTATATAGAAATACTCAAATTTAGTCATTCTGATAAGTTAGCCTGAAAGGTGACACAGGTTTGTAATTTTACCCTCATATTCTCACCATAAGATGTGAAAAGATCCATAGTCATCACATTCTAAAATTTTGAAGATGCGAGGAGTTTAGAGAATATAGAAAAGTGATAAGCTAACACATGGTCATGTGTGGTCAGTTGTTTCAAAGGGTGCCGAACAATTTGTTGAGGTGAAAGAAATGCTAGATACTTCATGTTGATTTTCCAAGAAGGTTTAAATGTCGGCTAAGGTGGATTCTATGTGTTTAGTGGGCCCAAAAGTTTTAAAGGAAAACATAGTAATAACTAGGGTCTCTCGTGATCATCGATCTTGTAGAGATTGATGATTGTTGCTTTCCTACTTTATGGAATCGCTCAAACTTTGGAGAAAGTGGGGAAGTGACATGAGGACACATGTCCTTGTGGGCCTAGGTGGTAAGTAGTGGTAACTTTTGTAGTTATGGGTAGGGTTAAGTCCATAGTTTTACGGTGCTGATGATTAGTAAAGCTAATAGGGTGGTCAACTCACGAAGACTTTGTGAGCTAGTGAAAAGAAATAATATTATTGGTCCATGTAGCTCATTCTTGTTTCATGACATAGTTTCACTATAATTTTGATTATTTATCAAGCTAGGAATGAAAAAAAAAAAGGTTTTTCTATGCAATATGATCTTGTTGATCAATCCCAACCACTCTCAAATGAATGCCATGCTTGGTAAATGAAGGAAACACTCCACCATCCTAGTTTTATCCATCTACCTAGCTAGAGTGTTAATGGTTGACACTTCTCAGGGCTCTATTGGTGAAAGATTGGATTTCCTACATCTAACTGTGTACTAGAGATCTGATTTTCTTGATCTTCATGATTTTTCTCTACAATCTTAATGGTGGTGGTTGTTCTTTGCCTTAGGGTAGAATCCATTGGAGTTATTATTGAACTATAAAAGAACATTTTGTAATCTTTGTTAGGGTTGATTCTTGTTTGATTCCTTGGCATGCTTTGGCATGCACATTGTAAATTCCCTTTGCCTCTGAATTATTCATGGCTTTCTGTCTTATCTCTTTCAACCATTAATGTACTATGCAAGATCTATTTGTCTCTCTTCAATGTATTGTTGTTGTCTTTCATTTGCATAACTATATCTCTTTTTAGCCTATGAATGATATAAAGTGAATCTCCTTCCTTGTGTCATTTGTTTGGTTGCATGATCTACATGTGATTAATAGATTAAATAAGTTTGAATCTATATATATTGATGTCATAATAGTTAATTGTGCATGTATGGGCATGGATAGGATTGAACATTCTATTTTGGTGCATCACCCCTTGGGTTAGAATAGGTAGACTTTATTTCATGCATTCCTTCTCCCTCTTCCTCTCCAAGTGTAGTTTAGGTGCACCCTAATAGCAAAGGAAGTCAGCCTTCTCTAGAGACCCAATCTCACAGTTCAAGTACCACGGGTTGGAGGTTGTTTCCATGTTACACAAGGCTACTTGTGATGTATTCCCTCAGGCAAGGGTGCAAGAGTTTGTTTCAACAAACCCTTAAAGCCAACAATCATCCACTTCGATAATCAAAGCTGCATTAAGTTGTTTGTGAATCTAGTTTCCCACAACCAATCTAAGAATATTGAA